>JACSVZ010000027.1:1356154-2075324 GCA_014706295.1 Lycocorax pyrrhopterus obiensis
GGCGCCGATCACCGGGATCCCCCCGCGCGCGGCCGGGATCCGCTGCCCCGGGAGGTTTTCTCGCTCCGTTAGGGCACGTCAGGCCCCACAGCAGCACCCCGGGTGGATCCACCGCGATCCAGAGCGGGATCCAGGGCCGGGAGGAGGCTCGGGGCGCCCGAGCAGATCCCGAGCAGATCCCGGGCGATCCGGCGGCGGGAGCAGGGTCCGGTGGGAGCAGATCCCCCACGATCCGGCGTGGGATCCGCGGCTCAGTCCGGAGGGAGCCAGCGCCCCGCGCAGCTCCGGGGCCGCCCGCGGGGTCCGGCGGCCGAGCAGATCCCCGGGGTCCATCGCTGGCGCGGCGGGAGCGGCGGGGCCGGGCCGGGCCGGGCCGGGCCGGGCGGGGGGCTCAGGGACATCCCGCGTCCCGGCGCCCCGTGCCCACCTTCTCCTGCAGCTTCTCCATCTCCTCCTTGTGCGCCAGCTCCGACTCCTCCAGCACCCGCCGCTGCGCCGTCTCCTTCTTCAGGAACTCGATCTCCCTGTGGGGACCCGCAGGGGTGGCTGCACGTCCCCGCAGCCAGGGGACATCCCGGGGGACCCCGCGGTTTGGGTGTCAGGGCAGGACCCCGCTCGGTGGGGCTCTCCCAGAGGATGGGCCGTGCCCAGGAAGGAGCTGGTGCCCCACAGAACCAGGGAATGGCTTGGGCTGGAAGGAGTTTAAAGCTCCTTCCGTGTCCCAGGGTGCTCCAGGCCCCGTCCGACCTGGCCTCGATGGTGAGGACCATGGTGATGGTCCCTGCCCAGGGGAAGGTCCCTACCAATGGACAGAGGGTGCCCAGAAGGATTTGGTGCCCCAGGGATGGGTCTGAGTCCAGGGGAAGGTCCCTTCCCAGGACAGAGCTGGCTCCCCAGGGATGAGCCCACGCCCAGGGAAGCTCCATGCCCAGGGACAGCGGGGTCAGAGCCCCTCGAGGGGTTCCACACCACGGGGACAGGGACAGGGGCTGCCCGGGGGATGGGACACCCTGGGGACAGGTCCCTTCCCGAGGGGACGCCGGGAGCTGCCCTCACTTCTGCTGGTACTCCTTGATGAGCCGCTTGGCCTTGCTGTACTTGCGCTCCAGGGTCTGGTACTGGGCCTGGGTCTCCTTGAGGTGCTCGTCCACGGCCTGGCACAGGTTCTGCGCCTCCATCCAGTAGCCCTCCAGCTTCTCCATGCGCTCCTTGTTCTCCTCCACGCTCTGCTCCAGCTGGGCCTTCTCGGCCCTCCAGCGCGCCTTCTCCTGCTCCAGGCACTGCAGCTGGGGACAGCGGTGTCACCACGGGGTGCGGCACAGCCAGGGAACGGGGATGGGACATGGCACAGGCAGGGAACAGGGATGGGACATGGCACAGCACGGCACGACATGGCACAGCCAGGTGACAGGGATGGCACGACATGGCACAGCCAGGTGACAGGCAGGAGGACATGGAATGACCCGTGCAGGGCAGCTGGAGGACATTCAGGGTGCCAGGGCAGCTGTCAGGGTGTCCCCCCACCCCCAGGCAGCCGGGACCCCCCTCACCTTCCTCTTGAGCTGCTGGATCTCGGCCTCGGTCACGGCGTGTTTGATCTGGAGCTGCGGGAGAGCCGGGGTGGACACGGGGTGGGCACGGGGTGGGCACAGCCCCCCGGACGGGCACCCCCTGCCCTCCCCCAGCCCCTCCTCACCTCCTTGAACTTGTGCACCAGCTTCTCGGGGTCCATCTCCACGGGGGACAGCGTGTCCTCGTTCTCGGCCAGCTCGAACACCTCGATGGCCATCTCCCCGCTGGGGAACATGGGGCTCATCTCCTCCTCCTCGTCCGTGGCGTATTCCCCGGTCTGCGGCGGGCACGGGGCGGGGTTGGCACCTGGGGGTGCTGCCCCCAGCCCCGTGTCCCCTCCCGAGTGGCGCTGTCCCCTCACCTCCTCGTCGTCCTCGGTGTACTGGGTGTAGCGCTGCTCCATCATCTCCCGCTGCCACCGCTCCTGCTCCAGCGTCTGCTGGATCAGCTGCGCCACCTCGCTCTGCTCCCCCGGCTTCTCCCGCCCGATCAGGAACCTGGGGGGCACCGCGGGTCAGGGGGCACGGGGGGCACCCAGGGGCACAGCCAGGGGACACCCCTGCAGTTCTCTTGGGGGCGGTGGGTTTAGGGGGTGCTGCGGGGGCTGGGGATGAGTTGGGGGCACTTTAGGGGGCACCAGGGTGGCACTTTGGGGGGAGATGGGGGGCTCTGGGGACAGGCTGTGGGGCAGGGATCCCCAGGGGGCTCAGCATGGACTGGGGGGGGTCTCGGGGCTCCCCAAACCCACCCCAAGCCCCGGCTCGTACCGGACGCGGCCCTTGGTGTTCCTGAGCACGGAGGCGGCGAAGCTCTGCGTGACCCCCACCAGGCTGGTGCCGTCCACCTCCACGATCAGGTCGTTCACCTGGATCCTGGGGACAAGGACACCGTCACGGCCCCTCGCCAGCCCCGGGGCACACCTGGAGCCCCTGGCAGCTCCCACGCCAGCCCCAGCCGTGGCGGGGGGCTGCCCCCGGCCGTACCTGCCGTCCCGGTGGGCTGCCCCCCCTTCTGTCACCGTCTTGACGAAGATCCCCAGCTTCTCCAGGCCCATGTCGGCCCCCGCGCCCATCCCGATGATGCTGATCCCGAGCCCTTCGGAGTCTGCGGGGATGCAGAGCCGTGTCCCGGTGGGGTGGCACCTCCAGGGTGACGCCCCGCAGGGCTCCGGGGGTGGTTTGGGGGCAGGACCCACCTTTCTCCAGCTCCACGGGGAAGAGGTCGAGCCTCTCCACGCGCTTCTCCAGCTCGTACTCGGCCGAGGCCGCCATGGGATCCACGTCCTCATTGCGGCGGTCGTAATCCTCGTTGGAGTAAGTGCTGAACACCTGGGGGACGAGGGAGGGCTCAGCCAGGGGCAAACCCCACAGGAACCCCCCGGGAATGCTGGGCTGGGACTGAGCCCACGAGACACCGGAGAATCCCCATCCCAAATCGTGGGACACGGAGCGAGGGGGAGCTGGGGAGAGCACAAAGGGGTTGAGGGTGGCTCTGGGAGAGGGGATGGTGCCTGGGCCCCATGGGAGGGACGGATGGAGGGATGAGTGGGAAAAGGGGGGAAGGAAAGAAGGAAGGAAGGAAGGAAGGAAGGAAGGAAGGGAGGGAGGAAGGAAGGCAGGATAAATAGAAAGATGGGGCACCTCAAATCCCTGGGGGTGCTGACCCCCGCTGTGGGGCACCCCTAAACCCTCCCTGGCCGAGCTGGGATGTGCCACCAGGCCGCTGTCCCCAGGCTGGTGCCACGTCCCTCTCCCTGGCGGCTGCCGGGGAGGGGCTGGCTGGGCCTGGCAGATGTCCCTGGAGGGGCCCCGGCCCCGCGGTGCCGCCGGAGCGAGTGGATTAGGGACAACACACGGGGATAAAGCCCGGCCACAACGGGTATTAGGGACGAGTGTCAGGGGACAAAGCCCGGTGACACCCACGGACGGGCAGGACCCACCCGGGTGGCACCCAGGGGTGACAGGGAGGAGCAGGGCAGGGGACACACCAATGTCCCCCGTCCACAGGAAGTCCCTGGGGGGCTGTGGGGTTCCCTGCTCGTCCTGCTGTGCCCCCCACCCTGTCCCCATGTCCTGGGGGATTTGGGAGGTCTGGGGAGCCTGGAGGGGGTTCCAGGGGAAGGGGCTGGGGTGTGCCCCCAGTGCTGGGCTGGGCGGGGGTCCCCAATGTCCCCCACCCCCCCAGCGGGTTTGGGGGGCTCAGCATCAGCCGGGCAGGGGTCTGGGGTGCTCGGACAGCTGGGTGCCCACCCCACCCACCCCCACACGGGGCCCCTCTCCCCCACGCTGAGAGGCTTTGGGGTGAGCGGAGCACCCCAAAAACCCCATCCACAGGGTGAGCAGAGCGCCCCAAAAACCCCTCCACGGCCCGGGCACCTTTCCCAGGGCCGGGCTGGCCGGATCCCACGGGAGCACGGCCCCCCTCGGCGCGCAGCCCCCCAGCACACGGCCAGCACTGTCCCCCGGCCGGGCCACGGCGGTGGCTGTCCCCCGTCCCAGGTGGGGCCACCCACCCGCTCTGACTCAGAGCCAGAATATAGGCCGGGCTCTAAAAATAACCCGGCCCCGGCACAAAGCAACCGCTGCTCCTGCGGTCGGGGGGATCCGAGCGGGAGGGAACACCCCAAAATAGCTGCACGGCCCCTTAATCCCCCTCCCCATCCCGGGTGGAGACCCCGAACCCCGCAGGATCCCTGCCGGGAGCGGGGGGTGCTGCCGCCCACCCGGCCACGCTGCCGAGGCACTTCCCCTTCCTTCCTCCCCTTCCTCCCCTTCCTCCTCTGCCTCCACTTCCCGAAACCGTCCTGGGCACCGCGTTGGGCGCACGGGGGGGGCGCATCGCCCCCATCGCCACCTTGTCCCCAGGGACCCCCGGGCTGGGAGGAGCCCCGGCCCCGAGGGATGCCCGGGACCGAGGGTGGCCCAGCCCCGGCCTCCAGAACCTCACGCCGGGGTATTTCGGGCATCCCCACCCAAAATATCGAGCGGTTTTGGCCCGGCCTGGGCACCACAGGGGGCTGGCAGCGCCTGCTGTGCCTGGCCCCCCCAGGCGGTCCCGGTGCCACCTGTCCCCACCACACCGCCCCTGGGGGTCCCTCATTTAGGGGGACCCCCCATGCCCAGGCATGGCCCTTCATCAACCAGCTCATCAACCAGGCCCAGGCCCCGCTTCCCCAGCACAGGGACAGGGACAGGGACAGGCAGGATTCCATGTCCCATGGGGGGCGCAGGGCGTGGGGACACAGAGCCCCAGCCCCCTTTTCTGTCCCCGCCAAAGGGGTGATTTTGTGGGGTCACATACCCGTCTGAGCTGCCCATCACCCTGGTACCCCTCACCCCCGTGCCCTCCCTCCCTCCCCAGCCCCATGCCCCGCCAGGCTCACCTGGATGGGGGCCGTGCTGAACTGGATCTTGCGGTTGGGGACGGGCTCCTCTTCCTCGGACAGCCCCGGGATCTCCACACAGCCCGACTCGGGCTCGTACAGCCCTTCGGCCTCGTCCTCCTCCTCCAGCCCGCTGCCCCCCGAGTCCTCCCCGAGCCCGCTGTAGGCACTTATGTCCACCAGGTCCGCCTCGGAGAAGTCCTCCTTCTTGGCCTCCTCGGAGCCATCGCCCTCCTCCGCCCGCTCGCCCTTGACGCCCTCCTCGCCCGCGGCCACCCCCGAGCCCCCGTCCAGCCGGGGGGCTGCGGCCGCCGGACCCTCGTCCCCTTTGGCCGGCTGGGGCGCGGGCACCGCTTCACCCGCCACCGCCGCCTCCTCCTCCTCTTCCTCCTCCTCGCCCTCTCCGCTCTCCTCCACCTCCACGGGCTTGATCTTGCAGACCTCCTGCACCCTCGGCGCGGCCGCCGCCTCCTTCTCCGCCGGCCGCCCGCTCTTCCCCGCCGCCTTCTCCTCGTCCGGCGGCCGGGCACGGGCCGGGGCGGCGTGGCCATCACCCGAGCGTGCGGCCTCGGTGCCGGGCGCGAAGACCCTCGGCCGCTTGGCCACCACCTTGGCGTTGAGCGGCGCGGCCGCCCTGCCCTGCGCCTTGTGCAGGTTGTTCCTCAGGTCGGCCTTCTCGAAGACGGCGCTGAGCTGGCTCACGGTGGGCGACACGGCGTCGGCGTCCAGCTTGTCCAGGGACTCGGTGCTGCCGTTGAACCTCACCACCACGTCCAGCTTGCGGTCCTGGAAGCCGGCGCGCTCCTTGCGCAGCAGCAGCTTGGTGGTGGTGGCCTTCTCCTGCGGGCTCCTCTCGAAGATCTTGCGGGTCTCCTGCAGCTTGGAGAAGGGTTTGTCGGGCTTGGAGTCGAAGCGGCTGACGCGCTCCGAGACGCTGGTGCCCAGCTTGAGGAGGCTGCCCTGGTCCACGGCGTCGCCGAGGCTGCCGGCGCGGGGCAGGGACAGGCGCACCGGCTTCTCCTTGGCCTTGGCCAGGTCGCAGGCGCCCTCGGGGCCGGGCGCCGTCCCCATCTGCAGGAACATGTTCTTGATCCGATGCACGTTGGAGCCATACTTCTTCCCGCGGCTCTTCTTGCCGTCCTCGCCATCGGCCTCCTTTGTGGGCGCCAGGGCCTGGATGGTGGCCTCGTAGGCGTTCCGGTGCGGGGACGCGCTGCGCAGCCCCCCGGCCCCCGCCGCGCCCCCGGCCGAGGGGGACCCCCCGGCCCCGCCGGCCTCGGTCCTCAGCATGGTCCCGGCGCCCGCATCGCTCGCCGCCACCGCCGCCGCTGCCCCCGGCCCCGCTACAGCGCCATGGGCGGGGGGCTGTGCCGGGGGGCTGTGCCGGGGGGCAGCGCTGCCCCGGCCCGGTCAGGCCATGGCCATCCCGCGGGCCCCTCCGCCGCGGCGCTTCTTCCTTCCTGCCTTCCTTCCTCCCTCCTCCTCCTCCTCCTCTTCCCCTTTCTGCGCGCCGGTGATGGAGCCGCCGCCGCCGCCGCCGCGCTCTGCCCGCCCCGCTGCCCGCAGAGCCCTCTGGGTCTGAGCAGCGCTCGCTCTTCCTCTTCCTCAGCCGCGCTTCGGCCTCAGCTCCGCCGCCGCCGCCGCAGCCCGGCCATGGGGACCCCCGCGCGTCCCTGCGGTCCCCTCCCCACGCCCGCACCGGGGTCCCCTCCCTGCGGCGGGGCCCCCCCGGCAGCCGCGCTGTGCAGTGTGGGGCCCCCCCCGCCGGCTCGGCCGCTGGTGCCACCCCCCAGCTCTGTCCCCGTGTGTCCCCCGGTTCTGTCCCCGTGTGTCCCCCCCGGTTCTGGCCCCACGTCCCCCTCCAGCTCTGTCCCCGTGTCCCCGTCCCCAGATCTGTCCCTGTGTGTTCCCCCAGCTCTGTCCCCGTGGTCCCCCGAGCTCTGTCCCCGTCTCCCCCCCCCATCAGTTGTGTCCCCATCTCTCCCCCAGCTCTGTCCCCGTGTCCCCTCAGTCTCGTCCCTTTACCCCCGGGTTTGTACCCATCCCCCTGGATCTGTCCCTACATCCCCCCCATCCTGTCCCCACATCATCCCCCATCCTTTCCTCTGTCCCCCCGAATTAGTCCCCGTGTCCCCCCATCCTGTCCCCATGTCCCCCCCAGGTTCGGACCCACATCCCCCCACGTTATCCCCGTGTCCCCCCACTTTGTCCCCACGTCCCCCCCATCCTGTCCCTGTGCCCCTTCTGGGTCTGTCCCCGTGTCCCCCCGCTCCTGTCCCTGTGTCCCCTCAGTTTCACCCACGTGTCCCCTGCTCCCCCTCCCCGGGGCCGCCCCACACCCAAAGCCCCCCAAACTCCGGGTGTCCCGCGGTGTCCCCACGGGACCCCATTTACTCCCTGTCCCCCCAGTGCCTCCCGGGGGTGCAGCACATCCCCCGCCACCGCCACTGCCACTCCGTGGTGGCGGGAGGGGACACTGCGACAGGGGGCCCGGAGGGGGGTACGGTGCTGCTCCCCCCTTTCTGCACGGATATTTTGGGGGGTTATTTGGGGTTTTTGTCTTCCCTCTGAGTGCCTGAGGGCGGGGGGGCAGACCCGACCGCCGTGGCCGTGTTGGGGATCCCTGCTGTGCAGGGAGGGGGGGACAGGGTGGGGACACGCCGGTCCCCAATGTGGGGAGCGCACGGGCAGCAGGACCCTGCGGCTGTGTGCGATTGTCCCCTCCCCGTGTCACCCAAGGCATCTCCCGGCCCTTTGTGCGTGACGAGCCGTGACGCGACACGGGGGGCGGCCCCCCACGACCACCCCCTCCCCTCCCCTTCCCTCCTCTTCCCCTTCCGCCGCTGCCGTCGCCCCCCCCGGCAGGGCCCCGTCGCTGCCACCCCCCTCTGTCCCAGCGCCCTCCGCTCGTGTCACTGTCCCCACGCAGCGCCGCGGCCGCCCCCGGCTGTGCACACGCGTGTTCCCGTCCCGCTGGTGGCCATGCCGGGGGGGCCTCAGCTGTCCCCAGGTGTCCCCAAGCGTCCCCCCACCGCCACCCCGCTATCCCTGAGTGGGGGCACTGGGACAAGCCCACCCTGGGGACACCTCGGGACCCCTCCGGGGGACACGGGAGCCCCTCGGCAGCCCCGGAGCTCGGTGCCTCGGTGACAGGAGGTGGCGGTGGAGGGGTGTCCCCTGTGGGCCCCCCCCGAGGGCCCCCCCGGCCCGGGCGGCCCCGCTGCCGCCGTCAGTCAGCGCTGGCCCCATTCCCGGCGCCGGAACATGGAGGGCCCCGAGCTGCTGCGGCTCTGGGTGCTGGCAGGCGAGTGACAGCCCTGTCACCCCCGGGGGGACACGGCCCGGCCTGGGGAACCCCCAGCAGGGAGGGGAGGGGGGACCCCGGAGTGGGGTGGGCACAGGGGGTGCAGGTGGGAGAGGGCGGGGGGGGGACGGGGCTGGGACGTGACAGAGCTAAAAAAAGCCACCCTGTCCCGGGTGCCAGCGCGGTTTGGGACAGGGTGGGGGACAATGAGCGGGACTTCTGTGTGACGGCCAGGGCGAGGGAAGGTGCTGGGCCCATCCTGTCCTTGTCCCCATCCTGCGTCTGTCCCCAGGCCTGGCCTGGTCTCATCCCTGTCACCATTCCTGTCCCTGTTCTGTCCCTGTCCCTGTCCCTGTCCCTGTCCCCATCCGTGTTCCCATTCCAGTCCTGTCCCAGTCCCCATCCCCTCCTAAACACGTCCTCCCCCTCTGCCTGGGGGCACCTGGCACTGCAGGGACACCCTCCTGCCCCTCTGGGTGTCCCAGGGGTCTGTGGGCATCTGAGGCTCGTGCCGGGGTCTCTGGGCACTGGGGAAACTGAGGCAGGGAGGGGCCGTGGTCCCAGCCCCGGCTCCAGCCCCGTGTGTGGCCACAGCCCTGGCCCTGGGGGGGTTCCAGGCCACTGTCCCCAACCACCACGTCCTCCCCGACCTCCGCCTCTCTGCCGAGACCGGAGCCATCTTCGTGCACGAGCTGGAGCGGGAGCTGTTCCTGGAGGCCTTCCCGGGGAGCGAGGATGATGATGGTGAGGGCCAGGGTGGGGGGCTGGGGATGCTAAAGGGGGGCACTGGCCAATGGTCCACCAGGATCACCCCCGCTGGGCTGTCCATCCGTCCGTCCATCCCTCCATCCATCCATCCATCCATCCCTCCCCCCCTCCACCAATCTGGGGTCCCACCAGCACTGCCCCGCTGCCTCGGGGGTCCCTCCATGAGGGGTCCCCTCCCTTTGGGGTCACAGCTCTAAAACAGGAGCAGCACTCCCAGGGACGATCCCCATTCCCCTGTGGGGACCAGCTGGACAGGGCCGGACTTTCTGGGCCGTGTCCGTCCCCACCCCCCGCGTGTCCCCGCAGCCCCTGTGACCTTCCGAGCCCACCTGTGGGACCACCCGGACCTGCCGCGGTGGCTGCGCTTCGCCCAGCGGGACCCCGGCCAGCCCGGCTTCCTGTACGGCTGCCCCCTGGCCCCCGAGCTGGGCACCCACAGCGTCCAGGTACGGCCCCCCCGCAGCCTTTGGGGTGGCCCCGGAGCAGGGGTGGCCCAGCCCCGCTGTCCCCGCTGTCCCCACAGGTGCTGGCCTACAACCGTCACACCTTCGCCACCGTGTCCCAGCGCCTCCTCGTCAGCGTCATCCCCGCCCCAGGTACGGCCTGAGCGCCCCAAACCACCCGGGACTGCCCCGGGACGGCCCAGGGATGTCCCCACGGGTGCCGCCTGTCCCCGCAGGTGGGGACGCGCCGTTCCGGGCCGAGTTCCTGGTGGGGAACAGGAACGTGGAGGAGCTGCTGCCGGAGGCGGCGCGGGAGCTGTTCCTGCAGGCCTCGGCCAGGGTGTGGGAGCGCGGGGACCTGCACATCATCAACATCACCTCGGCCCTGGACCGCGGCGGCCGCGTCCCGCTGCCCATCGAGGGGCGCCGGGAGGGGTACGGGCAGGGCCGGGGGGCTGGGGGTGGTCCCGGGCACACCCTCGGCCTCCCTGAGGGGTTCTGGGGTCACCCCCAGCCCGTGCCCACCGGCGTGAAAGGTGGAGGCGAAGGTGGTTCCTGCGGGGTGTCCTCACCGTGGGTGGGTTTTGGGGTCACCTGCCCGCAGGGTGTACGTCCAGGTGGGCTCCCACAGCCGCTTCTCGCCGTGCCTGGATTCGGCCGTGTCCCCGGAGAGCCGCTCCCGCTGTCACCGGGGCCAGCGTCCCCTCGCCTCCTGCTACGACACCTTCGCCCCCCATTTCTCCATCCGCTGGTGCAACCTCACCCTGGTGAGACCCCCGTGGCCCCCCCACCCCCCGGCCCCCCCCCCAGCCCCTCCTAACCCCCGCTCCCCTGCAGATGGAGGTCCAGCCCAGCCCCACGACGCCGGGCCCGGTGTGGGGGTCCGGGGTGCTGGAGGACGGGGGGGGTTTTGAGCCCCCCACCGAGGTTGCGCCCCGGGAGCTGCTGCCCGGGTTCCTGGTGACGCTGCTGGTGCCGCTGGCCGTGGCCGCGCTGCTGTGCCTGCTCCTGGGCCACCTCATGTGCTGCCGCAGGGAGGGAGTGTGAGTCGGGGGGGTCCCCGCACCCTGCCAGGGCACGGGGACCCCGGGCTGGGTGTCCCCTCCCCGGCCCTTGTGACCCCGGGACAAGCCGGGGGTGGTGAGAGCCCTTCCACCAAAATTACCGGTTTTTTCCCTTTTTGCTCTGTTTTGTAGGGAAAAACGGGACTTGCAGACGTCTGAGTAAGTCCTGGTTGAGCTGTGGGGGTGCTGGGGGGCTGCTCTGGGATGGGCAGGAAAAGGGGACAGGGAGCAATCGGCTCTTTGGGGGTATCACGGAGCCTAAAGGTCCCCCCACCCCAAAGGGACCCCCCCAGCCCCCTCCTGCCCTCCCCACCTCTCGGCGCCCCCCAAACCCCCCTCAGACACGGGGTGGGGCACAAGGAGCTGCTTCACTTCTGTGACAGCCTCTGAGGGACCCAAGAGCAGCCGGGAGACCCCGAGGGTGGGGGGAGACCCCAAAGATGAGGGGCAGACCCCAATAATGACACACAGATCCCAATGATGGAGTTCAGGCCTCACTTTTGGGGGACAGACCCCAGTAATGGGGTGCAGACCCCAATAGCAGCATTCAGACCCCACTGAAGGGTGAGCAGACGCCGATGATGGGGAGCAGGCCCCGGTGACGGCGTGCAGACCCTGATTTTGGGGTGAAGATCCCAGTTTTGGGGCACAAACCCAAACGGTGGCTCTGCCGCCCCCACCGACGGGACACGAACCCCAACAACGGGGCCCTAAGGGTGCGTCCCCCGTTCTCCCGCAGCATCCAGCTGGTCCATCACAGCTCCATCCACGGGGACACGCGCGAGCTGCGCCGCATGGCCGGGAGCCGGGACGTGCCCCGGCCGCTGTCCACCCTGCCCATGTTCAATGTCCGCACGGGCCAGCGCATCAACCCCATGCCCGGCCCCCGCGACGGGGCCCGCGTCCCGCTGCTCCCGCAGTGAGGGGACGCCCGGGGAGCGGGGACAGCCCCGGCTCTGGGAAAGGGGGGTCCGGGTGGCTTCTGGGGGGACAAAACCCCGGCAACGCCAGGAGGAGTTGGGGTGTCCCCAGCTCTGCCCGGAGGATTTGGGGTGTCCCCGCTTTAGGGTGAATTTTGGTGATTAAATGGACTCTTTAGGGATGAAATGAGGCTTTTCTGCTTTATTTGCGGGGTGGGGTTTGGGGTGCTCCGCCACCACCCCCATCAAAGATTTCAACCCCCAGTAAGGGCTGGGATGACTCCCAGTGACCCCCCAGCCCTGTGGGGGGACAGGGGAGCGGGATGGGGTCGGGGATTGGGACAAAGGGGGGGACGCACTCCCAGAGCCCCGCGGTGGCCCCCCCAAACCCCCCCAGCTCACCTGGGTGTCCGTGTCCGGCAGGAACCCGCCCGGAGCCCCCGAACGCTCCACGCGCTCCGCACAGCCCCGGGCATCCCTCCCGGCGCCCCCAGGACCCCTCCCCGCCCCCCAGGGGTCCCCCAGCCCAGCCCCTCCGAAGAAAGAGGCCCTTTCACAGCCCCCCCGGCCCGGGCGGCGCCAGGTGGGGGAGAGGAAAGCGCGGGGGCCCCGCAGGAACAAGGGGAGCCATTGATGGGTCGGAGAGGGGCGGCTCTGAGGGCTCGGCCCGCGGCCCCGGGGCCGGGGGGGTCCCCGCGTGCCCCCCGCCATGGGGAGGGGGCACAGAGTGGGCAAAGCCCCCCCCGGGCACCGGCTGGAGGCGCGGGGGGCTCGTAGTGGGGCACCCCCACACTGGAGCAGCCCCCCACCCATCTGCCACAGTTTTGGGGCGTCTCTTTGTGCCCACCCCATTCCCCAGCTCTCCCTTTCGGGGGTCACCCTGATCTGAGCCCCCCCAGTGTCCCCAGCCTGGCACCGGCTGCCCCCCAGCCCTTCCTCCCCTCACCCCCACTCCCCATCCGGGGAGGGGACACAGACCCTCCTCCCCCCCAAACCCCTTCCACTATGGGATCCCAGCGGCTCTACCCCCCAAACCCTCCCGCTGGGGGGGCGGATCCCCCCTTCTTTCCTCCCCCTCCTCATCCCGGGATGGGGGGGCTGGGAGAGGAGGAGGAGGAGGAGGAGGAGGAGGAGAGGTGGGAGGACGGGCAGGGACCGGAGCGCAGAACTCGCCGGGAGCAGAGCGGGATGAGCCGGGACGAGAGCGGGATCGGGGACGAGGAACTCCCAACATCACCCACCCAGGACCCCCCCGAGCCCCCCGAGAGCGGCGCAGAGCAGCCCGAGGTTGGTTGGATCATTTCACATGCCTTTATTTCAGCAGTCAGAAAAAAAAAAAATCCATTTAAAAAAAAAAAAAAAAAGAAGAAGAAGAAAACCCCAAAACCACTTAAAATTATTATTAATTAATTATTATTATTATTATACATCATACAAACTAGGTACAAGCCCCGGGAAAAGCCGGAGCATCCGCCGGGAGGTGCGCCCGGCAAAGGGAGTGGGTTCGTGCCCCTCCGAGCCCGGGGAGGATGCGGGGATGGAGGAGGGATGGAGGGATGGGTGCGTGGATGGATGGATGGATGGATGGATGGAGGGTGGGATGGATGGATGGATGAATGGATGGATGGATGGATGGATGGATGGATGGAGAAAAAGCTGCTGGAAGATGAGAGCGGAGCTGAAGTTCCACCTGCTCAACCTGGAAAATCGATTTATCCCTTTTTCCCTTGGAATTTTATGGCTCTTGCTTTGCGGGATTTGCTCGTGGGGTGATGGAGGTGGAGGTGGCAGGGGGGAGGGGGGAGTAGCACCTTTGGAAAATTCCCGAGGGGAGCTGAGCAGCAAAAAAAAAAGAGGGAAATAAACCATAAAATAGAGGGGAATTAAGACAGACCAAGCTGAGACCTCTTTGGAGGTTGTAGCACCAGGCGGTCCCGGGGTCGGGTGTTCCGGGGCCAAAATTAAAGAGAATATTTAAAAATAACAATAAAAAAAACCTCCAAAACCAGGATAAAAATCCTGATGGAAAGAAACCTCCAAAGGAAAATCAAAATAAGAGAACGACAGAGCAACCAAAGAGAAAAAGGGGGGGAATACGAGGGGGGAAATTAGCACCTTTGCTCTGAACCTGGCAGGAAAGTCCCGGCGCGGCTGAAAAGCTCCAAAAGAAGCTAAAAAAACAAAAAGAACCCCAAAAATTCAGACTCAAAAAGACGATGAAACACCCCGAGAGTGGTGAGGTAGCCATCCGGACAGGGGGGTCAGCGCAGGGCCGGAGCTGCTCCGCGGCGGGGGCTCCCCCGGTGGGCCTGGGAGTGAATTGGTTTTGCTGCCTGAATGAAAATAAAATGAACAACAAACGACAAACGAACAAAAAAAAAAAATCATAATAAAAAATAACCAGAAGGAAAGGAAATCGAGAGAACTCAAAATCAGCATTATCCGAATAAGAAATAAGGAGGAGAGGGGAGAGAAAGAGGGAAAACAAGGGGGGAAAAGCAAATTATAACCAGGAGTTCAACATCTTCCTCGCAGCAAAAATTAAAATTCTAATGAGATGCAAGAAGCGAAGGGGCTGGGGGGGGCCTGGGGGTCCCGGGGGGCTCGGGGACCCTTCGGGGAGCTGAGCTTTGCCATCTCCAGGGCTGAGGAATGAGGGGGGGCAAGCAAGCGAACCCACTTCCTGGTGATTTTGTTTGAAAAAGTCATTTATTTGTATTTTTTATTTGTTTTTTTTTTTTTGGTTGAATGCTTTTTTTTGGGAGGGTTTTTGAGGTTTTTCTCTTACGGCAACGCAACCGGAGTTGTTTTAGAGACGCTGGATAGAAACCGACACAAATTCAAGTCCATGTGAAATTTTCTCCTTTTTTTTTTTTTGGCTGGTTTTTTTTTGTGGTTTTTTTTATTATTATTATTATTTTTATCATTATTATTACTCTCTCCTGTCACGCGTGGGGCGTCCGGGGTTACAAGAAGCAGACGGGGCCGATGTCGATGCCGAATTCCTGGTCCGGAGCGCCGACGTCCATAGGAGCCAAATCGATGATGGGCAGGCGCGAGGTCTTCGTCGTCTTGTACTCGATGACTGTCTTGCCCCAGGCGCCCGTGTGACTCTGCGGGGACACCACGGTCACCCCCCGTCCCGTCCCCACGGCGTGTCCCCCCTCCCCGCCGTGGCCACGCCCCGGCACCCACCGTGCAGCCGTCCTCGGTGACGCCGTAGGTGAAGCGGCTGTTGCCCTCGGCGCGGATCTCGATCTCGTTGGCGCCCTGCAGCAGCAGGGCCTTCTTGAGGTTGCCGCTGGCCTGGTCCATGTAGGCCACGCTGTTCTTGCAGTGGTAGGTGACGTTCTGGGCGGCCTCGGTGGCCATGAGGCGCAGGAAGGTCAGCTGGATGGCCACGTCGGCCGGGTTGGAGCCCTCGCCGCCGTACTCGAACTGCGGGGAAGGGACGTCGGTCACCGCGGAGCCGCTCCGGCCGCGCTGTCCCCGCGCTGTCCCCGCGGCCCCCGGGCTCACCTGGAAGCCGTCGCTCATGGTCTCGCCGAACCAGACGTGTTTCTTCTCCTTGGGGTTCTTGCTCAGGTACCAGTTCTTGCGGGCGATGGACGCCTGGGTCGGGTACACGCACGTCTCGCCCGTCTCCAGGTTGCAGAAGACCTTGATGGCGTCCAGGTTGCAGCCTTGGTTGGGGTCGATCCAGTACTCGCCTGAGGGGACAGGGACGGGGTCAGGGGTGGGGGAAGGCGGGGGATGGAGGGGACGGACAGCCAGAGGGATGGGAGTGAGGAACAGCCAGGAGGGAACAGGGGAGGAGCAGCCCGGAGGGACGGAAATCAGAAATAGCCAGGAGGGATGAAGGATGAGGGTGAGGAACAGCCCCAGGGGATGGAGAATGGAGGGGAGGAGCAGAGGGATGGGTGAGGGAGGGGAGCTGAGAGATGAAGGATGTGGGAGACCGAGGGTGAAGGGAGGAAGGAGGACGGTGAGGAGCAGCCATGGGAGATGAGGAGGGAGGTGAGGAGGGGAAAGGAGGGAGCCGGGGGAGGAGCGTGGAGCAGCCACAGGAAAAGAGGAAGAAGGAGAGGAGCAAACAGGAGAGGGAGGGACAGAGGATGGAGGGTGGAGGATGGAGGATGGAGGATGGAGACCTGACAGGAGAGACAGGACAGAGGAGGGGAGATGAAGATGAACGGGGGGGTGGAGGAAGGACAGAGGTGAGGAGCAGTAGAGCAGGCAGAGATGGAGGTGAGAGCACCGAGGGGCCGGCGGGGACCGGGGGGACACCGACCGCTCTTCCAGTCGCCGTGGCACATCTTCAGGTCGCGGCAGGTGCGGGCGGGGTTCTTGCGGGTGCCCTCGGGGCTGCGGATGTTCTCGATCTGCTGGCTCAGGCTCTTGAGGGTGGTGTCCACCTCCAGGTCGCGGTCGCGCATCACGTTGGCGTCATCGGCCCGGTAGTAGCGGCCGCCGTCGTGCGCCTTCTCCTGGGGCGGCTGGGGCAGGAAGCTGAAGTCGAATCCGCCGCTGGGGGGGCCGGGAGGACCGGGGGGCCCGGGGGGGCCGGGGGGACCCTGCGGGAGGAGAGGAGGAGGATGGTGACGGAGGAGCGGGCGGTGAAGGCGGACGGCTCCGGCAGGGCAGAGGGGTCGGGACGTACGACGGGGCCGACGTCGCCGGTGCGGCCGCGGGGGCCGGGGGGGCCGATGGGGCCGGGCAGCCCGTTCAGACCGTCCTTGCCAGCAGCACCAGCGGAGCCGGGAGGACCCTGCGGGACAGGAGGAAAAGGTGAGCGTGGCCGTGCGGCCCGGACAGAGCCGTCCCCTCCAGCCCCGACCCACGTCCCCACGGGAAACACGATGGCGATGGGGACCCCCCGCCCCCCCGGCGGTGCCACGGCCGTGGCCGGATGTCACAGCTCATCCCGGGACTCACTCGGGGACCGGCGGGACCAGAAGCACCAGAAGGACCTTGTTCACCAGGAGAGCCCTGTGACAATCGAGGAGGAAGAAGAAGAAGAAGCGACATCAGAGGTGACATCAGCATCTCGTGCTGCCTCCAGGGCATGTGGCAGTGCCCGCGGTCACTGTCACCCCACGGGACTTACGGGAGGACCAGGTGGGCCCTGGAGACCGGAGAAGCCTCTGTGACCCTTCATGCCTCTGTCACCCTGTTCACCGGCTTCACCTTTGTCACCACGGGGACCTTGCGGACCCTGCAGGAGGAGGAGGAGGAGGAGGAAGATGAGTTGAGTGGGGTCCAGGCCAGTCACTGTCCCCACTCCTGTGGGGACACAGAGGCACCGAGGAGGACGGAGCAGAACATCACTTACAGCAGGACCACGAGCACCAGCAGGACCAGGGGGGCCAGCGGGACCTTGGGGACCCTGGGACAGGAGAGAAGGGGACAGGTTAGAGCGTCCTGCACCTCGTGCTGCTGCTGGCTTGGGGCAGAACCACCCTGAGATGCTCAGGGACCCCCGAGAGGGGTGGTGGCACCCCTGGCATTGCCCTTTGCAGGGTGGTAGCACCTCCGGCTTCCTGGGGAAGCTCCTTCCAGCAGCAAGAGCTGAGCCCAGGGCCAGACCCCAGAACGGGGCCCGTTTGGAGTGTCCCCGGCCCGGGGGGTGCCAGGGGGGCTCTGGGCAGAGCATCACTTACGGTCTCACCGCGATCTCCGTTCTTGCCAGCAGGACCAACGGGGCCGGGGGCACCGGGGGCACCGGGAGCACCAGGGGGGCCGGCGGGGCCGGTCTCACCACGATCACCCTGCGAGGAGGAGGAGGAGGAAGAGGAAGAGAAGAGGTCAGCACGGTCCAGCGCTGCCCCATCACCCCTTCTTTGCCCCCTCAGAGCCCACTCACCTTGGGACCAGCAGCACCGTCACGGCCGGGGGCACCTTCAGCACCGGGAGAGCCCTACGGGGAGCAGAGACCCTCGTTAGGGGTGGGGGGGTACCGGGGGTCTCACTGAGCCCCCCACGGGCAGCGCCCATCGGTGCCCTGAGCGGGCACGCCCTCAGCACGGGGCGGTCCGTGCCCCCCAGCCCCCACGGTCGCTCACTCACCTCGCGTCCGGCTTCTCCGGGGGGTCCGGCCAGGCCGGGGGGGCCCATGGGGCCGGGGGGGCCGCGCTCGCCGGGGGAGCCGGAGGGACCTTGTTTGCCGGGTTCACCCTGCGGGGGGACACAGCGCGGGGGTCAGGCACCGCCGGACACCCACCCCGGGGGGGGACGGTGTCCCCGGTTCCCGGGAGCCCCCGGTACTCACGGAGGGGCCGGGCAGCCCAGGGAAGCCTCTCTCGCCTCTCTGTCCGGGGAGACCGACGACACCGCGCTGGCCGGCGATACCTTGGGGTCCGGGGGTGCCGGGAGCGCCCTGCGGGGACGAGCAGCGCCTCAGGGCGGTGGCAGCGGCGGGCGTCACCCCCGCGGCGGAGGGGACGGCGAGAGGGGGTGACCCGCAGAGGGGTCTGGGCAGGGCGGTCACTCACGATGGGGCCGTCAGCGCCGGGGGCTCCCTTCTCGCCGGGGGGGCCGGGGGGGCCGGCGGGTCCCGGCTCTCCGGGGCGGCCAGCGGGGCCGGTCTCACCGCGGGGTCCTTTGCCACCTTCCTTCCCGCTGGGGCCGGGCGGGCCGGGGAGGCCGATGTTGCCCTGCGCGGGGGGGAGGCGGTGCCGTCAGGCCGGGACCCCCCCGCTGCCAGCTGAGGGGCGGCCGGGGGTGTCCCGGTGCCCAGCACCTCCCGCCCCCTGTCCCCAGCACCAGCCCCCCACGTCTCCCCCCAGGGGTACTCACAGAGGGGCCGGGGGGTCCAACTCTTCCAGCAGCACCAGGGAAACCAGTAGCACCCTGGAAGGGAGGAAAGTGGGAGTCAGTGGGGCTGAATCCAAAGGTCCAGGGGACAATTCCGTGGCTGGGAGTCACCACAGGGAACCCTGGTGGCCAGGAAGAAAGTGCCCACCTGGGGGGCTGATTTCGGGGGTATAAAGGCAACCCCCCTCCCTTTTCCCCTCTATCCCCTGCTGGGATGAAGCCACCCCGCTCTGCTGCCATCCCCAGACGGTTTCGGGGGAGCAGAGCTAAAGAGCTAAAGCACCTCGGGGGTGTTCACAGCCGTGGGGGGTCCCCGAACTCCCCCAAATGCCCCCACCCTACACGACCGGTACTTACAGGGGGTCCAGCGCTTCCGCGAGCACCTTTGGGACCGGGAGCACCAACAGCACCCTGGGGGGAGGAAGAGGAGGAAGAGGAGAGGGGTGAGCCGCGCTGTGGGGCTGCACCCCGGGCAGTGCGGGGGCTGAGGGGGGGCACTTACAGCAGGTCCAGGAGCACCAGTGGGGCCGGCAGGGCCGGGGGGACCGGCATCACCCTTGGCTCCAGCATCCCCAGTTTCACCTTTAGCACCAGGCTGGCCGTCAGCTCCCTGCGGGACGGGGGGACAGGGTCAGTCCGGGGGGCTCAGCACCACCCTGGGGGGCAGGAGCGGACCCCCGGGAGGGGGAGGCGAGGCCGTCGCACTCACAGGGGGGCCAGCAAATCCAGCAGGACCGGGAGGGCCGGGCTCGCCGCGGTCACCCTGGGAAAGGAGAGGAGAGAACAGCGTGAGACAAGCAGGGGACGGCCACCACGGCCACCAAGGAGTGGCCACCCATGGCAGGGCCATGTCCGAGGGTGGGGGACACTTACGGGAGCACCACGAGCACCAGTGGGACCAGCAGGGCCGGGGGGACCGGCTTCACCCTGGAAAAGGGGAGGAAAAACAAAAAAAAGGGATCAGGGCTGTGGCGAGGAGGTGGCGGTGGCTGCCTGGACACGTCTGTCCCTGCGGGACGTCCCTACCTTGTCACCGGGAGCACCAGCGGGGCCGGGGGGGCCGATGGGACCGGTCAGGCCTCGGAGACCGTCCTTGCCAGGAGCGCCATCAGCACCTTTGGGACCGGGGTCACCCTGGGGGAGGGACACGAGGGTGGGTTACAAGGACAGGTCCCTTGCAGGGATTCACCCCTCTCTGCACTGAGACATCCCTGGCTCTTCATCCTCGCTGGGACAGGCTGGGACCATCCTCCTCCTCCTCCTTATGAGAGCTGGGCTCTCACTGAGGGATTTTCCCCAAGGAATGGGGACAGAGGTGACACAGAGCATCCCCTCCCCAGGACGCTGCTGCCACACATCCAGCCCCAAAGGGACGACGAGGGGGGCACAGGGATGGTGGGGAACAGGTGACCGGGGGGACCCCAGGGGTTTGGGGACAGCAGGGGTTTGGGGACACGTACTCTGTCACCCTTGGCGCCTGGCAGGCCGGCAGCACCACGCTCTCCGGGCATACCCTGCAGACCGGGGGGCCCTTGGCTTCCGGGGGCTCCGGGAGCACCAGCATCACCCTGGGAAAGAGGAAAAACAGGGATTAGTGAGATCCCAGCACAGCAAATCCATCCCGGCCTCAGCCCCAGCCCAGGGGGTGAAGCCAAACCCAGCCACTTCACACCTGTGCCCCACAAGCTGGGGACACTCCCCGCCTGGCACCTACCTTAGCACCATCGTTACCGGGAGCACCGTTAGCACCACGAGGACCTTGGGGACCGGGGGGGCCTTGGACACCGCGTTCTCCAGGGAATCCTCTCTCACCCTGGGGAGGGGAGGCAGGAGAGGGCCCGAGGCCGTCAGGGGGGTTTGGGGCACTTTGGGGTGCCGAGAGTTCAGGGGGACACAGAGGGGTTCAGCTTACCCTGGCACCAGCGGGACCAGGGGCTCCAGCATCTCCGGGGACACCCTGAGTGGGAGGGAGAGGGTGACAAGTCAGAGGGGAACAGGTGGCACTGGGGACACTGGGGATGGGCAGAGGGGTCCCCGGGGTGCCCCCAGGGGTCCCTCATTCCCTGGGTAGGGCTGGGATTCCCACTGCTCCCCCACTGCATGGAGGACGTCACATGGGGGTGCCCTGGGGGGACCCCACCAGCAGCCCCTGATGTGACCAGGACAGGGGCGATGGGGAGGGGACAGGAGGGTCCCCAATGCCCACACTCACCTGCTCACCAGGGCTTGCCAGCCTCGCCGGGGGGGCCAGCGGGGCCGGGCAGACCCTGCGGAGGAAGAAGAGGAGCCATGAGCCACCACGGAGGGGACGAGGGAAATGTCACCCGCACCCTGGGTGCTTTGTCCCCCTGCCGGGGAAGGGGACACCCCTCACCTGGAAGCCAGGAGCACCAGCGGGACCTTGTTCACCTCTTTCTCCAGCGGGACCCTGGGGGACACAGGACAAGCATGGAGGGGGAGGGCAGGTGGCTCCCGAGCCCCTTGTCCGGTGGCCAGACGCGGCCGTGGGTGGCCGAGGGCTGGGGGATACTCACGGCGGGGCCGGGGGGACCTTGGGCACCGGTTTCACCGTCTTTGCCAGCAGCGCCCTGGGGAGGAGGGAGAGGAGGGTGCTCAGAGCGGCCCCCGCGCGGCTCTGTGTCCCCCCCCGGGCTTGGCGTGGGCCTGGACACGGCCACGGGATCCTTCGAAGGCCGGGAGACACCGCGGCGAGCTGCCCGCGGCCACGTCACCCCGCTGTCCCCGCTCCAACAGCGCCGGTAGCCACCGGGACGGGATCCCGAACACCTCATCCCGCTGCGGCCTCGGGCCCGGAGCCTTCCCTGCTCCGCTGGGCCACCTCACACCCCATTCACACCCCATTCACACCCCGTCCTGGCTGCCCCGTGCCAGGGTGTCCCTCCCTGCCACCCTCCCTGTCACCCCGCACCACGGTGACCCTCTGTGTCACCTCACAGCGGGGTCACCCTCCCTGTCACCTCCCCCGCCCTGTCCGTGCCCCACCCCACACTCACCACGGCGCCGGGGGGACCGGGAGCTCCTCTCTCGCCAGGTTTGCCGGGCTCGCCCTAAGAACAGATCGGGATGAGCCCCGTGACGACACCGGGGAGGGGGGACAGGTCCCCGGGGCTCCCGGCTGGAGGCGGTGGCGGCAGGCGGGGTCCCTCAGGGACCAGGGTGCGGCAGCCGGGGGGTGGCACTCACCGCTGCACCTTTGGGGCCGGGGAATCCCATCACGCCGGCCTGGCCTCTGGCTCCGGGGGGGCCGGGGGGGCCGGGGCGACCGTCTTGACCAGCGGGACCCTGTCGGGGGGAGCCAGCGCCCCGTTAGCTGGGCCCGTGGCGAGCCAGGGGAGGAGGGGACATCAGCGGCGACAACTTACAGGGGGGCCGGTCTTGCCGTCGGGACCGGGGCTTCCGGGGCTTCCAGTCAGACCCTGCGAGGCAGCGGGAGGGGGGTCAGGAGCTCAGGAATCCCAGGGGATGCTCCAGAGAACGGGAGCATCCTGGAAAGCGGCTCCTCCGCCGGCACAGAGAGCAGGACAGGCCAGTGGCCGTGCTGACATGGCTCCTTGTCACCGTGTCACCGCGCCCGCTCACCTTGGCACCGGGGAGTCCGGGTTCCCCGGGGCGTCCAGCTTCACCAGGAGATCCTTTGGGGCCAACGGGGCCGGGGGAGCCGCGCTCGCCGGGGGGACCCTGGGAAGAGGGGACAGGGGTGACCCAGCTGCAGGACAGCAGCCGGGGACTGGGACAGAGCCCTGTCACCGCAGGTGGCAGCGACACGGAGCCGCTGTGGCCACTGCGTGGGCACAGGTGACAACGCCCAGAGTCCCCATGGCCCCGCTGACGCGGCTTTGTCCCGCAGATGGACACGGGCACCCACCTTGGGACCAGCGATGCCATCACCACCAGGGAAACCGCGGCTGCCGGGAGCACCCTGAGGGGGACACGACAGGGTCAGTGTGGGGACACGGGGGGACCTCGGGGGGCCTGGGGGTGCAGGGGAGGGAGGTGCCAGAGTGGGACATGGCCACCAGTGGGAGCAGCCTGAAGGGGCTGGGGATGCCACCACGGTGTCCCCAAGCACACACAGGGTTCAGCCGCTGGGCACGGGGAGATGGGAGGGACATGGCGGGAGTGGGGACAGGGACATGGCGGGGGTGGGGACAGGGGCGCTGCTACTCACACGTTCGCCAGCGGGGCCGGGCAGCCCAGCGGGGCCGGGCTCACCACGGGCTCCTCTCTTGCCTTCCTCGCCAGCAGGGCCGGGGGGGCCTTGGACACCAGCGGGACCCTGGAGAAGGAGGCGAAGGGATGAGGACCCCCAGGAGGGGCCGGAGCCAGGAGGGGCCGCGCCCCCAGGGACACATCGGGGGGTCACTCACGGGTTCGCCTTTGGCACCGGTGTCACCCTTGTTGCCTGGAGCACCGGGCTCACCCTGGAGGGGAGAGAAGAGGGAAAAGGTTTAACGCCGGATTGAGGAGCAGAGGGACCCCCGAGTCACGTCCTGATGAGCCCTCAGAGGGACAAGGGCCCTGCATCTGCCACCGCCAGCGCCGCCCTGCTCTGGCAGGGCTGGAGGGACCATGGGACACCTCAGGAGGCATCTCCAGGTGCTCCAGGAGGAGCTCCAGGAACTTCCTGGAGCAGACGAGAGGGCCCAAGCCCGGCAAGAAGCAGCGGGAGGAGCCCAGGGATACTCACGGCGTTGCCCTTGGGGCCGGGGGCACCGCTGGGACCCTGGGGTCCGGAGGGACCGCGGGCACCGGGGAAGCCGGGAGCGCCAGCAATGCCAGGAGCGCCCTGCAAGAGGCACAGGAGGCCGTGAGGAAGCAGCACAGCCCTTCCTGCCCCAGCCGGGGGGGACACGAGGGACACTCACGGTCGCGCCCTTGGCACCAGGTTGGCCGTCAGCACCGGGGTTGCCCTGCGGAGAGAAGGAGGAAGAGGAGGGTCACGGCGGGGCTGGCAGGATGCGAGGCCAAAGGACGGGGAGCCCTCGGATGTCACTTACAGCAGGACCGGCAGCGCCAGCAGGGCCGGGGGGACCGGGCTCACCGCGGGCACCTTGGGGACCTTCGCTGCCACGAGCTCCCTGGGGACCGGTCTCACCCTGGGAGGAAGAGGAGGAGGAGGAAGAGCCGTGAGCGCCAGGGCTGATTCCATCTGCAGCTCCTTCCCGTGCAGGCACAGCCGGGAGAGGTGCCCAGCACACGGCTGGCGATGTCCCCACGTGTCCCCCTGCCCCAGGCAGTGCCAGCCCACGGCGCTTCGGCCTCGGAGCCCCTTCCCTGCCCAGTCCTCCCCCACCCCACGCTCCCAGCGCCCCTCAGTCCCTCCCAGCCCAGCAGAGTCCGGCAGGCCCTACCTTAGCACCAGCGGCACCGGGGAAGCCGGGGGGACCAGCGGGACCAGTGGGACCCTAAATGGGAGAGAGGGCGCGAGTCAGAGGGGGGATCCCGCCCCACACCTGGCGCGGGCGGGATCTCCAGGCAGCAGAGCCCTGGCTCCCCGCCAGGATTCCCCATCCGGGGGAGCTGGGACGGGATCTCCCTCCAGAGAAGCTGCAGGAGGGTGGAGGGGGTCGGGGGTACTTACGGGGGGACCGGCAGCACCGGGAGCACCGTCATTGCCACGAGCGCCCTGGGGGAGAGGGGACACAGTGAGTGACGCTCACGGGTGGGACAGGTGACCCCCAGCCCCCCCATACCCCGGGCAGGGGTCTCAGCCCTGCCCATCCCAGATACTCACAGCGGGGCCAGATGGGCCGGGACGGCCTCTCTCACCAGGAAGACCACGAGGACCCTGGGGAGGGGACAGGACACATTTAGGACACGTTGGGGTCACCTGGATGGACACTTCCCCCTTTCTGAGCCTCCTCCCACCCCTGTGCCCCCCCTGCTGCTGCCCACGGTGACGTTTCCAAGGGGTTGCACCCCTCCCGCCCTATTCCCTGGTGGATCCCTGAGGAGGAGCTGGGTCCCATCAGGTGTCACCCCCACCCCGTCCCCTCTTGCCCAGAATCTGCCACCCCCCCGGGCCCAGCACTCACCATCTGCCCAGGAGCTCCGTTCTCTCCAGGGCTGCCGGGCTCTCCCTGAGGAGGAAGGACACCATGAGGGACCTGCTCCGTGGGGAGGAGGGGACAGCGGGGACATTGCCAGGACAGGGGTGACACTGCCACCACTCCTCACCTTGGGGCCAGCAGGTCCAGGCTCACCCTTGGCACCATCCAGACCACTGAAACCCTGGGGGGCAGCAGAGAGAAGGGGTGGGGGGTCAGGAGGAGACCCTCAGTGAGGTCAGGGGTCCCTCGTCCCCTGAATGTCACCAGCATGGGGTGGGGGGGGACTCACTCTGTGTCCCTTCATGCCTGGCAGGCCGGCGGTTCCGGGGAGACCTCGAGCACCCTGAGGGAAATGGGAGGTGGTGATGGAGGCGCTGGGGGAGCTGTCCCCACGCCACAGCACCCTGTCCCCAAGGGGGGGACAGCTGGGGGTGTCCCCTCGTGTCTCACCTGGGGGCCAGGGGGACCCCGCTCTCCGGGGCGGCCGGGCTTGCCAGCTTCACCCTGAGGACAAGGACACCGCGTTGGTGGCACATCCCCAAGCCAGGCAGCTGCTGCTCACCTGGGGGCTGGCAGGGCCATCAGGCCCCAAACTGGGGAGGGGATCCCATGGACAGGCCACTTACGTCATCTCCGTTCTTGCCAGGGGGGCCAGCAGGACCTCGGGGACCCATGGGACCCTAGGAGAGAGGGAGGGCAGGGATGAGGGCACTGGGGGTGGCAGCTGTCCCCTGTCACCCTGCCACCCTCCCCAGGCAGTGCCAGGCCCTGCCAGCCCCATTCCCATGGACCCCAGAGCAGGGACAGAGTGGCCGCAGCCAGGGCTGGGAACAGCAGCGTTGTCCCCATCCCCAGGGGACATCGGCTGGAGCAGCAGGTGACAGCACTCACAGAAGCACCAGGCTCTCCGGGTTCACCGGGGGGGCCTTGGAAACCTTGAGGACCCTGTGGGGAAAAAATAAAGGGGAAAAAAATGGGTCAGAAAGTGAGAAGTTTGGGCCTGGATCCCCCAGTGGCAGTGGCGCTGTTCCCCCATATGGTGGCACCAGGACGTTGTCCCCAAGTGCTTCTGTAGCTGTCGGGAAGGGTGGGACACCCTCCGACCTGTGCCCCCACCACCCAGAGGGGCCCTGGGGGCTGTTTGTCCCCAAACCCAAGTGGACAGGAAGAGGTGACACTCACGGGAGCACCGGGAGGGCCGGGGAGACCACGGGGACCGGCTGGGCCCTGGGGAGAACAGAGAGAGAAGATGAGTCAGTGCCTTGTCACCCTGTCCCGGTCCCTGTCCCCATCACCAACCATTCCCTGTCCCCATCACCACCCCACTGATGGACCTGCTGGGCCCTGTTGCCACCTCACCCCCACACCACTGTTGTCCTCACTTCCACCCCATCACTGTCCCAAAACCACCTGTCCCCATTGTCCTCTCCTCCCTGTCCCCATCACCAGCCACTCCCTGTTGTCACTGCCACCCCATTCCTGCTCCTACTGCCATGCCCCCATTGCCCCTATTACCTGTCCCCATTGCCACCCCATCCCTGTCCCCATCACCACTAATTCCCTCTCCACATCCCTGTCCCTATCCCTGTCCCCATCCCTGTCCCTATCCCCACACATTCCCTGTCCCTACTGCCACCCCATCCCTGTCCCCATCCCCTCCAGGCCCGGCATCCTCCCCGTCCCTGCCGTGTCCTGGTGCTCAGTGACATCACCGGCACAGGGAGCGCTCCTGTCCCCTTGCCCAGCGTCATCCCCACCCCCTGTGCCCCTCTTGTCCTCCCGTGTCCCCCGGTGTCCCCCATGTCCCCCGTGTCCCCGGGCTCACCATGGGCCCGGGCACGGCCATGCCTCCGGCCTTCTCGTCGTAGCCGTAGGACATTTGGGGCGCGAAGTTCTGCGGGAGAGGGAGAGCAGGGGGTGAGCGGGGCACGGGACCCCCGGGGGGCTGCGCCACCAGGGACCCCCCCACACTCACTCCGCCGAGGCCTGGGGGGCCGGGAGGGCCGGGGGGTCCTGGGAGTCCGGGCTGTCCTGGGATTCCATCTCTGCCTGGGGGGCCGGGGAGTCCCTGCGGAGAGAAGAGGGGGTGAGCCCCAGCGGGGTGGGGGTCCCTGCAGAGCGGGGGGGCTCTGGGGGCGGGGGACACCCACCCTGTCTCCTTTGGGGCCGGTGTCTCCTTTAGGACCCTGTGGGGCAGAGACAGAACAGGTTAGAAAAGGGGGGCTCCAAATACGGGGGCGGGGCTGGTGTGAAATTTGGGGGGGGCTGCGTTTTGGGGAGCCCTTACCTCTACTCCAGCATTCTCTGGGTAGGCAGGGGAGGCTGTGGGGGGAAAAAGGGGGGTCAGAGCAGCGCAGCATCACCCACCCCACACCGCAGACACCCGCGGGGGGGGACACTGAGCCCGCCGGTCCCCGGGGCGGCTGGGACACCGCTGGGGGGGTGTCGCGGTACCGTCGGTGTCGGGACAGATGGGGCAGCACTCTCCGAAGGGGATCTCGGCGTTGGGGCAGTCGGAGGTGTCCTCGCAGATCACCTCGTCGCACAGGATGTTGCCGCTGTCGCAGACGCAGATCCGGCACGATTCTGGTTTCCACACGTCCCTGTCGTTGTACGTGAGCCCATCCTGGACGCAGCTCCCGGTTTGGACTGGGACGGGGCGGCAGCGGCGTCAGGAGGGGCGGAACGGAGCCTGCCCGGCTCTCCCCCCTCCCCTCAGCCCCCTCCCCGCTCCCGCAGCGCTTCTCCCTTCATCTGGTTCTCATCATCCCGGCGCGGTGACACGGGAAAAGCTCCACAATAAACTCTTCCCACATACGCTGGAATTTAAACAAAAAATCCCTCCAGCCACTCGCTCCGTGCGGATGGGGCCAAGGCAAACACCCCCCAAGGCAGGGGGGTCCCCGTCACCCGTGGGGGACGCGACAGGGACGGGGCGGGGTGGGATGGGTGGGATGGGACGGGGCGGGCTGGCCCCGAAGTCTGGGATGAAATTAGATCCAGGCGGCTGCGGGATGGGGCTGGATCGGGCCAGATGGGATCGGGGAACGGGAGGCCAGAGAGCGGAGGCGGGCGGGGGCTGCGTGGGGAGGGGAGCGCAGGGCGAGCAGCCAGGCCCGGGGTGGCCCCACGGTGGGGAAGTGTCCTGGGGTGGGGAAGGGGGCGAGGGGCTGCGCCAGCTCGCGGAACTCCCCCCACCCAAAAAAAAAAAAAAAAAAAAAAAAGGAAAGAGGTAAAAAGGAAAAAGGGGCAAAAAAAAGGCAAAGAAAAAGGGAAAAAAAAGGCAAAAAGATGCAAAAAGAAAAAAAGAGCAAATGGAAAATGCAAAATTCTTCTGGAAAAAAATGCAAAATGCAGAATTGGAAATGCAGGACGGAGAATGGGGGGTGGGGAACGGAGAAAGGGAAATGCGGGATGGGCATTGTCAGTGCAAAATGCATAATAATAATAATAATAATAATAATAATAACAATAATAATAATAACAATAATAATTTTTTAAAAGCACCAAAAAAATTCCCCCAAAAAAGGACAAAATTGGGCAAAAAGCGATGGGCGCCGGGCCCAGGGTCCCCCCGTGTCCCCTGGCGCAGGTGGCAGCGGGGCACGGGGTCCGTGGCGTGGGGGGGTGACCCCAGCCGTGCCCCCGGCCCGCGCCGCTGGCAGCCCCCGCTCCCCCGGCTGCCGAAACATTTTGCTTATGAATCATCCGAGACTTTTCTAATTCTTTCCTGATGGCTTTCGCAGATCCCGGGGCTGGGCCCCCCCTCTCCCTCCTCTCCCCCCTCTCCTCTCTCCCGCGCTCTTTCCCCCCTTTCCTCTCCCTTCCCGGCCTCCTCCTCCTCCTCCCCTTCGTCCCGGCTCCCTCCTTCCCCGCCGGCTCCTCTCCACCCTTCCTTCCCTCCCCGCTCTTGGCAGGGCGCCCCGACTCCTCAACCCCACAGCCCCCCTAAACCCCTTTTCCCCCAACCCCAAATCCCCCGAACCCTCTTCTCTTTTTTTTGTATTTTCCCCTCATTTCCCTGCTTTCACCCTAATTCCCCCTCTCCGCTCCGCACGCCCAGCCCGAGTTCCTCCTTGCCCACCCCAGGGCAGCCGGACCGGGCGTCGCCGGTGCCGCCGGACCCCGTCCCACCCCGTTCCCCGCGTCCCACCGGGGTGAGGAGCATCACCCAGCGCCCACTACTCACTGTCTTCCTCTCCTTGCCCGCGGGTGAGTAGGACAGTCGCTGCTATCAACAGCAGTGACCGAGAATCCACAAAGCTGAACATGTCTAAATATTAGACATGTAGACTCTTTGGGGTCTCTTTTGTTCTTAGCTTGGGGTCATACGGGGCCGATCCAACCCTGGAGCTCCAAATCCAGACCCCAGCAGAAACTTCCTACTGCCCTTTGCCCACTTCTCCGCCGGCCCTTTTATACGATGCGCCGCCGGCGAGAGGTGGGACCCGGCGCGAGCAGCGGATTTTGGACGGCCCCCTCGGCCAATCAGAGGCGCCCAGCGAGTCGGGGGGCACCCCCTGCCCCCCCCCCCCGGGCCGTGTGTCCGTGCACACGCAAACACGGGCGAGCACACGCACACACGGCCGAGCACACGCGTGTGCTCTGCAGCGGGGCCGGGGGCTGGGAGGGCCAGGCCGGGGATTTCGGGGGGTTTGGGGTGCGGGTTGTGGCGGGGGCTGTGCTTTTTGGGGGGGTTTTGCACACTCGGAGGTGTCGGCGGGGCTGGCTGGGTGGGGACAGGCGATGTGGCACATGGCGTTTTGGGGACCCCGGTGCCACGCGATGCCGGGAGCTGCACCAAGGCCCTGCGATCCCCCCCCCAGCAGCTGCCCCGCAGCTGGGGCACCCCAAAACCCACCCACGGCTCCCCACGGGACCCCTCCTCCAGCGGGACCAAACCCCAGCACGGTGCAGGGCCAAGGCCACCCGTCCCCAGAGCATCCCTTGGACGGTCCCCAAGAGCATCCCCTGAGGGACCCCAACCCCACAGCCCCTCCAGGAACCACAGACACCCCAAACCCCTCCCCCAGACCCACTCACTTCGTGTTTTTAGCCCTTTCTTTCCCTCTTTCCCCTTCCTTTCCCTCGCTCCGCTCGCTCCCCGCGCTCCCCCCCTGGCACGGCTCCACGGCCGTTTCCACATTTGAAGGAGCCACGTTGGTTGGAAAAAGCAAAAGCTCCTGGACAATGATCCACAACCTACCGTGCAATTTGGGGAGGGTGTAATTACAGCCAAAAAAATCCACGTCTGTACCAGGGCCGGGAGCTCGGGAGCGGAGCAGGGAGGGACACGGCCAATGTGGCACCCGGGGGAGGGGGAGCTCCCGCTTTTCGGGGGGCTTTTTAGGGAATGGGGTGGGAAATGGGGCTGGGGGGGAGGGAAAAGGTGGGTTCAGCCCTTGTGCCCCCCACACTGTGCTAGGGGCTGTGGGCTCACGGGGTACTGGGAATACTGGGAGCACTGGGAGCACTGGGAGCGCTCCGTTTGTCCCCCCTGTCACTGTGCTGAGGGATTGAAGGCTTGGTGGAATACTGGGAACACTGGGAACACTGGGAACACTGGGCTCATTCCGTTTGTCCCCCACCCCTGTGCTGAGGGTTTGAAGGCTCATTGGAATGCTGGGAATACTGGGAGAACTGGGAGCACTGGGCTCGGCCTTCACACCTCCACTTGTCCCCCCCACCAGGGTACCGAGGGCTTGGAGTTTCACCGGATTACTGGGAATACTGGGAGAACTGGGCAAACTGGGCTTACTCAGCCTCTGTCCACCCTGTCACTGGGATTGAAGGCTCATGGGAGCACTGGGATGGGGATACTGGGAGCACTGGGAGCACTGGGAGCACTCCGCTTGTCCCTCCTGCCACTGCGCTGAGGGCTCGAAGTCTGGTTGGAATTCCGGGAATTCTGGGAGCGCTGGGAGAGCTGGGCTCAGCCCTCACACCTCTGCCTGCCCTCCCGCCACCGTGCTGAGGCTCAGCGCAGCACTGGGGATACTGGGAATACTGGGAATACTGGGAGCACTCCGCTAGTCCCTCCTGCCACTATGCTGCCCACTTAGAGGCTCAGTGGAATACTGGGAATACTGGGAGCACTGGGAGCACTGCAGAGCGAACCCACACAGGAGCGAGAGCTCCCACTAAGACATTCCTTGATTTTCCTCCAGGAAAACCCCAAATCCGTGCAATTTAACAACGAAATAAGGGGGGGGGGGACACAGGACACGTCACCCTCCCCCTTGGTGCCACCGGGAGATTTTGTTTTCCTGCCATTAAATTTAAATATTAAATAAAACGCACTGGAGGAGGGGTGGGGGGTCACGCGTGTGCCCACGCCGGTGTCCCAGCCCTGTCCCCAGCCCCATATCCAGCCCCGATCCCATTCTCCAGCCCCGATCCCGTTCTCCAGCCCTGTATCCATGCATCCGAGACACGTTGCAGGCGAAGCCTCCTCCAATCCTGCCCCGGCGACTCGAAAAGCCCTGGCCGGGCTCCAGGCTGAAGATGTGTCTTTAATTTTTGCAGCATGACAGAAAAGAAAAGAATGTCATCGGCTTGGGTGTTTTTTTTCCTTTTTTTTTTTTTTATGTATATATGGAGAGGGAGGGGAATAAAAAGAAAAAGGGGGGAAGGACGGGATGATGCCACCTCATCAACCCCCGGCCGCCCGCCCCAGGAATGCGGGACAAGGGGTTGGGGGCTGGGAAAAGGGAAGAATTCCCACTTTGAATGAAAAAAAAATAATAAAGAAGAAGAAGAAGAGTATGAAAAAAAAAAAAAGGCTGGAAAAGTCATTAGGATCCTCAGAAACGGGATGGGAGACACCGAGCACAGGCCTGGGCTCCTGCAGGATTTTGGGTGCTCAGGAGGGAGGGCACCCACCCGGGACCCTCCCGTTCCTTGGGGTTGTCAGGGATGGGGGGGCCCTACTCAGCCCCCCTCAGCTTTTGGGGGAATCCCAGAGCCTTCTCCGCGTGTTCCAGACTGGTTTTTACTGGTGCAAACTGGGCGTGTGGCCCGCGGGGTGGGAATGGAGGTGGCGACCCCAAAAAGATGGGGTTCACCCCAAAAACTGGAGGATCGCCCCAAAAAACCAGCGGTGGCGCCAAAAAGTTGGGGGATGCCCAAAAACGCAGTGGGTGCCCCAAAAGTTTATGGGCACCCCAAAAAGTCGGCGGGTGCCCCAAAAATCCTCCGCCCACCTCGGGGCCAGGGGTTGCCCCGAGGGTGGGGGACGAGAACGAAGGGGGGCAGCCCCCCCACCCCTTTTGGGTAGGACGGACCGAAAAAGGGGGTGCGGGGGGGTTTGTGGGGAGGGCCGGGGTTTGTTTGCCGAGGAGCTGGAGCAGACAGCGGCATCTGGAGCGAGTTAACTCCCCCCGGCAGCCCGGACACATGGATCGGATTAATTCCCTTTTTTCTCCCCCCGCTCGCTTCCCTCGGCAGCCCCGGGAGCCGCTCCCGGGCCCTGTGCCCCCCCCAGCGCCCCCTCCCCATCCCGCACCCACAGGACCCCACTGGGGCGTGTCCCCCCCCCGGCGGCCGTCCCGGCGCGGGTGAGGACGGTGCCCTGCCAGGTGGTGACACGCAGGTGTTCGACCCCACAGAGGGGGGGTCCCCACGCTGATGCCCCCACGGGAGCGCAGTGTCCCCCCAAACCCACCGTGCCACCACCAGGAAGCCACTTTTGGGGGGGGGGGGGAGTTCCCCGAGACCCCCCCCTGCTCAGACCCGATCCACGCCGACCCCCCCCCACTTGTCACCCCCCCATGGGGACGTGGTGGGCGACGCGGTGCCTCAGTTTCCCCCGCCGCGGCCGCAGCCCGGCACCGCCCCGGCTATTCCTGGTGGCCTCCGGCCCTCGGCGCCCTCAATTGTGGCGTCAGGGCAGAACCCCGTAATCACGGCCGCGACTCCCGGCTATTTCCAGGGAAAATTGCTTAAATTGGCCTCCGGGATGCCAACGCCGCGCCGCGCTCGGCGGGGGCACCGCCGGCCCGGGGGGCTGAGGTGGGGTGGTCGTGTCCCCACCCGGGACCCCCGGGTTGAGGAGGGGACCTGGTCCTGCTCGGAGGGTCCGTCCGCCTGGGATGGGTCCCGCGGGATGCGGAGTCGGGGTGTGACCCCTCCCAGGGGCTGGGCCCCTCCTGGGGGGCTCATTTCCCCCTCTGCACCCCCACATCCCCCCCACACCCAGAGCTGGGGGTCACCCCCCCTTCTGCACCCCCATATCCAGGGCTGGCACACTCCTGGGGCCTCATCCCCCACAGCCAGGCCTGGTTCCTTTTGGGGGAGTTGATCCCCCCTTCTGAACCCCTCAGCCACCACATCCCAGGGCTGGGCCCCTCCTGGGGGGCTCGTCCCCCCCATCTGCACCCCCTCGTCCAGGAGTGGGCCCTTCCTGGGGGGCCTTTCCCCCCCGAGCCCTCACATCCACCCCACGATCAGGCCCAGGTCCTTCCTGGGGTCACCCCCCGATCTGCACCCCCCACTCACGGCTGGGACCCTCCTGGGGGGCTCATCCCCACCCTGCACCCCCTCACCCCAGGACCCGGGTCTGGAGCAGAGCTGGGGGGTGGCTGGGGGTGTTTTGGGGGTCGGGGGGCTCTGGAGGGGGTCCCAGGCCGGGAGCACCCGCCCAGCCCAGGCCCCACCGCCCGGGCTCGCAGAGCCGGGATGGAAACTTTGAGGGACGAGCTCCACGCCGAACATTTTCCGTTCCCGACTCCCTTTTTTTTCCCTTTTTTTTTCCCTTTTTATTCCTATTTTTTTTCCCTTCTTCTCCTCCTCAGTTTCATTAAAGAATTCGCTGCCCTCCCCCAGCCCGGGGCAATCCAGGGAGGGGGCGATGCTCCCCAGCCCGACCCCGGCCGGGGCGTGGGGCTGGGAGGGATGTGGGGGTACCTCGGGCACCCCAAAGCCCCCCGGGGAGGGGATTCCTCGTCCCTGAACCCCAGGAAAAGCATCCCCGGGATCTGCTGGGCTCATTCCTCGTGGGGATGGGGACAGGGAGGGGGACGAGAGGAGGTGGGACAGGGACGGGGACAAGGCTGAAGACGGGATGGGCGCAGGGATGGGGACGGGGAGAGGCTGGGGCTGGGGACAGGAATGGGAACGCGAGCGCTCCCGCGCTGCCGGCGGCTCCGGAGCCTGGCCGGGAGCTCTCCCGGTGACCTCATCGGCCGTGGCTGGACCGGCGCCCGCAGCCTGGCGGGGACGGTGGCTCCGGTGCCACGTGGCCGCGCCGTGGCGCTGCCAGCACCCGCCTCGCACCCTCCGCCACCCCCCCCGCCGCCCCCGCGAGGCAGGGGGGGTCCCGGGGGTCCCGCTGGGGAGGGCTGTACCCCAAAACCTTGGTGCAAGGGGCTGAAAACCCCAAGAGCCCCGCAGGGGGGAGGGGGTGAAGGTTTGGTGGCTTTGGGGGGGCAGAGCTGTGGGGTGTCCCCTGGATCCCAAAGGGCTGAACCGGCACCAACCTCCCCCCAAAAACTGCTGGTGTGAGGGGGGTCTGACTGCCAGGGGGGAGCCAGGCGTTGGCTGGGGCTCCTGCATCGGGATTGGGGTATTTGGGTTGGTGGGAGGAGTTGTTGGGGTGGGGTCCTCAGGTGGTTTGGGTGCTTGGGTTGATTTTTGGGGTCGGTGGGTTGGGTTGGGGTCCTTGGGTTCCTGGGGCTGTTTGGGCTGGGGGGTTACTTTGGGTAGAGTATTTGGAGTTTGGGGTTGCGGGTGTTGGGTTGGGGTATCTGGGTTGGTGGGTTGGAGGTGGTTGGGGTTCATGGGTTGGGGTATTTGGGTTATTGGGGGTTTTCAGCTGGGGTACTCAGTTGTTGGGGCCGGGGGATTGGTGGTTGGGGTTGGTTGGGGTATTTGGGTGGTTGGGATTGTTGAGTTGAGGGGCTCTGAGGAGGGGGTCTGGACCCAGCTGTGGGGGCAGGATCCCTCCACCCCAAAGGAAGAGCTGGGGCCGGGCAGAGGGAGCGGGGCCGGTGCGCCCTCAGCGAGGGTCCCTCCAGCTGGAGCTCGGCCCAGCAGCAGCGATGCTCCAGCTCCAGCTCTTCCTCCTCCTCCTCCTCCCCGGGCCCACGTCAGCACCTTCCTCCCGGCCCTCCCTGCCCGCTCCCCCAGTTCATCCCAGTTCCCTGCCAGGGGATGGGACCGGGGGGAGTTAACTCTTCCCTCACAGCCCGGGAGTGTCCCCCCGTCCCTCCCGTGTCCCCCCCAGCCCCACGGAATCCCCCAAACTGACGGGGCTCCCCCCAGCACCACCGTTACCCCCCCGTCCCCACGGGGCCCCCATTCCTGAAGGGATGTCCCACATTCCTGCAGTGTCCCCCGATCCCCACAGCGTCCCCCCATCTCCACCGAGCCCCCATTTCTGGTGGGGTCCCCTCATCCTTTCCATGTGCCCCCCATTCCCCCCGCATTCCCCCCCTCCTCACGGTGTCCCCCCCATCCCCGCCACGTCCCGTTGGCAGCGGGATTCGGCCGTCGTGGAAATAGAGCGGGGGGGGGGGTGCTGGAAGGGGGGGGAAATTGGGGCGAAAAGGGCGTGGCGTGACCGTGTGGGCGTGACCTGCTCGGGAGGGGGCGTGGCCACTCAACAAAAGGTTTTCGAAGCGATGAAATTGGGGCAAAGCCAAAAATCTTTAGAAGTCTTCCCCCGCCCCCCCACCCCCCAAAAAAAACCCGCACCCGCCGGGCTCGTCCCTGGCCCTGCACACGTGTGAGGGGAAACTGAGGCACGGCGCGGCCGGGGGTGTCCACGGTGTCCCCATGTCACGGGCGGGGCCGGGGACCCCCCCGCGGTGCCCGCACAGACCCCGGGAGAGGCAGCAGTGGGGCCAAGGGGGGCTCCCGGTCCCCAGCCCCCCCCGCGGGGAGCAGCCGTGTCCCCACACCGGGACAGCGGCGGTGGCGGCCCGCGGGGACCCGGCCGGTGCCGGGACGCTCCTCCGGCCGCTGCCCCTCCCTTGGCGGGGCGGCTCTGCCGGCCCGCGCCCCCCCACACCGAAATGTGGGGCAGGCGCAGGCGATGCCCTTGGCTCCCACCCCACCCTTGACACGTCTCCGGCACAGCCTCCACGTCGGCAGCGGGACGGGGGCCCGGGGGCCCTGCCGGCAGCTGGGGGGACCGGGGGGGGTCCCCCGCCTTGTGCCGGGCCGGGTCCCACCCTGCTCACCCCGGGGGGGGCTCAGCTCAGGGCCCACCCCCCCGGGCAGCGCCCCGAGGGGCTGGCAGGGGAGCGGGCAGGGCTGGGGACACCGCCACTGGCAAGGCTGGGACGTGCCACGCTGTGCCATGGGCAGGGCCGGGATGTGCCGCGCCGTGGGCAGGGCTGGGGACAGTGCCACCGGCAGGGCCGGGATGTGCCACGCTGTGCCACAGGAAGGGCTGGGCCCCAGGCAGGGCCGGGGACACTGTGCCGTGGCACAGAACACGGACACCGTGCCACACCGTGCCACACGCAGGGCTGGGATGTGCCACCGGTAGCCCTTGGGGACAGACCGCGGGCAGCACTGGAGCCGTGCCAGGGCCAGCACTGCGGGGCTGCACTCCCGGCGGTGTCACCGCCAGACCCCCCGTGCCCTGCCCGGTGCTGGCACAGGCGGTGCCGTGGGCAGGACACGCCGGGGCAGCCGGGCCCGACCCTGGGTAGGTGAGGGCCAGACAAAGGCGCGTCCCCCACCCCTGCCCGTGGGCACCGCGCATCCCGTGGGCACCGGCAGGCCCGGGCACACGGGGCTGTGCCATGGGGATGCGCTGGGTGCCACCCCCAAGGGCTGCGGGACACCACCGACACCTGGATAAAACTCCAGGCTTGTAGGGGCTGACGCTGCCACACCGTGAAGTGTCCCTTGGCCATGACGCTGCCCCCTGTGCCAGCTGCCTGTCTGTCCCTTCTCTCATGTAACCTGTGATCCATCCATCCATCCATCCACCCATCCATCCATCCATCCATCCATCCATCCCTCTATTCACCCATCCCACCACCCACCCCTCTGACTATTTACACCCTTTTTATTTATTTATCCCCCATCCTTCTGCCCCTCCATCCCTTCTCCACCCGCACACAAGTCGGGTGCAGCCCCGTGGGTGTCACCCCTGCGTGTGCAAAGGTGTGTCAGGCGTGTGCAGCCCCTGCGAGTGCAGCCACACGCCGGTGTCACGCGTGTGCTCTCAGGGACAGACCCCCAGGGGCCACCCCGACCCCACCCGACGCCTCCACGGCCGCGGTGGCACTCGGAGCCCGTTCCCGGTCCCGTTCCCGTTCCCAGTCCCGGTGCCCGTCCGATGCCGGCTGTCCTGCAGCGGTGCCGGGTGGCCGCGCTGCCGGCGGTGTCCGGCTCCAGCCCCGCGGCCGGGAGCCAAATTCCTCCGCCTCCGCAGGAAGCCGTCGGCGCTGGCGGCGCAGCGGGGCCGGGCCCGGCCGGAGGGATGCCGGAGGGATGCCGGAGCGGGAGAGGGCTGGAGGAGAGAAAGCAGGTCAGCCCCGAGCCGCCAGCGTCACCCTGGCAGCGGCAGCGGCGGCTCCTTCGAGGAAGCAGGGCGAGGATCCGGCCCCGTGACGTCCCTCCGGCACGGCCTGGCCAAGGCGCGCTCGCTCGAGGAACCCGCCCGGCCCCGGGGCCCGGGGGAGCCCCAGACAGGGGGGTTTGCTCCCCACAGCCTGGGCATGAGGAGGGGGGGGATCTCCTGACGTGGGGTTGGCTCGGCCGTCGCTGTCCCGGGAGCCTCAAGGATGGGATGGGAGAACGCTCAGCTCAGGCGGTGCCGGCTCTGTGTCCCTGTGATTTCCATCCCCGGGTAACGCTCCCGTCCCTGGGGGCTGCTCCCACCCCGCTGTTGTCCCTCCGAGCCCGGTGATGTCCCCATCCCTGGGTACCACTCCGTCTCCAGGCACTGAGCTCACCCTGATCCGTGCTCCCATTCCCGGGTGCTGCCCCCACCCTCGGTACCAATCCCACCCCTGGCCAGCCCTCCCTCTCCGGGCCGGAATCCCTCTCCCATCTCCTCCTCCACAAACCCTTCCCCCACGCTGTCCCACTCCCGCGGTGGGAATCGGGGGGGTCCCTGCCCTTCTCCAGCTCCCTCCCCTCCTCCCGGCGCTGCTCAAACACAAACATGGCTCAGTGGAAAATGTGACCGGCCGATAACTGGGGCCGGGCTGGGGCCAACTGGAACAGCACGGGCTTGGCTGCGGCCCCGGCTGAGCCCGGGGCGGGCGGGGGACCGGGGGACCCGGCGGGGGGGACAGCTCGGGACTCCCTCACACCTTGCTCCTCCCCGCCCCCGGCACCTCTCTGGCACCCGGCCTGGTCACAGCCACGGGACACAGGGGAAGAGGGGACACGGCGGTGCTCAGAGGCTGGTGGCACCTGGCCTTGGCCCAGCCCTGCCCTGCAGACCCCAGGGATGGTGGCAGGATGGAAATGCCCTGGGATGGTGACAAGTGGAGAGGATGAGATGCCCAGGGATGGTGGCACGTGGGCAGCACAGGGATGCCCAGGGATGGTGGCACATGGACGGGACAGAGATGCCCATGGGAGATGCTGGGTGGGCAGGGTGGAGATGCACAGGGATGGTGCTGGATGGAGACGTTGGTGACACCCTGGGATGGTGACATGTGGGGACAGTTAAGATGCTCAGGGATGGTAACGTGGGCAGGACAGAGATGCCCTGGGAGGATGGAGATGCCTGAGAACTTCGCTGGACAGGGGGATGGAGATGCCTGGGATGGTGGCACATGGGCAGGACAGAGACACCCGGCGATGGTGGCACATGGATGGATGGAGGTGCCCAGGGACGGCGCTGGACGGCGAGGTTGGAGGTGCCAGATGGGCGCGATGCAGATGCCCGATGCCTGTGCCAGATGGGGAGGATGCAGGTGCCCGGGGCCGCTGCCAGGAGGGCACCGGGAGGTGCAGCCCTGGCCCCGCAGCCGGAGGTGTGTGGGCCGGGAGCAGCCGCGGCCGAGGAGCCCGTTTGTTTCTCATTAGCGGCTCTTGGCAGGAGCTGTGGAAAAAATAGCTTCAAACAGGGAGCTGGAAGGGAAAAGGCTGGGCCGAGGGAGGGGAGAGGGGCCGCGGTGGGGAAGGGGGACACGGGGCCAGGCGGGGGTGGGGAGGGGGCCGGGGGGACGGTGGCCTGGATGGGGTGTGGGGATGGGGACAGGAGGACACATGGGGTCCCCTCTGAAGCGTCGCGGTGCCTGGGGAGCAGCGGCGGGGTCCGTGTGGGGATCTCGGTCATGTGCGTGCCTGTGCGCACTCGGACACGCTTGCACACGCGTGTGTGCACAGGGCAGCGAGCACGGCGCGTGTGTGTGCACACACCATGGCCCGAGCGGCCCCGGCGAGGGGACAGGGACACACGGCCGGGCACCTCCATCCGCACGGGGCATCCCGGCCCCCGCCCTCGCAGGGAAACTGAGGCACACCGGGAGCGCCTGCGGGGCCCCAGCCCCGCCCCGCCGCGGGGCTCCCCCTGCAGCCACCGCCGGTTCTCACGTTTTCGGGGGGGCCCCGTCACCGCCACTTACGCAACCGAGTGTCTGCGAGCGCCGGCAGCGCGGCCGAGGCAGCCCGGAGCGGGCGGGGGCAGCGCGGGGCCCGGAGTCCTCCCTGCCTCTTGCCACGACGAGGATTTAGCGGTGACAGCGGCGCGTCCCACCCCGGCGCGGCTGTGCCCGGGTGGCACCGGTGCCCGGCTGTCCCGTGTGTCCCCTCCCGGGACGCCGCCCTGGCCTGGGAAACGGGAGAGCGGCGAGACGGGGTCACCTGGGGACACGGCCGGGGATGGCGCTTGTCCCTGCGCCGGGGCTGGTGGCACCGTGGCAGCCTTGGCAGCGGGAAGGGGGTTGGCACAGCCATCCCTGCAGGCACAGGGTCCGTGTGCCAGGTCATGATGTGCGTGTGTCCATGTGTGTGTTCATTGTGTCCATGTATGTGTCCGTGTGTGTGTCCGTGTGTGTGTCCGTGTGTGTCCAGGAGTGTGCACCCCCGTTCCCGTTCCCGTTCCCGCTCCCGCTCCCGCTCCCGCTCCCGTTCCCGTTCCCGCCCGGTTCGGCCCCCAGCCCCCACCTGGCACCGCGGATATTTCTGCCTCCAGCCGGGATTTAATTCCACCCTTCCCGCGGCTGGTGTGGAATCAGGATCCCAAACGGAGCCCCGGGCACCCTCTCACCCCCGGCGGACACGGGGGGACACCCACCCAGCGCCCCGGGCTGGGCTCGGGGGCAGCACCCGGCCCGGGGAGTGAAGGAGCCCCGTGTTCGGCAGCAGAGACCCGGCAAACTCAGTTCAGCCGGGACAGAGGGGGGGCTCGCCTGCTGGAGGGGGGGCTCTGCCTCACCAGGAGGCCGATTCTGGGGGGTCCCCCCCAGGGCACGGGAGGACATGGTGGCAAATCCTTCGCTAAGCCCTTGAGCCAATTACGCGGCTGGAGCTGCCTGACCCGTGCGGCCAAGCCCCGGTGCCCCGGGCAGCCCTAAACCCCTTAGGGAGATGATCCTGCTTAGGGCATCCCGCGGCCCGATCCCTCCGACCCTCCGTGGCTCCGTCTCCTCCTCCCAAACCGTCCCCTTGGCCCCCCACCAGCCTTGTCTCCTCTGCCACCGCCTCCTCGCCTGCCCTTGGGCCGCTCACCCGCTTTGTCACCCGCTGCCGCGGGGCCGGGGGCACGGTGTGGGGATCACCCCCTGGATCACCCCCCGGCTCGCCCCCCAGATCACCCCCGGATCAACCCCGGCGCGGGGCTCAGGGCGCTGATGGGATTTGGGAGCTTACGGTGCTGAGCAGGCGGCTCTTCACACCCGCGGGGGGATCCCGCTCCTTCGGCCTCGCCGCCGGCTCCTCGCCCTCCTCTCGCCCCGGGCACAACTCCCGACAGGGCCAGGGGTCCCCTGTGCCACCCTGAGCACCCTCTGTGTCACCCCAAGTACCCCTTGTGGCACCCTGAGCACGCCCTGCTCCACCCAGGCCACCCTCTCATCCCCCCCTCCCAGTCTGGGGGCGGCTCTCAGCGAGGTGCCAGCACCCCTTGGCACGGTCCCACCCTTAGAAAAGCCCCCAAAGTGGCCCAAATCACCCCAAACTGCCCCACCGCGGGGTGCCCCGAGCCCCCCCCACCCAGGGCAAGGTCCGCAGTGGGGCAGGGAGGGTGCAAAGGGCGGCGGGTGTGGGGTGCTGGGCGCCGGCAGTGGGGTGTCCCCGGGTCCAGAGTGCGGCTGTGGCACGGAGGTGACGCGGCGGTGCCGGGGGACACCTGGTTCGTTGGCGGGGGGCCAGGGGGCCATGGCCGGGAGGGGTCCCTCGGGATGGGGGCGGCAGGATGGGGACACGGAGAGACCCCCGGAGCTCTGCGGGTGTGGGGACAGGGCTGGGAGGGGCAGACACCGCGGAGTGCCGGGTGGGGGCACATGCCAGCCCCCAGCACGCACCTCTTGGTGTCCCCAGGACCATGTTCTTCATCATCGTCATCACCTTCATAGCCATCATCTTCCTCCTCCTCGTCTTCCACCTCTTCCGCAAGCTCTGCGAGGACCCCGTGCCCCCCCCCGCCTACAGGAGCCCGCAGCTCCCCGAGCCCGCCCTGCCCTACAGAGACTCCCAGGGCCCCGTGCCCCCCCCCGGCTGACCCTGATGCCCACGCTGCCCAGTCTGCCCAGCGGGGCCATCCCCGTGGGGCTGGAGCCCCCGCCCTACAGCGAGGTGGGTCCCGCCCGGCCGGGGGGGGGGCTGGGCTGAGCCCGGAATGGGGGTCGGGGTGGGGTGTGGGGTTGTGGGTGATGGGATGTGGGGCGCTGGGGGCTGTGGGTGTGGGGTGGTGGGTGCTGGGGTTATGGGGTGGTGGGTGCTGGGGTTATGGGGTGCTGGGGGCTGGGATATGGGGTGCTGGGCTGCCTTGCCCACAAAGGGGGACACCCTCCTCCCCTGGGGAGCCCCCTGGGGCTGCCACGTGTCCCCCCACACTGACTCTCTCCTGTCCTCAGGTGACAGCGAAGCCCTTCCTGTACCCCCTGCCCCAGGGGCCGTGCCCCGAATGTGGCCACATGCCCACAGCTCAGCCCCCCCTGACCACCCAGACCTAGAGGTGATCTCCTCCAAGGACAGCTGGTGACAACTCTTCCCTTCACTCAGGGGGACATGGACCCTTCGGGACCACCCAGATGGCCTGGGCCCATGTCCCCCCCCCATCCCCAAGACATCCCACTGGGAATTCCCCTATTTATTCTATTTTAAAGTGTAAAAGAATTCCGGGCTCTGCTGGTTGGGGGGGCTGAGGAGGCTCAGAGAGGACAGAGGGAGAGGGGGGGATGTTTAATGGGGGTTCTGCACCCCACATTCACCCCCAGCTGTGGGTGCTCCCTGTGCCCATCACTGTGTCCGTCCCATCCCAGTCCCCATCCCAGCCTCCATCCTCATCCCAACCCTCTCTCCATTCCAGTCCCATCCCTATCCCTATTCCCATCCCACCCCTGTCCCCACCCCTGTTCCAGCCCCTATCCCACCACATCCCCGTCTCCATCCCCTCCCCAAAGACAGGTGCAGGCCGGTGGGACAGCGGGGTTTATTGAGCTGGGAGCCACTCCCAGCCCGGGTCCGTCCCCGAGGACGGCTGTCCCCAAGGCCTGCTGTCCCCAAGCTCGCTGTCCCCTCACGCCGTGTGCCGGCCCTGGCGCCGCTTGATTTTCCTCTTGAGGAGCAGCAGGTCCAGGTAGAGCAGGCGGCCCAGGATGGCCGAGGCGCAGAGCAGCCCCCCGTGCACGGCCCCCGCCAGCCCGCAGGAGAACACGTCCTGCCCTGGGGACAGCCGCCGTGGGACAGGGACACCCCCGGGGAGCACGCAGCCACCCCCGGGGCGGAACAGAGCCACCTCCACGGGGAACGCGGCCACAACGAGAGGACACCACCCACCGCAGGGAGCCCCTGCGGACACCATCCACAGCCTGGAGCTGGTCATGGGGACAGCGGGACAGGGGGACAGCGGGACACGGGGACACTCACCTGTCAGGTAGAGGTTCCTTACGGGCGTGTCGGGTCTCAGGGCGGCCACCACGGCGGGGCTGAAGCGGAGCAGGTCGTGCTCGGTGCCATACATCTCCCCCCGTGCAGCCCCCAGGTAGTGCTGGTTGGTGAGCGGGGACGCCGCCTCCACGAACTCCACCTGCGCAGGACGGGGGCTCGGGGCGTGCCGGGGTCACGGGGGGCACGGACGGACCCCCCCGGGGCACCCCGACCCTGAGGGACACCCCAGCCCATCCCGTGGGGCACCTTGTCCCGCAGGTGCGGGAAGCAGAGCAGGGCCCGCTCCAGCAGCCGCTGGGCGATGTCCATCTTGTATCGCTGGTATTCGGGGCCGCGGTGCCGGGGGCGGCTCCCGGCCCACTCCTCGAACCACTCGTACCGTGCCATGGTCAGGATGGTCATGCAGGACTTGCCTGTGGGGTGGGGACAGCCGGTGACACCCCCGTGGGGACCCCAGTGGGTGTAACAGTGGCAGTGCCCACCCTGTGCCGGTGGGACTGGGGAGCCTCTGAGGCCGCGAAGGGGACCTGGGGGGACACGGGGGTTCCCCCAGAGCGGTACCTGGGTGCCGCTGCTCGTACGTGGGGTCCTTGGCGGCGGGGAAGGTGATGAACATCATGGCCAGGTTCTCGGGGACGTCGTCGCGGCTCAGGGCAGCGTACTGGGTCATCCTGCGGGAAAACAGGGATGTGATGCCCCACCGTGCCCCCACCCCCCCGCCGTGCCCTCCCCGGGGTGCCGGGACCCCTCACATGGCGTCCAGGTCGTTGTGGGGGTAGATCCAGAAGTTGGTGGGGGGCAGGCCCAGCTCGGCCGCGCTGCCCCGCAGCCCCACGAACACGAGGAAGGAGCCCATGCCCGGCCGCACCATGGCCAGGCGGGAGCGGACACCTGCGGGGACACGGCGGTGACACCCGACCCTGCCTGTGCGGGGGACACGGGGCTGTCGGGAATGATGGAGATGTGGGGATGCTGGGGGCACAGGGGTGCGGGGGACACTGAGGACACGAGGGCTGCGGGGACACCGTGTCGCGTTACCGGGGTGGCTGCGGACGTGGGGGGGCAGCAGCTTCCCGAAGGTGTTGAAGACCCCGGCGTCGGAGATGACGAGGGGGGCGCGGATCTCCAGCTCCTCCTCGCCGGGCCCCGCCCGCACCGCCACCCCTGGGGACCGAGGCGGGGGGGGGATCAGGGGACACTCGGGGCGCTGCCACCGTGTCCCCACCCCTCGGAGGGGTCCCGGCGCTCACCCAGGGCGGTGCCGGCGGCGCTGACGAGCACGCGCGTGACGGGGGCGCGCACGAGCACGGCCCCCCCCCCGCGCGCTCGATGACGGGCACGGCGTGGAAGGCGACCTCGCTCGCCCCCCCCCGCGGGTACCAGGCCCCGCGCTGGTAGTGGTGAACCATCAGCGCGTTCACCAGGAAGCTCGAGTCCCGCGGGGCCGTGCCTGCGGCGACAGGGGGGACACGGGCACGGCTGGCCCCCGCCGCAGGGCGGGGCAGCCCTCCCGTGTCGTGACATGGTGGTTCTCATCACGATATCGCCCTCCTGTATCGCGACACGGCCCTTCCCGCCACGATACAGCCCCTACCCGTCCCGACAGAGCGCTGCCCATACCGTGATGGTGCCACCCCCGCCATGGCACAACCTCCACCACTGCGGTACCCCCCTCCTCCTCCTCCTCCTCCATCATGGTGCCCTCCCTGTCGCGATAGCCCGTCCCTATCACGACGGCCCCTGACCGTAGAAGAGGTAGCCGAGCAGGGCGCGTAGGTCGGGGTCGGAGGTGAGCCGGGCCGCGGCCTGGCTGTGGCTGGTGGTGGCCATGCGGAACACGGGGGACAGGCGGGGCAGGAGGCCCAAGCGGAGCAGGAGGGTGACGAGCCAGCGCGGGGACAGCTTCAGCATGGCCAGCAGTGCCACGTGCCGCGAGGCCACCTGTGAGACAGCCACAGTGTCACTGTCACCACCCACATCAGCGTGGGGACAGCCTGAGCGCGGCCGGCAGCACCACGTGCCGCAAGGCCACCTGTGAGACACCACCGTGTGCCACCGCCAACACCACCCTGCCTGGCCACCACCACGTCCTCAGGACTGTCACTGCTGTGACCCCAGGGCCGCACCTTGGTGAGCTTCATGAACTCCCTGATGGCCGCCTTCTCAGCGGGGAACTGCTCCTCCAGCGCGGTGACAAAGGCCACCTTGCCGGAGCGCAGCTGGTAGCGCTGGGGTCCCAGGGTCACCTCGTCGTAGGGGTCGGGCAGGCGGTGCCAGCAGAGCTGCCCGTCTGTCAGCTGGTCCAGGGCCACCCGCAGGAGGCTCCCCTCGTGCAGCTGCCCCACGTAGTGGATGCCTGCGGGACGGGGACAGGGGACACGCAGCACGGACATGGCAGGGACACAGCACGGACACGGCACACATGCACTGCACACACCAGGGCTGGCAGCGGGTTCACAGTGCGGCCATGGGGACAGGGTGTGACAGGAGGTGACAGAGGGTGACAGAGGTCAGGGTGTCCTTACCCACGTCGAACTCAATGCCGTGCTGCTCGAAGGTGTGGCAGCACCCCCCGGCCTGGTCGTGCTGCTCCAGCACCAGCACCCGCCGGCCCGCCTTGGCCAGGGTGGCGGCCACCGCCAGGCCCCCCACGCCACTGCCGATGACCACAGCGTCCAGCTGGTCCGGCACGCGCTGGGCACTGAACCCTGTGCACACCCATGTGACAGTGACTGCCAGGGGACACTGAGCCCTGCGTACCCAGTATTCCACGGGATGGACGGGCACACGGACACACAGACACAGGATGGACACTCACCTCGCTTCAGGACCCTGTCCCGGGCGCGTTGGTCAGTCACCAGTGGCCGTGGTGGCTCCAGAGGTGGCCCTGCAAAGGGATTGCCAGACGGGGCCAGCAGCCGATGGGCCACCCGGCCCAGGGCCAGCATGGCCAGGGCCACCAGCAGCAGCAGCGTGGGCCACATGGCTGTCACCGCGTGTGGCTCTGTACGGACACGGCACGGACACAGCACGGACGCGGCACAGCCCGGCGTGTGCGGCCCCAGCCCTTATAGCCACGGCAGCTTAGGGACACAGGGATTATGGACGGGCCAATGGAGCGGCTTTAGAGACAGCGCTGCTTAAAGACACAGAGCTCCCGGGCACGGCACCCACGGACAGGGCACCACATGGACACGGCACCCAGGACACGGCACCCACGGACACGGCACCACATGGACACGGCACCACATGGACACGGCACCCAGGACACGGCACCCAGGACACAGCACCCACAGACACGGCACCCACAGACACAGCACCCATGGACACGGCACCGTATGGCTCCTTATGCCACCACATGACAGCCCATGGTCATGGCACCCCATGGCACCCCACGGCACCCTGTGACATCCTAGGACACCCCATGGCCATGGCAGCCCGTGGGAAGCGCACGCGCACGTGCGCGAGGTGGGGACGTGTGTCACTGGTGTGCTGGGTGCTGCACACACACGGGCACACCCGCACCCCGTGCACACCCCGCTGCACACCCGCGCCCCGTGCAAACCCCCTTGCACACCCACACACCCCCTTGCACGCCCACAGCCCCCCCCGGTGCCTGCAGCTCTGCTGACCCCTCCCGGCAGCACCAAGGAAGGGCCCTGTGCGTGTGCAAGGTGACACGCGTGTGACACACTCGCTCACACCCCCCCAGCCCTCCCAGCGCCCTCCCAGCCCCAAGCTGGTGGGAAACGGCGGTTTGTAGATAAAAAAAACATCAGCACCAGGCGGGATAGGGCCAGGGGTGAGGCGGCAGGTGTGACACAGGTGACACAGGTGACACCAGCCCCCAGCTCCCCCCTCGCATTCACCACCAGGGACAAACCCATTTTTCTCTCCTTTAATAAAATTCACAGCAAAGTACCAAAAAGGAGCAACTGGGGGCAGGGACTGGGGAACACGGGGGGGACCCGGGGCAGGAGGGACACAGGGCACATCCTGCACCCCCCGTGTCCCTGTCCCTTGGGGACACCCCATGTCACCACCCCAGACCCCCTCAGCGAGTCCCCAGCCACAGCCCCCCACTGGGTTAATTACAAGGTTAATTACAAGGCCAATTAAGGGTTAATTAAGGGTTAATTACAGGGCGCGGGGAGGGGGTTATTGCTACCTGGGAAGGGGTGACAGGGGACACAAGGGACAGCGAGGGACCCCCACCCTGGCAAGGGGAGAAGGGGGTCCCCGCAGGGGATTGTGGCCTGGGGGATGAGGGGGACACGGGGCCACAGCAGCTTCTGGGTGTGACCCCCCCAAACCCCGCACCCCCCAGTCCTGGGGGTCCCCACCTGGGACAGGGGGGACTTCCCCATGGGGAAACTGAGTCAGGGGGCTACAAAGGACGGGGGGACCCCGTTTTCCCCATGTCCCCCACGTGGTGGGGGGCAGAGCCCCCTGGGGTAATTCGGGGAGGGGGCGAGGTTCTGGCAGTGACTCAGCTGTGTGGGGGCTGTGCCCCCCATGGGACCCCACTGGCTGCTTCTGCCCCCCCCCCCCAAATTTGGGGTGGTGTAGGAGGGACAGAGGGGCCAGGCTCGGGGGAGGGCCTGCAGAAAGCCTCCCCGACCCCTGCGGGGCTGAGCACGGCGAGCTCATCACACCAGTGGGTGAGACACAACCCCCCTCCGCCCCCTCTCAGCCCTCCTGGGTGGGCTGGGGGGGTTGAGGGGAGGGCTTGGGGGTCCCTAATAGACCCAGGTGACGGGCACCCACTGGGGCTGCACGCGCAGGTGGTCCATGGCCTCCCGCAGCCGCCCGAAGGTGCGCTCCAGGTCGTCGTTGGTCAGGCTCAGGTCGAAGTAGTGCCCGTACCCGCGCTGGATGCGGCTGCTCTCCTCCACCGTGCGCTGGGCGTCCGCCTCCTGCACCCCAAAACCTGCCTCAGTTTCCCCATCCCTCCACGGGGATGGTGGGGGACACCCATCGTGAGCTGTGTCCTCCTCCTGCCCCCAAACCTGCCTCAGTTTCCCCGTCCCCCCGGGCCCCCACCGTGAGCTGTTTGGTGGCCACGCCGCTCTCCAGGGCCGCCCGGTTCATGGCTCGCAGCCTCTCGGGGCCGGGGGCTTCGATGAACACCACGTAGGGCACGAACTCGGCCGTTCTCAGCACCTTCACGGCCTGGGCGGGGGGAACAGAGCTCAGCCCCGCGGTCGGGGGGGGGTCCGGGCTGTCGCTGTCCCCCTGGCCGTGTCCCCAACCTGCGGGTTGACGTCCAGGATGCACATCTTGCCCGCCTCCACCACGGCGCGGATGGAGTCGATCCTGGTGCCGTACAGGTTCCCCTCGTACTCGCCGTGCTCCAGGTACCGCCCCGCCTTGATGTCGGCCTCCATCTCGCCCCGCGACACGAAGCGATAGCCCTGCCCGTCCCGCTCGCTCTCCTTCGGCTTCCGGGACGTGTCTGCAGCGGGGGCGGCCTGAGTGGCACCCGCCCGCCCCGGAGTCCCGTCCCGGGGGCGATCACAGGGGACCCGGATGCGGGCGGGGACGGGGATGACCGCAGGGGACAGGGATGCCATCAGGGGACAGCGATGCTCAGGGGACGGGGATGTTCGCAGGGGACAGGGATGCTCAGGGGACGAGGATGACCGCAGGGGACAGGGATGCTGGCGGGGGACAGGGATGCTCAGGGGACGAGGATGACCGCAGGGGACAGGGATGCCATCAGGGGACAGCGATGCTCAGGGGACGGGGATGTTCGCAGGGGACAGGGATGCTCAGGGGACGGGGATGTTCGCAGGGGACAGGGATGATGCCGGCGGGGACAGGGGCACTCACAGGGGATGGTGGTGCCGTAGCGCGCCTGGTCGGACATGATGAGCTTGTTCTTGAGGCTGCGGCGCCCCACGCCCTGAGCCCCGATCAGCACCAGCGTTTTCCGGCGGAACGGCGGCATCCGCGCCACCTCCTCGTAGATCAGCAGCTCGTGCCGGTCGAACTCTGGGCGAGGGACAGAGCTGGCACCCGTCCCTGGGGACCCCAGGGCACCCCGTCCCAGCGGGTGTCACCACCGCCTCCCCGCGGGAACGCCCTGGGACACTCACCAGCGTTCTTCGTCGTCAGGTACATCATCCTCTTCTTCCTCTTCCCGCTGAGGCTGCCACACAGGGCCCCTGCGAGGGCAAGGGGCTGGCTGAGCTGGGGACAGGGACAGGGACAGGGACAGGGACAGCACCGTGGCACGGGGACAGGGGCAGGGGAGCTGGGACCTTCCGCAGGGGCAGGGCCATGGGGGACATCGCCCTGAGAATTGGGGACCTGCTGCAGTGACAGCGCCATGGGGACATCACCCTGGGAACTGCGGACATTGTCACAGGGCGTAAGGGACCCACTGTGCTCCCCCCTCGGGAGGTGGCCCTTCCACCCCCTGCCCCCAGAGCCGTGTCCCCCGCGGCCAGGCCGATGTCCCCGTACCCGACGTGGGGGCCACCTCCCCGTCCCGCTTGACGAAGGCCTTGCGCTTCTCCTCCAGCAGCTGGCTGGGCACCAGCCCCGCGCTGCCGCCCTCCACGTGGCACGCCTGGGGACACAGAGCCACGCGTGGGGACCCCCCAGCCCCACGGGGACTCCGCTGAGCTCCAGAGATCTCTCCGACCCCACAGGGAACACCCCCAGCTCCAGGGACCCCCCCAAGCTCCACAAGGAACCTCCCCAGCTCCAGGAAATCCCCCAGCTTTCAGGGACCCCCCCCAATCCACACAGGGACCCTCCCCTGCTCCAAGGATTTCCCCAGTTCCCAAGTAGCCCCCCCAGCTCCAGGGACACCCCCCGAGCTCCAGGGACCCCCCACATACAGGGATTCTCCCAGGCACACCCCAAGCCCACAGGGAACCCTTGATCTCCCCAGAACCTCCCAGTCCCAACACCCCCTTGCCCTCCATGGCCCAGGAGGGGGTCAAAGTGCCACGACCCCCCCAGAACGTCCCTCCAGGACCCCCCTGACCTGCCACCAGTTGGGGTCATCCTGGTTGACGATCTGCAGCAGGTCCCCGGCCATGAACTTGAGCCCGGCCTCCTTGCAGGGGATGAGGCTGTCGGTGGCCGGGTCGTAGTCAAAGTGACACTTGACAAACACCTGGGGACCGGGGGGATCAGCAGAGAGGACCCCCGCACGCCCGGGATCCCCCCTCCGCACCGCCTGTGCCGCCGCCCCGTGCCTCAGTGTCCCCAGCGCGCGGGGGACACGCGGGACCCGTGTCACACGCGTGTGCCCCCGCTAGGAGCCCCCCCCGCCGGGGTGTCCCCCCCGCGCCCGCCGCAGCCAGGCCCGCACGGCCCCCGCGCACACGCAGAGGGCCCCGGCCGCTGCCGCCGCGCCCCACGCGACCACCACGGCGACCCCCAGGCACAGCCCCACGGCCACGGACAGGCACACGAGGGTGCCCAGCGCCGCAAGCGCCGCGCCCGCGATGGCGCACATGGGGACGTGCGGGGGCACACGCCCGTGTGGCACACGGGACACGGCACTGGCGGCGCCGCGGCAGCGCGGGGACAGCCCTCGCGGGGACAGCCCACGCGGGGACAGCGCTGCTTTGTCCCCTCGGAGACGGGGGTGGCTGGCACGGGGTGGGGAGGGGCAGCACAGGGCACCCTTTGCCACCCGGCACCCAGGTCCTGTGGGGGGACGGGGACGGGGACAGGGCAGGGACGGCCAGTGCCCGGCAGAGAGGGCACGGGGGGGGGGACACGGGAGTCCCACCAGCCAAGGGGCACGGACAGGGGGACAGGGGCTCGTGGGGCTCAGGGGACACGGGGATGGGGACACGGAGCTGGGAGGCACAGGGCAGGGGGAGCTGTGGGCAGGGTGGTGAGTGCGGGATGCGGGGCAGGATGCGGGGCGGGGCGCGGTACCTGGTGGGGCGGGAGGCAGGGCTGGATGAAGAGCGGGATGCAGGACGGGATGCAGGGTGGGATGCGGGGCGGGGCGCGGTACCTGGCGGGGCGGGTGCGGCTCCTGGTAGCTGGGCAGGATCTTGAGCACGACGCTGCCGCTGGCGTGGCGCAGGCTGTCCTGCAGCGCCCGCGGGTCGCTGCCCACCTCGCGCCCGTTCACCTCGCGGATCACGTCCCCCACGTGCAGCAGCCCCTGCTGCGCCACCATCCCCCCGTGCAGGATGCGGGCGATCACCAGCTCCCCCCGCTCCACCCGGAACGTCACCCCCTGAGGGGACAGCCCCGCTCAGCCCCCGGCGGGGACAGACCGCAGCACCCGTGACACCCGCCCGGCACCCAACAGACAGCCCGCTATGAGCCCAGCACCCCAAAATGCTCCCAGTCACCCCAAAATGCTCCCAGTACCTTGCAATGCCCACAGCGCCCAAAATGCCCACAGCACCCCAAAATGCTCCATCACCCCACAAAGCCCCCAGTACCCCATAATGCTGCCAGTGTCCCCACCTCCCTGCAATGCCCCAACACTCCCCAGCACCCCGCAATGCCCCAGCACCCCAAAATGTCCCAGCAACACCATCACCCCCCGGCCCCCCCGCAGCACCCCCTGCCCCCCGCAATGTCCCAGCCCCAGCCCCCCGGCCGGGCTCACCAGGTTCTCCCCGGCTGCCTTGCGGATGCCCACCATGCGCACGGCGTCGGGGGGCACGGGCTGGGACCCCAGGGAGGACTCCGGGCCGGGGCTGCTCGGGGGGGGGTCGTAACTCTTGGCAGCCACCGAGTCGTGGGTCTCCAGCAGCGACTGGGACACGCGGGGTGCGGGGGTCACCCCTGCGTGCCACACACCTGGCACACGCATGTGACACCGCCCGGCACACGCGTGCCACGCCTTCTGACACAGGACAGGGGGTCCCGCCCGTGTCCCACAGCCCCGGCACGGGAGGGGTCCCGGCCGCGTCCCACGCACCTGGAAGTGCGGTTCCCGCAGGATCCGGGCCAGCTCCGCCGCCGCTCCCTGCACGTCGGGCCGCGCCAGGCGCCCGATGTCCCGCAGGATCTCCTGCACCAGCGCCAGGTTGTCCCCGCGCACCGCCTCCAGCTTCCGCTCCTCCAGCCGCTCGTGCGCCTGGGGACACCGGGGGGACCCCCGGGGACAGGCGGGTAAGGGCGGAGACCCCCAGGTGCTGGGGGAATTAGGGATCCCCGGGGGGATTAGGGACCTCCAGGAGCTGAGGGGATCAGGGACCCCCCGGTGGGACAGGGTGGCAAGGACCCCTGGGGGGGATTAGGAACCCCCGGATGCAGGGGGGGGCATGAGGGACCTCTGGGGGGAAGGGGGGATTAGGGACACTTGGAAGGACCAATGGGATTACGGACCCGGGGGGCTCAGGGCCCCCAGGGGACCTGGGGTTAGGGACAGCAGAGCTGTTAGGGACCCTCAGGGGCAGGGAGTTTAGGGACCCCCGGGGGTAGAGGGGATTCGGGATCTGGGGGTGCTGGGGGGGATTAGGGACCCCCAGGAACTGAGAGGGGTAGGGACCCTTGGTTTTTGGGGACAGGGACCCCCGGGAGGCGCACACACAGAAACACCGGAGCCTCCCTGCACACGCGCGTGCAAGCGCCCATCCACACCCGTGTGCCCGCACACACACGCGGGTCACCCCCCGCGCGTCCCGAGGGGGACACACGCGGCCCCCGTGCCGCCGTACCTTGGCCAGGGAGCGGACGATGGGGCTCTCCATGATGCCCCGGAGGAAGATGAGGTCAAGGTCGGCCACCCCCGGGGTCCCCGGGAGCCCCATCAGGTTGTCCAGGACCTGCTGCATGGCTGGGGGGGGGGGCGCGGGGGCGGACGGGACACACGCACAGAGGGACACGGCGGGGGAGGAGCAGCGACGTGGGTGAAAGTGCAGCCGGGGGTGCTCGTGCCCCCCCCATTCCCGTCACAGCCACCCCTGGACCCCCCCGTTATGGGAGCAAGTGTCGGGGTCCTCCGGGAGCACGGAAATGCCCCCTCCTCGTCCAATCGGAGGGACAAGGGGATGGACCCCCCCCAAATTGTCACCCTGGAGTCAAAAGCCCCCCGGAGCGCGGTGTAAGGGGAAGGGGCTGCAAGGGGGGAGTGATGCAATGGGGGGGCGATGAGGGGTGAGATGGGGGGGGCGACGCAATTGGGGGGGGGGGCCGCATCCGGGGCCGCGGGGGCGGGAGCGGCTGCGCGGCCGCGCTGCAATGGCGGGGGACGATCGCGATGCGGCCGGGGGGGCGGGGGGGGGGCATCCATCAGCTCCTCCATCTGAGGGGGGGTCACAGCATCACCCGAACCCCCCCAACCCCATCTCCCTCCGCCCATCGCATCCCCCACCGCATCCCCGCCCCTCGCCGCCCCCCGAGCGGCATCACCCCCCCGCGTGGCATCACCCCGGCCCCTCCCAGCCCCCCCGTACCTGGGGGTGCCGGGGGGTCGCGGGCGGGGGCCGGGGCGGGCGGAGGGGACCCTCGGCCGGGGCGGCTCATGGCTGCGGGGCCGGGCTCCCCCGCCCCAGATCCGGGTACCGCCGCCCCCCCCGCAACCCCCCGGCCCCGCGTGGGGCCCCCACCCGCGGCGGCCCCGCGCCCCCCGCCTTGCACACGCGTGTGCACCGGGCACGCTCCGGCCGCTTTCCACACCCGGCGGCGGGGAGGGGGCGGGGGGGGGCGCGGCGCGAGCTCACACGCGCGGGCACGGCTCGTGCGCGCGCATCTCCCGCGTGTGCACGCGCACACGAGCACCCACGCGTGCAAACCACCGGAGCGCGCTCACGGGCGAGCGCGGACCCGCGCATCCCCCCCCAACAGCGCTGCGCGCCCGCTCGCCGCACACGCGTGTGCGCGCCCGGGCCGACACGCGCGCCCCCGTGCACTCGCGCCCCCCTGGGCGCCCACGCGCGTCCCCACGCGCGCTCCCGGTCTCGTGCAAACCCGCGGGCGCGCTCCCCGCTGCCCCCGCCCCGCGCCCGCGCTGCCCCCCCGTGCCCGCTCACCCGCGCTTGCACATCCGTGCTTGCACACCCACCCCGCGCACGGGTGGGACCCCCCCGCAGCGTCCCGCGGCGTGGGGAGGGGGCCGGCGGGGGCTCGGCCCCTTTAAGGGGGCGGTGGGACGGGGGGGCGGGAGCGCGGATTTAAAGGGGCCGCGCCGCGCCCGTGTGCAAATCACAGCCACCCGCAGCTGCACCCCCGCGCACGGCCCCGCACACCCACACGCACCCGCACCCACGCACGCGAACGGACACGCGCAGGCGGCTGCCCACTCCCGCAGCATCCACCCCCGCAGGAGCGACCCCCCCCTTGCACACGCGTGTGCCCGACCCGCGCCCCCGCCCCCCGCACTCGCACCCCGCGCCCCCCGCCGCCCCTGCCCCGCACGCGGGCACGGGGGGTGTTTGCACTCGCGTGTGCCCGCGCCCGGTGCGCACTCACCCGTGACAGAGGCGGGGGCGGCCGCCGGCATCGCGGCGGAGCCGCGGGACACGCGCGACTGGCACCGACCGGACGGGGACAGGGACGGGGACGGCCGCGCAGGCGTGTCCACAGTGCCAGCACCCCCAGTGTCCCCAGCACAGCCACTCGGTGTCCCCAGAGTCCCCAGTCACAGCACCCTCAGTGTCCCCAGCACAGCCAGCACCGGCGTCCCCGACATCCTCAGTGCCCCAGTGTCCCCAGTGTCCCCAGCCCCGGTGTCCCGTGTCCCCAGCACCCCCAGTGCCACCAGCACCCCCTCTCCACAACATCACCACGGTCCCCAGACTCAGCGTCCACAACACCCCCAGTGCCCCCCGTCCTCCCAGTGTCCCCGAGCAGGCAGAGGCAGGACAGGAGGTGGCTGCAGGGGGGGTTTATTGCTGGGGGGTTTGTTCCGGCCCCACGGTGCCGGCTCTGTGGGGGCCGGGAGTGCAGCGGGGGCGGGGGGGCTGCACCCCCCGGGCTCCTTCACCCACTGGGCCCCGGCGGTGTCCCTGCAACAAAAGGAGGGTGTCACACAGGATCCCCCAGCCCCGTGTCTTCTTCCCCACAGAGCCCCCCCGAATCCTCCCGGTCCCGTATCCCCCACCCTGACACCCTCAGGGCCTCCCGGGTCCCCCCAGTCCCATGTCCCCCACCCTGCACCCTGTAGGGCCTCCCCCTGAATTCCCCCAGCCCCGTGCACCACCCAGAGTCGCCCTTTCCCCCAGACTGTCCCCGATGGGGACACTGAGGCTGGAGGAGCACTCGGGGGGTCCCCACACCCCCCAATCCCTTACCTGGGGCTCAGCACCCAGGGGCGCCGAGGGGCTCCTCGCCCAGCGCTCGCCCGCCCGCTCGCTTCCCGTACCTGCAACGGGGACACGTTATGGGGGCAGCGGCACGCGGTGTGACAGGGGGACACGGCGGGGAGTGTGTCCCGATAGGGAGCGTGCCGTGGTGGGGAGGGCATTGGGATGGGAAGCGTGTCCTGATGGGGAGCGTGTCAGGAAGGGAAGCACATCATGATGGGAGCACGTCGGGATGGGCAGCATGTTGTGACAGGGAGCGTGTCGCGATAGGGAGCACATCAGGACCGCCAGCCCCGGGGCCCCGCTCACCGCGGGCGGGTGACCACGTTCAGGTACTGCTGCAGGTCGTTGTAGAAGCGCAGCAGGTCCTCCACGGGCGCGTCGTCCCCGGGGTACGCGGGCTGGGCCGGGGCCGCGCGGGGCCGCAGCGGCAGCAGCGCCACCACAGCGCAGGCCACCAACAGCAGCGGCGGCCAGCGCGGGGCCATGGCTGCGACAGGGACACGGGGGTCACACACGGATGGGAACAGGACGGGGTGTGCTCGCACACGCCTGTGCACAGCACACACCTGCACGCACCTGAACACACCTGCACACACCTGAACACACCTGCACACTCACACCTGCACACTCACACCTGCACACTCCCGTACGCACACCCCGTGTCCCACCCCTGCACACCTTCAGCCTTGCACGAACAACTGCACACTGGTTTCACACGCACAGTCACACCCCTGTCCCCTGCACACCCCGTTTGTCACACACCTGTTTGTCACACACCCGCTTTCTGCTCCCACTGCCCTCAGCCCCCTGTCCCCACTCACCTTCTTCCTCGGGCGGGGACACGGCGAGACGAGGGGACGCTGCCTGACACGCCGGGTCCTTGGTGCCACTGCTGCCAACGCCGTGCCGGCCCTTATATCCCCCTGTCCCCCCGCTGATGTCACCCTGCCACGCAGCACCTGTGGCCAGGTGCCCACTTGGACGGGGAGGGGGGGACAGGGGCCATCGTGGGGGGTGACAGGGACAGCTGGCCCCTACACAGCTCTGGTTAATGTTTGACCCCGCTTTGGAGGGGCTTCCGGAGGAGACAGGACATGGACACGAGTGTCCGGCCCCACAGAGGGACAGGTGTGGGGACAGAGGGACTAGAGGGGGACAGTCAGGGGGGCTGGTGGGGTGCAAGGGTGGCAGGAGTGGACAGAGGGGTGGGGAGTGGGACAGGGGGACAGTGGAGGGGCGGACAGGGGGACAGTAGAGGGGCAGACAGAGGGACGGGGGGGCTGAGGGAGGCAATGCTGGGATGAGGGACAGGGGGGCCACAGCCACCCCCCATTGCGGCCGTGGGGACGGGCTGTCCCCGGGCTCCCACCACGGCCAGGTGGGGGGGCAGAGGGACACGGGACCCCCAGCCCTGGCACAGCCCCCAACGGCCACGGTCCTCACACGGGGGGGGGCCCCATGGTGTTGTCCGCACCCGACACCCAGTGCACCCCATTATCCAACCCCAGTGTGCCCCAGCGCCCAGCTCACCCCACTCCCAGCCTTCTCTCCGCACCTCCTCCTCCAAAATTCCCATCCCCTTCCACACTATTCTCCTCCTTTCACCCCCCAATTCCTCCCCAGCTCTCCGCCCCCCCCCCCTGCACCCCAGCACCTCCTGTGCCTTGTTCCTCCCATCCCTGCTGCACTTCTCCATCCCTCCCACATCCTCCCCTGCACCCCTCCATTCCCCCTCCATCTCCCCTCCATCCCCTCTCCATCTCCCTCCAACCCTCTATCCCTCCTGCACGCCTTTGTCCCCCCCGCGCCCCCCGCACACACAGCGCGGACCCGGCCGTGCCCACGATCGTGCTCTTTATTGTCGCTGCGGGGCCGTGCAGGGACCACGCGGGACCCCCCCGGCAGCGGTGGGGAGGGGACGGGGTCGGGGCCCCCCCCCCGACAGCGGGACGCCCCCGAGCCGGTTCTGGGGGTCCCCGGCCCTCCAGCGGGGGGTCCCGCGCTGGCCCTGGGTCCTCTGGGGGACCTGGAGAGATGGGGAGGATTTGGGGGACGGGGGGGCTGGGCGGGGCGGTCACCACGAGGAGTCGTCGTCTCCGTACCTGCGGGAAGAGCCGCTGTGAGAAAAGGTCCCAAACCTCCCTGGGACCCCAAACAACCCCAGGACCCCAAACAACACCGGGACCCCCACCCCGGGGTGCGGGCGAGGGTGCAGCCCCTGTCCCTGCCCGCGGGGCGGTGGAGACAGGGACGGGGACAGCGACAGGGACACTCACCGTGACCTGTCACTGCCGGCCCCCAGGAGCAGCTCCGTCACCGCGGCGCCGGGGCTGGCGCGCTTCCCGTACCTGCGGGACGTGGGGCACGCGCGTGAGCGACGGGGACCCGCGGGTGCGCGCCCGGAGGTGCAAAGGGGACCCCACGGGCGGGGCAGGGGAGCCCAGGGGTGCGCGGGGACAGGGACAGGGACAGGGACGGGCGGGCCAAGGGGGACGCGTGTCCGCACCCACCCGCGCTCACCTCTGCCGCGTGACCAGGTTGATGTAGTGGCGCAGGGCCGAGAAGTACCGGGCCATCTCCTCGGGGGACGCGTCGTCCCCGGGGCTCTCGGGTTTTGGGGGGTACGCGGCCGCCAGGCACAGCAGGGCACAGAGGGACACGGCCACCAGCGCGCGCCACAGCCGCGGGGATGTCACCATCTGGGGCGGACGGGGCGAGGGGCGGCTGCGGGTGGGGCACCCCCATCGCCCCCGGGTGCTCCCATCGCCCTCGGGACCCCTCAAACCCGCCCTGCCCCCCACCAAACCCCAGGACCCCATTCCCTGTGGGAATGTCACACCCCCAGAACACCCCCAGCTCCCCAAGGGTTTGTTTCATCCCCCACCCGGGACCCCAGACCCACTCAAAGGACATCTTCACCCCCGGGACCCCCCCCAATATCCCGCGGGACATCTCCCTCCCAGAGACCCCCCCTCAGTGTCCCCAAGACAGCTGTCCCACCCCAAAGGACCCCAGAGACCCACGTGCACCCAAAGGGACACCTCCCCTCCAGGGACCCGCGTGTCTCCAAGGTGATTGTCCCTCCTGGGGTCCCGACCTCCCCTCAGGGACCCCCCGGGACCCCACCCCCGTCCCTGCACTCACGATGGCGGAGGCAGAGGTGACAGGTAGGGCCTGGCAGTGGGGTGACAGTGCCGGGGACACAGCGGCTCCTGCACCCGCCAGGGTTTTATAGCCTGAGGGGGGCTGGTGGCTCCTCCCTCACGCGTGACCGACCCACGGGCACGCAGGACCCTGCGGCCCCCCCGCCACGGCCAGGGGACACGTGCCAGCACCTTGTCACTGTCCCCCGGCACAGCCCCCAGCCTGGGGCACTGAGGGGATGGGGAGGACAGAGAGTGGGGGGCACAGGAGGGACACACGGACACGGGGACACGCGTGGGGCCACAGGACACGGACATGGCAATGCCAGACAGGCACGGGACATGGGCACGGATGTGACATGTCACCATGGCACCGGAGACAGGTGAGACACACGAATATGGCACATGACAGGTGTGACAGGCAGCCAGGGCACAGGGACATGGGTGTGACACACAACCGCGGTGCACGGACACAGGACACGGACACGGATGTCACACGCGGCCACGGCACAGGGACACAGGACATGGACACGGATGTCACACGCGGCCATGGCACAGGGACACAGGACACGGACACGGATGTCACACGCGGCCATGGCACACATACCTGGCCCTGAGACAGCCTGGGGATGTGGGACACAGGGACATCAGCCACACACAGGGACACAAACATGGCACGCGGGACAAGACCCACGGCCCCGGCACAAGCCACCCATGGGAGACAGCGGAGGGGACAGACACACGCACAGCACCGGCTGCCTCAGTTTCCCCAGACCGGGCACGAAGCCGCCACCACAGCCCTGTCACTGCAGCCCCCGCCACCGCCATCGACCGCTGTCACCACCCCCAGGACGGATGAGGTGCCCTTTCCAGCCCCCCGTGCTGGCAGGGGCATTAATCCCTTATGGATTTACCATTAAGGAGCAATCACCGGCTCCGGGGGAAACTGAGGCACGGAGGGACGCGGCGGGGACGTGCCCGCCGGGCAGGGGCCACCACAGCCACCGTGGGGGGGCTGCGATGGGGAGAGGTGGCAGAAGAGGGTCCCCAAAAAGGTCGGGATGGCCCCACCCAGATGCAGCCGCCTCTCCGGCCAGTGGGGTGCAGGGGCTTGGCAGGAGGGGACACGGCTCGAGGGGACACCGCGGGGTGCCACCGGCCCGGCTGGAGGCGACACGATTCGGCCGGAGGGGACACGGGAGGGTGCCGGCCCCGGCCGGACGGGACGCGCTCCCCACTCCTGCCCCGGTTGTCACCCCGGCGAGCGGCGGCGGGGACACGGCTGGTGGCGGTGGGGGGGGCTGTCCCCCGCGGCGTGGCCGCGCGGTGACACCGCCGGGGTGCGGGGACACGGGCGGGGGGGCCCGGCCGAGCGGCGCCGCGCTCACGGCAGCCCCGGGAGGGAGGAGCAGCCCCCGCAGCCCCCCCAGCCCCGAACCTTTCACGTCCCCGCGGTCGATGCGGGGCTGACGGGACCGAGGGGCTGCGGGGACCCCCCCGCAGGGCCTGACACGTGTCCGGGGAAACTGAGGCAGCGGGGCTGGATCCCGCTCCCCCTTCCCCGGCACAGGAGCGCCCCGAGGGAGGATCTGCCCCATCCCGGGGCCCGGGGGGACCCCAGCACAGTGACAATGTCACCGCGTTGTCACTGACGTTGTCACATCCATGGGGCTCAGGGTGCGGGTGGCCCCCAGCGCCCCCCCAGCACCCGCGGGGACACTCGGGGAGGGGCGGGAGATTTCTGCCCCATTTATCCGAGTGACAGCAAACAGACATTTTCCAAAGGTCGCAGGATGGCTCTGCCGGCGGGGGGGCGGGGGCTGCACCCCCGGGCAGAGGGGACACCCCGACGGGGACAGGGCAGGGGTGTCCCCTGCGTGCCCTCAGCTCTCCCAGGGCAGTGAGGAGGAAGAGGAGGGTCTGGGGGTGATGGTGGGTGGCTGGAGCCGCCGGGGGGGTCCCGGGGGGTGAGGAGCCCCGGTGGCCCCCCCCAGCAAACAGGGCTCTGCCGCCTGCCCGCGTTTTATGGCCCCGGTTCCGCCGGAGGCGCATTAGGGCCCCCCGCAGGAAGCCCCTTATCAGCCCTGTTTGCTTTTCCGGACGGGGCGGGGGGGACATGGACACCTGCCCAGCCCGGGGGGGACACACACAGCCCGGGGACAGGACGAGGACAGTGAGGACACAGCCAGCGGGGACCCTGGGGGCTGCCAGTTCCTCCCTGTGTCCCATCGGGCCCCCCTCCTGTGCCAGAACACCCACAGCCCCTCCACCGAGTCCCCAAAGTGGCTCCCCCTCGAGCAGCTCCCCCACAGCCCCTCCAACTCACGTCCCTCCCCAGAGCTGCCCCCCCAAAGTGGCTCCCCGTGAACGTCCCCCAAAACAGCTCCCCTGAAGCAGCCCCTCCAGCCCAAGTCCCCAAAGGAGCTCAGCCCTCCAAGCCTCCCCAAAAGCATCTCCCCCTGAATCAGATCCCCCCCAAAATGACTCCTCTGAAGCAGTTTCCCCCCAAGTCCCCCAAAGCAGTTCTTCCCTCAAAATCAGCCCCCCAGAGCACTCCCCCACTGCAGTTCCAGGACCCCAAAGCAGTTTCTCCCCCCAAAAGCTGCAGCCCCTCACCCTGGCACCCAAAGCTGAGCCCCCCAGGGCGAGACATCAAACATTTCTCAGTGCATCAGTAAAAATACATTTTTTGGGGGGGGAGCAGTGACACCCCTCAGCAGGGAGAGGGGCCCTGGCCACACAGTGGCCGCCACCCCCCAGGCAGGACCCCCCATCCGTCCTCCGCCAAAATTATCAAATATTTACAAACAACACAAAAAAAAAAAAAAGAAAAATCAACGAATAAATAGAGGCGCCCCTTAAAAAACCCCTCCCACCCCCTTCATCCCCGTTTCCCCCCGCTCATCCCACGCTTTCCCCCTCATCCGTCGGTGGCCAGGATGACCACGGCCCCGAAGATGCCGACGTTTTGGCCGATGAGCTTCATCTGGTTCCAGAACTCGACGCGGCGCAGGGCGTGCCAGTAGCCCAGGTTGCCGTCGATGAGCAGGATGGCCAGGGGCAGCAGCACGGCCAGCACCTGCGCCGCCGTCCGCACGTAGTACCCCGAGAGGAAGGCCAGCGCCAGCAGCCCGTAGAGCAGGAACAGCAGCTGCAGGGCCAGCTCCCCCCCCAGCAGGTGGTCCAGGTAGGCCAGGCGGTCCTCGGTGCTGTGCTGCAGGGAGTAGGCCTGGGGGACAGCGGGGGACAAGGGGACGCTGGGGACGCTGGCGGCAGGGCAGTGCTCTGGGGCGGTGGGGACGGGGCGCGGTGGCACCGGTGCCAATGGCAGCAGCCGCCCGAGGTGTCTCCCCCAGGGACAACGGGGGACTGGAGTGTGGCGGCAGCGGTGGCACCACCGAGGCTCCCACCAGGGACAGTTTGGGGCACTGCAAGCACTGTCCCAAGGCTTCTCCCGCAGGGAATTGTGTCCCCAGCCCGCAGCGCAGCAGCCCCCGGCCGTCCCAGCCGCGCCCCGGCCCCGTTACCTGGCAGATGAGGTAGATGCCCAGGAACACCTGTCCCGTGGACTGCAGGGAGCGGCTCCGCGGTTTCTGCCGGTACAGCTCCCCCGCGCCGCTGGCCAGGATCAGGAACCCGCCGATGATGGCGATGGTGCGCGAGTACATCCGCACCTGCGGGGCCAGCGGCACCGCCACCGTCACCACCCTGGGGCTGCCACGGCGGGGTCTGGGGGGTGTGGGGGTCTCACCTTGAGCCAGTCGCCGTAGTGGACGTGGCCCCCGACGTGGGCGGCGTAGGTGGCCACCGCCAGCTGCAGCGCGGCCCCCAGGGCGAACCAGCGCCGCTTGACCCCGAAGGACATGAAGCTGGCGCAGAGCACGGCCACGCCCATGTCCACGTACAGGTAGGGCACCGGGATGTCCGGCTTCCTGCGGGGACGGCAGCTCCAGCACCCCCAGACTCACCCCAGAGCCCCCAAACCCTCCCTCAGGTCAGCCACAGCCCTCACCCGGCCCCACAGAGCCCCTCCGTGCCCCCACTGCTGCTGTCCCCTTCCCCGGACCCCAAAACCCTCCCTCAGAGCCCAGAGCTCCCAGTGTCTCCCCCCAGCCCCAGGCAGCCCCTCCGTGCCCCGACTCAACCTCTGAGTGCCCCCGCCCCACTGAGGGTCCCTTGCATGCAGAGCAGCCCCACGCTTACCCAGGAGCCCCCCAGCTGCCCCACACTTCAGCAGCCTCCCAGCACCTCCAGGCCCCACAGCCTCCTCCAGACTCTCCCAGCCCCCCCATAACCACCCCCAAATCCTCACAACTCCACAGCACCCTGGGCCTTCCCCAGGTCCTCACGGCCCCACACCAGCCTCAGGACCCCTGACCCCCAGGGCTCTCCCCCAGACCCTCAAAGCCCCACACCCCACATCCACCTCTGACCCTCCTGGCCCCACAACCATCTCCAGGTCCCACAACCACCCCCAGACTCTCACAGACCCCCATCAGCCCCAGCCCCACACCACTCCCAGCTCCCCGCAGCCCCACACCAGCCCCGGGCCCCACAACCACTTCCAGGCCCTCCCGGGCCCCCACGACCACTTGCAGGCCCCCCGCGCCGTCCCCCCCGCCGGGCGCGCACCGGCGCAGGTCGGCGCGCTCCGCGCAGAGCAGGAGCCCGCTGAAGCAGTGCCAGAAGGGGAAGCGGGTGAGCAGGACGCCGCCGCCCGCCGTGAGCAGGCGCAGCGCCCGCCGCCTCCACCCGCGGCCCGCCGCCATTACCGGGCCCTCCCGCCGGAAGTGCCGCGCCGGAAGTGCCGCCTCGCGCCCTGAGGACCAATCAGCGCCGCCCACCCCCCCGCCGCGGGAAAGCCACGCCCCGTGCCCCAAACCACGCCCCTTTAATGGCCGCGCCCTCGTTTGCCCTCACGCCGCGCCCTCCATTCAAACAGCGCTTCCCGCCCCGGAGCCGCGCTCCGCACTCAAACACCGCGCCCACCGAGCCCCCACCCAGCCCCGGTCCGCCCTTCTCCCTGAAACCGCGCCCCTTCCAGGGAAGCCCCTCCCAGGCCCTCAACCACGCCCAAGCAATTAAGCAAACCTTCATTGACACAGCCGTGCCAGGCCCCGCCTCCTCCGCCAAAGCCACGCCCACACAGACCACGCCTTTTTATAATATATGCGCCCCTAAGCCCCACCCCCGTGCAAACCACGCCCCCTCCGCCGAGGCCACGCCCCCATTGAGCCCCCACAGACTCCGGTGATGGTTAAAAAAATTTCGGGTTTTTATTGTTTTTTGCTAAACAAGACTAAAAAATTTTCCTTTTTTTTTCTTTTTTTTTAAATTTTTTTTTTTTAATCTTTAACTTTCCTAAAGGCAGGGCTTGAATTGCTTTGAATTTGATCAGTTTTGTTTCCTTAAAAAAAAAAAAAACCAAAACCAAAAAAACAATGAAAGGAAACAAAAAGGGGAGGGGGAGGATCGTGGCAAAAAAAATTAAAAATTAAAAAAAAATTAAAATTAAATGAAAAAGGGCAAAAAATTTAAAAACATAAAGGAAATGGGGGGAAAACCCCAAATCCAGGTTCTGGCTGCCCCCAGGGGGGTGTTAGAAGGATTTTTTGCCACGACCCTGCTAAAAGCAGACAAATATTTAAAGAACATTTTAATATATATTCATATATATATTTAAAGGTAAGAAAAATAAGACTAATTCAAGCCTTGCCCTGTGCAAACAAAATTAAAACGAGACCACACTGGTCACGAGGGTCCCGGGTTGGCCACCACAGTCAGCTCGTTAGCTTTATTTTCTGGGGGGTTCTTTGGGGAAGAGGGAGGCAGGAATTGGGAGGAGAAGGGAAAAAAAAAAAAGGCCAAAAAATAAAATTAACGGAGTCTGACCGGCTGGAGGGAGAAACCATGGCGGAAAAACAAAGTCTGTTAGTCAAGTAATGCGTGAGGAGCTTTAAATTATTCTCTTTTCTCGTTTGTTTTAAAGTCTAAAGTTTGGAATTGGTTGAGATTCCCCAAAAAAAAAAAAAAAAAAAAAAAGGAAATAAAAGTTGAAGGTGCCCCCGGCGCCGCCTCCGGGGAGGGGACGCGGGGACGGGGTGATCCCGAGGTGGCCTCAGGATGACAGGGACGTGTCCTTCTGTGTCTGCTGTGCTTGTGAACGCTGCAGGACCTTCTGGCTTTCCACGTCCCGGAAGTGTTTCTCCACCTGCATGGGGAAGGGGGGGACAGAGGGAGGAAAAGAGGGGTTTAGGGAAGAAATGGTGCCCAAGAGGGGCTGGAGAACCCCAGGACGGGCTGGAGGCCAAACACGGAGGGGTCCTGGGTGTCCCCAGGGATGTGAGACCCTCCCTATCCCTCCAGTGTCCCCAGCCCCTACTCACAACTTTGAACACACGACTCAGAGAAGGGTGGGAAGGGGATCTGGAGAGGGAAGGGGATGCCCAGGACGGGCTGGAGCCCACCCAAGGCGGGCTCCTGGGTGTCCTCAGGGCTGTGCCTCCCTCCCAGCACGCCCAGTCTCCCCAGTCCACACTCACTATTTTGCGTACGTGGCTCAGGGCGCTTCCCTCTTTGCCTTTACAGTTTTCCACCTGGTACGGAGGGGCAATGACGACTTCTTCCATCACAACTATGTTCTTCTCCTGCCATTTACAGTCTTTAATGCTGAGGGGAGCGAGAACGGGATCAGGGAATGCCACCTGGCCTGGGAAAGCCACCACCACCCCTGGCGTGGGCCTGTGTCCCACGGAGGGGGCAAAGAGCCCCCTTGGTCACTCCAGTGTCCCACTGGAGAGGGGTGGGAGTCCAGGGGGGTGGGATGCGCCAGGGAGGGGCAGGGAGCCATCCTCCCTCCCTGAGGATCCCATCCAGCACATCCCAGGACACATCAGAGCATTCCACGGCAAACCCGAGGGAGCCGGCGATGGGAATCCCCCAAAAAGGCTGCGAGGGACCCCAAAACACAGCACGGTGATCCCGAGGTGGGGACTTACGTCTTATGGATAGTCTGGAAGAGCTGCTGCCCCTCCAGAGAGACACCAGCACTAATTGCATACGCCTGGCTCATCTTCTCCTCCTTCTCCGTCCGCGCTTTGTTGGCAAGCTGGGAAAACACAGGGACAGGGAATTGGGCTGGGAGCAATGAAGGGACACAGGGAACCCCCGGACACGGCTCTGCCACTCGTGATTCCAGCCTAAATTCCCCTTCTGAGGCACCCTCACCACTGCCAGGCTCTCCCAAAGATTTGGGGGACGGTGGTGCCATCTTTTCACATCCCCCCGTCCCTTCCCCTCGGCCTTTTCCGAATTAATTCTGTCATTTTAGGTCCAAACCACCCCCGCTACTCAGTTTACTTGGGATGGAGATGGGGAAGAGGAGCCTGGAATACCCATCACACTGGGAGTAAACGCTCCACGCAGGAGTACGAGCAACTTTAGCCTGCAGCAGTTGATTTGTTCCCAAAAATTAACCAGAATTGGTTATCTGGGAGTCGCATCCGTGTGTGGGGAGGTGTGATTACACACAGGGTGCTGGAATAGAGATGGAAAACCCCGACCCTGGCATCCCCCATGTTGAATCCCATGGATGTGGGAGGAGAAGGATGCAGTGCCTGGAGGCAGCAGCCTTGGACCAGCTGCCTTTTCCCGGCTGGAGCTGCCGCAGTGGAGGAGCCACATCAGCATCATCCCTCCTCTTCCTCCTCCTGGAGCCTCCTCGTTCCTGGGAGCGCTCCCAGAGCCAGACTGGTGCTGCCTGAGGTGGGGTTCACCCCTTCCAAAGCCCCTCCGGGTACAGAAAGCCCGAGCTCGCACTGACTGGGGACACTTTTGTGCCCATAAGAGACAGATTTCCCTATCCCAGCCATGCCATGTCCCCTGTCCGTGCCCCGGGGAGCAGAGTCACTGCAGGAGCACTGGGATGCTCCCCATGTGCTCCCCAGGGATCAAGGAATGCCTCAACAGGGACAGGAGCCTTCCTCACCTTCACAGGCCACCCACCCCGTCCCATGTGGGAATCGCCCTCTCCAAGACCACCAGTCAGGTTTCCAAACCAGGCACAACATTCCACAGGAACTTCCCTGCACCCCACACCCTTCCCAGCCTTCCCTGGGAGCCACAGCCCCTCATCCATCCGGGGGGGCCACCCCGAGGCTGGAGAACCGGGATCCCAGCCGGGGGATGCCAAAGCATCCCCCCACCACACCGGGATGGGCTGGAACTGTGGGACAGGGCATTGGGAATCACCTCTGCTGTGTCCTCCCTGAGCAGATCCCCTTCCCAGCCAGACCAGATCCCCCTTGCCCAGCCCGAGGTTTAGATCCCCTCTTTCCCAAGCCTCTCACTTTCCCAAGCCTTGGGATGCTCCTCCAGCAGCTGCTGCATCCAGATTTGGGGACAGCCCTGACAAGAGGCCACCGGGAGCAGACTGGAAACTCTGGAGAGGTGCCAGCACCAGCAGCATCCCGGCATTTCCACCGGGATCCGTCCCTGTGCTCATCACCCCCCGCAGCAGGATGTGCTCTCCCTACCCATCCACGTTCCCGAGAGGAAACGGATCAGACGCGCGGCTGCAGCCTCCTGGATTCGAGCATTCCAAGGAATTCCACCGTTCCCCAGGCACACACCTTGTGCAGGCGGCATGAATGGATGAGTCACTTCCCTGCGCCCTCCGGATGAATGACGGAATTCGCAGCACCAGGCAAGGAGAGACCGTGAGGGCCACCAAGGTTCATGCCAGGGCCACCAAGCCCAATGCGGAGGCCACCGAGGGCCATGCCAGGATCCCCCAGTGCCAGGGTGGTCCCTCATCCCACAGAGGCTGAGGAGGTCAAGGGGATCTCTCCAAAATCTGCCTGGAATGGCGCTGCACGGCTGTGCTGAGGCCCTCAGGCCAGTGCCAGCCCCTTGGGACAGGTGGTGTTCCTAAAAGTCCCCAACTTTTTGGGTTCCCTGGAGCATCCCCCAGCACTCCCACGTGCCCACACCTCCTCCTCCCAGTACAACCAGTACCAGCCATCCACATCCCAGTCCTGCAGCACCTGCCTGCACATCCACGGGGAAGGGGATGTGGGGCAGAGCCCCACGGAAGTCTCCTCCTGCCACTGGACTGGGGACACGGCCCCTGTGTGGCCCTTTCCAACACGACTCCATCCGTTACTTCCCCACACACCAAACCCACAATTACTCGGATGCTGGAAAAGACCGAAGTGAGCACTGGAATTCCTGAGGGTTTCCCCTCGGGCTGCGCTCCCAGCGATGCCACTCGCTGCAGCGACAGCCAACAGTCACATCTTGGTGGCAGCTGTGTCATCCGAGACCTCCGACAACGCGTTAATCCATCGGGAAGGGACCCGGGGATGGGACGGACACCCGGCTGGTGCCACCTGTGTGACACCAACCCCCGGGAGAGCACAGCCAGACCCCACAGCTGGATTCATCCCAGCACCGAGGGCTCGGGGTCGCCCTCCCTTTCTTTCACATCACTGGGAATCGGCAGCAACCCCGTTCCAGGATGGATGAAAAGCAATTCCTCAGAATTCCATGAGTTCCACATCTTTACCCCTCCTGTCCACTCCATATCCAAGATGCCAAAATCTAGATCCAAAATGGTATCATCCAGACCCCAAACACCGTCACCTAGACCTAAACTACCAAAACCCAGGCTCCAAACCCCTCAAATTCCAAGCCCCAAAACATGATCACCTTAGACCCCAAAATACCAAAATCCAGGCCCCCAAATGCCAAAAGTCCAGACCCTAAACCCAACAAAATCCAGGCCCCAAAGTGCCAAAATCCCAAGCCCAAACTGCTAAAACCCAGACCCAAAACACCAAACCCCAGACCCAGACCGGAACTCCGGGAAGCCGCGCTGGGAGCGGGCGAGCTCCAGCAGCGAATCCCGCTGGATCCCTGCAGGATTCCCGGCGATCCCTGCGGGAGGGGGCTCTCACCTTGCTGACGTTGAGGGAGGCTAAAGGGGGAGGCGTTTCCGTGCGGTCGTTGATTATTTCCACTTCTGACACGTACTGTAAGTTTACGAGCAGGATGTCTGCGTGGTTGGGCTTGCCACTGGAAGAGGGGCATTCTGGAGGGGGGGATTAAGGAAAACAAATCCAAAGGGAGGTATTTGTAGGTGGGACACAGTCCGTGAGCAAACCGGGAGAAGGTTTGGGTTTGTGGGAAGTTCCTCTGCTGCCTTGCCCCTATTTGGGATAATCGGCGTTCCCAACAGAGCCACACATCTCTCCTTGGGCCTACTTGATGCTGATGCAGTTTTCCTGACTCCAGATTGGGTTTTCCAGTCCTGGCCCACCAGCACCGCTGCTCTGAAGCAGCACCACCGCTGCACCCCAAACTTGCACTTTTTCCACCAGAACTCGTTCCTCGTGCAGGCGGCAGCCTCCCGGGGAGCGTTCCCTATTCTGGAAGGAAGGGAATTGCCAGGAGAGGCCTCCTCACCCTCACACACACCAGGTTTGTTGTTGGTATTGCTGTTTTGAATGAGGCAACACCCCCCAAAAAACCCCACCCCTTCCAGAGCTGACGGGGATTCCTGCACAACTCCTCTGTTCCCATGAGGATGGATGGAGGGATGAAGGGATGGAGGGAGGGATGGAGCAGGGAGCACGGCATGCAGGGCCTCTCCCATGCCAACACCATCTCCTCCTGGAAGGGATCCTTGTGGAAGTCCCTGTTCCTCTCTCCCAGCCCTCCTGAGCCCAAGGTGGGGCCCACCCTAAAAAATGCTGTTCAGCGATGAGGAGAAAGCCAGGGATGCTGGGGGGGGTGAGCTGGAGCATCCCAGCTTTGGGAGGAAGAGCCAGACTTTGGGAAAAGCCGGAAGGGAAGCACTCAGCCCTCTCTGGGGCAGACAAGCAGCACTGAGCAACCTGTTGGATCCTCTGGGATTTTCCTGCTGCCTCTAGTGGGACCTGGGAGCTCCCCTGACTCCAACCACATCCCAGGCACCCAGGGGTCTTTTCCTATTGTGTTCCCCACAGCTCCAGCCACAAAACCCTCTCCCAGCTCCTCATTCCCTGCAGAACCCAGCCCTGAGCCCCCAGAACTCCAACGCCAGCCCTGGGCTGAGCATCACCTTCCCCCCTCTCCTGGTTCCCTCCACTGTTTTCCAACAGCCCTTGGCTTTTCCCATTCCTTGCAGATTCCAAACAAAACTATATCCACGTATATTCATACTGGGGGGGCCAGGGAGCACCACACTGCCCCCACTCACCCCAATACACGGCTCCCCACCCCCAACCTCTCTACAGGGCACGCCACACCCCTACTCACCCCACTACAGGGTTCCTCACTGCCCCCCCAAAAAACCTCCAGGTCACCACACTCCCCCCCATTCTCCCCAATGCTGGGTGCTCTCTCTCTCTCCCCATTCAACTCAGTACAGGGCTCCCCACTGCCCCCCAAAACCTCTTTATAATACAGGGCCCCTCAAACCCCCCATTCACCCCAATACAAGGCTCCCCAATCGCCCCAATACAAATCTCCTCACTCCCCCCAAAAACTCCCTGCAGGACACCCCACATCCCATTCACCCAACACAAAACCCCCCAGCTCCCCCATTCACCCCAATACAGGGCTCCTCAATCCCCCGTCCACCCGATCACAAGGCCCCCCAATCCCTCCATACAGAGCTCCCCAATCCCCCCACTCGCCCCAATACAAGTCTCTCCAATTCCCCCAAAACCTCCCTACCGGACTCCCCACTCCCCCCCTCCCTCGGGGGTCTCCCCGCTGCCCCTCAAACCCCTCCCTGTCGCCGCCCACCTCGATCCCCTCACACCCCCTCCCCTCCTTCCCCCCCTTTCCCCTCCCTCCCTCACGCCCCCCCCCCCTCCCCATCGGGCGGGCCGCAGAGGCCCGAGCGGGCCGCGCCGGGGCCGGGACCAGCGCGGCGAGGCGCGGGCGGGTGGATACTGAGCGCCAGCATCTTGCTGGGGTAGTCGAAGGCGACGACCTCGCCCTGGAGGCGCTGCTCCTGGCAGGTGCGGCAGGACACCTGGCTGCCCACGCTGAAATACTCGCCCGGCGCCGCCATCTTGTCCGCCCGCAGCGCCCGCGGCTCCGCTCGCCTCGGCCAGGCGCGGCGGGGGCGGGGCCGCGCGGCAGCGAGGGCGGGGATTGGCGCTCCGCCCCGCCGATCTGCTCCGCCCCGCGCCCCGATTGGCTGAGCCCACCCCGGCCGCTGTTTGTCCCTCCCGCCCCGCCGTAGCGCGCCGCGCCGCGGAAGGTGGTGGGAAGTGTAGGCGGAAGAGGGCGCGGAGAGCGGCGGGAGGGAGTTTTGAGGGGTCCCCGGGATGAAGCCCCCCCCCCTCAGGTACCTCCCGCCGGTACCGGGGGGTGGGAAGCGCCACGGGGAGGTTTAAGGAGCGTCAGGGCGGCTCAGAGGCTGCTGGTGGGAATGGGGAGGCCGCGGGTCTGGTGTAGGGAGACCCCAGGGAGGCCTCGGGCCTGAGAGCACAGGGAGGCCCAGAGGGACCCCAAAGGGACCCCAGGGAGGCCCAGGACCCGCTTTAGGGTGACCCCGGGGAAACCCCAAAGAATACTCAGGTTGGCTCCAGGGAAGACTCCGGGAGACCCCAGGCCTTCTGCAGAATCACCATAGGGAGACCCAGGGAAGTTCCAAGGGAAAACCCCAGGGAGGTCGTGGCTCTTCAGAGCATCGCAGCTGCTCCAGCAAATCCCACAGCAATCCCCCGGGATCCTGCCCTGGCCCCCATCCCAGAGCCACAGGTCTGCTCTGCTGGGACCCCCCGGGCAGAAATTTGGGAGTCATTTGTGGGCAAACTTTGAGTGGTGAACGACTCCCTGAATCAGTGCCAAGGCATCCCTTGGGATCTGGCCACCTCCCAATGAATTCCCAATGAATTCCTAAGGATCCAGCCACCTCCTACCCCATTCCCAAGGGATTCCCGAGGGGATCTGTGCCAGGGCTGATCTCCCTCCCGTGTCCCAGCCCAGCGCCATGGATGTCCTGCACGAGGCCGGGATCCGCATGGCCGTGGCCCTGCAGGCCGGGCCACCCTGGCTGGAGCAGTTCTGGCTCTTCCTGACCTCCCACTTGGATCCCAATTCCATGTACACCGTCTGCTTCCCGCTGGCCCGCGGGCTGGATGACCGCGTGTCCGTGATGGTTCTCTGGATCGCCCTCGTGGCCGAGTGGCTCAACGTGGTCCTCAAATGGTGAGGGGGGGACATGGGGGGGGCATTGGGGCACTCCCTGGTCCCTGCCTGTGGAATTCTGGGCAGAGACTCCCTGCTCCCTGCCTGCGGCATTCCGCAGGGTCACCCGAGCTGCCCCAAGCATCTGCCAGGAATTCCTGGCAGAGAAAACCGCGGGAGGCATCGGGACTGGCAGGGATCCTGCCCTCCTGCCCCGGCTTCATCCCTGGAAATCCCGGGATGAGCGGCAGGGATCCTGCCCTTCTGCTGCCACCTCCGTGCCTGGATCCCGCCCTCCCGGCTCGCCGGGCTGGCTGTCTCTCCCACTGCTCCCTGCTTTCCGTGCCCGCAGGTTCCTGTTCGGGGAGCGCCCGTACTGGTGGGTCCACGAGTCGGGGCTCTCCGGCCGGGAGCAGCTCCCGCTGCGCCAGTTCCCGGTCACCTGCGAAACGGGACCGGGTGAGTCACGGTCCCGGGATCCACAGGGAAGCGCCTGGGAGCCCCATCCCTGTGGGAATGCTGGGCTGGAAGCGGGAAAAGCCGTTCCTGAGCAGCGGGGAAGGGCTGGGCTTGACATTCCCAGCTCTTACCGGGCTGGGACACGCTCCTCACAACCACCCCTGTGCTTCATCCCCCAGGGAGCCCCTCGGGCCACTGCATGATCCTGGGGGCGGCCCTGTGGCCGATTGTCACCGCGCTGACCAACGCAGTGTCCAGGTGCACCCGGCGGTGAGTCCAGGCTGGGCAGCGCCGGGAGCTTCCTGTGGGCAGAGGGGGTGGGATGTGGGGCCCTTCCTCCATGGCAGAGCCTACGGGGAGCAGGCAGGATGAACCCCGGGATTCACACTGGCCCTTGGAAGCTTCCAGAGCACCTGTGGGAAGAGCGGGGAGGATATGGGACCCCTGCTCGGTGGGCAGCACCCATGGAGGGCGAACAGGATCCCTCCCCTCCCAGCAGGGCGGCTCCAGGGGGGCACATCCCTCCCCTGGCAGCTCGGGAAGCAGCTGTGAGACCCCCCAAAAGCCCTTAAGGACCTTTTCTTTCCTCCTTCCCGCGCCTGGGTGGGATCAATCCCGCCCTGCCTGGCACCCCCCCGCTGATCCCCGTTCCCTTCCAGCCGGGTGCTGAGGCTGATCCCATTCCTTGTCTACATCCTCTTACTGGTGGCCATGGGGCTCTCCCGGATCTTCGTCCTGGCCCACTTCCCCCACCAGGTGGTCACCGGCTCCCTGGCAGGTGAGGAGGGCACCCCAACTCCTTTCCCTTCCCTCGAGCCCCTTCCCCGTCCATCCCCGTGCCAACCCCCCTGTCCCCCTGCCAGGGATGGCTCTGGGCTGGGGGCTGCAGCGCTGGCCCCCCAACTTCCTCAAGTACCGCTTCTTCCTGGCGGCGGCGCTGGGGCTGCTCCTGAGCGCGCTGGCCCTGCACGGGCTGGCCGCGGCCGCGGGGCTCGACCTCGACTGGTGAGTGCCCGGGCACAGGGATCCCATGGGGAGAGGATGTCCCAGGGATCAGCCTTCCAGGGCCTCAGGGGGTACCCCAGGGATCTGACCCCCAGGCTGGAGGGAGGAATCCCCAGGAATCTGCTCCCAGAGTGTTTTTTGGCGGGGGGGGGGGAGGAGGAGGGACTGACCCCAGGGATGTGCCCCCCAGGCTGTCAGGGTCCAGCTCCAGAGCTCTGCCCCCAGGCCGTGTCTGGGGGGGCACAGCCCAAGCCCCGCGCTCCCCGCAGGTCGCTCCGCCGGGCCGGCGCCCGGTGCTCGGACCCGTCCTGGCTGCGGCCGGAGACGCGGCCCTGGGCCTCGCTGTGCCGGGTGAGCGGCAGCGCCCTGGGGCTGGCCCTGGCCGCCCGGCACCCCCTGAGCCGCCGCGCCGCCGAGGAGCTGCAGCTGCTGGAGCCGCCGCTGGGCAGCGCCACGCTGGGGATGCTGGCCCTGGACATGCTGCACAAGCTGCCCAAGAGCGAGGACGCGGCCCTGTGGTACCTGAACGTGGGCGCCCGCTACACCCTGGGGCCCGTGCTCGTGGGCTCCCTGCTGCCCCAGCTCATCCTCACCCTCCGGCGGCTCCGGGGAACCCCCTACATCCCCCCACGTGTCGAGTAGGGGGCCCCGCTCTGGTCCCAGTTCATCCTCACCTGTCCCAGGGACCCCCAAATTGAGTAGGGGTTTTCTGCTCTGTTCCCGGTTCATTCTCACGTTCCTTTGCCCCCGGGACCCCGAAACTGAGTAGGGGGTCCGTACTCTTGTCCCAGTTCATCCTCACCCTCCCTTCCCCGGGGACCCCCAAATTGAGTAGGGGGTTTCTGCTCTGTTCTCGGTTTGTTCTCACACTTCTTTCCCCCTGGGACCCCCAAACTGAGCAGTTGTCCCAGTCCAGCCTTGCCCCAGGGACCCCCTCCCCACGCACCCCGGGTGGGAGTTCCCTGCCCGCCCTCCCCTGCTCCCGGGGGCTCCTCCTGAGCTGTGCCCATTGCGGGGGCTGAACTGGGGGTGCCCCGTGCCCAGCGGGTCTGGGGGCACAGCACAGGGACAGCCCCGGCCCGGGGGGCACTGAGCTGCCACCGCCCCCTCCCCCCAGCTGCCCCCAGTTCTCCCCTCCCCTCTGCAGCAGGGTGGGACCCCCCCGGGTGGGACCCCCCCTCTTACCTCGCCGTGGGTGGGGTCACCCCGTTTCGAACCAAATAAAGCACCAAAACCACCCCCGGCCCCGAGTCCTGCGGGGGAGACACGGGCAGAGCGGGAGGGGGAGGGACAGAGGGAACAGAGCCCCCCCAGCCCGGGGGGTGACAAAGGGGACCCGCCCTGGGCCCTCCCCGCGCCTCTTGCGGTGGGTGGGGAAACTGAGGCACGTGGGGGCACGGCGGGGGAAAGGGGACAGGAGAAGGGACACGGGGGCACCACCGCCACCCCCCGGGCCCCCCCAAAGGCAGCGGGCCCGGCGGGTATTGCCAGAAACAGTTTATTTATACAAGGACGAACATCGGTGACATCTTACAAAATACCGAACCGAGACCCAGAGCGAGCGTGAGCGGGGACACGGACAGGACCGGGGGGACACGGGGGACACACGGGGGGCAGGGGGGACACCAGCCCAAAGCAAGCCGGGCACGCTGCCGGGGGCCGGAGACTCTCCTCTCCTCCCCCCAAATCCAAAGGCGTTTCCCCCTCCTGGGGTGGGGAGGGGGATCCCCAGGGTTGGGGACACCCACAGCGGGGACCCCGCTGTGATCCCCCCTTCCTCACCCTAAACCAGAGTCCCTCCTCTCCCCGGAGAGGTGACAAGGACACCCTTAGCCCTCTGTCCTAATTTGGGACCACCCCAAATTCCCTCCCGCCCCCGGAATAACTTAACCCACGACGCGCTGTCCCCGTCCCCCCCTCAGCCCCCCCATTAAAAAAATACTATTAAATAATCCATCTGTAATAAAATTATATCCCTTTTTGGGGGGGGGTGGGTGGTTTTCTCTCTTTTAAAGCTAAAATCGCTCCGAGGCCCCTCCGGCTGGTGACAAACAGGAAAATAAAGTGGTTTTTCCTCTTTTTTTTTTTTTTCTTTTTTTTTTCCTCTCCTCTAAGGACAAATTTGATCCCAACAAAGGCGCCGGGGTGACAAAGGGACGGGAGAGTGGGGGACAGGGCTCGTCCCTTTGTCTCGTGTCCCCGTCCCAAACGGGGAGGCCGAAGGGAAAAAAAAACGCAAGAAAATTAAGAAAACCCAAAATGAAGGGAAATTAAGGCATTAAAAAAAAATCCTTACTTAAAGGCACGAATATTTCCCATCGCCTCCCCCGGGGAGGGACGGACGCCGGAGCCAGGGAGGGAACGAGGCGGGGAGACACAAAAAGAGGGGGAAATAAGGAAAAACCCCTAAAAAAAATCTCGAGGAGCCCCGGGGGGGTCCGGGCAGTGCCGGGGGGACCCGACGGACACGGGGGGACACGGGGGGACACGGGGGGGGACAGGGGGTGCTGGTGGAACCGCTGCTGCACAAGAGACACGACCGCAAACACCGCGGGGAGCCGGGGGGCACAGGACGGGCGGGGGGATTTTTTTGTGTTTTTCTCCTCTTTTTAATAGAAAAAGAAAATATTTTCCTCTTTTTTCTGGTTTTCCTTTCGGTTTCTGCCTTTTTTTTTTGTCCTTTTTTTTTTAGTGGTTTTTTTGTTGGTGTTTTGTTGTTGTTGGTTTTTTTGGTAGGTTTTTTTTTGTTTGGGTTTTTTTTTTTTTTCCTTTTACTGTGATTTTTTGTGTGTGTGTGTTTTTCATCTCTTCCGGGTGTTCCTTGGTTTTTCCGGACGATGATCCGGGCGGGTCAGAGCGTGGGCTCGGCCTCCATCGGCTCCTCCGCCGGCCTGGGCAGGGGAGGGACACGCCAGTGTGGGGGGACACGGGTCTGCCATCCCCCCGGGACACGCCTGGAGCCGGGTGCGGGACACGTGTGTCCCCCCGTGTCACCCCCAGTGTCACACCCGTGTTCCCCCCAGTGTCACACCCGGCTCCGTGTCCCCCCCCGTGTCACACCCGGCTCCTTGTCCCATCCTGTGTCACCCCCAGTGTCACACCCAGCTCCGTGTCCCACCCCGTGTCCCCCCCCAGTGTCACACCCAGCTCCGTGTCCCCCCCCAGTGTCACACCCAGCTCTGTGTCACCCCCAGTGTCACACCTGGCTCCGTGTCCCCCCCCGGTGTCCCCCCCATGTCACACCCGTGTCCCCCCCAGTGTCACACCCAGCTCCGTGTCCCCCCCCGTGTCCCCCCCCAGTGTCACACCCACGTCCCCCCCATGTCACACCCGGCTCCCTGCCCTCCCCGTGCCCCCCGGGCCGTACCTGGGCTGGGGGTCTGCCCCGCGCTGCTCGGCGCCCACCGACAGCAGGGCCATGGCTGTCACCGTCTCGGCCTCCTCGGTGTCCCCGCGCTGCGCCTCCAGCAGGGAGCGGCCCACGGCGGCCGCGAAGCGCCGGACGGAGCCCCAGTGCCGGCCTGCGGGGACGGGGACGGGGACACGGCTGGGACCGGCCCGCGGAGCCCAGGGACGCCCCGGCTGGGTGGGACCCCCGAAGAAGGGACAGCCCTGGGAGCTCCCATGGCAGGGACAGACCCGCTGGGGTCGCCCAGGGACCCCTCGTGCCCCCCGGGGCAGGGTCAGTCCCAGGGAGCCCTCGGGGACCTCCCGTGCCCCCCGTTCTCACTCTGGATCTCGATGACCTTCTCCAGCGTGGCCACCGCGTTCACGTTGGGCTTCTGCTGCAGGAGGGCCGGGTCCAGGGGCTCCAGCTGCGGGGGACACCCCGTCAGCCCCCCAAAACTGCCACCAGCACCCCCAAAGTGAGGGCAGGGATGGGACCGGAGCCGCCCACCAACCCGTGAGGGGAAACTGAGGCACGGCACGGGGTGTGTGCCCAATACACCCCCGGGGAAGGGCTGGGGGGTCCCCAGGGGTGTCCCCTGTACCTCGAGGCCGAGCAGGGCGGTGACGCAGGCCTCGGAGGCGTCGCAGATGGCCGTCAGGTCGTGCCCCCCCTCCAGCGCCAGCACCACCCGGCCCCCCGCCAGCATCATCAGCTGCTTCGTCAGGTGCCCGAAACCTGGGGGGGCACCGGGGACGGGGTGAGGGGCGGCCGGGCCGGGGTCCCCGCCCCGGGACACCCCCGGACCCCACTCACACTTGGCGGTGACGGAGTAGCCACCGAGCGGGGACAGGTGGCCCTCGACGGCGTCGAAGCCGGCGGAGACCAGCACCAGGTCCGGGGAGAACTCGTTGGCGATGGGCATCACCACCGTCCTGGGGGCAGCGGCGGCTCGGGACCCCCCCCCAGGGCTGGGGGAGCCCCCCAAGAGGGCAGGGACCCGTCCCAGGGGGTAGGGAACCACCAGGATGCAGGGACATCCCCCAGGACGTGGGGAGCCCCCCCGGGAGCAGGGACCCCCCCAAGGGCTGCAGGGACCCTCCCCGGGACCCCGGAATTCCCACCAGAGCCCCCCTCAATGCCATGGGGACCCTCCCCCCAGGACACAGCGACTCCCCCCGAGCCGGGCCCCCCGAGGGTCCGGCCCCCCCACCTGAAGGCTGTCAGGTACTCCACGTCCCCGATCGGGGGGTCCACGCCGCCGGTCCAGGCGATGTTGATGTTGTAGCCCACGCCCAGCCCGCTGCCCACCTGGGCACAGCCACAGGTGACCCCCCCGGGCCACAGCCAGGGCCGGGGGGGCACGGGGGGGCCCCCACCCCCCAAATTCCCCCCGGTACCTCCTCGGGGGCCCCGCTGCCCGGGAAGAAGTTGCCGTCGTCGTAGCGGTGCAGGGAGATGTAGAGCACGTGGGGGTCGCTGTAAAAGGCCTGCTGGGTCCCGTTCCCATGGTGGATGTCCTGGAGGGGCACCCGCGATGTCAGGGACCCCCCCACACCCACCCACGGGGTCCCCAAGGCCTGTGGGGGTCCCCCTGTCCCCCCTTACCCAGTCCACAATGAGGATCCTGCCCACGCTGAGCCGCTGCTGCAGCAGCTTGGCCGAGATGGCCACCGAGTTGAAGAAGCAGAAGCCCCTGGGGACAAGGGACATGGGACATTGGTGGAGGAGGTGGCCCTGGGCGAGGGTCCTGGCCCTGCCCTGTCCCTGTACTCACATGGCCGTGGACTCCTCGGCGTGGTGGCCTGGGGGGCGGATGACGGCGAAGCCATTCTGGGGGACACAGAGGGACACTGGGGTGGGACACAGAGGGACATGTGTGGGACACAGAGGGACATGTGTGGCATTGGGACACAAGAGGGACAGGAGTACACGCATGGGACAGAGAGGGGCACGGGCAGGGAGGCAGAGTGACAGTGACACGCGCTCACCTTGACCTCCCCCGCGGCCACCTTGAAGGCCAGCTCGAGCAGGCAGCCCACGGCCGTGCGCACCGCGCTGGACGAGTGCAGCTCGTTCCACACCGTGTCACTGTCCACCTGCGGGGACACCGGGGGTCAGCGGGGCACGGCCACCCCGGGGACACCCCCCCGTGCCCCCAGACTCACCCCGATGCCCCCGCACGGCAGCACCGTGTACGTCTTCGGAGTGATGGGACCTGCGGGGTCAAGGGGTGATGGGGACAAGGGGACACAGGGGTCCCGTGGGATAAGGGGACCTCTGGGCACCCCAAAGGATTGGGAACCCCAGGGGACAGGGGGATCCCATGGGACCCCTGGGCACCCCAAGGATTGGGACCCCCCATGGGACACGGACTCTGCTGGACACCCAAGGGGGTGTGGACCCGCAGGGGACAGAAGGATCACAAGGAACAGGGCAGCAAGGTGACCCCAGCTCCAAAGGGGGGGTCCCAGGCACTGGGGGCCCCCCAGAACCCACCCAGCAGCTTCTTGCTGTCCAGCTTCTGGCGGTTCAGGGGGCTGGTGCCGTAGAGCAGCGCGTGGTGCTCCGAGTGCACCGTCTGGATCTCCTCCAGCGTCGCCTTCCTGCCCCGGATCCGCTGGGGACGGGCACAGGCTGAGCCCCCCGGGCTCCCCGCGCCACCCCGACCCCCCCCCGGGACACGGGGAACCCCTCACCTCGCACTTGCCGAGCAGCCCCGTCTCCTGCAGCCGGGACCAGATGCTCTGGATGCGCCCGGCGTGCTCGGGGTGGATGGTGGTGTTCCCGCAGGTGCACTGGTGCTTCAGCATGAACGTGTCGTACACCACGCCTGGAACAGCACGGCTGCCACCGGGACACCCCGGGACACCCCGGGACACCCCCGGGACACCCCCTGGGAGGGACAGCCCCGGGGGGAAGGGGCATCCCATGGGATATGGGCACCCCTGGGCACTCCAAGGTGTTGGGAACCCCAGGGGACACAGGGAGTCCATGGGATTGGGGGACACCCAGCACCCCAAGGGACTGGGAACCCCAGGGAAGAAGGGAATCCTGTGGGAGAGGGACACCAACAACCCCACCAAGCAATGGGACACTCGGGGGGGGACACGGGCATCCCTGGGGTTTCCCATGGGACAGGAGCCCCCCATGTCGCCCTGAGGGATGCAGAACCCGACGGGACAGGGACCCCCCGACCGCCCCAAGTGCCAGAGCACCCTGCAGGACAGCCCCCCGCCCCAGTGCCCCCAGTGCCTACCTGTGGTGAAGAGGTGCTTGGGGGGCCCCTCGGGCGGGGGGGGTTTGACGCTGGCGGGGGACGATTGGGTGCGGGCGAGGGCGGGGTGGGGCAGAGCCAGGACCCCCAGGGGGGGCGCGGGGAAGAGCTGCAGCGGCGCCTCGGGGTACACCTGGGGGGACCCCGCCCCGTCAGCCCCACGGCCGGGGGGGGGAGCGGGGGATGAGTCACGGCAGGGGACGGGGGGGGGGGGTCACGGCGCGGGGGTGGCGGGGACAGGGGACAGAGGGGGGGATGAGTCACCGACCCTTCCGAGTCATCGCTGCGGCAGCGCGGGGGGGCCGGGCCCCCAAAAATGGGGGGGGGACACGACACGGCTGGGAGGAGAGCAGGGGGCACGGGGTGCTCGTGCTGGAGTTCGGGGGGACTGAGGGAGCTGGGGGGGTTTGGGCCTCCCCAAAGTCTCACCTGCTTGTAGGTGACCCCCAGCTCGGTGACGTCGGGGTCCCCGGTGGCCTCAGCCTCGTCCCCGCTGTCACCCGGCTCCTGACAGCCCTCGGGGTCCTGCGGCTGCTCCGGGGGCTCCCCGGGCTCTGGGGACACGAGGGCGAGGGGGGGGGCCGAGGGGGGGCCCGGGGGGGCCCCTCTCACCCGGGGGGGGCGATTGCTGCTCCGTCAGCTCCTCCTCTGTCTCCTCGGGGTGGGTGGGGGGCTGCCGGGCCAGCTCCCCCCCCTTGGGGAGCAGCTGGGGGGCACGGGGGCTAAGTGACCCCCCACGCCCCGTGTCTGCCCCATGGCCCCCACACCCATCCCATGCCCATCCCACAGCCACCCAGCACCCACCCCACACCTACCCCATGCCCCAGCCACCCCACAGACCTTTGCCCAGTCCTTCCCCAGTTTCCCCTGCTTGCAATGCTCCCCCCACTGTATTTTGGGGGTTTTTGGTTTGATCCCCGCCCCCCCAGCGCCCCACAGCTACCCAACACCCACCCCATTTCCACCCCCAGCCCCACTTACACCCCGTGCCCCACTCCCACCCCACACGCCCCCCATGCCCACCCAGTGCCAGCCCCCGCTCCCCCCGTGCCCCCAGCCCACCTTGCCCAGCTGGACCTGCTGCTTGTCGAGGAAGTGGTGCTGGAGGGGGCCGTGGGGCAGGGCCTGGGGGCTCTGGGGCAGCGGGGACGACTGGGTGCGGCTCAGGGGCCGGTGCCGCGGCAGTTTGTTCCCACGGGGACCCCCCCCGCGCTCCCCCGTCACCAGCGGGGACTGCCCGTGCAGGGGCACTGCGGGACACGGGGTCAGTGGGGCTCCCCATGCCCCCCGAGCCCCCCAGTGCGGCTGGGGGGGGGTGGGGGGCTGTAAGAGGGGGGAACTGGGGAAGGACAGGGGAGAACTGGGGAAGGATGAGGGGGGAAGCTGAGGACAGACTGGGGGGAAACGGGGTCAGGGCCGGGGTCCCGGGGTCTCACCAGCAATGAGGGTGCTCTGCTGCCGCGCCTGCTCCAGCAGCAGCACGTGCTGCAGCAGCGACGGGGGCCCGGCCGGGGCGTCCCCGTCCAGGGCCACCCCCAGCAGGCACCCCGGGATCGAGGACGTGCTCAGGAACTTCCCGGTGAGGGCGGCCCCGGGGCGCAGCGGGGACACCCCCGGGGGCACCCCCGGCCGCTCGCCCTCTGCCTGCGGCGACAGCTTGGGGGACGCCTGCGGGGACAGCGGTGGCACTGGGGGTCCCCACATCGCCCCGGGGGTGCCAGGTGCCTGTGCCACCCCTGTGGGGTCCCCACATCCCTGCTGTAGGGTGCCAGGCCCCCGTGCCACGCCGCATTGTATCCCCATACCCCTTCCATGGGGTTCCAGGTCCCCGTGCCACCCCCCGTGGGGTTCCCATGTCCCCACCATGGGGTGCCAAGTCCCAGTGCCACCCGCCACAGGGTCCCTGTGCCCCGCACTCACGGGGAGGTGGGCGCTGGTGACGGTGACAGTGGCCTGCAGCCCCAGGGACAGGTTGGGCAGCGACGGGGACGTGTAGAGGCTGAGCTGGGCCCCGTCCAGGGCCAGGGCGCGGGGCTGGGGCAGGAGCTGCTGCGGCACCACACGGCAAACACGGCATCAGCACACGTGTGGGGACGTGACACACCATCGACGCGTGTGGGGACAGGTCACGCCATCAACACGCTCACGGGACCCCCCGCACGCGCGTGTCCCTGTCCCCGGCCCGGCCGTACCTCGCTGTGGATGTTGGGGACAGAGGCGGCCAGGCCGTTGTGGGCACCGTGGGAGCTGTTGGGGGAGCTGGGCCCCGACCCGGGGGCGCTGCTGCAAACCGACGACACTGCGGGACACGGCGTGTCACACACGGGGACACCGCGGCCACCATGGCACACCGTGTGTCACACACCGACACTGCGGGACACGGCGTGTCACACACGGGGACACCGCAGGACACCGTGTGTCACACACCGACACTGCGGGACACGGCGTGTCACACACGGGGACACCGCGGCCACCATGGCACACCGTGTGTCACACACCGACACCGCGGGACACGGCGTGTCACACACGGGGACACCGCGGCACACCGTGTGTCACACACCGACACTGCGGGACACCGTGTGTCACACACAGGGACACCGCGGCCACCATGGCACACCGTGTGTCACACACGGGGACACCGCGGAACACCGTGTGTCACACACGGACACCCCACCCCATGCACACGCGTCTGCCACACCAGCCCCGGCAGCCGCGAGAGGCTCCGGGGAACCACCCGGCGACGTGGGGACACCGAGGCAGGCAGCGCGTCCCACCCGTGAGCCCAGTCCGTGTCCCCAGGCGTGTCCCCGACGCACCGGTGATCTCGACGTGGCGCTTGCGGAAGGCGCTGAGCACGGAGCCGTCGCGGCGCCGCAGGAGGGGGCTGCTCCTCCGCTCCGCCACCTTCTGCTTCAGCCGCGACCGCACCTTCAGGTTGGGCTCCGAGGCTGGGGACCCCAAACGTGTCACCCCAAACGTGTCACCGTCACCCCCTGCGGGAGTGTCACGCCCTCCCGCCCGCACCCACCGGTTTTCCGGAGCGGGAAATCATCCCGGCCGTCGTAAGTGCCGAGGAGGGGGAGCTTGTAGGACGGGGGGGTCCCCGGGCTGCCGGTCTGGGGGGGGGAACTCTGGTCCAACGAGGTGTGGTGAGCCCTGGGGGGGCGAAGGTGGCAGAGACCCCGCTAGGACACCTGGGTCACCCCCACGGCGCTTTGGGGGGGTCCTGTGGGGCTGGCGGGCACCTACCAACATTTGGGGTGCTGGGGGAGGGAATGGTTGGGGGTGCCGGGGCCCGGCTCCTTCGTCTTGCTGAGCAGGAACTCCTGGAGCTTCAGCTTCACCTCCGTGCTGGCGATGGCGCCTGCGGGCACGGGGGAGGTCAGGGGGGCAGCATCCCCCCACAGCCCCACAGAAACCCCCAGTCCCACCATTCCCCCCGCCCCACAGCCCCACATCCCACCCCGGACCCCACTCTCCCCAGCCCCCCTTGCCCCGCTCACTGTCACGGCCCCGGTCCTTGGGGCGCAGGCTCTGGAGCTGCTCCAGGCGCTGCTGCTCCAGCTCCTGCCGCTCCCGCTGCCGCTGCTGCTCCAGCTCCTGCTGCCGGCGGGCGGCCAGGGCCTCCTGCTGCTGCTGCGGGGCGGGGGGCACCGGGATGGGACCCCCGGGGCACGGCCCCGCCCCTCCTCCTCACCCGGCTGCCAGGGTGACACCCCGGCCCCGGCGCCCCGAGGAACAGGGTGGCCCCTGGCACCCCCAATGTCCCCCCGAGAGCTCCGTCACCGCCGACCAGCGCTGCCCCACAGCTCCGGCCCCCCAATGGCTCCATCGCCCTCCATCAGTGACACCCCACGGCTCCATCACTCCCAGTATCGCCCCCAAATGGCTCCAGCACCCCCCATGTTCCTCCCCCAGCACCTCCATCATCCCCAATATCCCCCAAAAGCTCCATCTCCCCAGACTGGTGACACCCCACAGCCCCATCACCCCCAGTACCACCCCCAAGCGCTCCGTCACCCCCAGATCCGTGACACCCCAGATCTCCATCACCCCCAGCCTCCCCGGCCCACCTTGAGGTGCTTCTGCAGCTGGACCTGGTGCTGGCGGGTGAGGTGCTCGTGCTGCTTCTGGAACTCGGCGAAGAGCAGCTGCTTCTGGAGCTGCTGCTGCTGCTTCAGGGCCACCAGCTCCCGCTGCAGCTGCCGCTCCCGCGCCGCCGCCAGCCCCGCGTCCACCCCCGCCTCCGGCCCCGGCCCCTCCGGCCCCTCCGGCCCTGCCGGACACGCGGGGTCAGGGGGGAAAAGGGATGGGGGCGTCCCGGGAATGGTGGAGGGGGCTGGGAGTTGTTTCAGGGGCAGTTTTGGGGTGGTCCAGGGATGGGGGGGGGAGCTGAGAGTGGTTTGGGGGTGTCCCAGGGGTGATGGGGGGGGGACTCGTTTAAAGGGCGCTTGGGGGGTGTTCCAAGGATGGGGGAGGAGTCGGTGCCGGTTTGGGGGGGGAGCTGGGGGTTCTTTGAACAGTTCAGGGTCTGCTGGGGGGTCTCAAGGATCAGCCCCTCCCGGGAAGCCCTCGGGGGTCTCCCCCCAGCTCCAACCCCCTGGATCAACCCCCACCTCAGTCAACCCCCTCAAAATAAAAACGGGGCGGCCCCAGTCCAAACCCCTCCATCTGCAACACACACCGAGCAACCTAGAGCGCTGCGAGGGGGGCAACACTGACCCTCCCCCCCCAAACATCTCCCCCGGGGGGCACAGACCCCCCCACCGGCAAAGGACAGGGGACGCAGGAGCGGGGGCGGGGGCCTGTCGCTGTCCCCACGCAAGCAGGAAGGCGGGGGCGGGGGGCACGCGGTGCATGTCAATGAGCCCCCCCAGCCCCAGCCCCCCCCCCACCTGGCGCGGCCGCGTCGGGCACTGACGTGTCCCCGCACGGACCCACGGACGTCACCGTGCGCGGAGGTGGGGCACCCCCGCCCCCAACAGACCCCCCCCCCAAGGACAGCCAGCCCCCCCAAACCTGCCAGTCCCCGTTGTCGGCCCCCCCAGCGCCAACCAGCCCCCCAAGAGAAGCAGCACCCCCCTATCCCAACCACCCCCAGTCCCTGCCAGCCCCCCTTGACACGCAAGAGGGGCACCCCCAGCCCCCCTCGGAGGGTTTGGCTCTCCCGGGGGTATTTGGGGGTACACTGGGGTACTCCCGCAGCCCCCCGAACCTGCCAGCCCCAGGCCGGGGGTAACCAAAGGACCCCGGTGGGTGTTGGGGTGCAGTGGGGGGGTGTCAGCACCCAGCCCTTGGGGGGCGGCAGCACTCGGGGGGGGCTAAAAACAGCCCCCGGAGGTGCCAACCCGGCACTTTGGGGTCAGTGGTGGCTTTGGGCCGGCTCTGGGCTGGGGCCACCACCCTGCGGCCCCCTCGTGCGGGACAGGGGCTGTTTAACCCCTCGCTGCCCAAACTGAGAAGTCCCCGCGGGCACAACGGGGGTGTCCCATGGAACGGGGACAAGGGAGGGGCTGGGGATCCGCTATGGGGGCAGCACCCCCAGGGCCGCGGCACCTGGCCTTGCACACCTGGCCTTGCACACCTGGCCTTGCACACGCATTTGTGCAAGAGGGGCTCTTCCTCTCACACACCTGGACACACTCGTGCTCAGCAGCTCCCCCCCTGCACACCCCTGCAAACTTGGGGGGGATGTCACCGGGTTTTGGGGGCACGGGGGGCCGGCCCCCACTCACCTGGGGCGGGCAGGGCAGCGTGCAGCGGGACACGGGGCAGGAGCTCCAGCGGGGGCTCACGGCCGGACCCCCCCTCTGCAGAGAGACACCCGTGACCCCCTGAACGGGCTGGGAACTGCGGGGGGCTGGGGGCCACGTGCACCCCCAAACCCAACCGCAGCTCCCCCAATCCCCCCTCAGCAGGTGGGCATGGGAAGATGCTGCTTGGGGGCCATGGAGCATCCCTGGTTTTTGGGGTGATGGGAGCAAATGCAGCCCCCCCATTCAGGCAGGGCAGGGCTGAAGGCCCCCCCCCCCATCCAGGCTATTCTCTCCGGCGCCTGGAAATAGCCGGTGCACGGGAGGAGCCGGCTATAAATAGGGAATTGTGCCGGGGGGGCCACGACAGATCCCGGGAGGGGATGCACTGTGTGTTCCCCCCCCCCCGACACCCAGCTGCACCCCCGAACTGCCCCGGGGGCTGGGGGACACGGGCTGCCCTGGCTGGGCGAGGCTGTGGGGGGCCTGGGGTCCGCACGACCCCCCCACCTCCATCCCAACCCCCAGCATCCCCCTAATTGCCGGGGACGTTAATCCGCATCAGCGCTGCCGGGAATAAAACCTGGGATGTGCCGAGGGGGATTAGCCCCCACTTTGGGAAAATGAAGGCAGACGACCCCCCTGCCCCACTCAAGAACCCCTGACTCCCCCAAGAGCACCCCAAGAGGGGCTGGGGGGGCACAGATGCCAACTCAGCACATTTCCCGCCGGATCAGTGTCCCCAAGGGGCTCTGCACGGCCAAGCCGGGGGGGTGCTGAGGTGTGGAACCCCCCCTTTTGGGGTTGAGGACCTCCCCCAGGTTACCGGGACCCCCCGGCGCCCCGGCCCCGCTGCCCCGGCCGTGCGTAACCCCCCCGGCACCGCCACGTTTATTTACCACGCGTTAATCCCAAGCCAAGACTTTTAATAGCCAGGATATTTCTGGGACACCCCGCGCCCCCCCCGCTGCCCCCCCCCCGGGGTGCTTTGGGGCTTGACGTCAGCCCGGCTATTTCTGGTGCTGCCAGCGGGCAGGAGGCCGCGGGAATGGGCCCTCCTGGCTCCCGGACCCCCTTCCTGGTGGTGGGACCCCCATTCCAGCTCCCAGACTCCTTTCCTGGCTCCCATGGCAGGGCAGAGGGGTGACCCGGCCCGCGGAGCCCCCTCCAGAGGTGGTGGCACATCTGGGGGTTGGGGGGACCCTCAGGGAGACAGGGGGGGAATAGCGGGGACCCCCAGGAACTCCAGGAGGGAAGCGAGGGGGCTGTGCCCCGGGACGGTGCTGGGACGGTACTGGGACAGTACCGGCACCCGCGGGCCCCCCTGGCTCTGGGATGAGCCCGGGAAAAGGCTGCAGCTGAGCAGCCCTGGGGGTCACAGAGCCCCCAGGGGTTGATTGGGGACCGCTGAGCGCAGGGGTGGCCTCTGCCACATCCCCGATGGCCCCAGCCCAGCTGAGACCTGCCCAAATCATCACAGCAGCCAGAGGGCCACAGCACCCCCGAGGGGCCCCCAAGCCCCCCAGACAGACCCAAAGCCAAAGCCGGGAGGGGACCCCAAGGAAAGCGCCCCAGGGACGGCAGAGGCGGCCAGGCCGTGTCCCTGTGCCGCCGTGTCCCTGTGCCACCGCGCCGCGTGCCAGCCCCGTGCCAGGCACGGCCGGGCGACGCTCCAGCCCTGCGGCCGCTCCAAAAATACCGGCGGGCGGCTCACGGGGGGGGCTGGGGACGGAGGGGACACACACCCCCGTCCCCAACCGGTGGCGAGTCCCTCCAGCGGGACACGGGGCTCTGCCACGGCCCCGGGCCTCAGTTTCCCCTCCGGAGGCCGCGGGTGCTGCCGCTGCCGCGTGTCCCCTTGGGGGGGGACATGAGCGCGTCCAGATGTCGCCGGAGTTCCCACCGGGATAATTACAGGGCGGCTCTGCCGGGGAGCCAGCGGGAGCTGGGACAGCGCGGGCACGGCCCTCGCGGTCACCACGGCTGTCCCCACGCGTGGCACCGCGGGGACCCCAGGGGGCCGCGGGGACCCGCCCCCGGTGGCATAAAGAGCCACGTGTGAGCCGTGCCACGACGGTGACAGGAGCCGTGCCTCAGTGTCCCCTCTCAGCGGGAGGACGCCGGGGGTCTGGGAATGCCGGAAAGGGGCGGTGGCACGGGCTGGGATAACCGGGGGCGGTGGCGGTGGCACGGCCCCGGTGCCCGCCGGTGCCCGGGTACCCCCCCGGTGTCCGGGTACCCCCGTCTGGCACGGATGTGCCATGCTGGGCGGAACACGGCCGTGGCCCCCAGTACCCCAGTACCTGGTGGCTGCCACAGTGAGGGGCTTCAGGGCCACAGCAGGGACGGGGGACACGGCTGTGACCGGGGTGTGCAGAGGGGCGGGTGCCCGGTACTCGGTGCGGTGCCCAGCGAGGTGCAGCCCCCCGGCCCGGGCTCCCGGCTCTCACCTGTGTCGCTCTGGGGGTCCATGGTGGCCGGCGGGTGCCGGGGGGGCTCGGAGAGGCGCGTGTCCGTCAGCGCCGGCCGGGGCACCGGGGCTGTGCCCGCGCCGCCCGGGAGCCCTGCGGGACCAAGCGCCCGTCAGCACCCCGGGACCCCCAAAACCTCCCCCAGCATCAGACGGGGGGGTTGGAGCCCGCACTGAGCCCCCCCGAGCATCCACCCGAGGCAGGATGTGGCCCCGCTCCCCTCTGCTGCCCCCCGGGGATGGGGGGGCCTGCGGGCACCCCCAGAAGGGACCTGGGGGGGCAGGAGGGACCTGGGGGTTCGGCAGCGTTACACAAGGCTCTGCAGAAAAAGGGGGGGCCCCGCAGAGCGGGAGCCCGGGGAGATGGCAGGGAAGGACCCCCTGGCCGCGCCAGCCCACAGGGACACGGACGGGACCCCCCTAAGGACGCGCTGATCCCCCCCGCGAGGTCCCCGGTGCTGCAACCCCCCCAAACCGAGGCATCGCCCCGAGATGGGGGTCTGGGGGTGTCACCCCCGAGGGCCACGCGGCGGGACGGACCCCACGGGGGGGACACGGCACCCGCGCTGCCGGCAGCGCCGAGCCCGGCGCGGTGCAGCGGGGCCCCCCCGGCCCCCCCGCCCGCGGACGGGCCGCGCTGCGGAGCCGCCGCCGAGCTGGCGCACGGGCCCCCCGACACTGCGGGAACCCCGAACCTGCGGGGCCCCCCGAGCGCACAGGGACCCCCCCCCACTGCACGGTGCAAAGCCCAGCGCACCGGGACCCCGACCCGCACCGGCCCCCCCGAACCGCGCCGGGCCCCCCCGACCCGCACGGGGACCGCTCATTGCAGGGCCCCGCCGAACCGCACCGGGACCCCCCAACCGCACCGGGATCCCCGAAATTGCCGGGCTCCCCCGAGCTGCACAGGGCCCCTCCAGACTGCAGGCCCCCCCCATTGCACGGGCTGTCCCCCCTCGAGCGGCACCGGGACCCCGGAATGCACAGGACCCCCCCATCCGCACTGGGGTCCCCTCTTGCAGCCCCCGCACCGAACCGCACCGGGACCCCACCGCAGCCCCCCCCGACCCGCACTGGGCCCCCATTGCAGCCCCCCAAACCACACAGGGGTCCCGATCGCAACCCCTCCCGCGAGCCGCACTGGCCCCCACTGCAGCCCCCGACCCGCACAGGGGTCCCCCCATTGCAGCCCCCCCCCCAAAGCGCACAGGGGTCCCCCGCTGCGGGCCCCCCCCGCTCCGCACGGCGCAAAGCCCCTCACCCCGCGCCCCCCAACCGCACAACGACCCCGCACTGAAACCCACCCCCATCGCACGGACCCCCCCGCCCCGAACGGCACCGGACCTCCGGTATCGCAGCCCCCCCGCTACCGCACGGAGCCCCCCCGGACCCGCACGGGGGACCCCGACACCGCAGATCTCCCCCCCGCCGCGGCCCCCCGCGCCGATGTCGCGGCCCCGGTGCCCTCCCGGGTCCCCCGGTGCCCTCCCGGGTCCCCCCGTACCTGGGGTCCCCCCGGTGCCGCCCGGCGCGCGCCCCGCCGCCCCCCCGCCTCCTCCTCCATCTTCGCCGCGCGGCCCCGCCCGCCCCGACAACAACATTCGGTGACGTCACTCGCGGTCACGTGACGGCGCCCGGCTCTAAAAATAGCCCCGCGCGCGACCCCCTCCCCTAAAGGGGCGGGGCCCAAAGAGGGGGCGGAGCCTAATGGGCCTTAAAGAGGCCGCGGGGCGAGTGAGTGTGGAACGGTGTGAGTGTGCGGTGGCACACGCGTGTGTGTGACAGGGTGACGGGCCCTGGCGCACACACACCCGTGCCACAGGCTGCTCTGCTGCCCCACACACGCGTGTGCACGCCCAGGAGCTCGGTGTACAACCGCGTTTGCCCAGGAGGGTGTGAACACGCAGGTGTGAACACGCGTGGGCAACAGGCCGGCCGGCAGACACAGCGCAGGGCACACGCGTGCTCCGTGCCCGTGGGCAGCTGCACACCAGCCTGAGACGGACTCGGGACACGGGACACACGCGTGCAGGACACACACAGACACACGCGTGTGCCAGGGACACACACGCACGTGTACAAGATGCACACGCACACACCTGTGTGCAGGACGCACAGACACGCGCGTGTGCCCTTGCCGGCCGCAGCACCTTGCACACGCGTGTGTGTGGGTGTAGCGGGCCCGGGGTGGGGGGTCACTCAGCCTGTGCCGCGGGGGCGTGCGGGGATGAATCACGCCGGGCCGGGGCCGCGCTGAGTCACCGGCGGCGCCGCGGGGCCCGGCCGGGTGACGCGGGGGCACACGCGTGTGCACATGTGACACGCGCGGGGAAAGGGGGTGCGTGGCCCTTTAAGGGGCGCGGCCGCGTTTCCTGCCCGCCGCCAGGCGGCGCGCGGCGCCGCAGGGGAAGTTCCGCCCCTTCCCCGGGGGCCGAGAGTTCGAGTCCCGGCCCCGCCGCTTCCGCCTCCGGGGCCGGGCCGGGGTCGCGGCGCTGCCATGGTAACGGGGCCGGGGGGACGGAGGCGGATTTGGGGTCCCCTGGGAGAGATCTGGGGTCTCCACGGCGGAGCCATAGAGAGCCCCCACAAAGGGATCTCTGAGGGCCCCCGCGGGTGAGAGGGGCAGATCCGGGGTCCCCTCGGCGAGGTGTGGGATCCTTCCGGGGTCCCTGGGTGACCGCAAAGGTCCCACGGCGGAGACCTCCGGGGTCACCCAGGGTCCCCCGGCTTGTTGCGTCCCCCCCAGTCCCATTCTTCCCCCTCTTCCCACAGTCCTGCCACTTCCAGAAGCTTTTTGGGACCGACGGGGAGCTGGAGGACGAGGTGAGGGACCCGCCAAGGACCTGGAGACCCCCCCGGAGCTGCGGTCCGCCCAGGCCGACCGAGCTGGTCACCCGTGGGTGAGCTCTGGGGAACACACGGAGCTGTTTGGATTCCCGGTGTTTGTTTTCCCACAGGATTTCCTCTCCGCTGTGGAAGATGCAGAGAACCAGTTTGTGATCCCCGGGCATTCCTCACCCAGCGTCGTCCCAGTTCCTCCCAGTAAACCCCATCCCAATAAACCCCATCCCAGTAAAGCTCCCACCCTCCGGCCCCTTGCCGGGCAGGGCGAGCATCCCGTGGGATTCCAGGGACCCCCATCCGGGGGAGCAGCGCCCCAGGATGAGCTGGACAATGACCTTTTCCTGGCCGCCTGCAGGGAGCTGGAGGGTCCCGAGGTGCCGGTGGGGGCCGGCGCTGCCCTGCTGCCCCCCAGGCACCGCGAGAAGCCCCCATGGAAATGCCCGGGGAAGGAGAACACTCAGGAATTTGGGATCCCCAAAAAGCTCAGGGTGGGAGAGGAGCCGGTCCCCAGCTCCGGGGGGGTGCAGGACAGGCAGGGCCCCCTCCCCAGTCCCAAACTGGTGCTGCGGCCCAGCGTGGCCGGTGCCTGCGCCCCCAGACCCCCCCCTTCCGTGGGAAAGCCGGGCAGCTCCGGAGGGTCCATCCCTGCTCCGGGGGCTCCATCCCTGAGGCCTGTCCGAGCATCCCTAGGAGGGAGCAGCTCCTCGGTGCCCTGGACCCCCCCAGCACAGAGCTGCCCCCAGCCCCGGCTGCCCCCCAGGCCCCCCTCGGGCCCCCCCAGCTTCCCGAATCCTCCCGTGGCTCCCAACGCTCCTGGCCCCCCGAACCCCCCCGTGGTCACCAACCACCTGGTGCAGCTGGTGACAGCGGCCAGCAAAGCCCCCGGGGGGCCCCCCCGAGCCCCCCCCCGCGCAGGGAGAGCCGGCGCTTCCCGGGGCCCGCCGGGATCCTGCCCCAGCAGGTGGGTAACGGGAGCGCGGGTGGGAGTGGGGATGGAGACGGAGTAGAGATGAGGGTGGGATTGGATGGGGATGGGGATAAGGATGGGACAGGGATAGGGGTGGGAATAGGATGGGGTCAGGAATGGGATGGGGTGGGGATAGGATGGGAATGGGAATGGGATGAGGGCTGGGTTGGGATGGGAGCAGCAGCTGAAGCGATGCAGGTCCGTGGACATCTCCCCCTCTCCCACAAGCACTCCGGGAAGCTGCTGGAGGAGATCCTGGTTTCTGCTCCCCAAACTCCGGCTCACGGGGCCGTGGCAAAGCCGCGGGCTCAGGTAACCCCCCCTTCCACCCCTGCTCCGGCAGATCCCGGTGGGAATCCCACCAACGCTGCTGGGGCTCCCAGAGCGGGATGCTGGGCGGGGAGGGAGCCCTGGGTCTCCGTGACCGTGGATGTCCCCGACTCCAGGCCCTGCCCAGCTCCCCGCTGCCCACGGAGGAGGATTTCGGGAAGGGGCCCTGGCTGGCCATGAAGACGGAGCTGGGGCTGGATGAGAGAGACCCCGGCTGCTTCCTGCACACCTACAGCGTGGTCATGGTGCTCCGCAAGGTGAGGGCGGCCCAGGATTCGGCTCCCTGCTCTTGCCTCACCCCTCAGAGCTGCTTTTAGGGCTGGGAGTCTGTGGGGAGGGGGCCGAGCTGGGCTGAGCACAGACATCCACTCCCCACGGGTGATGAGGGTCGTAGAATCCTGGAATATCCCACACGGGAAGGGACCCACAAGGATCGTGGAGTCCCACTCCCGGCCCTGCCCAAGGTTACCCCAAAATCCCCGTTGTGCTGTGCAGGCAGCCCTGAAGCAGCTCCCAAAAAACAAGGTCCCCAGCATGGCCGTGATGATCAAGACCCTGACCAGGAGCAGCGCCGGGGCTGGTGCTGTGTTCCGGGACCCCACAGGTGAGTGGGGCCGTACCTGTGCCCAGGTGGGGTCCCGCCCGTCGCTCCGGGGCTCACGGGTCCCGTCCTCGTTCCCAGGGGAGATGCAGGGCACGGTGCACCGGCTGCTGCTGGAGCAGAGGCAGAGCGAGCTCCGCGCTGGCTCCGTGCTGCTCCTGAGGCAGGTGAGGAGAGCTGGGGGCTGCTTATCCCACAGGCAGAGGGATCCCATCCCAGGGGAACGCGGTGTGGGGAGCTGTGGGGGCGGCGATACAGCACATCACCCATCCCGTCCCCAACCCCGTCACACCCTGGAGTTGTGGATGTATTAGGATAAGGGGATGAGAGGCACTAGGGTGTTCGTGGCGTACATCACCCTTCCCATCCCACAGCACCCTGGGACTGCAAATGTAAATATGAGAAAAAGGTCTCCCACAGTTTCGCACCTCGGGTTTTTCTGAAACACTCCTAAAATTTCACCCTTTATCCTAAAATTTCTATAAATGGGGGATTGTGTTATCCGGGAGCTGGCTCTGCCCCCTCTGTCTGCCCTCTTTGCAGGTGGGGGTCTTCTCCCCCTCCCACCGCAACCACTACCTCAACGTGACCCCCAACAACCTCCTCCGGATCTTCCCGCCGGAGCCCGAGGGCTGCTCCCCCCGGCAGGTGAGGGGGGGACCCTGCTGGTGTCCCTGGGGAGGTGCTGGGACCCCCAAAGGGGTCTGGGCTATGGGGACCCTCAGGAGGAAGGGGCAGGGATGGGTAAATCCCCCAATAATTCATCCCCACTGGGTTTTGCAGGTCCCTACCCAGGCTGAGCTGATCCTGGACCCCCCTGCGCAGCCCCCCCAGGGTGTCCCTGTTCCTGAGGACTGGGGACAGTCGAGGACAAGTGGACACAGCACAGAGCAGCATCCTGGGGGCTTCTCCCTGCGCCCACCGAGCTCTAGTCCCAGCTGGGAAGAGCCGCTGGGAGCAGATGGATGTGACATGGGTGAGTCAGACCCACTCTGGGAGGGGAAGAAAAGCTCCGTGTCCCGTTCCCAACCCGAACAATTCCGTGATCCCGTACACACACAAAACTCACGGATCCCATCCCGCTGTCTCGTGCAGATGACCTGGACGGGCTCCTGGGAGAGCTCCCCGAGGATTTCTTCTCGGCCTCGGCGCAGGCTGACTGCGGCTGAGCCCAGCGGCTGCTGGTGAGGGTGACAGTGCCGAGGAGCAGGTGACACACGTGCCACCCACCTGCTCCTCTCTCTGCGTGTCGGTGGTGTTTGTTGTGGAGCTGAGAGCTGGGGACACCCGGGGGGGTCGCGGCCTCAGCGCTGTCCCCACTGCTCCGGGCACTCCGGCCCCTCTCTCTCCCACACCTGCATTAAAGGGCTGTTTTGTTTCTGCATCACCTGTGTCCTCGTGTGTCACCCCTCTGTCCCTTCCTGGGGGGGTCTCTGCTCTCCCTGGGCAGGAGGGGCCATTCCCCCCCCAGGTCTCACAGCCCCGCAGGGTTGGGGGGTCCCCAGATCCCACCCCGTGGGACGTCCCCACCTCGCACCCACCAACAGGTTAAACTCCCGGCACCCCGTGACTCTGTTTACCACCCAGGAGTTATTTATAGGGCCCCTGGCTCTGGGATTTGATTCCACATCCGTGTGTGGGGCGCAGCCCTATTTATAACCCCCCAGGCGCAGGGCGCCGGCCGCTGCCCCCTGAATCCCCCTGCCCTCCCGGGGTGCCCATGGCCCACGAAACCTTCGCCTTCAGCTCGTCGGCGCTGCGCTCGCTGCGGCTGCAGCGGGAGCTGCTGGAGCGGGAGGATCGCCGGAGAGCCCTGGCCCGGGAATCGGCCTCGCGCCGCTTCCTGCCCGCGACCCCCCGAGCCCCCCCGAGCCCCCCCCGGCGGCGCCAGTTCTGCCGCGACCCCGCCGTGCACAACGCCCTCTACGCCGGGGACCTGCCCCGCGTCCAGAGCATCTTCAGGGACGAGCCCAGCGCGAATTTGGTGTTGGAGATGGTCAGCGAGGAGCTGGTGTGGTCGCCGGAGCAGGGTACGGGGCTGGGGGTGCGACTGGGGGTCCTTCCTTTCTCCTCCCCTCTCCCTCCCCTCCGTTGCCCTGCAGAATAAGTGGGGAGCCAGGAAAAGGAAAAGGGGTGTCGGGCGGGGGTGCAGCTCCGGGTGGGCTGTGGGAGCAAGGCTGGCTGCTCCAGTCTGTGGGTGAGGGGGGGCTGGTGCAGGGTGGGTGTGCAGGGCAGCCCCCACGGGTGCCCCACTGCTCCCCCCGCCTCCGCAGGGCTGTGGGTGGGCGGGGATGGGTGAGGGGGGTCCGGCGGGGTTGGGCTATCCGGCAGCCTCCCGTGCCCGCTGACCCCCGCAGGGCTGTGGGTGCTGAGCCCCCGCCGGCAGCACACCTCCGCCCTGCGCATCGCCGCCGCCCGCGGCTACGAGGACTGTGCCCGGCACCTCCTGCTGCGGGGGGCGGCCGTGGATGCCGTGGTGGGGGGCCGGGCCCCCCTGCACGACAGCGCGGCCGCCCCCCACCCCAACTGCGCCCGCCTGCTCCTGGCCTTCGGTGCCAACCCCAACGTGCTGAGCGCCGACGGCTCGGCCCCTCTGCACCTCTGCACCGCGCCCCACAGCCTCAGGTATGGGGGGCACCTGCACGGGGGGCTGGCCGGGGGGGCTCATCTGCGTGAGAGGCCCTGCCCATGGATTCGTCACTCCTGCCCCACCCACGCAGTCTGGGAGCCAGGGGCCTGTGGAGTGTCCTGCGGGGGTCCCTGGGGTGTCCCTGGGGGTGTTCCATGGGAGCTGGGGCTCTCCGGTATGTCCTGGGGATGCCCCTAGGGGTATCTCATGGGAGCCAGATCTCTCTGGCGTGTCCTGGTCGTGTCCCGTGTCTCTCCAGAGTGTCCCCTCACCCTGTTCCCTCCATTCCAGGTGCGCAGAGCTGCTGCTGGCCCACGGGGCGCAGGTGAACCTGGGCACACGGGACCGGCAGGTGACAGCCCTGCACGTGGCGGCACGCCAGGGGCTGGTGGCCCACGTGGAGCTGTACCTGCACCACGGCGCCGACCCCTCCCAGCGCACCCACCAGGGCGAGACCCCCCTGAATGCGGCGGCCGCCGCAGCCGAGCACCCCGAGGACGCCGAGCGGTTCCTGCGCGTGGCCGAGCGGCTGCTGGCGGCCGGCGCTGACCCCCGGGCCGCGGGGCGCAAGGGCCACACGCCGCTGCACAACGCCTGTGCCAACGGGCACCCCACGCTGGCCCGGCTGCTGCTGCGCCACGGTGCCGATGCCACCGTCCCCAACAGTGCCGGGGACACCCCCATGGACTGCGCCCTCCGCGCCGTGCACGAGTACCGGGAGCAGCGGCCCGAGGAGACCATCGCGCTCCTGCTCGACCACGGCGCCCTCCCTGCGCACCCCAAGGTGGGGGATGGGGGTCACGGGGGGCACGGGGTGGTGGCAGTGGCGGTGTCACGCCTCGGTGACACAGCTCTGCTGGCAGATGCTCAGGCTGTGCTGCCAGCACCCGCCAGCGCTGGAGGTGATGCTCAACGCCTACGACCGCGTGCCCCCCGCCGACAGCTGGGTGGAGGCCGTGCCCCCTGAGCTGTGGGAGGTAGGGGGGTGTCCTGGAGTGTCCTGGGGTGTCCTGGGCTGTCCCCGTGTCCCAAGCCCAGCTCACTGACCCCCGTGTTCCCCCCTGCAGGAGCACCAGGAGTTCTATGCCTCGGCCGTGCGCATGGCGGGACGGCCACGGCGGCTGCAGCACCTGGCGCGTGTGGCCATCCGGCGTCACCTGGGTGCCCGCTGCCACACCGCCGTCCCCAGGCTGGCACTGCCACCCCCCCTGCGCTGCTACCTCCAGCTGCCCATCGAGGGGCTCATCTCCTGAGGGCACTCCATGTGTCACCACTGGTGTCCCTTCCATGTGTCCCCTGCACGTCCCCCACTGGTGTCCGCTTGCCGTGTCCCCCTCGTGCCCTGGTGTCATTAAAGGACATGGCAGAGGTGGCTCTTGAGGCGTCTTTGTCCCTGTGGGACCAGGGTGGGCAATGGCAACTGCTGCTGGTGACAGGAGACTGGGGCGGGGCAGAGCCAGGGGGTCACAGGTGGCAGGGAGGGGACAGATGGGCCCTGGAGGATGTGGGGACTGGGGAGGGGGTGACACCGCGGCCGGGGGGCGTCAGGTCCCGGTCAGGCCCCCGGGGGGGTTCAGCCCGGGGGTTCCCACGCGGCTCCCGAGGCCCCGCCCCGCCGGGTCCGTGACCACGCCCCCACAGACCACGCCCAGCACAGGGCGTGTCCCCTTGGCACCGCCCACTCCTGGTCACGCCCAATGGGCGTGGCTCCTGGGCGCGGCCGTGACGAGACGCGCGCGCCCGCCGCCCCCTCCCGCCCCCTGGCGGCGGCGCCCTGTGACGTGGCGCTTCCGGCGCGCGGGCGGCGGCGGCGGGAGGCGGTGAGTGGGGGGGGCGGGGGGGCACCGGGACCCCCGGGGATGGCGGGGACACACCGGGACCCCCGGGACCTGCAGGGACACACCGGGACCGCGGGGGCTGACAGGGACACACCGGCACCCCCCGGAATGGCCGGGGATGGCAGGGTCGCACCGGGACCCCCGGGGCTGGTAGGGACGCCCCGGACACACGGGGACCGGCAGGGACACACCGGGACCCTCGGGGACGGGCAGGAACTCCCCCGGTTCCTCCCGCCCCGCGGTGCCCGGGCCCCGCTAACCGCATCGCTGTGCTCCGTCCAGGTCGGGGATGGCCTGACCCTGCCCCGCCGGGCACCGAGGGGCTGCGGGACACTCCGGGACCCTCCGGGACCCTCCGCCGGGCCCGGTAAGGAGAGCGCAGCGCTGCCGGTTTGGTCCCTCGGAAGCGAGGAGGGAAATCCGCAGCGAGGAGCTCCCGTCCCTGCGGATCTGCGGGCACCGGGAGCAGCCCCGGGGTCTGTTCTGAGCCCGAAGGTGGCACCGGGACAGCCCCGGGGGTCCCCGCTGCCGCCGCACAGCCCGGTCACACCGGGCACCGGGAGATCGAGGCGAGGATAAAGGTCCCCGGCTGAGCGGGGGTCCCGGAGATGGAGCCCCCGGCCGCCCCCCTCATCCTGGGGGTGGGGGACGAGGTGACGCTGGTGGCCGGGGTGGCCGTGCTGGTGCTGGCGCTGGTGCTGGCCTGGCTGTCCACGTACGTGGCCGATGGCAGCAGCCAGCTCCTGGGCACCGGGGACGCGGCCGTCATCCGCCTCGGGCCCCTCCCGCCCTACGCGGGGCCCGCGGGGGCGGCCGAGGCCCCGGAGCCCCCCAGGGCCCCCGAAAACGCGGAGGAGAAAACAGAGGAGGAAGGGGGGGCGGCGGCACAGGGGGACAGCGGGAGCCCCCCCGATCCCGGCCTGGAGCAGCTGCTGGGCGTGCGGAGCTTGTCCCAAGGCGCCGCTGAGCCCGGTGCCCCCGGGGCGGGGGACGTGTGCCCCGGCCTCATCAAGATCCGCCTCAAGTTCCTCAACGACACCGAGGAGGTGGCGGTGGCCCGGCCCGAGGACACCGTGGGGATTCTCAAGAGGTGAGTCCCGAGGGACAGGGGACATGGGGAGCGCTGCCGGGTTGCCAGCACCCTCCTCCCAGCTCCTGTGCCCCCCCCCCGCTGCAAACAACCCCCTCCCACAGAACGGGGGAGGGCTTTTATCCCTATTGCTGTGCCAAAAATACTGAGGGGTGTAGGCTTTAAAACAACGAGTTTAAAAGAGACGGTGGTGGCAGTGCCATTGCTGTCCCCCCCGAGCTGCCCCCTCCCCATTTAACAGTGGGGGGCTTTCCACCCAGGTGGGCCCATGAGCGCCGTCTCTGCCCCCTCCAACCTCTTCCCTTCTCCGCAGCAAATACTTCCCGGGCCAGGAGAGCCAGATGAAGCTCATCTACCGCGGGCAGCTGCTGCAGGACCAGGCGCGGACGCTGCGCTCGCTCCGCATCACCGACAACTGTGTCATCCACTGCCACCGCTCCCGGGGGGCCACCGCGGCCACCCCTGCCCTGCCCGAGCCCGGCCCCGCCGGCCCCACGGCCCCCGGGCTGCCCCTGGGCGGGGGGACCCTCATGGTGCCCACGGTCATGGTGGTGCTGGCTCTCGGGTGGTATTTCCGCATCAACTACCGGCAGTTCTTCACGGCCCCGGCCACCGTGTCCCTGATCGGTGTCACTGTCCTGGTCACCTTCCTGGCCTTCGGGGTGTACGGACAGGCGGGATGAGGCGGGAAGGAGCCGGGGAGGCACCACGCTGTCCCTGTCCCCACGCTGTGGGAGCTCAGCGCGTCCGTCCCAGCCTTGCTGCCGGACTTTACCCCCCAAAAAGGGGCTGTGCCCCCCCCAAACTCCATTCCCCCTGTCCCAATCCCAGCTCCAGGGGAGTGGGACAGCACTGGAACGGGCCGTGGCTTCTACCCAAGGACTTTTTAAAGCAAATAAAGGGTGTCAAGGCACCCCAGTAGTCGCCTTCCTGCCCTGGGGGCTGCTCACTCTCCCACTCACCCACACTTTTGGGGGGGGTTATAAAAACAAATCCAGCCCCACTTGTGGCAAATGGAGTGGGGGGAGATGGATGTGGGGGGGGGTAAAGGCCCTGCTTAATTAACGAGCCGTAATTAATGCCAGGGATACCAAGTCAAGATGCAGTTTTATTTACAGGGGCAGCCACAACCCACTCACGGGACACACAGACCTCACAAGGGCTCAGCTCCCCCGCGGGGGGGGACACGCACAAACACGGGGGGAGGCGAGGACACCGACCTAGGGGTGTCACAGGGCACAGTCTGAGCCCCCCAAGCCCCGTTACACCCCTTGGACCCCAAATGGCAGCACCTCTCCCGCAGCTGAAGGGGCTCAGGCTGCCCCCTCCACACCCCCAGCTCGCCGTGCCCCCCCAGGCAGTTTGGGGTGGTCCCCCGTGTTTTTGGGTGCCCACAGCCCCGTCCTCAGGCCCCGGGGCACGCGAAGGCCAGCTTGGCATGCTCCGGGGACCAGAGTCCCCCAGCCCCAAAGCCACAGCAGGAGGGACCACACGGGGGTCCCGATGCAGTGGGGGGCCCGCAGCGTTTTGAGGTGCCCAGGGCTCTGCGGGACCCCCCCAGCCCAGCCTTTAGCAGCAGTTTGAAAACAATAGTGAATCCGGAGTCGAGAGCACCATAATTTGTGAGTCCCAGCGAGAGGATGAGCCACGGCACCGGGGTGGGGGGACAGACACAGCCCCGCCGGGGACACACGGCCAAAGGTGGGGTCAGACAGCCATGGGGGGGACAGCGGAGGGGATGGAGCCGACCCTGTCCCCTGCGATGGAGAACAGCTGCGGGAGGGGAGGGGATCACAGGGCAGGGGGTGACCTGGATCCAGCCAGAGGGACCTGTCCCTCCCGGCCCGCACAGCGGGGCGCTGGTCCCGGCCCCCCCAAACAAAAGCAGAGCCTGGGGGGGTGCAAACACCTGCCAGAGCTGTGGGGGGTCCCCACTGCCCCCCCGACTGCAGCAGCAGGTCCCCAGGCACGCGTGGGGGGACGCGGAGCTGCCCTGGGGACACGAGGTGGGGGGGGGGGCTCTGTGCTGAAGCCGGGCTGTGCTTCCCCCCCCAGTTTTGCTCCATTCCCAGCTCCCCCCAGAGGTCCCTGGCAGGTTGGGGTCCCCTTCCCCAAAGTTTGGTGCAGAGATGGTCACAGCAGCTCCCCCCACCCCCAGACCCACCCCCAAACAGCCCCAAACATGAAGGATGCAGCATGCAGCCCCCCGTGACCCCCCTGTGTGGGCACTGCCAGGCCCCCAGGACCCCCAACAGCTGAATGCAGGCACAGCTGAACAGATTTGGGGAGTGAGAGGGTCCCCACTTTTCCTCTGAGTGGGAAACACCCCCTCCAGTGTGACCCCCCCTCCTGAGCCAGCCCGACCAGCGAGTGCCAGCCCGGGGCAGGGAGGGGGGCAGCCCCAGGGTGGGGGCCTCACCCCAAAACCTCAGGGCAGGGGGGATTCACAGCCCCCTGAGCCAGACCCCGACCTGCTCAGGGTGTCCAGGTGCCCCCCACCCCATTGGGTACGCGAGGAGCGGGTGTGGGGGGGCACAGCTGGCTTTGGGGGTGCTGGGAGGGGAAGGGGGGGGCTGTACCCCCATGTCCGAGCGAGACGCCCCGACGGGAGCCCCACGTACAAAAACTGTCACAGAATAAATAGAGGCACCGGGGCAGGGGGGAAGGAAGGGGGGCACCAATGGGGGCTCCCCAAATCCAGCCCCATCCAGCGATGGCCGAGTCCTCTGTGCTCCGGTACCCGCGTTGTGTCCGGCCCGGGGGTGCCCGAGGGCTGTCCTGGCCCCTGTCCGTCCCTCTGTCCGTCCTGGCCCTCCCCAGCTCCGCGGGGCTCAGTTGATGTCATCGTAAATGCTGGGGGTGTGGGGGGCGGGAGGCTTGGGCTTCTTCTTCTTGCTGGAGCCGAGCCCTGGGGCGCCGCTCACCAGCCCCAGGTGGGGCTTCTTCTTCTTGGTCTTGCGGGACTCGGAGTTGTTTGTACCTGGGGAGGGGAGAAAGGGAAGAAATGGGGGTGTCAGGGAGGAGATGGGCCCCACAACAGAGTGCATGATGCCCATCTCTGACCAACACCCAAGAAAACCTACCCCAAAATGTTCCTCCCCCTCCCAGGTGGGTGACAAGGTGCTCCAGGCTTTGGAGCCACGGTCTATTCATCCCCTCTTGTAGTGGGGAGATGCCAGAACAGCCAGTTTTGCCCCCACAGAGGGATCTGTGCCCCACGATTTGTCCCCCAGCCCCCAGAACACTCACTGGCTTTGGAGGAGGCCGAGTCGGAGGGGGAGATGTCGGAGGAGCCGTCCCACTGCAGGCGGCTCATCAGGGCCTGGCTCTCAGCCACTTCGAAGCTGTCGTTCTCCACACCGCCCTCGGCCTCGGGCAGGGACCTGGGCACAGGTGTTACGGAGGGACGGTGGGGACAGAGCCCCCCCAGATGCCAGGGGGATGCCCAGGGGCTCGGCCCGGCCCTCCCCGCCCCGTTGGGCCGCACATCCCAACCCCAGCCCTGGGCTCCCGTCCCCTCCAGGCCTCCCCAGGGCTGTCCCTGTCCCCAGCCCCACCTGAGCACCCCGTGCAGCCCCTCCAGCCCCTGTTCCACGGGACAGTGACCCCGGGGACCCCGAGTCTGCACCCACTTACGCGGAGGGCCCGAGGAGGTAAACCCGGACTGCCCTGCGCTGCTCATCCGTGTGCTGGGGACACCGCAGGGACCTGGGGACGAGACACGGGACTGAGATGGGCCTTCCCCCCTCCCATGGGGATGAGGGCATGGTGGGGACCCCCGGGACGCCCTCCAGAGTGAGCAGGGCCAGGCCTCACCTGGTGCACATCTTCTTGGTGTGTTCGGAGATGACCCCGCATTGCTGGGGAGGGAAGGGACAGGTGAGTTTGGGGGGACAGGTGAGTGACCCCTGGGCTGTGCTGCACCCTCACAGCCCTGGGGAACCCCCAGTCTCCCAGTGCTGTGTCCCAGACAAAGCAGCCACTGCCCCAAGAGCAGGACCTGCCGCATGTCCCTGTTCACAGCCTTGAAAACAGCCCCCGTGGGATAGAGCCCAGCTGGGAGAGACCCCAGGAGTCCCATCCCCTGTGGTGCCCCCCATCCAGCTGGGGACCCCCCGTCCCCGCACCGTGGTGAGCAGTGTCCGCAGCTCCTCGGGGCCCAGCGTCTCGTAGTTGATTCCAGCCGAGTTGCTGTACTGGGGGGGCAGAGAGTGGGGTCAGGGCAGGGGGAGCTGGGGGGACCCTCCTGAGGGGGCAGTAGGACCCCCCAGGGGGGCGGAGGAGGGACTGGCAACCATCTCCCCCCATCCCAGGCTCACCTTGAAGGGATCGGGGTTCCCGCCGATCTCGCCTGGGAGAGAGGAGGGGTGAAGGGGGTCCTGCCCACGGCCTGGCCCTGCCCGGGACCCCCAGTGCCCCCTCCCACTGCCACCGGCCCCGGCCAGGGAGAGCCCCGCCTCCCCACAAGCCCCACCCATTGCAGGCGCCCCACCCACCCGTGCCCCACCCACCCAAGCCCCGCCCATCACCCCGCCCCCAGAGCGCTGCCCCGCCCCATTTTCCAGCCCCACCCAGGGGTGCAAGCCCCGCCCCCTCACCATTTTTGTGTTTCAAGGACTTGGACCTGCGGGGCGAGTTGGGGTTCTGCAACGAGAGGGGGGTGTTGGGGGTGTCCTGTGTCCCCCCGCGCCCTCCACCCTTCCCTGCACCCCTCACCTTATCCGATTTCCTCTTCTTTGCTGTGGGGAGAGACACAGAAGGGACAGATTTGACCTTTTCCAGGGGATTCAGCCCCAAGCCCAGAGCCGCCGCGTCCCCAGGGCCACGACCACCACACACGGCTGCTCTCCCCACACACACCCACCCAGGACCGGGGTTCAGGATGTGTCCCCCACCCTCAGGACACCAGGGACCCCTCCCCACCTTTCTTCTCGGAGCCATAGGACCAGTCGTTGTCATTGATGTCATCGTTGTCCTCCTGGTCACTCTCTGACTTGTTCAGGTTGTTGCTGCTCGCGATCCTGAGCAGGGAGGGGAGGGGAGGGGAGGGGAGGGAGGTCATGGCTGGCATCTGCCCCCCCTCCTCCCCGGCACCCCAGGACCCATCCTGCACCTCCCATCCTGCCCTGCACCCAAGGCAGGGGGGGACAGAGGATCCAGGGTTCCCAGCTTATTCTCCTGGGAGGGGTAAACTGGTGGGGAGGAACAAGAGGAGCTCCAGGGGGGAACCAAGCTGGACACCCCCACAATGAAAAGCGAGGACTGCGGAGACCTGGACGCTGAATTCCCATCCACAGCTTCCCCCAGGGAAGAGGCCCAGCCCCAGCCCCCCTCGTGCCTCGGTTTCCCCCTGGGGAGCACCCCGGGGTCCCACCTGCGGTTGGCGATGCGGCTGCTGTTGCGGCCCATGCCCAGGCACTTCTCCAGGTGAGGGGCGAAGCGGGAGGCGGCGATGCTGCGGCTGCAGTTGGGGCACACGCACTCCTTGTTCTTCCACTGGTTGTACACCTGCCCGAAGATGTCCACGCCCGGCTGGTCCACGATCTCTGCGGGGGGACACGCTCAGCTCCTGCCCTGAGGCCCCCGCTCTGCTCTGGGGGGTCCTGGCAGCTGCCAGAGCCTCCCCACAGCCTCAATGTGATTCAGGGCAACTGAAACCAGTGGCAGTGCTGCCAGGGGGTCTCTGCTACCTCCCACCCACACCCCAGCCGTGCCCCCCAGGGCTCAGCACTGTGTTTTGGGGTTCAGTGACCTCCCCCCATTTACCCCTCTGGGACAGTCTGGTCACTGCTGGGAGGACATTTGGGTGTTTAATCCCCCTCAGCGCCCCTCAACCCCAAATCCCTGTGTGTGGGGACCACCAATCCCCCACAGCCTCTCTGGGAGCAGGGGCCTGGCTGTGTCCCTGTCACCAGCGTCACCCTGGCTCTGGGGGGCTTGGGGGGCTCACCAAAGTCCTTCATGCTGTCGGGGTCCGTGTCATCCAGGAAGAAGTACCCGCACTTGACAGCCCGGTGCACCTCGAAGCAGAGCCCCAGGCAGGCATCCTCCACCAGCTCCGTGTAGATCTCGTGTGCGATGGCCTGGGGGCCCGGAGGGGGCTGTTAGGGACTGGGGGAGACACATGGACACCCCAGGGGACAGACAGACCCCCGGGGGGGCAGCTCACCTCCAGTTTGCTGTTATCCAGGCCAGACAAAGACATATCCTCCATTTTCATTTGCAGCTGCTCGCGGAGAAGTCACACCAAACACTCATAGCACGGGACACAGGGGGCTGGGGGCACGAGGGGGTCTCACTGGCACCTCAACCCCCACCAGCAGACCACTCCCCAACCCCGTTTCCAGCCAAAATCCCACTGCACACCCTGGCATGTCCCCAAGATGTGCCCTGGGGGTCTCCAAGAGAAAGAGTCCCAGGGTTAAACCCTCCAGCAGTGAAGTGGGGGGGGAGCTTGGGGGTCTCCCAGCTGGGCATGAACCCCCCCAGCCTGGCATGATCCCCCCCAGGTTAGTGGAGGACACTTGCTGCCACAGGGCAGATGTCCCCTGTGCCCCACTGAGTCCATCCTGCTGTCCCCCCACTCCTCAGGCCAGCCCGGGACATGCCCGGCCTTCACAAAGGTGTCAGGCCCCCCCAGGAGCCCCACCTCACCCCCCCATTGTCTCTGGCCCGTAGGTGGGCACAGGGGACTCGGGGTGCCCCCAAACTGCCCCTCCCAGGAGCGGGGTTTTGCTGCATCACCCTCCCTTGCAGCAGATGGACGGGGACAGGGCAGGGAGGGGAGCACGATGTGCTCCCCAAAGGGGGGCCTGGCCTCCCCCCCACACTGGGGGTCCAAAGACCCCAAACTCATGGTCAGCCCCCGCCAGCACCCAGCAGTGCTGACCAGTGGAATCTCTGATTGTCATGGAGCAGGGGGGACTCTGACCAACCACTGCGATGGGGGGGACACGAGAGGGGTCTCCATATCCCCCCTACACACCCCAATCCCGCTGATCCAAGGATTTCTTCCTTCCACAAAGGAAAGAGGAACCAGGGGCTGGAATTGGCTCAGCCCCCAGGACCCCCCCAGGCTGAGGCAGAAAGGGGAGGGGGAGAAGGGGGGACACCGGGGGGCTCCCATAGGGCTGGGGGGGCCCAGGGAGGGTCCCGGGGGCTCTCAGGATCAAGGCGGGGGGTAGGGAACGAGGGTTCTCAGGGCCTGGGGGCGCAGGGATGGTCCTGGGAGCTCTCAGGAGAGGAGGGAGGGGGGCACAGACAGGAAAGGGGGGTAAAGGCGGCTCAGGGGGGTCTCCGGCAGGTCTGGGGGAGACAAGGGAGGGCCCTGGGGCTCTCGGGAGAGGATGGAAGGACAGGAAAAGGGGGAGGAAGGGAGATCTCAGGGCCTGGGGGGGTCTTACATAGGGCTGGGGGGCCCAGTGAGGGTTGTGGGGACTCTCAGGAATCTGGGGGGGTAGGAAAGGGGGTAGAGGGGGATCTCAGGAGTCCCCGACAGGTCTAGGGGGGCCCTGAGAGGGCCCCGGGGGCTCTCAGGTAGAGAGCGAGGGAGGGGGAAGGGGAGGCTCAGGACCTGGGGATCCCGGGGAAGGTCCCGGGGCCTCTCCGGACGGGGGTGGGAGGGCACAGGCGGGGCGGGCCCGGAGAGGGTCCCGGGGATGATCGCGGGGTCCCCGAGCGCCGGGGGGGAGGTCCCGGGGCGCCCCGGGGCGGGGTCAGCGGGCCCTTCTCCGGTGCGGCGGGGCCCCACGGCCGGGCAGGGCCCCGAAGGGCGGGAGCTCCGGGCCGGGAGGGGCGGGTCGGGCGGTCACTCACCGGCGCGGAGGGTCCGCCGGGGCCGGGGCGGGGCCGGGTCAGCGCCCCCCGCCGCTCCGGCGCGGGGCCCGGCGGCGGCTCGCCATGGTCGGGGCCGGTCCGGGCCGTGCCGGGGCCGTGCCGGGCGGACGGAGCGGCGGGGCCGGGCCTGGCGGTGCCTCCGCCCGGCGGCGGCGGCGGCGGCGGCCGAGGGGGGTGAGGGGGGTGAGGGAGGGGCGGGGCGGCGCGCCCGGCGCGCGCACGGCCCGGCCCCGCCCCCGCGGCCCCGGCCAATGGGGAGGCGCCGTGAGGGGCCGCGGCCAATGGGAGGGGCCGGAGCCGCCGCCGCCGCGCGGGACCGCGGCCTCGTCAGGGGGCGCGGGGGAGGGGCGGGGCGGGGCCCGCAGGAGGCGGGGCCGGCGGGGGGCGGGGCCTGGCGGGGCCCTCAGCGCCCCTGGGCCGGGACCCCGCAGCTCCGGGCTCTTCCCGGGCCCCGAGCCCTCCCCGCACCCCCGGGCTCTCCCCGGGCCCCGAGCCCTCCCCGCAGCCCCGGGCCTTCCCCGGGCCTTCCCCGCACCCCCGGGCCTTCCCCGCAGCCCCGGGCTCTCCCCGGGCCCTCCCCGGGCCCCGAGCCCTCCCCGCAGCCCCGGGCCCTCCCTGCAGCCCCGGGCCCTCCTTGCAGCCCCGGGCCTTCCCCGGGCCCTCCCCGCAGCCCCCGACCTTCCCCGGGCCCTCCCCGGGCGCTTCCCGGTCCCCGCAGCTCCCACGGATCGCCCGTCCCCGGGGCTGCCCCCGCCCCAGGCGTCCCCGCCATCTCCAGGGATCCCCCATCCCAAATCCTTCATGTATCCACATCACCCCCAGGGATTTCCCCCATCCCATGGAACCCCCCCATTCCTTTGGAGCCCCGTCCCAAGGATCCCCCGGTCCCCTCATCCCTAGAGACCCCCACTAAGAGATCCCGGTGCTATTCCAGATCCACGGATGCCTCCAGTTCCCAACCCACTCCCCACTGAAGTCCCTGCAAATCCTTGTGGATCCCCCCAAAATGACCCCTTAGGGATTCCCCCCCACAGTGGATCCCCCCAAGTGCGTCCCACAGGAGGGAGGAAGAACACTCCTCACGCTTGTCCTTTTTTTTTTTCCTAAAGTTTTATTTTTTATAGTAATGACATGAGAACAGAAACATTATTTTTCACTTTATTATACAAAAAAAAAAAGAAAAAAAAGAAAAACAAAAAACCCCAAAAACTCAAAAATAAACAAAACAAAACAAAAAAAGAACCAAAACCCCAAGCAAACCGGGAAATCGGGGACGCGACCCCCGCGTCCCGCTCAGCCGTACAAATTCCAAGTTGGGATTATTATTATTTTTCTTTTTTTTTCCTTTTTTTTGTCTTTTTTTTAAACCTACAAAAACACTCTTTAAATATTAGAAAAAAAAGATGATTTTTTTTTATCTTTTTTTTTTTTTTGGTGTTTTTTTGCCTTTTTTTTTTTAACGTAATTCACAAGAACTTCCATCTAAAGGATCCCGGGATTTTGTGGCAGTGCCAAAATGCACTCAGGAATTCTCTTGCAGCGCAAACGTCTTTCCACCTCCTCCCAAACTGTCGGCGCTGTAAGAATTTTTCTTTTTTATTATTTAATTTTTTTTAACTTTTTTTTTTTTTTAAACAGAAAAAAAGGTGGGGAAAAAAAACGTGGGGTTGAATTTTTTTTGTCTTTTGTTTTGTACTAAAAACACATCCACTAAAACACGACGGTGCTGGGTACATTCAGCAGAAAAAAAGGGATGGGGGAGTTCCCCTTAGGGGATTTTGGGAGGGGCGGCAATTAAAAATTGGGAAGAAAACGAAAGGAAAATCCCAAATGGATTGGGGGAAGTGGGAGGAGGAAACAGAGGGACGGACAGACGGATGCTGGGGGGGGGACACCATCTGGGTTCTCTTCGGGGCCCCGGTCCCGGGGGGGACACGGGGGGATTGTCCGTGCAGGAGCAGCCGGGTTCACCCCCTTCCCCCCAGGTTTGGGGTCAGTTTGCCCAAAATGGTGTTTTTTCAGGCCAAACTGAGGCCAGGAAAAGGGGTGTTGTCCTCACCTCCCCCTCAGCATCGAGGGGTTCCCCAATGTCTTTGCGGGGGGCTGGGTTTGGGGTGCTGAGAGCAGCAAACCTGGGGGGTGTTGCAGAGCTGGGGGGTAGGGACTCCCCTCAAAACCCCAAACCTGCAGCAGAGCCTCCCCTCTGCCCCCCCAAGCCCCCGCAGAGATTTGGGTGAAGAGAAAAATGGCTAAATTAGAGCCCTAGAGAGAAAAAGCCCCCCCCAAGCCCCCCATTCCCTTCCCTGGGGCCCCCCAAATCCTGTTCCCCAGCCCAGGTCCTCTCCAGGGACAGGACGGAGTGGGGCAGAAAGAACAAATCTTGAGTCCCCCCAATTAGAGTGGGGGTCTGGGGGGGGGTCCCCAATGACACTGGGTGGGTTTTTGGGGGGTGGCACGGGGTGGGGGACAGAACCCTGCAGGGAGGTGCCGTGGGATTGCTGGTGCTCGTGTCTGCTTAAAAAAAGGGGGGGCCCCTGACAGGCCCCCCATGCACCCACCCCAGTCCCCGCGGCCCCATCCCCCTCCCGGGGAGGGGGGCAGTGACCCCCCAAAATAAACCCAAACCACACCAATATTTACAGCATGGCCCGGGGGGGGGTGAGACCCCCGGGGGGGTTGCGAACTGGTGGTAACTGGGGTTAACTGGGGCTGACTGGGGCAAGGGGAGCTCTCATCCCCCCCCCAGGATTTGGGGCGAAGGGAGAGGAGCAGCTTCACCAGAGACTGAGAGGAAAACGGGGGACAGGGGTGGGAAGGAGAAGGTGTAGAGGGGGGAAACGGGGAGGGGGAAATGAAAAATAAAAGATGAATCTCTCTTGTTTTATAAAAAGGAAAAAAAAAACAACAAAAATAAAATAAAATACAACGGCACAACAACCACCGACAACAGAGCGGGGGGACCCCGCGCCCCCCCTTGGTCACGCTGAGCCGCCGGCCCCGGGCGGGGGCGGCCCCGGTGCCCCCCCGGCTCACACTCGCACTCACACACACGCCCCCTCCCCACGCCCCTCCCACCCCCCATCGGGGACGCGCCGCGGGTCACCGTCCTGGCCGGCGCTCCCAAGTGCCGTGGATGTGGAGTTCCCGGGCGGCTCCCGGGGCAGCTTCCAGACTGTACAAGGTTTTTTGGGGGGTGGGGAGGACCCCCAAGATGCTGGGGGTGCGCAGAGGGCTGGGGGTTGCAAGGAGGCATTGTCCCATCGGCTGAGTCCTGAGCCCCTCGGCTCGTGCTCCGCGCCCGCTGCCGGAGGGGCTGCGCGGGGGGGGGATTTTCTTCCCATTTCCGGGATTTTTAATAAAAAAAAAAGGTGTGGGGGGTGTCGTCGTCTTTTTTTTTTTTTTCCTGTGTGTTTTTCTTCTCTTTCTAGAAAGTCCAGAGCTGGTAGCGAGGGGGTTATGGGTGTAGGGATGGAGAGACACCCCCCTGGAAAGAATGAAATTCCAAAAAAAAAAAATCGCTTCCCCTCGGGAGTAAAGCAGGGGGCAGGGGTGGGGGGCTCTCTCCTCGCCCCCCAGCCTGGGGGAAGCAGCCCCTGATCCCCCTCCGTAGTGTGAGCTTGGCGGAGGGGTCCCCCCGGCCCCCGCTCCCTGCGTTGGGGGTCCCACGGGGGGGCAGGAGGAAGAGGAAGAAGGATTTTGAGGGGCTGCAGGGGGGATTTGGGACCGAAACCGAGAAACCAAACGACGTTACGAAGAGCTTGGCCGATCAGTTGGAGTCGGAGTCGGAGGAGTCCCCCGAGGAGGAGGAGGAACTGCTGCTGCCCTCCGAGTCGTTGTCATCCTCATCCTCATCATCCTCATCCTCATCATCCTCGTCGTTCTGGGAGAGGGGTGGCAGAGAGGAGGGGGAGGTCAGGGCAGGGTTAGTCCATCGTCACTCCCGTGTCCCCTGCTCACCCTCCCAGCCGGCGTCCCCACAGAGCGCGGGGTGTGACCCCCACCCTCCCATCGCTGCCCCCGGGGGCCTGGGGGTGGAGGAGGAGGGACGCGGGGCAGGAGCCAGGAGTGAGTTTGCAAGGGCTCAGCTCGGGGTGCCGGGGGGGACGTGCCGGAGCAGCGCGCGGGGGTCCTGCCCTCACCTCTGCCACTGCCTCGCTACATGATCCGAGGGAGGGTACCCGACCCGCCTCGTGCCTCAGTTTCCCCCCTCTAAAGCCAGGGAAGGAAGAGGCGTGAGCTGAGACCAGCGAGGGGGTGGAAACACCTCACCTGTCCGGTGGCGAGCACAAGGCACGGACACGGTTTCTGGCCCCAGCGCCATCCAGCATACTCTGATTTCAGTTGCACCGGTGTAAAGCTTTGACTCTGGTGACTTACTCGGCATTCACACTGGCGCAAACGGAGCCGAGACCAGACTCAGTATCTCCACCAGGAAAAAGACAGGAGATTTTTCTCTGCTCACTGGGGGCTCTGCACACCCCCCGCACCTCTACGTCCCGAGGCTGCTCCTGACTACGCCCCGCGGCTGCTCCTCGCGCCCTCCCTGGGAACACCGGGGGGATCCCGTTCCCCTTCTCCTCCCCGTGTCCCCCTGCTTCCCGGGGGCTCCTCCACCACGGATCTATCTGAGCCCGGCTGCGGGTGCCCCCCAGCCCGGGGGGAGGGTGAGGGGGGCCCCGTGCCCTCCCCGTGCCCTCCCCATGCCGTGGCCTCACCTCGTCCCCGTCCTCGCTCTCCTCCTCGCTGCTGGACTCCGAGGAGTCGCCGCCTTCCTCTGACGAGTCGCCGTTGTCATCATCGTCATCCTCATCTTCATCGTCGTCTTCCTCCTCCTCTTCCTCCTCGTCATCGTCCTCTGACTCCTGCGGGACAGGAGGGGCTTGGTGAGTCCCTGGACCTCCACACCCATGGGTGCAGCACCCACCCCACCCATCCTTGACCATCCACCGCTGGGTTCCTCCATCCATTGAGCAGATCAGGTGATTCCCTACCCCACACCTTGATGGGAGCCTTTCCCCGTTTACACTGAGAATTGCACCAAAAAGGGTCCCCGATCGGGGTCAAAATCCGACCTGGATGGGTTCTGAGCAGGGATTTGGGGAAAGTTTATGGTCTCGAGGACAGGGCAAGCAGCCAGAAGCGCAAGGAACACCTCAAATAAGGGGTGTGGGTCCCCCCAGACGCGCTCCCCAGGGAGGGGGGCCTGGGTGGCCCATGGGGCTGTCGTGACTCACCGACTTGGACTGCATCGTTGGCTTCATCTTGGGGTTGGGACCCCGGATCTTCCCTATGCTCTTGCGTTTCTGCGGGAACAAAACCAAACCCTTTAGGGCTCAAGCTCAGCTCCTTCCCAGTGTCCAGCCCAGAGAACATCCCACTGCTGAGCTGCCACGGGGACAAATCCCCACTGGAGGGGCTCTCTGCAGCGTGGCACATCCAAAGGTCACCCAGGGCTGACCCCAGCCCAGTCCCAAGACCCCAGGTTCCCCATCCCACCCCCGGACTCCCAGGATCCCAGCAGTGCCACGTGGATACTCACGTTGGAAATGTGTTCCTTGTATGCAGCCCGCTCCTGGGGCGAGAGGCTCTGTGGGGACAGGGACACAGTCAGGGATGGGCAGGCATGGAACGGGCTGGGGGATGGAGCGGGGGATGGAGGAGGGCACACCCTCCTCATATATATAACTTTTTATCCTTTTAAGTTACAAAATGTCAAAAAAGGGTCTGGCAACGGTGGTTTCCAGAGGAGGGGTGGGAACAGAGACCACACCAAGCATCATCCCCAAAACCAGCGGATCCCAGAGCCTCCCACCAGGCATGGGTCCAGCACCCACCTTGAGCCAGATGTCGAGGTGCACCTTGTACTGTTTCTGCTGCTCCTCTGCCAGTTTTTTGTAGTGGTCCTTCTGGCCCTGGGAGATGCGCTGCCAGCGGCTGCCGATCTCCACCATCCGCTCCTTCAGCGGGAGGTGGTTCAGCTCCCCGTTGGACAGGAGCTCCTGGGAGAACTTCTGGTAACCGTTCCTGCACAGGGAGAGCACAGGGACCGGGCTGGGACAGCGGGCACAGACAGCCCAGGTGTCCATAACCCCTCTGTCCACCCACACTGGGGTCCCCAATACCCTCCCTCCTCTTGTTCCAGGCTCTTCCCACCAGCACAGCCAGATGCCGTTTTTCACACCCCAGGTACTCACATGGGGGGTTTCTTTGGCTCTCCCTGGAACTTCATTTTCTTGGTGGAGTTGGTGGAGCACGGAGGGGCCCGCATCTCGCTCAGCTCCCTCTGAGCCACAGGAGAGAGAGAGGGTCAGGGAGAGGGGCAGCACCAGGTGAGGGACATGGCGAGGGACAGGACGGGGCAGGGACCCACCTCGTATCGCTTCTGATCCTCCGCCGCCTTCTTGATCCACATCAGTTTCTCCTTCTTTTCCATGTTGTTCCAAGTGGCCTCCATGGCCTTCAGTGCTTTGCCCCGGTCGTTCTGTGGGACAGAACCACCAAAATGCATCAGAAGCACCCAAAACCCCTGGGACATTGGGGTGCTGCCGCTGGGGCACTGCTGTCCCCGTGACCCCAGTCCTCCCCACGGCTCCCAGCCCAAACCCAGGTGTGAGAGCCAGGGAGAAAGCACATGGGAATTCCTGCTGGTGGCAGTGATGACCCCACCACCCTCCAGCCCCTTTCCCAGCCCACTCCTCACCTTGAAACGAGCCAGGTAGTCTCCGATGACGCTCTGTTGCCAGATCTCCTCGGCAGTTTTGGGAGACTCGGGCAGCTTCCCGCGCTCCTCTTTATCCGAGCCGTGCTTCTTCTCCGACTGCGCCTTCATCGCCGCCTCCCGCGCCTTGTACTTGGCCTGGGCAGGGGGCACAGGGGGTGAGGGGGGCACGGCACGGGCATGGCCGCTGAACACCAGGAGGGCACTGGAGCTCCTCCAGCACTGCCCCCACAGCAGCACTGACAGCCCCCTCACCAACCCCAACCCCATCTCTGGATTCCCCCCGTCAGGGAAACCACCACAGTCTTAAAATTGAGACTCTGAGGTTTCTTTATCTGGTGGGTTTTGACCCCCAGGTGATGAGAGGGAGTGGCACAGCCAGTGGTGCCCCTCGGTGCCAACACTGGCACCTGTGTGACAGCTCACTGTGATGCTCTGGGGGACACCTGTGCCCCTTGGAGCAGGACAAGAACAGAAGCATCCCCCGGACTGCCCGAGATGCCCACGGGGGCAGTGGAGATGGGGATGGAGGAGGAGTACAGGGATGGTACCAACCTTCTTCTTCTCAGAGAGGTCGTTCCACATGCGGGCCAGGAGCCGGGTCAGCTCGCTCTCCGACAGCTCCGGCCGCTCCTCCTGCAGCTGCTTCCGCTTCTCCTCCGAGAAGATGAACATGGCTGAGATGGGCCGCTTGGGCTTCTCTGAGCTGGCCTGAAGGGGGACACGGGGCTGTGAGGGGGGGTGAGCCCACGGAGGGACCGAAGCCCTCAAAGCCCCTTGAGATGCACAACCCCATCCCAAGCCTCTGGCAGGTGCTGCCCCGTCCCTCCCGGTGCCGCTCCCACCTTGCCGGTCTCTGGTGAGGATTTTTTGGATGCAGGACTCGTCGCCCCTTTCCGGTTGCTGCCCAGCATCTTCTCCTCGCCCAGCACCCGCTGCTGCTCCTCCTCAGGCAGGCTCTGGGTGGCACAGGAGGAGAGATATCATTAGACAGCCCAGCGCTAATGAGGCTCTGAGGCAATCGGGGAATAGGGACAATGGGGAAGGGGATTAATGCACTTGAGTGTCCTGATCCAAATCCTGTCCCAGCAGTCAGGACCAGCATCCGGAACTGCACATGCACAGCATGGGGGTCCCCATGCTGTCACCCCCTATCTGGGCAGTGTCCCTCTGCCCCAGCTCTGTCCCCTCCCTGGCTCAGACGTTTCTCAGCGAAAGCAGGTGGGCAGGTGCCTGGATCCGGGCACACCCCTGGGTTTTCCACCCTGTGCCCCCGCAGCCGCAGCCGGGGCTGCGTCACGTCCGCCCGGGGACGGGGACGATGCTGGGGTGGCCTCGGTGTGGCTCCCCCGCCCACGCCTCAGCAAGGGAAGGAAGTGAGAGGCTGCACAGCCACCACCATTGAACACCCTCCCCTCCAGCTCCAGCCCTCTGCTCACCCCAGCTCCCCTCCCAGCTGGGGGGCCCACCCTCACTTCCCAGTGCCCAACTGGAAGACACTGGGGCAGGCATTAGGACAGCAGGAAGGTCAGGGCTATGTGCAGCCATCTGCGCAGCACCCACAGCTGGGCCCAGACATGTTTTGGGGGAGCAAAGAGGGCAGGCCCCCATTTAAGCCATCCCAGTCCCTGGGCAGAGTCCCCCATTCCCAGATTCGGGCTCCCCTGCACCCCCTCTTCACTCACCTCCAGGAAGCGGAGCAGCTCGATCTCGTAGTCTTTCTTTTTCTGGAGGGAGATGGAGACGTGCGGTTACACAGAGATCCCTCAGTCCATCCCGGCCTCCTGCAGCCCCTGACCCAGCCTCACTCCCTCGGCAACAGCATCCTCCACCCGGACCATCTGTTTGTCCCACACAGGAGCCAGGATCAAGGGAGGTGACCGAGGACCTCAGGGACAATCGGTGATGCAGACAAGCACAGGGACTGAGGAAGGGTGAGGGGCTCGTTTCCAGGGATATTTGTAGCCCAGACTCTCCCATCCCACTGTTCCTTCCCCACAGCACTGGTGCCCACCTGCCTCTCCCCCCACCTGTCCATCCTCAGCCACTCACCTGGTCACACTTTTTGTGGTAGGCGTCCTTCTCCTTCTGGGAGAGCAGCTTCCACTGCTGGCTGCACAGCACCATCCGCTCCGTGCTGGGCACGTCTTTCATGTTGGCCATCAGCTCTGCACAGTACAGGGAGTAGCTATTCCTGAAAAACCCACGGAGGGACCCAGTGTCAGGGAAAACCTGCCCCTGTGGAGTGGGCTGGGTGCTAAAAGCCTCCCCAAAAGCCCCCAGCTGGGTTGCACCAGGCAGGGAAGTGAGGTGCCTGTGTTTTAGAGCAGCTAGGGGCTGGATCACCCCCTAAAACCCGGAGTATGACGGTAAACCTTGCTCAGGTTCTCCCCAAAATGTATATTTAATGTACATTTAAGGACTGGTTTAATGGGATCATCACAGAATCATGTAATCATTAAGGCTGGAAAAGCCCTCTAAGATTATTGAGTCCAACCACTAACTAAACACTGCCGAGCCCACACTAAACCTTGTCCTCAAGTGCCACATCCACACTTTCTGAACACTTGCAGGGATGGTGACTCCACCTCTGCCCTGGGCAGCGTGTTCCCAGGCCTGACCGTGAAGAGATTTGTCCTATAAATACCATCTAACCCCACTATGTCTGTGCTCCCAGAAGTTATCTGGGCTTCCCAAGCCAGGCAGAGCCCCAGTTTCCTCGTTGGCAAGAACCAGCATCCACCCAGGCCACGGCTCTGTGAGGGACAGAACTCACGGGGGTGGCTTTGTGGGTCGTCCGTCGAACTTGTCCTTGAGCTGCCGCTCGGCCTTGGTGAGGGTGGAGCGGGTGATCCCCTCCTCGCTGATGTTCAGCTCCGGGTGCTTCTGGATGTAATCCCGCATGATCTCCTGTGGAGAGCAGAGAGCGGTCAGAGGGGCTGCCACCCCCGCCTGCCGGGGCCGGAGGAGGAGGAGAGAGAAGCCAACCACTGCCCTAATCAATCCTGTGCCCGGGGATCCTGCTGCCTGCCCCGCACACAGCTGGAGAGGCAGGGCTCAGCCTCACTAGGGACCTGCCGGGACCTTCCTGAATCCCCACGCTGGCTATCGGGAGAGGCCACGCAGGGCAGTGAATGTTGGGACAAGTGTGGAGGGGACCGGGTGAGGCTGCTCCCTACCTCGTACTCCTTCCGCTGTTCCAGGGCCTTATGAATCCATTTCAGCCTCTTTTTATCCGAGAGTTGAGACCACTGCTTGCCCAGCGACTCTTTCACCTCCTTCGTGGTGGCCTGAAAACCCAAAGCCAGAGGTGAGGGCAGAGGGGTAAAATCCAAAAAAAAAAGAGGAATTAAAAAATAATGGCAAAAAAATGGCAAAAAAATGGCGTGGCCTGGTGGGGCCTGACGGCACCCGGCATGGGGTGGCTGGGAGCCTTGGGGGTGCGTGGGAGTGGGGGACATGGCCAGAGGTAGATGTCTGTGCTGGAATCCTTTCCTGCCCTGACTCAGGCTGTGGTCATCCCTTCCTGGCAAAAAGTGGGGGCTGGATCCCTGAGCCTCTTCCAGGTGTGCAGAGCCCCTCCTTACCTCAGTCCAGGCTCCAGGAGCTCCTAGCGGTGTCCTCCATCCCGACCCCCTAAAATGCTTCTCTCCCTTCCCCTCCTGTCCCCCGGCAGCGGGGTCCGGGACCCCCCAACACTCACACTCGCACTCACTCCCACCCACCGTACTCACATCTGGACGCACTTTCAAGTAGATCTTCTTCTCGTGGTTATACCACAGCTGCTGGGGGGTCTTGGGTTTTTCGGGGACGTCGGATTTCTTGGCGTTCTGGATGAGATCCGGGTGGTCTTCCCTTTACCAGGCAGGGAGGTGGGGAAGGGAGAGCGTCAGGGAGGTGGCAGTGGCACGGAGAGCACCCCTAAAGCTGCCTGCTAAGGGGTGACTGTCACTGCAGGGTTGAGCCTCCATGGGCTCAGGTACTGGGGGGTCCCCAAAAAGAGCAGGAGGGTTTTAGGAGAGATTTAAGTTTGTCCCTCCTTGGGGAGCATTGGCTACAGGCATCCCTGGGCTCAGCAGCAAGCCTGAAGCAGCAGCAGGTCTTTGGGAACACCAGGATCCACCTGGATCACAGCAATCACGTCCAAGGGAAAGGTCTGGAGTGACTGGGGGGACACTTCAGCTTTTATCAGTGCTGGTGGCAGGGCTCCTGTCCCCACCTTGCAGACCCTGACCCCCAGAGCATGGCTGGTCCTCCGCTCTCCCCCTCATCCAGTCTCCCAGCTGAAGGGATGCTCCCAGACACCTTTTCCTTGCTCTTTTTTTGCTGCATTCCCTCTTCTCTTCAAGCCAAAAGCCCATCAGGGCTTCTTCCGTGAGCTATGCACAGGAGGGGAATCTGTATCTGCCTGGAAGGGCCCAGGGAAATATAAGGGGTGGGGGGAATTGCCTGCTCACCTGAACCTCGCCAAGTTCCTCTCAAACTCCTGCTTCTCTCTCTGGAAGTCCTGGATGTATTTCATCTGGGGACACAAAGCCACCGCAGAGGCGGAGAGGGACGTCAGCACCAGGGAACAGGCAGGAAGATACATCCCTATCGACCTGGCTGGGCATCCCACCACCCTAAGAGGGACTCAAGGGCTCCCCAGCCCAGGGAATGGTCCTGCGGAGGGTTTCCAGCCTGCCCAGGGATTCAGCAGCCGGGTATCTCCCCTCTCTGTGCATCCCGGCAGCCCTGGAAAGGGCACAGCAGCACTTTGTGCCCTGGACTTTTCCTGGACGACCCAGAGTGGAAGTTGGGGCCCCCCAAAGCCCTGCCCAGGCTCTGGCATCTCCAGGTGGGCAGATCTCTGCTCCCAGCATCTCCCAGAGCCTGTCCCTGTGTCCCTCGCCCGGACAGGGCGGCACAGCGGGGCGTGTGCCTCAACCCCAGCATTAAACACGGATCCACCCAACGGCAAAGCCACCATCCAGGTCCAGCGGGAAGAGACGGACCAACAGACAGACCCAACCAGCCTCCACCCCACAGATCCTGGGAACCAGGACAGGAAAAGCCAAGGAAGTCTTACAGGTCTGACAGGACTAAACAAACACCTGGCTTCTCCCGTTGAGAGCTGGATTAAGCCCTCGCTAGGCAGAGCTTGGGCTCTGCTGGTTTTACTGGAAGAGCTGGGCAGAGCCCAGCACACAGAGGCACATGGTGGGAAGGGGCTTGCTGACCCCCCCCATACCTTTTTCTTCTCAGGAAGCTCCTTGTATTTCTTGGACAGGATCTTGGTGAGATCCAGGTTGCTCATTTCGGGGTGAAGCTTGGCGTATTTGGCTCGCTTCTCCATGAAGAAGCGGAAATAGGGAGTCAGGGGCTTCTTGGGGAAGTCGGGGTGTTTCTGGGGAGACAGCAGAGTGGAGGACACTGAGCACGGAGCTGGCAGCACCACAGAGGCACAGCCAAACCCACAGCTCCCCAGTTCCAGGGGCACCTGCCTCCATCCAGCCCTGCTGCTGATCCGGGTATGGCAGGCAAGGAGGGGGAAACTGCTGGGAACAAGGGCTCCCCAAGGAACTGCAGTATCCCATGGCCGGGAACCTTGGGAGCGGCCTCCAGCCATCCAGAGCTGTCAGCACAGAGCGAGAGGGGACACTGAGGCAGGAGGAGGGGACGGGACCCAACTCCCAGGGATGGAGCATCGGCTGCCCCAGGGCCACCTGGTCAAAAGCACCCGGCAGGCCAGGAATAGGACGGCAGCTTCCCGGCCCCTCTGGAGCTAAACTTGGATGCAGGCTGCCAGCAGCACAGCCGGCCATATTAAATGTACCCGGGACTTGGCCCAGGCCCAGCGCCGCGGCCTCCGGAGCCTTGGGCAGCCGGACACCGGGATTACGGGCAGTGAGGCGCCTGCAGGGGCTCCCACAGCAGAGCCACGTGGATCTGAGGTGCCACAGGGGCGACAGCCCCCCATCCTGGGGAAGTGTGGGGTCACCCTTTAGGGAGTGAGCTTAATTCCTGCCCAATACCTTGAGCTTTTTGCCTTTGTAAGGATTCTTCACGTGCTCTTCAGCGTCCATAATGAGCTCCGTGAGGGTCCGGAATTTTCTCACCTGTGTGGGAATGAAGAGACAAAGACTTGAACAGCAGACAGGGCAGATCCCCAGCATGGCAGAAACTCACTGGGTTTTGTAATGCCACCCCAAAAATGACAGATCCCAGCCCCTCTGAGGGGGTCACAATGCTGACAGAAGCGGGATGGTGGCGGCCCCAATGGCCAAGGGCTCTGGGCACTCAACTTGGGCAATTCCAACAGCTCCAGCAATGTCAGTGGGACACTCAGACCCTGTCACAAAGTCCCCACGAAGCCCCATGTGGTGTCCATTACCTCATTAGAAATCTCCATCCACTTCATCTTGCACATCTCCCCTGAGAAGTCCTTGAAAGCCACTTTTTCCCAATCCAGGTGGGACTCGGTGGTTTTGAACTTGCTCCCGTCGTTGGAGGGCAGGTTATTCTTCATGCACTCCAGGAGGGTCAGCATGTCCTCCTGCGACCAGCGGTCTGAGCAGCGAGAAACGGGATCAGCCAGGGGCAGGGCAGCCTTTTCCCTTCCCTTCCCTTCCCTTCCCTTCCCTTCCCTTCCCTTCCCGGCAGGATACCGGGACTACAGCTCCCGGCGTGCCGCTCCGGACCGCACGCCAGGACACGTAATCTCCACATGCTGCCTCTCGAGATTAAAGATCAAAGGGACGTGGCTGTTTCCGTCACCCTCGAGCAACTTTCTATGGGCCAAAAAAATCCGGGCAAAGCTAGAAATTCCACTCAGTGCAAACCAGAGAGACTCGCTCATCCCAGAAAACCATCAGATAAGGGACGGCTCTGCTGCACGGGAGCAGAGGGCTGTTTCCTACGCCCTGTGGAGCGACATGGCAGCAATGAGCTCTCCAGTCAAGCAGGAAACAGGGAAACCCACTTTCCAAGTGGAAAAGATGTGTCCAGAACAATGGGAAAACCCCAGTGCTGCTTTTCCTGCACCTCAGAGAGCTTTGCCATCACCTGGGCCCAGCTCCATGGTGACCTCTGCCAAGGTCAAAGCTCCCACACCACAGAGTGAGGGGCGGCAGAGCCCGGCACAGGCCCCCCCTGTCTCACAGAGGGGTCCCTGACAGTGCAGGGATGATGTTTGTGTCACCCCAACATCCCCTGAGCTGCTGGGAGAAGCATCCCCAGCTCCCATAGGGACAAGCTATTGGAATGGTGGGGATATTGGGATGGGCACGTTTTTGCCGGAGAGCCTGGAGCAACTGTGAGGCCAGGACAGGCAGCAGCACCGTGCTGGGACAGGCAGCAGGCAGGATATCCCAGCCCTGAATGCCTCATCCAGCCCCAACCCTGGGGCTGCTTCCTTGCCAGGGGAATTCCTCCCTGCTCCGAGCTTCCACGCCAGCTGGGGAGCGCAGCCCCGGGTGCTCTGCAAACATGGGTGGCCCTGGGGAATGCAGCAGGGCCTGGGAGCGGAAGGAAAAGTCCCTGGGGATGGGCCGGAGGAGGAGCAGAGCCCGGAGCCACCCGCTCACGCAACCCTGGCTGCCCCATCCCGGGGTGGGCACCCGGGATTCCGGCGGTGCAGGACTGGCTCACCACGGCTTTCCCTGCCTCACATCTCTGCCAGGTGAAGGCTGAGGTGCTTGGAGCTGCCTGTGGGACATGGAGCACCCCAGAAACGGGGACAGTGGGACACAGAGGATTCTGAAGAGATGTGGACAGTGTGGCTGGTCATGGATTTGAGTGGAGCATCTCTCCCTCCATCTCCAGGAACGAAATCAAGCTCCCAGAAATATCCAGCTGCAGAGATTCCCTCAGCTGCAGCTCTCAAGACTCAACACGAGCAAAACCACCTTCACCTCCTACCCTTGCAGGGGTCTGGGGAAGGACAACGCCCCCAGAATCCCAAATCCAAGCAAGGGATGTTAAAGGACATATGGGACCTGGTAAAGGAAGCATAGCCAGGACCTGACCCCCCCATCCCATTTCCCCTCCTGCACCTGCCTGGTTGGGGGTCAAGGCAGGAACAGTTTAGGATCCAGCTGGTCCCTACAGTGACCTCTTAAGGATTAACATGGAGAGAGAAGACGGAAAGAGCCCCCCTGGAAAGCAGGGAGCCCGGTGGCTTGGGGTGTGTCTCCATGTTCCTGGCTTCATCCCAAAACACCATGAAGATGGAAAAGAGATGGGAAACCCCCATTCCCTACAGGGCTGGGGGAGATCAGAGCTGGGGGAGGGAGAACACAGTCCCAAATTCTGTCTTCCTGTTTTTCCCATCCACTTTCCAGGCCTCCCAGGCAAGGACCAATGAGGCAGAACAGGGCGGGGAAGCTGGTGCCAACTTCACTTGCAGAAATCAGGAGGAATTACCAAAAACAGCACAGCCACAAAAATCCAGAGGGGATGGAGAAGAGGATGAGACGCCCCCCAAACCTGCCCCCATCAAGCCCAGTGCCTCAGTTTCCCCCCTCAAATGCAGAAACACCCAGAGACTTTTGGCCCCGCATGAACCCCCCGCCGGCAGACAGCCGGAATAACCACATCCCAAAGGAATACATAAAAAACCAGTGGAAACATCCCAAAATCCTCTCTGGCAGCGGAGTGGGGACAACAGGGACCCCCACACTCAGCCCTCCATCTCTCTGTTCCCCCTCCCTCAACCGGGGGCTTGCTGAAGAACGCTGGAATTGCGGCGTTCACCCACCAGGATGAATGGGGTTGTCTGTGCCCTGGGACCGATTTATCCCGGCTCTCCTGGCACCAGCCGGGCCGGGTCTATATTAGGAAAGCTGCCCCGGTGTAATTAAATCCATCTAAAGTCCCGGAGAAGGACACGTGCTCCGGCCGGGTTCGCTCGAGGCAACAACCCCGACTGCAGCAAGGAAGGAGGAAAATTGGGGGGACCTGGCGGGTGTGAGGGGCTGGACGGCGCTCCAGATGTTTGGGGGGCCCAGGAGGTTTCTGAGGGGTGGAGTGGCAGAGCCCTGTGAGCTGCCCTAAATAAACATCCTTCTTTTTTCCCTTGTTTTCCTGCCCCTTTTCCAATAAAAGCTGAAGCTCTGATGTCATGCCGGGGTCTGGAAGCCGGAGGCCCAAGGTAACGGCTCGGCTTTTAATGCAGCCCAGATGTGAGCAGGGAAGGCAGCACCTCTGTGCCAGCCCCCCCTTCCCAATCCCCCCGAAACACCAGCCCCCCAAAAGAGCATCCCAGTGCCAAGGGGCTGCTGGTGCACCGGAGCATGAGTCCGTGTGCTTGTACACGTGTGTGCGTGTTCCCCACAGCAGATCAGAACTCGGAGAGGCAGATTCCCCCCCGCCTCGATCCGCTGGCAGTCGGGATCACGGATCCTCCATCCCTCCTCCTTCTCCATCCCTTCTCCTCCCCCATCCCTCCGAGAAAAGGGGCACTCTGAGGGTTTTTTTATTATTATTTTTAAGCATGGCAGCAGAATTCCCGCGGGAGCACTGGCATGTTGGGGGGGGCTGCGGGGGGGCTCACCTTGGTTTTTGGGGGCTGTCATTTCCAGGTCTGCAGGGCACTCGGCTTCGCCGTTCATCCTCCACCTGCCTGTGCCCAGGACGGTCCCGCGGGCTCCCTCCTCACCCTCTTCCCGAAATCACTCCCGCACGGCTCTGCAAGGAAAGGGAGAACCCTGCTAGGCACCCCCACCGTGCTGGGGGGGCCCCCGACTCCTAACGGGGAGTGGGGGGAGCTCGATCCAGGCATCCGTCCATCCTCTGCACTCCCCGGTGAATGAGGTGCTGGAATACCCCTGCCACCCACCCCTGTGAGGTTTGGGGAGAGCTCCAGGAGGGGGGATCCTTAATGGTGATGTGACTCCCACATTGGTGAGGGGAGGAGAAAATGGGTGTGTAGGCAGGGGAGAAGGGTCCAGGGGTTTGTCCCCGAGGTGGGGGGTAGGATCTGAGAGGGATCCCAACAAATCCCAGAGGAGACAGGTTCAAGGTGGCTCCCTGGGGTGGATGGGATCCAAAAACCTGGGATCAAGAGGGTCTGAGTCAACAGGGTTCCAAGGCATCTCCTCTAAGGGGGTTCACTCCCCCCCCACAAAATGGGGGCTTCAAAGGAAGGCCCACCACAGATCTAGCAAAATCCTCCCCAGAGGTGGGGACATGCTTGGAGAAGAGAGGGGTCCCCCAGATCCAAGGGAGCTGGCAGGGGGGCATTTGGGGACCTTGGGAGGATTCAGGGGTCTCCCAAGGGGGCAGAACAAGCTGCAGGAAGGTATTTCAACAGGGAGGGCTCCAGGGGAAGGATCCCCTCCGACCCCATTAGGAAGGATCTTATGGCTCCATGGGGAAGGATAACCTAGGGAGCAGGACCCCAAAACTTGGTGGGGGGGGGTGGCAGGATGGTAGCCTGGGGGGATCCTCATCGGGGATTCGACGGGGGCAGTCCCTGGAGGGCAGATCAGGGCTGGAGGCCTCAGGGGGATCCCCCTCAGGGACAGGCCGCAGGCCTGGGGGAGGAGCAGGCCCCAGGCCTGGGGGGAAGCTGGGCCTGGGGGATCCCAGGGGGAATCCAGGCTTGGGGGGTCCCTTGGGGAGGGGGGGTTCACGGGCTCCTGGGAGGAACCAGGCCCTGGGTCTGAGGGAGGATGACCCGGGGAGGGCAGCGGGGACGGCCCAGGGGTGCAGAACCCCCAGGCCCCAGGAGGGACCCGGGATGGCCCCTGGGGGAGATCAGCCGCCGGGAGGGGGATCTGGGATCACCCCGGGGGACGCAGGCTCTGCCAGGCCTGGGGGGCCGGGGCATCCCGGGGGGGGCCGGATCAGCCCCTGGTGGGGATGAATCTGGGACCACCTGAGGGAGATCAGTCCTGGGGTGGCTGGGGCATCACCTGGGGCTGGATGTGGGATCACCTGGGGGTGGATGAGGGGCGTGCAGACCCCACCAGCGTGGGACCGAGGATCGCCCGGGGCTGGATGAACCCTGAAGGGACGCGGGGAATCGCTCCAGGCTTGGATCAACCCCCAAGAGGGGCGGATCTAGGACCACCCCCGGGGCTGGCTGAGGGATCGCCGCGGGGTGGGATCAAGCCCAGCCCCCGGGCGGTGTGAAACCGGGGATCGCCCGGGGGTGGGAGTGGGGGATCACAGCCGGGGGGGACGTGTGGGGGTGCCGTGAAAGGCGGGATCGCGACAGGGGGAGGGATCCATGGGATCATGGCGGGGCGGGGCGGTGCGCGCGCACTGGGATCCCCGGGGGTGCGCGGGGAGGGGGGTGCGGGATCCCCCCGCGGGGGAGTCGGGGGGGGACCGGATCCCGCGCCTGGAGGGGGGAAGGAGCAGGAGGAGGAGGAGGAGGCGGGGGAGGAAGGGGCCGGGCCGGCGGGCGGAGGCGGGGAGCCCGCACATGCCCTGCGCCGCCGGCCAGCTCCAGTCTCCTCCTCCACCAGGCAGCAGGAACCGGGTGGGACCGAGCGCGGGCGGCCCCGGCGGCGCCTCCCCCGCCCCCGGTTCCCACCCGGGCGCCAGCGAGCTGAGCCCCCCCCCCTTTTTTTTTCTCTCCCCCCAACAACACCCGGGCAGACAATGGAAGGCGAGTTCGGGGGGCCGGGGGTGCGGAGAGGGGCCGGGGGAACGCGGAGCGCTCCCCCGGCCCCTCTCCGCACCCCCGGCCCCCCGGAGCGATGCGATGCGCTGCTTCATCCCCCCCCTCCCCGCATCCCCCCCCGCATCCCCCCATCGTTACCGGCCGCTCTCCGCCGCGGCACACAATGGCCGGGCTGCGCCCGCCTCCGCCCGCCGCTCCTTCCCCTCCACCCGCGGTTATAAAGCCGAGACAAACCCACCTCTCCGGGCTGCTAAGGGGGAGGAGGAGGAGGAGGAGGAGGTGGTGGTGGAAGAAGGAGGGAGGAGGTTGGAGGGGGGGGTGTGGGGGGGAGCTCTAACCGAGCCGCCGCAGCCCCAACCCCGCCGCCGGAGCCGCTGGGGGAAGAAGAAGGAGAAGGAGAAGAAGGAGGAGGAGGAGGAGGGGGAAGGGGGGGCGGGGATGCCCGGCTGGGGGCGGCCGGGCAGCTGCAGCGAGCCGGGCGAGGGCAGCGCGACCTCCCCGCACCGACCCCCGGGGAGCGGCTCCTACCCGATCCTCCCCCCCTCTCTTTTTCCCCACCGCCGCCCCCTCCTCGCTTTTCCTTTCCTCGTTTTTCCTTTCCTTTCCTCCCTTTCTTACCCCCCTCTTTTCTCCCCGCGACCCCTCCTCGAGCCCGCGAACACCCACCCACCCAGCGGGGGGCTGGAGCCCCGCTCCCGGTCCGGAGGGAAGAAAGGAAGGGAAGGGGGGGAAAGGCGGAAAAAAAAGGGGGGGGGAGAAAAAATATAGATAAAAAGAAAACAAGGAGAAAAAAGGGATAAAGAAGGGATAAAGCGAGGATAAGGGGAGATGAAGCGCGGGGGGGGGTCGGCCGAGCCCCGGCACGCACCGGCGGAGCGCGGCGCCCAGCTCCCGCCGCGGCGCGGGACTCACCCGGGCTCGGGAAAAACAAGCGGGCAGCGCTGGAAGCCTGCCCCCGAAATCCAGCTGCGGCACCGGGGAGGAGGGAGGGAAGGCGAGCGGGAAGGAGGGAGGGAGCGAGGAGGAGGAGAGGGAAGGGAAGGGAAAAAGGAGGGAGAGAAGGGGGGGGCACACCGGGGCCGCCGAGCCGGGCGCTGCCCCCCGCCCCGAGCCCCAGCGCGGTGCCCCCCGCGGGCGGGCGAGGCGGGCGAGCCCCGGCGGTGGCGGTGGCGGCGGCGGCTTCCTGCCCGCGGGGCCTGCGCGAAACCAGCCTTTCTAAAAAAAAAATAATCTCTCTTTTATATGTATCTATCTATCAATCTATCTAAAAAAAATCGCTCTGGTGGGCGCGACCCCCTCCCCGTTCCCGTCGGAGCGGCGGCGGAGCGCCTTACCGAGCCCGGAGCGCGGCGGTGGCGGCGGCGGCGGCGGCAGCGGGAGCCCGGGGAGGAACAAAGCGCCTCCTCCAGCCCCGCCGGCGGAGCGGCGCGGCGGCGAATGGCGAGCCCGGGCGGCGGGCACGGCGCGGCGCGGCGGGGCACGGCGGCGGCGGCTCCCCCGGCGCGGGCACGTACCGGCGGGGCCGCCGCTTTGGGGGGCGGCGGGGGCTCGGGGCTCGCTCGGCGGGGCCGGGGCGGGGGAGCGGCGGTTGAACGGCGGCCAGCTCTGCAGCGCTGGCCCCGGGCGTGGACGCGCTCCAGTCCCCGCAGAGACGATCGCGCTTTCCCCCGCCTCCATGGCGCTGCGTTCGCTCTTCCAATCAGCCGGGCTGAGCGCGCCGGGATCCGCCGGGATCTCCCCGCCAGCCCCGCCGCCCCGCCGCCGCTTTCCGCCGGGTTTTTTATTGCTCTTTGCTTTTGCAACACTGTGGTGAGAAGAAAAAGAGGAGGAGGAGGAGGAGGAAGGAGAAGAGGAGGGAAAGGAGGGGGGGTGGGGTGGGGGGGGGAAGGGAGGAAGAAAAAAAAAAAATCTCCTTACATGTGCAACAATCCTCGGCCGGCGTTTGCATAAAGAAAAAAATTTAAAAATAAAAAATAAATTTAAAAAAAGAGAGGAGGAAAAAAATTAAAGGGGGGAAGCAGAGGGGGGGGGAGCCGAGCCGGGCCCCCACGGCACGGCGGGGCCGCGCTCCTGCCCGCCCCGCGGCCCCGGGACACGGCGGCGGGGGGGGCTCTGCCCGGCGGGGCGGGCGAGGGGCAGCTTCCTCCCCTCCTCCCTCCCTCCGCTCCCTTTCTCTCTTCTCCCTCTCCCTCTCTCTCTCTCTTAATTTTTTTTAATGGAATTTCTCCAACTCCACCTTTGTTGTGCTGGGCGTCATTCCCCGCAGCCAATCCCGGCCGGGCAGCGCCTGCACATTCCCGGCCATCCCGGCTGCCGGCACAGTACGGGCCATCCCGGGCTGCTTCCGTGCCGCCGGCCGCCCCGGCTGCCGCCGCCGTACCGAACACCCCGGCGGTACCGGCCGCTTCCATAGCACCGTCCCCGCCGCGGCACCGGCCGCCTGCACGGCACCGGGCACCTCTCCTGTCCCCGCCGCCGCGGCTGCTCCCGCGGTACCGGCAGCTCCCGCGGCCCCGGCTGCCGCCACGGCACCGAGCAGCCCGGGCTGGCTGCGCTACGGCCACAGGCCGCCCGGCTGCTCCTGGCTGCCGGCGCGCTCCGGCCGGCTCCGGCCCGCTGCCCGCAGCCGCCCCCACGCCACGGCTGCTGCAGGCCGCCAGCGCGTTCCCGGCCGCCCGCGGGCTCGGGGAGCTCCGGCCATTTCGCTGCTCCCGGCCCGGCCGGCACCGGCAGCTCCGGAGCCGCCTGCGCGGGGAGCGGAGCCGGCGCTGACCCCCCCAGGGATGCAGGGGGACGGCTGGGAATGTGGGGTCACCCAGCTCGGTGGGCTGTGGACATCTCCCAGGCTGACCGCATGGGAACGGCCGAAATCCGGGGGATTTTCACGGCTGTTTATATGGAAAGGGAAACAAGGAATATAATAATCCCTAAATCTGGATACCCCCCTCGGCTGATTTGGGGGTGCGGGGGTGGTGCCTGGCTGTGCAAGTGGCTTATTTGGGCTTTATCCCGAAGGGAAGGATCAGCCAGACGGAGGGACAGCCGGACAGCCGGCTCCTCTGCCACGTCCTGCCCCGAGCTGTGCCAAGCCCGGCTGGGCGGCTCTGGCGCCGGGTGGTTAATCCCTCCTGTGAGAGCTTAAAAATAAAAATATATGTATTTATTCTGTGTGGAAAAGGGCCTGGGCTGGGCTGGATCCCTGAATTTCAGGAATTGTAGCTATTTTTCAAGAGGGAAAAATGACAAAAGTAAAAAAACCCCAACATAAAATATTTAGAGCCAATTGGGCCCAACACGTGAAAATTGACATTTAAATTTTTTAATTTTTTTTTTTAATCAAAAACCCATTGTTGGAGTGTCAATGTGCTCCAGTCCTGATTCTCCCAATGTGATTTTGTGGCTTTTGTTGCCAGCAAGGGACACCGGAGACCTGGGAATCAGCCACAGACCCTGCAGCAGGTGGGCTGGGAATGGGGACCCCCCAAATGCCCATCCCAACAACCCCCCTCACTCCTTGCCCTTCCCAGGCCTCGCTTCTGACCACGGGAATTTTTTATTTCCTGTTACTTGTGTCAACAAATACTTTTTGGGAATAAAACTGCAGGTTTTTGCTTTTCCACGTTTTCAGTGCACAGTGACAACGTCCCACTGGGCACTGCCAGCAGATCCCGGGGTGTCCCGTGTCCCCTGCCCATGGATGGCATGGAGCACCCTGTGATGCTGCACGCACTGGGGGTCTCCCTTTCCAGGGGTGCTGCTTCACCGTGATCCTCCTCTGGAGCTCCATGCTCCCCCCTCCTCATTAGCAACCAATTAATTAGCATTTATTTCCCCCTCGTTACTCCTGAACTTCCCTAATTCCCCCCTCCATTTCCCAGGGCTGAGACAAGTTCAAAGAAGAGCTTGACCTAAATTCCCAACCCCAAACCGGGCTGGATCCCGCGGCGGTGACCTCACTGCCACCTCCCAGGGAACAACAAACTCTTCCCAGGGTGGAAAACGTGAGGGGTGGGCGCAGGCAGATGCTGGACTCCATCACCGATATTTGGGGGCAGGGATGGTGCATTCGGAGCCCTCCGGATGGCACACGGCGTGCCTTGTCCACGTGAGGCCGGCACAGGGATGGGGAGCTGCCGGATCTGTGGGCCTTGGGCTGGGAAGCACCATCCGTGTGCTTCCCTCTCTGGAAAACACGGGCTAGCGGCTCTGCCGGGCTTGGGAAAACCTGGTGGCCACACTGGGATTTATCCCAGCCCCTCAGAGAGGCTCTGGGGTTCCGGTTGGGAGCGATCGTGGATGCTGCTCCCTATTCCTGCCCCATGGAAAGGCTGGGGGCGAACGGGCACGGCCCTTCCCACGGCCCCGCTGACGGAGCCGGTGTCGCCCGTTCATTAATGGGATTATGGATAATCGGGGTCAATCCAGTGCCAGGGGCTGGGGGAGGGGCGGGGGCTGCTCCGTGTCCCGTGCCAGCAGCGCTGGATCAGGGTGTTCCCAATCCCCCCGGAATGGGGACAGCCGCGGCAGCGGACGGCGGCAGGGTGCACGCCCGGGGTGCAGGGAGCTGGAGGGGGATGAGCTTCCTGGGATGGCTCCTGGGACCATCCCGGAATGGCCACAGAGAACACCCAGGGATGGCTGTGGGGAGCGTTCCAGAATGCTGGGATGCAGCGAGGATCTTGGGATTTTGGGGTCCAGTGAGCATCCCAGGATACCATGACAAGGATCCTGGTACAGCTGCACTGCGCATTCCGGAGGAATGGACACCTCCAGAGATGCTGCTGCTCTCTTTTGGGGGGGAATTAAGGCACCACCCCAGAAAATTCCCAGCTGGAAAGAAAACCCCCATTTCCTTTCTGGTTTTATTAATTTCTTTATTAAAGCCTGATACAGAGGTGTGGGGAAGGGAAGCAGAAACCCCCAAAGACTGAAACATTTTTATTTCAGACATGTAATTAATAAAACTAAACAAACCCAAACACGAGGCAGTGCAGCCCCGGGTGTGGCCGCCCCTTCCCACCCCCCCATGCTGATTTTGGGGTCCCCTGCTCTGATTTATGCAAAAAGGAGCAAATTTGGAGCCTGATCTGGTGCTCTGCACCCTGGTCACATCCAACCCTTGGGGCTGCCCAGGGCAGAATCAGCCCTGGCAGGAGCAGGGGATACTCGGCTGGGTTGGGAGCAACCCCAAGGGAAATGGGGCAAGACTTGGTGAGCAAGCAAGGGAAAAATCAAGGAAAAACTACACGGATTTACCTGAAATACTATAAAAATAAAGAGGACTAATTAACTAACTAACACCAACTTATCAGTTAAATGACGCTGCCAGACTGGTCCGTAGAGTTTAGGCCCTGACCAGGATCCTTTAAAATCATCTTTTCTAGAAAATTCTAGATTTTGCTATAATTCTCTAGTATATACACACACGCACATGGCCCCACTGCGGTGGGGGCACCATCAGCCCGAAAAATAAATTACAAACCCCCCCAGTAGCATCAAATATACAGATCACTCCTTGCAGCTGCTATTTTTTTCTCTTTTTCATATTTTTTTTTTCATTTTTAAGGTGCTTTTTCAGCCTTTTTTTTTTTTATTTTTGCTTGGCTCTAAATGAATTCTACCTGCAGAAGCATCAGCATAATTAAAAGGTTTTTTCTTGTGTCTTTTTAGCATGATTGTTTTCACTGTAAATGTATAAACCCCCTCGCTGGACTATTTACATCCTGGCTCCGGGACGTGCTGGGAGTGCAGCGGAGCAGCTGCGAAGATCCCACGGAGCAAGCGGTGGAGAAAATGGGAAAAGGGCTCCACAGGGCGAAGGGTCTGTCCCAGCTTGTTAAAAGTTCATCTGGGGAGAGGGGCTGGGCTGGGGGGCTCCCTGGGGGGAGACAGTGGGGAGGACCCCATCCTGCTGTATCTCTGTCCCCCACCTTCCTCCCCCCTCCAGGCTCCAGCGTCTTCCTCCGGCTCCTTCCCGCGCCAGGTGCCTGGTCGTGGCCTGGTGGTGGCCTTGGGGACGGGACAGTGACACATTCCACCTTGCCACGGGTGGAGGGTGGCTCGTGGGACCCTCCCCCAGCCCAGGCAGCCCCTTCCCCAGCGGGCAGCAAAGTGGGGGTGAGATCACATCATCCAAAATATTTTTAAAAATAGACAAAAAAGAGGGAAAAACAAAAAAGGCTCCATTCCCAGGGTGGGCAGGTGGGGACTGTGTCCCGAAATCCTTCTTGGTTGCCCGGTGGCCCCAGGATGGCAGCAGTGGAGAGGGAAGCGGGGCTGGGGGGCATTGGGGGGCCGGGGCCGGCCCTTAACTGGGCATCTGCACCTCGTTGTACACGTCCGTCCCCTCCGCCTCGTCAAAGGTCACCACGGCGTCATCCGCGTCCAGCTGGAGAGAGGAGAGACCGTGAGGAGGACAGGGATGGGGACAGGGGATGGGGACAGGGACACTGACGGATGGAGATGGAGATAGGGGCTGGTGGGGGTGTGGGAATAGGGGCAGCAATGAGGCTGGGGAAAGGGGTGGGGATCGGGACAGGAATGGGGCAGGGATGGGGATGGAGATGAGGACGGGAACAGGAACAGGGACAGAGGTGGGGCTGGGGACAGGGATGGGTGTGCCAGGGCTACGTACACATTTGAGCTCGATGTCCCGGAAGATCTTGGGGAGCAGGAAGCGCCGCAGGGGCACGGTGAGGATGAGGACGAAGGGCAGCGCCAGCGAGGCCGGCGTGGACTTCACCACCCACAGCACCACAAGGAAGATGATCTGGGTGAAGGTGAAGAGGTGCATCCTCCAAGTCTTCACCTGTGGGACGAGGAGCCAAGGGCTGAGGATGGGGACAGCATCCCACACCCTTCCCGGGGTGTTGGCTGCTGGGGGGAGCAGGAGCAGTGTCCCAAGGAGCCCAGCGCTGAAGGAGGAGGCTCTCTGGGGAGCCCCGAGCAGTTGCAGGGGTGTTGCAGCCCAGGACACCCCCAAACCCACAGCCACCCGTCGGGGTCACACAGGGCTCACTCACCCGGGTGACGTAGGGCTCATCGGGGTGGTACTTGGGGGGCTTCAGCAGGAGCAGGATGCGGTCGAAGAGCTGGATGCCGAAGAGGGAGGTGACCCCCATGTAGAGGAAGATGCCGAAGAGCACGGCCAGCGGGATGAACTTCAGGATGGGCTCCATCAGGATGGAGACGCCTGCGGTGGAGAAGGAGAGGTTGGGGAGAGTCCCCGGGGACCCCCAATGCTCACTGCCCATTTGGGGACCCCTCCCCAGCTCACCGATGAGCACGGCCACCAACAGGCCACTGATGCGCTGCTCCTTGACCTCCAGGATCTGGGATTTCTCGCCGGGAGCGGAGGTCTTGCTCATGATGGTGAGGGCGTTGGCGTGGGTGATGGTGCGGACAGTGGTGGCACTGAGCCAGGGCATCCCGAAAAGGGCCGCCAGCCCCCCCATGGCCACGATCAGCAGCAGGTCCAGGTGGAAGCCGGTGCCCTTCACCAGTTTCCTCTCGGGCTTGCTGATGATGAGGCTGTGGGGACACAGGGACGAGTGGGTGACGCAGCACCCCGGGGAGGTCCCCTCTATCCCCAACCCACTGGGCACGCCACAGCCCTCCCCTGCCCATATCTCCGTCCTCACGTGGTGATCTGTGTCTCGAGGAAGATGAGGATGAAGACCAGAAGGGCGGGAATCACGGAGGCGAACATCATCCAGATGGGGAATGGGGACTCCTTCCCCATGGGGTGGATAAACCAGCCCCGGGCAGACGAGTTGGTGACCTGCAGCCCTTTGGGGACGCTCAGTTTCTGGATGGGAGCAGAGATGGGGGAGTGAGGGGTGGGACACAGGGACGAGCATCCGTTCCCACGTCCTCATGCGGGGACACCCGTCCCCCCCAGCCCTGCCCTCCCAGACCTGGGTGTATGTGTCGTTGATGAAGAAGTCGGCCAGTGCCATGACGAAGATGGAAATGGGCACCCCGAAGTCCCCGATCAAGCGCCGGACCTGTGGGGACACCGTGAGGAACCCTGCGCGGCCCCCCCAGCCCAGGGGGTCCCCCCATTGCAGGAACCCGCAATGACTTTGCGCGGCCTCAGCCACTGAACCCCCGCTTTGCCCCTGGGCGCAGCGGGATGGGGGACGCCGCCGTGTCCGCCCGTCCTCACCTTGCCAGGCAGGAAGGAGCTGTTCTTGAACTTGCGGAGGAAGAAGGCCAGAAAGAAGGTGCCGGCCATGAGGACGAGGGACAGCAGCGCCGTGTTGGGCTCCGGCACCCCGGGCTGGAAGTCAGGCTGCACGTTGTACTGCCGACTCAGAGGGTGATCCTTGAAAATCTGGGGAGGGAAGAGCACAGAGTGAGGGAGGGTGGGGATGAGGGTCCCCTGCACCCCCCTGCCATGGTGGGAGCCCTGTGGCACCGTCCCGGTGGGTGCAGGATGTGAGCCGGGGCTGGGTGAGGCCGAGAGCTCAGCACAGGCTGAGCAGGGGCATTTTTAGGGTTGATTTTCTCTGTGGTTTTGGAAGCGGGGGTGGAGCAAGGGGTGGGTGGCACAGTGAGGATGGGCAAGTGTGCCCCAAAATCCCTCTGTGAAGAGAAGCATGGATCACAGAATCACAGAATAGTTAGCACTGGAAGGGGCCTCACGAGTTGGGAAACACCTGGAAAAGGGGAGAAAACACCAGGAGACTCCACCCCTCACCTGCATCCCACTCTTTCTATGGAAACCCAGGTGATAACCACAATCTGCAGCCCCCCCTTCCCCACCATGGGACCCCCGTGTCCCTCACCGTGACCAGCTTGGAGAATGTCTCGAAGATGAAGATGAGGGAGATGAGGAAGGAGAAGATCTCCTGGGTGTAGCGGGACAGGTAGCGCACCAGGAAGCTGCCCTCGCAGGCCACCACCACCAGCACCAGCAGGATCAGCCAGAAGCCAATCCAGACCCGGCCCACGATGTATTCCAAGCCATTGTTGCTGCAGAACTGGGGAGCCAGAGGGCACAGGCCTGTCAGTCCCCTGGAGCCCCTGGCGTGGGCACACGGGTGGCATCACCCCCGTACACCCTCCATGTGCCATCCCCCCTGTGCCACCCCCCACGCAGCTACGCCCTGTCCCTGTCCCAGGGCTGGTGGAGACACCCCAGCCTCACTGTGGGGACGGCTGGTGGCAGCTGGGGGGCACCCAGGGGCGCAGGGGACACCCACCGTGTAAAAGGCTTCCTCAAAGACGAGGAGGGGTCCTGAGAAGCCGACGACGAGGAGGGGCTGGGCGCTGAGGAGGCTGAAGAGCACGCACTGCACACAGGTGGAGATGAGCAGCTCCGACACCCCCATCATCCCCTTGGTCTTCTCACCTGGCGGGGAGCGGAGCCGGTGGGTGCCGGGCTGGGGGGACAGCGCTGTGCCCCCATCCCGCACCCCTCGGCACTGGGATTAGGGGCCACAGTCCCCCAGGAGCATCCCCACGGGATGGTGGAGAAGGCAGAAACACCCCCAGCCCCACACCCAGCTGGGGGGACATCCCCGTTCCTGGGAGTGTCCCCAGCCTGTCCCTCCCATTACCCAGCAAGCCTCCGAAGGTGATGGCGGGTGACAGCGCCGCGAAGTAGATGAAGATGACGGCGGCCAGGCACTGGGGGTTGAGGGCATCCTTGATGTCGCTGAGATATTTGGGGTACCGGCGGCAGATGTCCCGCACCAGCCCCCCAAAAGGCCGCCCCGTCCTGCGCAGGGGGTCATCGTCCTCCGCAGCCGCCGCCTCGTCCGGCCCTGGGGACACATCAGGTGGCCATGGGGGACTCCGTGTGCAAGGGGGGTGTCCCGCCAGCCACGGGGACAGGAGATTGCGAGGGGTCTGGGGTGGTCCCCACTGTACCCAGATCTTTTAGGAAGTCCCCGATGTGCAGTCTCTCGAGGGGTTGGTAGCGCCGTCGGAGCAGCTCCCGCTGCAGCGGGACCAGGGCGCGGAGCAGCTGCTCGTTGGGGGTCTCCGTGGGCGGCAGGACAATGCTGGCATCCAGGAAATCCTCCACGCCCCGCACCAGGTCCTGCCGGGCCTCGGCCAGGTAGGCGTCCCGGCGAAACACCTGCGGGGCGGCCCCGGGACTCAGCCAGTGCTGGCACCCTGGGTGCTGCTGGGCACCCGCCGGCCCCTGAGTGTCCCCGTGGGGACACGGAGATGAGGGGGGACATGGGGACATGGGCCTGTGGATAAGGGGACGCAGGGAGGTGAGGACAGAGGCATGGGGACATGGGGATAAGGTGGGAGATGGGGGGACAGGGGTTTGGGGACAGGGGCACGGGAGCACAGGCACTCTCAGGCACAGGGTGGGATTGTTGGGGTGTCCTGTGCAGGGCCAGGAGTTGGACTTGATGATCCTTGTGGGTCCCTTCCCACTCAGGATATTCCGTGAGTGTGATTCTGTGTTTGCTTGGACACGTGGGGACAAGGGCACGTGGTGGCATGGGTACGCAGGGATCAGAGAGGGACATGGCACGGGGGGTCAAGCTGCAGCCCCAGGGATGGGGAGTCCAGGGTGCTTGGGGGGCTGGTGGTGGGTGACCCGTACCCTCTCGGACATCATGGTGGCGATGGCACGGCCGATCTCGTGGTAGCTGATTTGGGGGGTGTCGGGCCCCAGGACCACGACGAGGAAGCGGACAGGGAGGGACACGTCGAGGACACCATCCAGTGTCACTGCGTCCTTCAGGCGCACAAAGGCCAGCATTGGCTGCTCCAGGAAGGCTGCACAGCCTGGGGGGAGGATGGGACGGGACAGGGATCATGGGGGACCATGCACAGGGTCACAGGGTACAGGGACATGGGGACGTGGGAGCACAGACACACGGGGACATCAAAACATGGGGACATCAGGAATGGAGACGAGGTGACACAGAGGTGACACACAGGGGATGTGGGGGGACAGAAAATGGGGCACAAAGACATGAGGTCACTGAGACGGGTAAGTGGGCATGCAAGTACAGGGACATGGGACATGGGGACAGGGAGACACAAGGGTAGGTGGGCATGGGAGTACGGGGACATTGGGACACAGGGACACAGGGGACAGAGAGACATGAGGACATGGGGACATGGGGAGAGGGGCCCAGAGAGCAGCGCTGAGCGGCAGCAGGCGGCGGCGAGAGCTGAGGATGGGGAGAGGCAAAAAAGTCGCAAGAAAAGCAGCGCGTGAGCGAGCGCAGCGAGGGGCACGTGGCAAAGCTCCCCCTGCACCCCCTGACCCTGCACCCCCGACCCCGCACCCACCCCCTGGCCCTGCAACCCCAGCCCAGCACCCACCAACCCGCTGACCACTCACCCACAAGGACCAGGGTGGCCTCGGCGCCCTCTGGGATTGTCTCCAGGAGCTGGGGTTTGGGGACCCCGCTCTGTTGCAGGCAGATGGATGGGAGGAATCAGCCAGCCAGCCTTGGTGGCCATCCTCCAAGGTCCCCCATGTACCCTGCATGTCCCCCCACTCTGCCCCTGCGTGTCACCCACCACGCCCTGCGTGTTCCCCTGCATCTCCCCCTCCATCCCCGGCATGTCCCCCTCCATCCCATGTTCCTCCTTATGTTCCCTGCATATTCCCCTACATCTCCTGCACGTCCCCCACTATTCCTGAGTCTCCCCCTCTGTCCCCTGGTGTCCCCCACTGTTCCCTGTGTGTCCCCCTCTGCAGGTGTGTGTGCACAGCTGTGTGTGCACCTGCGTGTGCCGAGGTGTGTGTGTACCCTGTGTGCATCTCCCACTCCCAGCCCCACACCCCAGTGCCCCCCGTGCCCTCAGTGCCCCCTGTGCCCCCCGTGCCCCCCATCCCCGCTCACCTGCTCCCTCCCTGCCATCCTGCTCATCTCCACAGGCCGCTGCTCCCGCAGAAGCGGCCGCTCCGCGTCTGCCCTGGTGGTGCCCGAGCGCTGCACCAGCGCCGGCGGCATCGTCCACACCGACTCATCCTCGGTGGGGTGGCTGAAAACATCGGGGGCGGGGGTCAGACACCCCAGTGCCACCAGTTCCCCCCCAGACAGCTCCAGCCCCATGGGTGCGCGGGTACCCCCAAAGGGGGCTGAGGGGCAGAGCTTTCCCCCCCTGAGCCTGGCTCCAGCTGGACACACTGAGGAGGGTCCCAGATCCTGGGACCCACCCTGGGACCACCGTCCCTGGCTGTACCTGTGGCGCAGGAGCAGCGTCCTCATGACGTCGTCCCGGTCCTGTGGCTTCATCTGCCCCTCGTAGATCAGCTGGTCGAGGAGGATGTGGACGATGGCCGGCAGCGAGGTGGCCTCCACGTTGAGGAGAATGGCACCTGTGGGGACAGCACTGTCACCATCCAGCCAGCGCGGGGTCCTCGCCACCCTCCTGGCGGTCCCCAGAGGCGTCCCCACCTTTGTTCAAAGCCCGGCGGATCTCCAGGAGGCTGTGGTAGGTCAGGAAGGAGAGATGGGGCTGGCTCCAGTCCCCCGATTCCTGGAAGTCCTCCTCCAGCTTGAGCCAGTGGCCGGCCTCCATCCAGCACAAGTCCTTTGCATTGTCCAGGACCAGCTCGTGCAGCTCCACATATCCCTGCAGCCAGAGATGGGGGGGTCAGGGTGCCCCAGCCACACTGGGGACCCCCAGGACACCCAGCGTCCCCCCACAGTGCCCTGGTATCCCCTGGGCTGAGTTGTGGGGTTGGTCCCTGGGTGGCCACAGTCCACCCACCCCGGGAATGGGAGTCCCTGGGGCAGCACCCACCTCATGGGTGTCCTGCTGGGACAGGAGCCTCCTGCTCCCCGTTGCCCCCAGGTCCACATCGGTCACTGACACAGCTGCAAGTGGAGCCACCAACGCGTTAGCTGGTCCCTGCCCCGGCCCGGACCCCCTGGGGTCTGCTTGAGGTGCGTCCAGTCATCACCCCCATCCCGGCCCCCTTTGGGGTCGCCTGGACATGTCCCCTTCTCCATCATCCCCACCCCAGACCCAGCTGGAGTGTGCTGGACGTGCCCCTCCGTCACCCCCCGCCCTGCCGGTGCCCAGCTCGGTCCCGTCACATCCCCACAGCCCGGCCGCTGGGGCAGGGTGACAGTCTGGGGACATCACCGGGGCCGGGGTGAGGACGGGGCTCGTGGCCACCGCCCTGCCACCGGCACAGCCCCAGCACCGAGCACCATCACTGGGATGGGGACACGGGGACAGCACATCCCCGGCCAGCCAGACCCCCGAGGTGTCCCTGTCCCCGTCCCCTGCCTACCTGCGGCCCCCCCTGCGCTCCCCATGTCCCCGCGGCTCCGTCCCTATAAAGTGGGGACCGATCCCCGCGGCCGCCCTGTGTGCACCGTAAATCCCGCAGCACTTCCTTTGCTGACAGTAAACACCAGCACGGCTCCCGCCCGCCCGCTGTCACCCCGCCGTGGGGAGAGGCTCACCCCGTCCCCCTCCGCCCTCGACGGGGACCACCGCGGTCCCCTCGCCGTCCCCAGCCAGGTCACCCGGCGGGGGGATGCTGCAAGAGCCGCATCCCGCCCTGCCGGGGGAAGGATGCTGCGCCCATGGGAGCAGGGACGGGGCGCGTCCCCTGTCACTGTGTCCCCGACGGTGCTGGCCGTGGCACGTGGGCACGAGCGTGTCCTCGTCCCTGCCCGCCGCCACCGCCACCGAGCCGCCCGGCGCCAGCCAGCGTTCAGCCCCAAGTGGTTCTTGTCCTCACCCCAAACAAAGACTTTATTTATCCTCAATCAGTGGGCGATTACGGGCAAGTGGCAGCGGTCACCCCGCGGCGTGCCCTGACGCCCGGGTGATCGTCACCCCGCGGAGGGTGGGACAGGGGGGTGGCAGAACCGGGGCGGGCAGCGCGATGGAGGGCTGGGGTGGGGGGGACGCCGGGGCTGGGCTTTGTCCCCCGGGGCCCCCGCGGTCACTCACACTGCCCTTCGCCACGGCTGGGGTGTCCCGGGGGGGCCCCGGCCGAGCGCCTCTTCCCGTCCAGGTCATAAAATCCCCGGCGGCCGGGCAGAAACTGGCTGCAAAATACACACCGCGGGCACGGGGAGTCAGCGCCGGGCACCGCGGGTGTCACCAGCCTCCCCCGGTGATGCCAGTCGGGCAGGCAGAGCCCTCGCCCCGATTTGGGGACTCACCGCAGGGGCTTCATCTCCTCGGCCCTGGCCCTCCACGCCTGCAGGGGGGACCCGATGCCAGCGCCGGCCCCTGCGCGGAACAGGCGGCAGCGTTACCCCATCTGTGTCACCCCAACGGGGGACTCGAGCCCAAACACCTCCTCAGGGTGGCAGCTCCGAAACAACCGTGCCTGGGGCAAGGGCATGCTCGGCGGCACGCAGACCTCCAGACTCTCCTCACCTCCCTCCCCGGGGGCTCAGGGACCTCGGGTGTCCCCAGGCTCAGCCCCACTTTGGGTTCCCACAGCTCTGGTGCTGGAGGTGGCACCGGGGCTTCGGCAAAGGGAGTCGCTGCCTTTGGGTGATGCCACCCTGAGGGTGGGCGTCCCTGCCTGACCCCACGCTCCGAGCGAGCCCCGCTGCCAGTGCCACGCTGGCACCCAGGAAGCGCATCCATGCAAGATGTCTGTGCAACGCTGTGCCCGTGCAACAACACATCAGTGCAACCCATGCAACGCGCCTGTGCCGTGCAACACGCCTGTGCCATGCTGGCACCCACGCAACGAGGTGCCAAAACGCCATGCGTGCCTGTGAGAAGCTGGCAGCCGTGAACAGCCGTGTCCATGCACTGCTGGTGCCCGTGCCACTCCCCTGTGCCGTGCTGGTGTCCCTGCACCACAAAACTCTGCTGCCCACCCAGCGTGTGACCTTGAGCCACTGGTGCTCCTGCAATGCTGGCACCCAGCTGGTGCCAGTGCCCCTGTGGTGCCATCGTCCATGCAAAGCTGTCACCCGTGTGATGCCATTGTCACACATGCAATACAGTCACTTCTGTGGCACCGGTGCCGTGTGACACACACATGCTCTGCCACACCCGTGCAGTGCTGGCACCCCTGTGACACTGGTGCCCATGCAATGCCACCTCTGTGCAGCGCTGGTGCCCACCCTGCCAGTGCCCCCCGGCACTCCAGGAGCCACTCACTGCTCATCTCGCCCAGTGACAGGTGAGAGCTCTTTAGGCCGGGGTCCTCGTAGCCTTTGGGGTCCAGGGTCCTCCTCATGCCCTCCTCGTAGGCCTCCTGTAGGACAGAGAGAAGGGGGTCAGCAGGGTCCGGCACCCCCAACACCTCGCCGGGGCCGTGCCGGGGCGCAGCGGCGGAGCCGGGGCGGGGGGCCGGTTGTCCCTACCTGGCCGGGCCCCTCCATGGCTCCGGGCTCGGCCCCCGCTGCTGCCTCGGCGCGTCCCGGCGCTCAGCCCGGTGCCACCATAACCCAGCGCTCTGCGGGGCGGGTGCGGGGGAAACGAGAGAGAACACGTTAGCAGAGAGCAGGGCACCTCTCGGTGCCCCCTGGACTGGGGTTTGTCCCCTGGGATGGGGCTGGGGCTGGACGCCGTGGCCGTTCCCGCAGCCCCTGCCTGCCTAACCCGCTCCCCACGGACTGGGAGGTTCTGGGGTTGGGGGTCCCCGGGGAAGTCATGCCCTGCCCTGTCGCCATCCGGGATGGGAACCGACGTCAGGACACGGCAGAGCCCCGGCAGCTTCCCACCAGGGACGTGGCATCCCGCCCTGACCCACCCACGCCCACGCACACCATGCCCTGTGCGCAGGGTCAGGTCGGGCACGGACCCACACTCGGGGACTGGGATCCCACACGACCCTCTCGTGTGTGGGTGGGGGTCCCGTATAGTCCCACACACACGGGCTGGGGTCTCACACACAGTGCCCAGATCCCCCAGCACACGGCCCCAGCCCCTGGCAGAGCGAGGCGGGGAGAAGGGGGAAAACTGAGGTGCAGCCGGACTCACGGGACAGCCCAAAACCGGACGGGATGAGCATCCCAAAGCCCCCCAGGGTGCACAGCTGGGGAGGCCCCTGCTGCTGCCCTTCCATCAGCACCCAGATCCTCTGCAGCACCCAGTGCCTGCACCCCCAGTGACCCCCTGTGTCCCCTGTGTCCCCTGTGCTCCCCTGCCCCCCCCGCCCCCCCCGCAGCTGCCCCCGGCCTGTGCCGAGGGACAACCGCCAGGGGGCGCCCTGCCCAGCACTGCGCCCCCCCAAATCCGCCCCGGGGCAGCCCCGGAGGGGTCCGGACCCCCCAGACCCCTTCACCCGTGAGCCCCCTCCCGCCCCAGCCCGGAGTCTCTGAGGAGGGGTGTCACGACCCGGGACCCCCAACCCCGTTGTTCCAGCCCCCCCGTGGGGACCCCCACAGCTTGGGGGGACGAAGGACTCCGGCTGTCCCCCGCCAGCCCGGGACAGGGACCCCACATGCGGGCTCAGGGGCAAGGTCAGGGCATGGGCGGCTTTGGGGGAAACCAGCCCCCCCAGATCTCACCGGGGTGATGCAGGAGCTCGCTCCCGGCCGAGGGTGGCGGGAGCCGGGGTGGGGTCCCGGACACCCCGCGGGGGCCACGGGATCCCCGGCGGGGCCACACGGGATCCCCGGCGGGGCGCGGGAGCCGCGGCGGGGCCACGGGATCGACGGCCAGCCTCCGACTCGGCCGTGTCCTTCCTGCCCCGCCTGGCCCCGGGGCCGGCGGCCCCCGGCCCCCAGCCCGGCCTGTCCCGGGCCCCCCCGGCCCCCCCAGCCCCGCCGGCGGCTCTTGCATCAGCCCGGTACGCCGGGCTGTGCCCCGCTGATAACGCCCGACACCGGGCGTCGGCCCCTGCCCCGCTCCACCCGCTGCCCCCCGCTCTGCCCCGCAGCGCCCCGGGCCGGGGTGCGGGGCCGGGGACCCGCGGGGTGCTGCGGCACCCGGCAGCGAGATCACCCGGACCCCCGAACGCATCCCTGTGCCACCCCGCGCTGTGCAGAGCCCACACAGCCCCTATGGAGCCCACGCTCCAGCCCTGGCACCGATGGAGCACGGCCCGGCCCACGAACCCCCCGGGCGTGCAGGGCCCCCCGTCCCACATCGTGTGCGTGGGATGGAGTCCAACCTCCCACACCACGCACCCCACGTGCGGAGCCCGTGTCTCCCGCACCACACAGCCGACGTGGTCCCTATGGATTCCATACATCCCATACCACCCAGGTGGCACGGCTGGGGTCCCTCCTGCAGCGGGTACAGCCACCACGGCTCCCTGCGGAGTCCATACATGCCCTGCCATGCAGTAGCGTGGCTCAGGACTGGGCTCACACCTCCTACACCAAACATCCCACACGGCTCAGCACGGAGCCCACACCCCGCGCCATCCACGCACCGTGACCGGGATCCTTCCTGCCGCCACCACGGCTCCGTGGGGAGCCCACGTATCCCACCCCATCCATGGGGCATGGCTGCCATCCCTCCTGCCTCCTCCCACGGCTCCGCATGCAGTCCGCACATGCCAAACCGTCCCCGCAACATGGGGCTGCTCCTCCCGCAATGGGTGCAACCCCGAGGCTCCGTGTGGAGCCCATACATCCCATGCCATCCATGCAGCATGGCGGGGATCTTCCATCCGGCAGGTGCCCAACACGGCTCAGCACGGAGCCCATACATCCCATGCCATCCGCACGGCATGGCTGGGACCCCTCTGGTGGCTCCCTATGGAGCCCATACATCCTATAGCACAGCACCTCCCACCCCAACACCCCCCGCTGACAGCCCCACGCCAGGGGCACCCCAGGTGCCCTCCCGGCCTCGCCATCCCCCCGCCCACCCCGTCTTCCCCGTCCCAGACCCAGGGACACCCCGAGGTGACCTCGCACCTACCCCTGGGGTGCCTCCGGACGCCCCTGCCCGCACTCTGCCTGCGGCTGCCCGGGGTGTGAGACGCCAATGCCTGAGTCACGGTCACCTCCCTAATCTCGCCCCCCCTCGGGCTCACCCGGCCGCCCCGGGGCCCCCCGTAAAAACAAGGTTATCGGGGTGCAACATCTGCGGGGTGTAAAGCTGCACCCGGCTAAGCCCCGCCTGCGCCCCACTGTCCTCCCGTCCCTCACCCAGCCCCAGCACCCTGGGATCTGCTCCCGCTGCCCCCCCTCACCCCCCCAGTCTTTTTTACCTCCGGGTTTCCCTGCAGGGAATCCCCGGGATCCCCCTGGTTGTCCCCCCCTTTCCGCGGGGTTGTGGTGTTCCCTTTTTTAAAAAAAATTGGAAAAAAGGGGGTTCCTGGGGAGGTTCCCTGGGCAGGAGGCGCGGGGGGGACACGGGGACGGGGTGTCCATCTGTGCCATGGGATTTCTGTCAGTGGGGTGCCCTGGAGAGGGGTGGGATGCTTTGGAGGAGGGTGAGGGGTGTGTGTGCACACGCGTGTGGGCCCCTGCGTTAGGTGTGTGAGGGGGGCACATCCCTGTGTGTGTGCACAGCTGCGGAGCTGCGTTCACACCCAGGGACGTGTGTGCACACACGCGTGTGTGTCTCTGCGTTTGCAGCCTTTCTGAAAGGATCTCAGCCCCAAAATCCCAATCCCAAATCCCAGGGCAAGGGTGAGGTGGGGAGCCTTGCGCGTGCACACACACACACACACACAATTCCACACCAGCCCCCAACACGTGGGGACTCCCACTGGGTTCCCCCAGCAGTGAGGTGACACCGGTGCTGTCCCCACTGTGCCAAACCACTTTGGGGGCCCATCCAGGTTGGGGCTCGGTCCCACACATTGGGGACCTGGTGGCACCCAGAGCAGGTGGAGGGGTGGTGCTGGGTCTGGGTGTCCCGATAACGGCCCCCGGCCTTATCTGGGCGCTGCCAAGGGCTCCCCTCCCTGCACAGCCATGGGGATTTTGGGGGTCCCTCCCCCACTGCACCCACCTGTCCCCCAGCTGGGTTCTGTTGGCGAGGTCCCCTCGGCAGGGGCACAGGGGGTGTGTGGCACCCTGGTGGGCGCGGGGAGGTGGGACACGTCCCCATGGGGGATGTCTGTCTGCTGAGGGTGACTCTGATTTATTTGGGGGCTGTGGAGGTTTACGTGGGTGCTGTGGGATTCACCCCCCCCCCTTCCCGATTTCTCTGTCACAACGGGGAAACTGAGGCACAGTGGAAAAGGGGAGGGAGGGGGGTGCCCCCCAGCACAATCAGCCCCCGCCCCCCCCGGTGAAGGGGGTCCCTCGCCCCCCGCAGACCCCGAGGGGACGGGTGATGCTCAGCCCCCCAAAACGGGGATCGAAGCAGGGCAAGGCGGGGGGGGGCGATCTGAGCCTGGGGTGGGCAAAAGACCCCCAAAAACCCCGGGGGCTGCCCCTCCCCGTGGCTTTACCCACGGGGTCCCCCACCGGTGCCACGTCATGCCGGGAGGGACAGGTGGGGACCCCCCCGGGGGACTCCGGCCCTCCCCTCTTTATTCTCCCCCCCCTCCCCCGGGGAGAGATTTGGGGGGCCGGGGGCGGGGAGAGCATCCCTTTGGGGGGGGGGCGGCGCACGGCCCGTGGCGTGGGCACCGGCGGAGCAAAGCCTGCGCGGTGCGGGGGGCCGCGGCCGCGGGGTGGGGGGGTCCCCACGGGGGAAGGGGCATCGCCCGTGGCCGTGGCGTCTGGGCCGCTGGATGGAAGCGAGCTGGGTGCCGGCTGCCATGGCTCTGGGGCTCTCCTCCAAGAAAGCTTCCTCCAGGAACATCGCCGTGGAGAGGAAAAACCTCATCACCGTCTGCAGGTGGGGGGCAGCCGGGGGAGACCCCAAAATCGGGGGCGAGAGGGAGAGGGGGGAGGGAGAAGGGACCACCGCTGGTGGGGACGGAGGAGATGGGGGCGGGGAGGAGAGGCGGTGGGGAGGAGGGTTGGGGGTTCCTCCCTCCCCCCCGCCGCCCCTTCACCCTTTGGGGGGATTTGTTGTTGCTGCAGTCGCTTTTTGAGGGGGGGAAATTCGGATTTGGAGGGGGGAGGAGAAGGATGGGGATGCGGGAAAGGGGGGGGCGCGGAGCTGCGGGGCCGCGGGGCCGCAGGCGGTGGGGCCGGGGCCGCGGGGCCGGGGGGTGTGCCAGGGGGTTCCGGGGGGGCTGCGGGGATCTACAGGGGCTGAGGAGGGTCGGGAAGGGGGAGACGGGGGGCTGGGGACGCAGAGACAACATGGAGGCGGCCAGTGCGTGGATGTCGGGGGCCACTGGGGATGGCGGGGGGGTGCAGGGGGGAGCGGAGGGTGAGGGGCATCTGGGTGCAACGGGGTGCGGGGGGGGGCTGGGGCTGGGGACCCCCATGCGGGCGGGGGGCCCGGGAAGTGACGTCAGGGCCCCGGAGCGACGGAGATGGGGGATGAAGGATGGAGGATGAGCGTTGTCATGGAGACGCCCGGCTGGACCGGGATGGGGGGGCAGGAATGGGGTGGAGGGACGGGGCGGGGGGGCGCTGGTGGTTCCTGCCGGGGTGCGGGAGGGTAGTGACACCCCCCGGGCCCCTGGTGAGGGGCTGGCAGTGCTGGGAGTGCTGGAGCCTGGCCCAGGGCTGGGGGTATGTGGGGGCACCAGGGCCTGGGCAACCTGGCAGGGACCCCCAGGGCTTCACACTGGGGTCTGGGGACCCCAGGGCTCCTCACCATGGCACAGGGCATCTCCAGACCCCTCTGTCATTACATGGAGACCTGATGGATCTCCTTGCCATGGCATGGGGCATCTAAAGACCCCGTTGTCACGACAGGGAGACCCTCTGGATCTCCACCAGCATGTCTCCAGCCCTCACTGCTGTGCCATGAGGCACCTGCAGACCCCTCTGCCACAATGAGACACCCTCCACCCGCCGTCCCGGGGAGCCCCACAGGCAGCCGTGTCCCACAGACGGGGTGATCCCCCCGAGCAAACACCTGCCCCATCCCGCCCTGTCCTGCCGGGCTCGGCGGGATCCGTGTCCTCGGCGTCGCTGTGCCCCGAGCACGAGCGGCCGGGCGGAAGGGGAAGCCATCACCGCCCGCGCACGGCCGGGGAGGAAGGGGGCCTTTGTTCGCCCTTCCTGGCCACTTGCACAGCGGGGAGCAGCGGCCCCCCCTCGGGGTCCCTGGGGACGCGGGGACAGGGGGTTCACCAAGCCACAGCCCAGCCCGACGCCCTCTTCCCACTGCCGGGAGCGGGAGCCAACAGCTGGAAAAGTGCTTTGCTCTGGTGCTGAATCCTCGTGTGTGCCAGGGCTGGGAGGCGGGTGCTGGGCGCGTGTCCCCTCCCAGCTGCGACGCCCATCCCTTGCCAGGTTCTCGGTGAAGACCCTTCTGGAGAAGTACACGGCGGATCCCATCGACGACTCCTCCGAGGAGTTCGTTAACTTCGCTGCCATCCTCGAGCAGATCCTCAGCCACCGCTTCAAAGGTAACGGTGGCCCCCAGGGCTGTCCCTGTCCCCATCCCTGTGTCCCGTGGTGGATGGGAACGCACATGCCGGCACCAGGAAGCGCGTCCAGCTCTGGTGGAGGGGCTTTGCTGGCACAGCAGCCCCTGAGTGCAGCCCGTGGGTGCCCGCAGGCCCTGTCAGCTGGTTCAGCTCCGATGGACAGCGCGGGTTTTGGGATTACATCCGCCTGGCCTGCAGCAAGGTCCCCAACAACTGCGTCAGCAGCATTGAGAACATGGAGAACATCAGCACCTCCAGGGCCAAGGTCAGGCAGGCACCAGCCCTGTCCCTGTCCCTGTCCCTGTCCCTGTCTCTGTCCCTGTCTCTGTCCCCATCCCCATTTCTATGCCTGCCCCTGTTTCCATTCACTCCACCCTGACCGTGGTACATGGACCCATCTACATTCCCATCGTATCTCCATCCCATCCCATCCCATCCCATCCCATCCCATCCCATCCCATCCCATCCCCATTCCCACCCCTCTGTGCCCCCACCTTGCTCCCTTCCCCCTGCCCTCCTGCACCTCCATCCCACCCCACAGGGCCCCGCGGGACACAACAGGAGCTGGGGGTCCCCACGGTACTGAAAATGGGCTGAAAGCCACTCCTGTGTGAGGACCCCCATCTGCTGGTGCCTGGAGTGCCGGGGGTGGGTGGGAATGCGGGGGGCAGCTGTGGAGGGCACCCCGTGGCTGCCCCATCCTCAGGACTGCCCGGGGCGCTGCCTCGCAGGGCCGGGCCTGGATCCGCGTGGCGCTGATGGAAAAGCGAATGTCCGAGTACATCTCCACAGCCCTGCGGGACACTCGGACCACCAGGTGAGCAGCCCCCAGCCCTGCTGGCCACGGCCACACCTGCATCAAGGGTGTGTGGGTGTGCTGGGGTGGGTTTCGGGGTGCCAGGGTGGGTTTTGGGGTGCTGGGGGGGCACATCCAGCTGTGTGTTCCCCGCAGGCGGTTTTACGATGACGGGGCCATCATGCTGCGGGAGGAGTCCACGGTGCTCACGGGGATGCTCATTGGGCTCAGTGCCATCGACTTCAGGTAGGGACAGGTGACGCGGTGGGACACAGTGGGACACAGGCCCCGCCTGACCCTCTTGGGGTTCCCTGACCCTTTACTCCTTCTCCCGCTGCCTCTGCTCAGCTTCTGCCTGAAGGGAGAAGTGATGGACGGTAAAACGCCTGTGGTCATCGACTACACGCCCTACCTGAAGTTCACACAGAGGTAAGAGCCGGCGTGCCCTCCCTGGGGTGGGGACCCCCCTGTCTCTCCCCGAGCACCACGATGGGGCTCCCTGAACGTGTGACAGCCCCTGCTGAGCCCCCACACCCCCCAGCTATGACTACCTGAGTGAGGAGGAGGAGCGGGGCAGTGTGGAGAGCAGCACGAGCGAGGACAGCTCACCTGAACACCCCTACCTGCCCCTGGTCACCGACGAGGACAGCTGGTACAACAAGTGGCGCAAGATGGAGCAGAAATTCCGCATTGTTTATGCCCAAAAGGTACCGGGAGTCAGGATGGGGCTGTCGGGGTATCAACTCCCCCAGGATGCTCCAGCCTGGAGCATCTCTGCCTCTGCATCCCCACTCCCACAGCCCAGTGGGACCCTCAGCCCTACACCGTGCTGCTCCCATCCTGCTCCTTGTCACTCCGGATGGCCTTGGGGACATTAGGAGTGGTGGCAGCGGGGCACCACTGATGGTGGCCTCACGCAGGGGTACCTGGAGGAGCTGGTGCGGCTGCGGGAGTCGCAGCTGAAGGACCTGGAGGCAGAGAACAAGCGGCTGAAGCTCCGGCTGGAAGAGGTGATGGTGCAGAACCAGCTGGAGAAGAGAGAGCTGGAGGGCGTCATCCTGGAGCTGCAGGAGCAGCTGTGAGTGGGGACCCACTGCCTCTGCCAGGGGGCTCGGGGACTGGGGGTCCCTGGAGCCAGGGTGCCCCATGGGCTCTGGGTGGTCCCCAGTGCCCCACCGATCCTGAGGGGCAGGGTGAGGGGTAGTCCCTGGCCCCTCATGCATCCTGTGGGGTGTGATGGGTACAAGCTTCCCAGTGCCTGGGTGCCCTGTATTCCCTGTGGGACACGGAGGGTCCCCAATGCCCCACACGTCCCGTGGGCTGTGTCCCCTGGCAGGTCCCCGGCACTGGTGGCTGTGCCACGTGCTGAGCACCCACCTTTGCTGCAGGACGGGGCTGATCCCGTGTGAGAACCCACAGCTGGCCCAGCTCTCCAAGGAGATGGTGACACCCCTGGTCAACCAGTGGCCCTCTCTGGGGACCCTCAATGGCAACGAGAGCGGCTCGGACAGCAAACTGTACAGAAGGTAAGCTCACAGTGGGGGGAGAGACCTGCACGCAGCACCTGCCCTACCCCGGGGGGGACACGGGGCATGGGAGGGGCAGAAGGGCTGTGCCAGCCCCAGGGGGCTCAGAGCGTCCCTCCGCAGGCACAGCTTCGTGAGCACCGACCAGCTCTCGGCCGAGAACAGCCTCAGCTCCGACTCCCAGCGCCTGGGCGAGGGCAAGCGCGAAGGGGAGCCCTGGGGGCCCTTGGGTAAGACCCCCCCACCCACCACAGGGTGCCCCCGGGGCTCAGCACGTCTCCCCGCATGCACCCAGGTGTCCAGACCCACCAGCAGCCCCCTCCTCGTGGTTGGGATGCTGCCCCAGCAGTGCAGGGACACCCAGGTCGCCCCCGGAGAGGTGGTCCCCGTCCCCCCGGGGTGGCAGGGCTGGGACACGGGGCCGAACCCGCTGTGACGCCCCGCTCTGCCCGCAGGGAAGGACCCCACGCCCTCCATGCTGGGGCTCTGCGGCTCCCTGGCCTCCCTGCCCAGCTGCAAGTCCCTGGCCAGCCTCAAGTCCAACGAGTGCCTGGTGAGCGACAGCACGGAAGCCAGTCCGACCCGCAGCCCCAGCTGAGACCCCCGGCCCCCGCGCCGCCCCCCGGCCCGGCCGCCCGGCCCAGCGCCGCGGCAAAGGACTGAGCTCCGCCCGCCCTCGCCGCCCCGGGACCAACGAGGGACTCGCCGAACCCACCGGGAAGGCTGGGGACCGGCATCCCCCTCCCCATCTTGAGACCCCACCCCGGCTGCGCCTCGGCCCCGCAGCCTGGATCCCGGCTGGAGACATGGACCTGTTGGGATGGGGGATGCAGGACCGGGGCCCAGGCGAGCTGGGGATGGGGGAATGAACTGTGTCATGGTGGGGGGGACACTGGGAGCGACAGCTGCTGGGGAGCGAGGGGGAGAGGGTCCGGCGCGGCCCCGCTGTCCGTCCTGCTCAGCCCTTGGTGCCCGCCCGGGCTGCGCCTGCCTGGCTTCCCCCAAGCTCCCCTGCACTGGGGGGCGGGGTGGCTGCCTGTCCCCCCTTGCAGCAGCATCCCTACAACAGGGGTAGGACTCTTCTTCCCCCTTCCTCCCCATCCTCCCCTGGGTTTTTGGGTTGTTTTGGGTGATTTTGGTTTTTATTTCAGCCCCATCTGCCTTGTTGGAGCAAAAGGAATCAATAAACGCAGCAAGCAGAGCTGGCCTGTCACCCACCTCCCCAGCTGGGATTGGGGGGGGACAGACCCCTTGTGCCCCCCTGCCACGAGGTTCTGGCCCAGGCAGGGATGCTGGGTGGGTCCAGTGAGCCTCCTCCAGCCCGTTTGGGCAGGGACAGCACCTTCCGGACACAGCAGATCACCAAGGAAGGGGCATCCCCTGGCCCATCAGCAGTGGGTGCTGCTGGGGGGAGGATGGTGGTCCTGGGGTCCCCTAACCCCCAGTAAATGCCCAGCAGGGACCCTGTGGGGTACAGTACCGTGCCCACACAACAGGGCTGTGGCTGTCGCCCCATGGCTGCCTCTACAGCCGCCCAACACACAGAGAGAAATCCTTCCACTAAGAGACAATGATTTTATTTAAGAAAATAGGAGAAATTCCCCCCATGAGTCCCGGGGTAAGGGGGGCAGTGCCCACAGAGCTGGGGCAGGCTCTCGCAGTGAAAGGAGGGGGCAGGGGTGCCACAATGGCCCCCCGGAGCAGCAGTGAGTTCTGTGACCACACAGGGTCTGTCTGACCCAGGGTCTGACAGGGGATGGGGACATCCCGAGTGGGAGGAGAGGTCCAGAGGCAGGGAGAGGGTCCTGACGTGTCCCCATGCCATGCAGAGCCAGCAAGGCCAGGCTGTGCGTGAGTGATGGTCAGGAGGGGCAGATCCCCAGGCAGAGAAGGGCTGGGGGGCCCAGGCAGGCAGAGAAGCCCCCGAGATCTGGGGTTTGGTCCTCACCAGAGCCCCAGTTCCATCTCCTGCCAGCCAAGTCTCCTGGGACACCCCATCCTTGCCAGTGTCCATGAATCCAGCAGCAGCATCTGTCCAGCCCCAAGGGATGAGTGCGGGGGGCTCCATATCCCCCCAGTGTCACAGCAGCAGGCACAGATGTCCCCCAGAGTGGCTGGGATGGGGAGTGGGGCCGGGCTGGCCCTGGCTCCGTGTGCGGGCAGCGGGAGGCAGAGCGGGAACGAAGGCACTTGGGCTCTGCGCAGCCGAGTGCGGATCCCGCTCCCGGGACACCCGGCCGGAGCAGGGCTGGCACTGCCCCCTGGGCACGGCCACATCCAGCCCTGCCCCAGGCCCGCTCACAATCCCCTCAGCCGCCGCTCCTGGTTCAGCTTCTGGAAGAAGCTCTTGCCAAATTCATAGGTGCTGATCATGATGGCGCAGGCAGGTGCCACCTTGATGACGCGGGGCAGGAACCCTGCAAGGACAGTGCCGTGAGCCCTGCGGTGACACCAGGGCACCCAGAACCCCAGCATGGGGCTGGGGCACATCCTCACCTGCAAACAGCCCCCGGGTGCCAGACTCGGCGCGGATCCGCTGCATGAGCAGCCAGGTGGAGGAAGGCTTGGAGGCTGCGACTGGGGGGAGAGGGGAGTGGGTGAGGGTTGGGAGACACCCGCAGGGAGTCCTGGTTGCTCCCCAGGCACCTGGCCGGAGCCTGGCCCCTCACCTGGGTGCACCTCACTGTCTCCCAGCTCGATCTGTCGCTGGGTTTTGACCACGTCGAAGGGCAGCGTCAGCACCGCGGCCACCTGCAGGGTTGACACTGGACGGTGAGCCAGGACCTGGTGTTCCTGCCCAGTGCCAGCTGTTGTCACCTCCCAGCACCATCCCAGTCCCATTCCTCCCTCCCACAGGGACCAAGCCCCCCAAAGGAGCCCCAGAGTCCCAAACTCACCGTGCCAGAGATAGCCCCGGATGTGAAGCTGACCATGAACGTGGCCTCGTCCAGCCAGGCCTGCCTGCAGAGCCACGTCCTCACCAGCTCGTAGTTAAACCAGTACAGAGCTGGGGGAGAGGAGACACCAGTGCTACCACCGGGCACCCTGGACACGCCAACCCCCCACACCAGCGCAGAGCTGCCCTGGGCCCCCCAGCCATACCCGAGAAGGGGACGTCCCGCAGCACGGTGGGTCCCCAGCCTCTCCAGAGGGACAGCCAGCCGTCCTGGGCCACTGCTGACTGGATGCAGATGCGCAGCTCACGGTAGCTGAGCTGCCGGGACTGCATCTTGGTGCGGATCAGCTCCAGGGGGCTGATGACTGTCACAGCACCCACTGCAATAGAAGGGACACAGGGAATGAGCTCCATCCGCTCCAGCGGCTGTCCTAGAGCCATCAGCATTGTGCCGGGAGAGCCAGGCACTGAGACCTGCCACGCTCTGCTGCCAGGACACAGGGTGGGCACAGGGGGACCCCAGAGAGGAGGGGTACTCACGCCTGGCGAGGGCCCCAGCCAGCAAGGGGATGTAGTGGCTCCGGCTCCCCGTCCGAGCTTGCAGGTAGTCCCGGAGCTGGTCATAGGCGGTGAAGTAAATGACGGTGGCTGGCACAGCCATGACCCTGCGAGGAGGAGAAGGGGTGTGAGGGGCACATGTCCTCCCTGGGCGCTGGCAGGGGGCTTGGGCCCAGTGTCTATGTGCCTGGGCAGGTGGCAGCAGCCAGAATCCCCAAACTCACAGGGTGGGGGGCAAGCCGCTCCACAGAGACCTGATGCCCTCATAGCGTGTGATCTTCACAAAGGCGTCCTGGGGAGAGAGCGGAGCACCAGGGACAGGAGTTACAGGCAGGAGACGGACAAACAACCCCCCAGAAAACACTTCGACACCCCTCTGGGATGGGGAGACCCCTGCCCACGGCTGGAACTCCTACCAGTGTGCCAGTGAAGTGGGTGGGGGCCTTGTACCAGGCGGTGCAGCCGTTGCCGTTCTGGCAGACGTACAGGTGGTCCATGAGCCCGTTGCAGTAGAGGAAACACTTCCCTGAGGAAACAACGGCATTGCCATTACACAGGAGACCCCTCCCCTCTGCCCATGCCCAGCACATCTGATCCCAAAGCCATCAGCTCTTCCAGGAAGGAGCCAAACCCTCAGTGCTTGAGCCCAGTGGGGACCAGTCTGAGACCAAGGCCAGGAGAGGAACAACCCTTCAGCAAGGGTCTGACCATGGCCAGAACCATGGGGTGGGGGACACACAGCTCCATGACAGGGATGGGGACACAGCAGGACCCACTGCCAGCAGTGGGAGAGGGTTTATGCCTCACTTGGTCTTGCCTCTGCTGCCCTGGCACAGTGGGGACATCAGCATTGGCCCCTCCACTGTGCTCTCAAGCCAGGCACAGGGACACCGGGCAGTGGAAATCCAAGGGGACTTTGATGTAGCAGCAGGACAGAGTGACAATACAGGGGGACCACAGACAGCCAGGCCTGCTGCACAACAGATCCCCATAGATGTGGCACAGTCAGCCCCAAAGCAGGGCTGCAGGGGCAGCCTGGGCTGGGGACAATGCCAGCCCCCACACCAAAGGGATGTCCCCACAGCCAGAGGAGCCCAAGCCACCACCAGCGGAGAAGCAAACCAGGATGAAGGCTTGGGAAAGCAAAGCCACTGGCAGCAGGAGCCCCCAGCGTACTCACATGTGGCTGGCTGAGCGCCCCAGGGCACTGACTGTGCTGGCAACACTGAAACACACAATGGGACACACTGAGCAACCACAAGGGACGTGCCACCACCTGGGGCTGGGGCACACGTGTGTGCTACAGCTCCAAGCCAGGCCATCGGAGAGCTCTGTGGGTGGGGGGGCTGGATGCCCCCACAGCCACTTCCCAAGCAGTTCCTATTGTCACCAAACCAGTCCCTTGGGGCCAGCCCCAGCCCACTGACCCCACAGGAAGGAGCAGAGCCCACAGGGAGCAGCATGGAGACTGGAACAAAAGCAGTGGGGGAACAGCCAGCAGCTGCAGCAGGCTGAGCCTCAGCCCCGCTGCCTGGAGGGCTGGGGGCTGCCAGGAACAGCGCTGACCCCCTCGGCACCAGGCTGCGGAGGGGGAAGGACAGAGCCAAGCACGAGCCCAGCTCCCCCAGCAGGGCCCCCGAGCCCGTGAGGATGAGGGGCCCAGGCCCACGTAACCTGCCACCTCGCAATGGCCCCGCGCTCCAGAGCCGAGACATCCCTGCCACCAGCTCTGCCAGCTGAGACATCCCCGCGGGCCGCTCGCCAGGGGGGCTGGCTGCAGCCCCCTGCCCTGCCCCTAGTGGGGTTACCTTTGGAGAACGGGGTCTTCTGGGCCTGCAGCCGGATTTTCACCACGTCCAGCGGCGTCACTGAAAAGACACCATCCTTTAGCCATGATACCCTCCGTGCCAGCCCCCCATCCCAGCGCCCACCCCACTGTGCTCACCGAAGAGGGAGGTGAGGATGGCACCCGTCCCTGAGGCCAGCATCTGCTGCAGTGGCGTGATGCCCCCGCCAGGGCTCGGTGACATCTTCTCAGCCATGGCACTGTCCCCCTGCAATGCACGGCGGGGGATGCTTGAGGCTGGGGGGTCCCTGTCCGGGGATGAGGTCCCCAGGGAGCCCCCCCGGCATCCCCACTCCAGCAGTGCGAGGACAGGTGTCCCACGCCCGCTGTGCTATCACTGCGGCACACGGCAGGCGAGGGCCCCCCACAATCAGGGTGCCCTGGGGGGGTGACGGGGACTGGCTCCCAGGGCCGGCCCAGCCCTGATAACACCCCCTGGCCCCACACTGGCAGCAGGCCCAGCCTGGCTGGAGAGGTGGAGACAGTCCAGCCTTTCATGTCCTTGGGGAAGGAGGACTGTCCCCTCCCTGCACTTGGAAAATTAAGGACAGGAAGGAACAAAGTCCAAAGACCAGCCACGCTGTGACAGCCCCCCCAGCCCCGGCTGGGACAGCAGCAGAGCCCAGTGCAGCCAGGGCAGGACACCAGGGAGGGGAAATTCCCCCTCGTGAGCTTGCAGCAAGCACCCCAAAAAGGGTTTAGGCATGCCAAACCTGCCTGATCCCTCTGGGGCTTGGCAAGGCTGTAGCCTCCAGGGCTAGTGTGCTGCTCTCGGGAAGCAGGGGATATCACACCCTTCCCAGGGAGAAGGATGTGGAGAAGCGACCCTCAGCACACTCAGCACCAGCTGCTCCCTCTCACTGCAGACTGGGGATGATTCTCATGCTGGGACGGGGCCGTAGCAGGAGGGTTTCCAGGCTTTAGGACCCCACAGGATTCTTTAAAGCCTGGGAATACAGCAAAAAACCTTCACCATCTGACTCAGCAATTTGCAAGGTCAGAGAAGTCATAAATCTCTCTTTTACGGACTCTGGAATTGTTGGGTGCCCAAGGCTGCAAGTTGGGACAGGTCTATCCTGAAGTCGCATGTGCCAGCCCCGCCGCGAGCTGGGTCTGTCCTGGCACATGTGCCAGCCCCACTGGGAGAGCTGGATCTATCCCAGCACTGCACACGTGCCAGCCCCACCAGCAGCTGGGCCTGTCCTGAACCCACACATTCCAGTGCCACAGGATCTGGGTTCTCTTTGGGCACAGGCCCCAGTGTGCCCATCACGGGAGGGCAGCGTGGCACGTGCCCCACTGACCCCACAGCCATTGCAAAACCGGGCAGGGCAGGGCGCTGGCTCCAGATCCTTCCCTCCGACCCAGCCCTTCTGCCCAGCGTGACGCAAGCCAGGGGAAATCTCTTGCTCCCAGCTCTGCCGCACCAGATAAACTCACTACTTATACGTGCCCCAGCACAGCCCCTCTGTTGGTGTCGGGGGAGCAGGGCACCTCCAGGGCTTCCTGTTTGTATCCAAGCTGGATAATCAGCTGGGAGCTGCTCCCTTTTCCATGCAGGGTAAAATAAACCCCTAAACCCAGAGTCCCCTGCTCTGCCTGGAGTGTCGGTGGGGCTGGGTATGGCACGGTGACGATCGGGACAAAAAAGGGGGAAAACAAACGCGGGTTAAAATGACCAATGCAAAAAATTCCCAGGGACGGGGGGCTGCGGGGAACCTCGAGGGTCTCTTCCCGGACTGGAAGGGCCCAGCTGTCTCCAGCCCTGAGCCAGAGAGAAATCCTGCCGGCAGATCCCCGGCACTTCCTAGACCCTGGGCTGCTCCAGCCTCGGGGATGTGCAGCTGGGTCCCCATCATCTGTCCCGGGGGGTGCCCAGACAGCACCGGGATCTCATCCTGCTGGGGCACAAATCGTTCTCCCCAGGAGCAGGGGACAGTGCTGGTGTGTTCCCCGGGGTGTGGCCCGGCCCTCTGCCCTGGGGAACCCCCCCGGCGGGGCAGCCCCCCGATCGTGGAGCCTGAACCCCTACCCGGTTTCTGCATCCCCACCTGGAGCCTGCAGCCCCCCTGAGGGGTTTGCCCACCCCCTCCAGAGCTCAGAGACCCCAGCCCAGGGCTGCGCCCCCCCCATCGGCGTTTGCAGCCCCCTCCCCTGGCCCTACACCCCCCTCTCTCAGGATCTGCAGCCCCGGAAATCTCGGGGTCCGCCCCCTCCCCGGGACGGGAGCCCGGGGGTCCCCGCGGCCGCCTCCACGCCCACCAGAGCCGCACGACCCCCCACATCGGGGGAAACTGAGGCAGCGGTCACGCGTGCCGGACCACGAGGGGGATGACGTGGGAGACGGGGTGTCGGGGGAGGTGCCGGGGGTTCCGCCCCACCTGCTCATTCCAGCCAGGCTTGGCGCGTCCCTCCGGGACCGGGAGGCGGCTCAGCGGCGGCGGCGCCTTTAAGGAGCCCCATGGGCGCCCCGCGCCCTCCGCCGCGCGCCCGCCCCGCGCCGCACTTCCGCCCGCACCGCGCACGCGCCCTGCGCCCCGCGCGCCCTCTGCCGGCCCGGGGGGGCCGCGGCACCCGCGCGCTGGGGCGGGACGGGCGCGCGCCCTGAGCACGGACACCGGACACACGAACGGGCAGCACAGACACACCTGGAACAGACACACCTGGAACACAGACACATTGTACACAAACTGCCGATACAGAAACACCTGGAACACAAACACCCCGTAGATACCTTGTAAACACCTGGTGCACGCCTTGTACGCACCTTGTGCGTGCCGTGCACACTCACCGTGCTGAAGGTTGGGCTCACTCTCACCATCCTGAGCCCGTCGGGGTTGCACACTCTGGTGTGGCTCACACACTCGTTGTGCTAGGGTGAGCGGCAGGCTGGGACACGGGCACGGTGCCGTGCCAGGCCCAGTGCCACTGCTGCCTGCAGAGGAACAAAGCCCCTCAGTTCCCAAAGTGCCAGCACTTTGAGCACCCAGCATCTCCCCGTCCTCTGCCACGCTCCCAACAGCTCTGCTGGGCCCTCTGAGCAGGGGGGCGAGAGCTTGCCCTGCCACTTCAACCTGGGCCTGTGAGAGTTGGGATTAATGTCAGGACCTGACGGGTCTGGGGGGCTGGAACCCCACCTCTGCTCAGTGCAGACCCTCAAGTTGAGCATTTCCATGTATTGGAAGCACTGTGTTTCCTATGGAGAACCCGAGTCCTTCTGGGTGAGGTGGTGATCTCCCTGAGGGGCTCTTATTTCTGCTGGTAGTTAAATCTGGAGATTTTCTCAGGAGGAGTTTCTTCACTGAAAGGGTGGTCAGACATTGGAAGGGGCTGCCCAGGGAGGTGGTGGAGTCCCCATCTCTGGAGGTGCTCAAGGAATGACTCGGCATGGCACCCAGTGCTCTGGGCTGGTTGACAAGGTGGGGATTGGTCACAGGTTGGATTCCATGATCTTGGAGGTCTTTTCCAACCTCAGTGATTGTGGGAAGATGGTTCAAGCTCGTCCGCGTGCCGGTGGGAGGGAGCAGAGCTCTTCTGGTGCCCTTCAGCCCCTCACTGTAATCTGGGCTGATAACAGCAGATGGCTCCCAAAGCCCCTGCGAAACCAGCGCGGACCCCCGGCACTGCAGGCTCTGACCTGGCCCTGACAGCCCCCGCAGGTAACAGGACTGGGGGTGCAGAACAGGGATGAGATGACAGCTCCAGCTGGTGTGTCCTTCAGGAAACTCCCTCAGGCCAGAGGTTCCTGGTGACTCTGTTTGTGTGACAACATCACTGCAGGACCTGTTGTGGTGCTGCATGATGCAATCCCTGCCTCAGAGCCGGCTGAACTCTTGCCCTGACAAACTCGAGGATAAATCCTGCGCTGGTGCCCACAACCCTCTTAGCTCCCCTGTGAGTGCCATCCTGTGGGAAAGATGGAGTACTCAAGGACAGGTGATGTACAGGTGCCAGAGCAGCCTGTTGAACAGGAGCAGTTCAGGGCTTGGAATCTGCAGTCCCAGGGGTGTTTGGGATGGAGCCTGTTTCACCCAGAGATGTTCCCTGCCCCTTTGCAGAGCTGGCAGAGCTCTGGTGGCTGCTCTCCTCCAGGAATAAAGTCCCTCCTGGCTGCTGGCATCTCTGAGAATTGTCAGTGAAGGGGGAAGCTAATGCCAGGAACTGCCCTTCCATGACACCAGGTCCAAGGGAATCTTGGCTTTAAGTGGTGTGAGCTCAGGAGCCCAACAATTCCCACAAGGTCCCATAAGTGAACGCATCCTGTGCCTCCCTGATGAGTCAGCTCTGCCTCCTAGAGACACGGGCTTTAAATGATCTGAAAGCCTCTTGCAGCTGGTAATTTAGAAATGGAATAATGATTAATTAAAAATATATCTGTCCTTAGGGGTATTGGGTCTTGTACTGTCTGATTTAGGTGTTGGGCTCTGCGTGGCTTCCACACAGCTGAAAAGAAACAGGAATAATGCTTTTTCAGGTGGGGTGGGGGCAAGAGGGACCTGTGAAAAATGGTTTGAGTGCCTTGGCCTCGATTTTTTGGGTCTCTCCATTTGCTAAGGAGGTCAGGGTGAAAGTGGTGAGTTTGTTTATCCTGAGCTCAGCACTGCTGAGGACCTGGCTGGCTCTTTGTGCTGAGTCACGGCCCTCTGGCCGCCTGCGCTGTCCAAACACCAGGAATGTTTCTGTCCCCAATTCACATCCTCACAGTCCCGCTGGCCTTGGCACGGTGATGAGGGTGCACCGTGCTCTGATTACTCTGAAAATGGACTGTTAAGTTACTTCAGTTGGAGAGAACTGTGTCCAAGCTGAAATATGTGTCTGGTTTGTGGGGAAGGAGCTGGCCAAGCTCTAATCACCCCCTGAGCCGCAGAGTCCGGCGGTGGGGACAGTTTGCGTGAGCCCTGCTCGGGTCTGTCCTGCCGTGACACCGCACGGCACGGCTGGGAAAGCGCTTGTGTAACTCCCTGCTCCCAGCTCCATGGAGCTTACGAAACCCAGCTGGTGTCCTGGGCCAGGGCCACGGCCTGGGAACCACGCTCTGGGGCTGTGTCTGCCTGGGGCTTCTCACTGAGCAAGGATCAGCCCGTGGTCTGTCAGCACCTGGAGTCGCTCTGGAAAGATCGATCCTGTCTTGTCCCTTTCAAAATTGCATTTTGAAAGCAATTAGCCCATTTCCTTTATTTAGGTGAACTTTAACGGCCAGGTTGCAAAAGGATCTGGGTAGTACTTTAATGGAATTAAGCCAGTGCAGAATTTGAGTATTTATTTCAGCTGGGATCATTATGGTTTTGCAAAAGCCAGGCTTAAGCTGAATTAAGTGACTCAAATGAAGCAGCTTGTGGCCAGAGGAGGCCCTGGGGACATCAGACTTGTATAACCCAGAATATACCAAATATAACTCAGAATTTCTAATGCAGCTGCAGCTCTGCAGGTCAATTCCCACTGCAGGTGAGACCTGGGAAGTGCTGTCCTACCTTCTGTAGCACCTGCCAGGGAAAATCTTGGTAGTTATGAAACAGATAACAAACCTCACCCGTGAGGAAAATAAGCCTGGTCTTAGGGATGAAGAAACAGGTATGGAAGATAAAGACCCCATGGTTTCCTCCCTAAAGGATTCCTTTATAATTTTGTGTTAAAAATAGTGTACATCTAGCAGCAGTATGGGCCAGGAGTGGGGAGGAAAGAGGAGCCTGGCCTGAGAATGGTAGGAAAAATTCCCAGATGCCTTTTCCAATAAACAAAAGCCCCTGTGAACACGAAGAAGAACCAGAAGAGCTCGGTGCGGTAATTAAACTCTACATCAGCTGTCAGCCTGCTGCACTTACAGGTAAGAAATGTGCCCTCCAAGAGTTTCTCTGCAGTTCCTCTCAGCTAGGGCAGGATCTGATGATCACTGTGAGCTCTTCCCACCTGGGGCTGCACTTTGGGACCTGGGCTGCTCCAGCAGTTCTGGAAACATCTCAGTGTTGCTGCAGCAATTGATGCATTTAATTCTTGACTAACCTTTGCCAACAAATCTTCTAAATGGCCTGGATGTGGCTGTGCCTGAACATTAGCTGGCACTGGCTAATGATGCTTCACCGCCCAGCCCAGGATTTCTCGGATCCAGACAGGACTCGTTGCTGAGAACTCGGGCAGATAGAAGTGGGCTTTGCGGTAACTTTAGAAAGACAGGTGTTGTCATGCTGAGCACTTCAAGAAATGAGGCCTAGGAGTCTCTTTTGGTTTTGCTGTCTTTAGATGAAGAAATAATCCTGTTGGAGGATGCTCAGCTGATTCCCAGTCAGCCTGGTGTTCCTGGTACATCCCACATCGCCTGTGGGAAGAGCTGCTGTCCCAGATTGGACTCGAGCTGCTTGCACTGTAATTCATCTTGTTTTCTGTTGTCTCACAAGGACAGATCCCCTTGTAGGACTGTAGTGTTTATTTTACAATTCCCAAAGCTGTGATAGATTTTTGAGAGGAGATGCGTCTAATCTAGGAAAATTCTCCACCTAAATTATAGTGGGTACTTTTTAGGCAGTTTAAAAAGGGCAGAGAAGAACCATTCCTCTGGTTTCAGATGGCTTGCCTATTACTATTGACCTGAAAACAAACAAACAAAACCAATTATTTCATAGCGTCGCATGTTCATAAATCCATTTTTTTTCTTGTACAACTCTAATCTGTAATTCTGCAGTTATTGATACTGTAGTAAGAGAAGGGCTTTGACACTCCATAAACCTTTTTTCCAAGCCAAGATGGACCATTCCCAACCTGGTCTGCTTTAAAAAGCGGACTGATGCTGCATGTGTGCACTCCTGGAAAGACCTGGTGATGAAACTTCCCTTTTCCCATCTAAGTTAGATTTAAAATAAAGAGATACCCAGCAACTACAGGTAAACAACGCTTTAAGAAGAACCTGGTGCTGCAGGTTCCTCATCTGTTTCTCTCACAAAAGCCTGTTCTTAGACTGGATGTTTGTCCTTGATTTGCACCTCAGTGTTTCTCAAGAAAAACTGAAATCTGGATCCTGCCCTCCTGCAGTTTCTCCATTAAATCCAATTACTAGGGATAGTAACCCTGTTAACATAAGGTAGTAATTCCATCGAGGGGTCTCCACTGTGTCCACAATGCTTCTGGGCCGAGCAAAAGCAGCTCCCTGCTGTTCCAGATGAAGCAGGCAAAGTGGAGAGGGATCTTTTGGGATCAGGACCTGTTTTTTCAGTCTCTCCCTTTGCTTTCCAGTAGTTCAGGCTGGTGGCAGGGCAGTGAGGGAACCCCGACGCTCCCCAACAGCTCAGGGCCATTCTCCTGTCACCTGTTGCTCCTTCTGACAGGTGTCTGCTGAACCGGATGCCAGTGGGAGCTGCCCAGCCCTGTTCCTCCATACCCTCTGTGGCCTGTGCCTCTCCGTTGTAGGTGCTGCGGGTGATGCTGCGGAGCTGCCGCCGTGTGTAGGAGGCGGCTGCTCTCCCTTTGTCAGCCTGGAGCGTACCAGGATGAAATGAAACCTGTGTGGCTGCTGTTGAGGCTGCTGAGGGGATACCGTTCCCACACGAGCCGCGCTTACCGCCATCTCCACGGACGCTGAGGGCTGTGCCCAGCAGCGCCCGGAGGCAGGAGCGTGTGCGGGATGCCTAGCTGGGCAGAAATCGGGATGAAAACAGGCGGCAGGGCTGGGCGAGGCGGTGTCCTGCATCCCCCGGGGCTGTAGCGGGTGCGGGGGGGATCGATGTGAGACCACGAACCCCCAAGGCCGCCCGTCGGCGCCCGCCACAAAAGGGCGAGGGGTCGTGAGGGGCGGGGGGTATCGGGGCAGCGCCCCCTGCCGGGTGGGGCCGCGGCGCGCCCCCGCTCCCCGCAGACAATGGGGCGGCGGGGCGGGGGCGCGCACGGGCGGGGCGAGCGCTCCCCGTGAGAGGCGGGGGGCGCGGGGGGGGCTTGGTGGCGCTCCGCGCACGCGCGCGCGCGCTCCCGCCCCGCCGGCGCGGCGAAGGTTCCGGAGCCCGCGCGCGCCCCCGCCCCGCCCGCGCCGCCGCCACCGCCGCTGTCACCGCCACCGCCACCGCCGTCACCGCCCGGCTCCGGCGCGGACACCCCCGCAGTGGCAGGTACGGGGAGGGGTGGCTGGGATGGTGTGGGGGGCGGTGAACCCCCGGGCACGCTCTCCCTTCGCCGCGTCCCGCGCGGAGAAGGGGGGAAAAAAAAATCAACCCCCGAGAAGCAAAATCCGGCCATTTCATCCCAAAAGCGAGGGGAGGGGCGTGTCCCGGTGCCGGCGCCCCGGGGCTGCGGCAGCGCGAGGCGCGGCCCCTGCGGCAGCGCGGGCGCCGGGGCAGGTGCGGCGGGCGGGGAGCGCAGCGAGGGACGGATGGAGAAGGGCGGATTTGGGGGCTTTCTCCCCCTTTCCGCCGGTCTCGGCCCCGTTCCTCCCGGCAGGTGGGGCCGGGGCTGCGGCAGGAGGGGCGGCTGCGCGGGGCCATGTTCTGCAGCCGCCTCGAGGGGGGAGGCAGCGGTGATTAAAAACGGTAAATTAATCAGTAATGGGAAACCATAACGAAAAAGTGTTTCAAATAAAAATGGGAAAAAAAGGAGCTGTCCACGCCCAGCCCTTGATTTTGGGGGGGTGGGAGCGTTATTGAGGTCACGGCACCCCGGCGTTGCCCGGCTTTGTTGCACCCCCCGGTGCCCATGTCGAGGGGTTTGGTGTTTAACGTGAACGAGGCGGGTCCCATCCTGTTGAATCCAGGGTGTTTTCTAGCCGGGATGGGGATGCTGGTACCCAGCCCCGTGGGTTTGGGGCTGGGGTGGTGCTGCTTGGTGTCACTGGTGGTCCCTGGATTTGCACATCGCGAGCATCCCAGTGCCGTGCTGGGATTGCCCTTGTCATGCTGGAGTTGCCCCCTTGTCCCTTCCATCTGCCTCTTCCTTCTCATCCCAAAATCCACCAGGCAGGGCGCGGGGCTGCCCCCCTTTGTGGGTTTCGCCTTTTTTACCTGTAGTTATTGTGTATTTCTTTATTTTAAGTCTAACTCAGCTGGGGAAAGGGAAGTTTCCTCGCCAGGTGTTTCCAGGAGCGCACACCTGCCCTCCTGCCTTGGAGCAATTAAACCTGCAAGGAGCAGAAACAGCTCATTTCAGCTGAGGGATGGAGATTTCTGCCTGCATCCCTGTCTGCCACATGAGCACAAGGGAGGATTGGCTTAGGGAAGATGATTTTTCCTGGTGTTTTTGAACACCTAGAAACGCAGTCCTGCTGTTGCTCGTAGAGGGCAGCTGCCATCACTTTAAAGGGAGTTTCTCCTTCCATTTGCTGTGGTACCACCACGCGAGGTGCAGCTCCATTTGCAGCGAGAGGCTGCTCTTGCCTGGAAACGTGCTGGAAGGGGCAGCTGAGATGAGCTAAGCTGTCACCATTTGTATGCAGCGTATTCCCGAGTTTCCCCGGCGTGGATGTGGGCAGATGTTGGATGCGTGTCTGAATCAGTGGAACAAAATTTGCTACTGAGAATCGTTAATTTGTTCTGTCGAGCTACAGCTGCCTCTTTCCATCCATTGAAGCAGCTTTGGCCCTGCTGCCAGTACCTCGGATTTGGGGTGTTTAATGGCTTTCCTTGTGGGGTTGAATTTTCTTGGCATTATTTTTCTCAAGGTGGTCAGTCAAAACAGGTCTCAGTTGGGCGTTTACAGGCTGCTCTTGAGGGGAGAAAAATGAAAACCTCATTCTCTCTAGAAGTAAGAAATTGTCTAACCCGATTGTGCTTTGTTCTCTCTTGATACGCAAAATGCTTGGTTTTCACCCCAAGATGCGCAACTTAAGGAGAAAAAGCAAAGTGTTGGCTGATTTACCTGTAGTTTGTAGAGGATTTGAACACAGAATCGTGGAATGCTTTGGGTTGAAAGGAACCTTAGACTGCCTAGTTCCACCCCCCTGCCATGGGCAGGGACATCTTCCATTAGACCAGATTGCTCCAACCTGGCCTCGAACAATTCCAGGGATGGGGATCCACTGGCAGATAGTTCACACCTGATTAAAGTCTTGCATTTTCTCATTCTTTGAATAAGATGCAGGTGGGGTTTGTTTTTTGCGACCTGGGGAAATGTGATGCCCATCCCACAGATGGTGTCACAGATCAGATAGGGATGTTTATCCTGCATCAGCTGGGATTAATTGAGGATTGGAGGGGTGGGAGCTCTGTGTGCCCTGTGGGGAGCTCCCTGAGGAGGGGATGGGTCCCATCCCTTCAGGTGACGAGTGCAGGTTTTGTGTGCCCCTCTGTCAAGTACTGTGTTAAGTATTTACAGGTCAGGCTTCTAATTTAGTCTTGCTCACCCTTCTCACTCCTCTGTATCCCCTTGCCACCCTCTGCTTCCAGCCTCTGCCTCCCCAAGGCATTCCATTCAAACTGTCCCATTCCCTCTGTGCTTAATGAACTGCAGCTTCAGGAGGACCCAGCTGGACCAAGCAAATGTATTTATTTCACGTATTTTATACATGAAAAGGGAGTGCTGTAGCTTTGTCATTTCCTTCCCGAAAGCCACGGGAAATTCTGCTCCCCTGGCCAGTCCTCATAGGATAAAAATGAGAAAAATGTGGCACTGTAGCTGCTCTTTCTCCTTTGAGGAAGAGCTGGGTGTAGCCAGTCAGGGATGCTCGTAGCATGTCAGTGAGGTGGGTGTTTTATCTTCTGCCTTTCCTGTTCCTCTGCTGCATTTCGGAGAACCGTGTTCCTCACAGCGTGCTCCTTGATCTGTGTAGCACCATAGTCTTTTTCCAGGGTTTTTCCAGGCGTGGGATGTGGAAGTGTTTGGGTACCACCTTGCTGGGGCATTGCTGAGCAGTCCTTAAGGGATGGAGCAAATTGCTCCCTGCTTACATTTATGAGGCAGTGTCTGCGGGGAAGTGCTCAGGGTGGCCGGTCCCTTTCTTCCCAAAAACAAGATTATTCAAAAGCTGGAAGAAAGCTCTGGATCTGAGTTTGTTTTGAGCAGAATAATCTTATTTTGTCAGCCCAGCGTGCTGATGAGGCTTGGCTGTGGTGTTTGTTGGTGTCCTTTGGGGCAGCACTGCTAATTTAGCTGTAGGAATGCTCTGACACTTGATGAATGAGTCAAGGAAGAACTAGGGCGCTGGTTTCCACCTGGCTCCCAGGGTGTGTGGCATGTTGGGGCTGCTGGAATGTGGCAGTTTAAAAGGGGATTTAAAAGGAGGCTTGTGGCTCTGCACACAGGTAGAGCAGCCAATCCTGAGCAAAATGGTCATGACTGGTGCTTTCTGGCTCATTCTGAGGTCTGCAAACCCACGAGTCTGTGGGAGAGCACCGAGAGCCCTTTCTTAAAGCAGAATGGGCCTCTCTAGCTGTGTTAGAGGAGCCCAGGCTGTCAAACCCCGAGGTGATCGTTTCCCTCGTGTACCTGTCCTGTGTACGGGTGGAGGGGGAGCCCCCCCTCAGCATCCTGGCTGCTCCCAGCCTCAGTTCAGAGGAGCAGCAGCTCTCCGAGGACCTCTCCTTACTGCTGCAGTGGCAGCAGAGTTGGGCTGGCTTTCTAGGTTTTTCTGCCAATGCAGTGTAATCTCTTTCTACCTCAGGGGCTTTGCTTGCTTAGCTGTGGTGTTCAGACTCTGGAGCTGGCTGGATGGTGCCTGGGGCTCACCCCAAGGGCACATCCTTGGGGTTGGGGGTGCTCATCATTAAACTGGGTGATGCTGGATGCCAGCAGGGCTCTGCCTGCCTGTGGAGATGGAAAAGGAAGGAGGCAATTGCAGAAATCACTTGGGCTGCTGATCTTGCAGAGCAGCACAGAGATGTTCCCAGTCCCCTTGCAGCAGTCCTGGGAAGAGGATGAGGGTGAGTGGTCCGGGGCAGAGGGCGGTGGGTTGTTTGGTGAAACCTCACACAGCACCAGGCTGGCTCAGCCTTGCCAGAGGCGCAGCCCCCACGTTTGATCACTGCTCCTTCGTGGAGATGCAGAGCTTCTGCTCTGTGCAGTGCTGTTCCCACCTGGCTTTTTAGCATGAATAGCCCTCAATCCCAAGTTGTCTGTGCAGATCACCCCAGGATGTGCTGGGTACAGCAGAATTGTGGCCCTTTAGGCAACCCTTTGTGAGGTTTTCAAGGTGGGCACAGCTCTGCTGTGAGGGACTGAGTGAATCTGAGTCTCTCTTGCAGCAGGATGGATCTCCCTCCTCCATCTGTGAGCAGGAGCTTTGTTTTACCCTGAAATCTGCTGGTTGTAGGCAGGTTTTTTTTAAAGTGCCTGTGGAAAGCATGTGTGGTTTACCCTGGAGTCTGGAGGAGAAGTATCTGTGCCTTTAGACTTGAGTGGGTTTTGTTTGCAAGTCTAATGAGCTTTTCGCTCCTCAGAAATCAATCCATGGTTTTTCCCTTTTCTTTCCAAGCAGACCAATTAGTAAAGGTGGTCATCACACATAGCGTGGCTCCTGTTTTCAGTGTCTCTTCTTTAAATATCCAAGGAAAGGGAGCACCAGGGGATACCTTCTGTTAAGCTAAAAGGATTATTGCTGCAGTTGGGCTAATTATTTCCATCTTTGCAGCATTCCCACTCTACCTGCCCTGACCTCTCTTCCTCGAGCAGATGTGGTGTCACTGCCTGTCTGTCCTTGCCTCTCTGCCTTCCCTCAGTGCTGTCCTCCAGAGCTGTGGGAGGGATTGTCCCACCGGTGCCTGGGAAGGCAGAGGGATTTGTCCCCAGGAGCTAAGGTGTGTTTGGACAATGCTCTCAGGCACAGGGTGGGATTGTGGGGGTGTCCTATGCAGGGATGGGAGTCGATGATCCTTGTGGTCCCTTTCGACTCAGGATATTCCATGATTCTGTGATTCCGAGTGAGCTGGGGCTCAGCTCTGTGGCAATGCTCCAAGGCACACGGGAAGGACAGAGGCTGATGCGGGATATTGAGGGATGAGGTGCAGCCCTAAGGGGCAGGAAGGGCTGTGTTAACTCTGCTGGTCATGGAGACGCTTCAGCCCTTTAAGAGAGGTGATGAAACCACTTGTATTGAGGGGTTTGAATAGCACATGTGTGACTTCGAAGGGCTTTCTGCCACTTATCAGCCGTTGCACTTTATGGCTCCCCTCAGCTCCTGCCCCGGGCTGTCTGCCTGGAAGTGCCAGATGTAATTTCAGATGGATTTCATCAGTGTCTCAGGTCACTTGCTGCAGAATGAAATTCCTTGAGGTGTTTGTAAATGACTCAAAAAATCTAAAGAAGCCTCTCCTGTGAGTCCTGAGGACATCCAGCTCAGCCTGTTTGTGGAGGGCTGGAGATTCACTTTTGAGATAAACCAACAGTTTTCTGTTCGTGGCGAAGAAGAGTTTGCGGGGCTGCGCTTTTGAAGTTGAAATTGCACAAGTAGGGGAGATGTTCAGAGTGGTAAAATTGTTCCCTGTCCTAGGAAACATTTTATCTTTCTTTGATTAAAGGTTACTTAAATCCTGGCTTTGTTGGCTTGCTCTCCCTGTGGAGTGTGTGTGCGTTGCACAGAAGCAGCTCTGCTCCTTCTTGTGTGAAGTGAAATGTCACTTCACGTGAGCTTCCTGGTGCAGGGCACACATCTGGCCAGCTGTGCACATTCTCAGTTAAACGAAGGGCAGATCAGGGTGATGGGCAAACAAGGCTTGTCTTGGCTGGGTGCTGTGGATCTCCAGGTGTCAGGATGAGTCTTGGGCAGAAGGAAAAGGGGTCGTTCCTGACCTGCAGGGCTCGGGGCGAGTGTGTTCACTGTGTCAGGTCGAGAACACGGTGATGGCAGAAGGGGTGCCAGAGGAGACTGTCCCAAGAGAAGGGATAATCCGGAGGAATGTGCTTCCTGGAGGTTGCTCTGTATTTGTGTCCGCTCAGGGTTATGTGAGGAGCCTCTGTATAAAAATGACATTTGTATCTGGAGCTGTACTTGACTTTGGTATGGTCAGAAGTAAAGGAAATGTAAGATTTGGAAATGTGGCTCATGTTCCTCCCCTCGTGCTGACCCACCTGGTACAAAGTGCTGACTCGCTCCCTGCAGGAGCCGAGTGTTTCATTACCCTCTGCTGCAGATCCTGGATATGATGGGGTGAGAGTTGCTGGGATTGAGTTACCTGTGTGGTTTAAGGTGAGACCTTTGATGAAGCTGGGTAATGTCACAGAACTGGAGCTTCTCGTGCTCTCTGCTGGTAGGTGTAGCTTGTGGTGTTAGTGAGCCCAAAGCTGGGATTTAATCCAAAGTCAAAATTGCCTTTTGTGGCTGATTTTCAGCTCCCACTGACTCTGAATTCAAGGGCAGACTTTACCCTGAGCAAATTCTGCCCTCTGAAGTTACTGCTTATATGTGGTTTTACCTCCTGCCTCATCAGCATGACAAAGGGTGCTGCCTGGAGGTGCCTGGAGGGATTTGTACAAGGAGCTTTTAACAATGGATGTCTCCAAATTGGACAGAAAAATACACGATTTTCCCTCAGCATTTCCCGGTGTAATAATGGAGAGCCTGGCAGGCGTGAATAGGCAGAAGTAATAAATGTTGCTGTTAGGGGCAAAAAGGAAAGCAGGTAAAATCAGCTCGAGCTGTGGCGTGGCTTGGAGTCACTGCCCAGGAGAACAGATTTAGAGAGGATGGGACCAAAATGAGGGTACTGGAACCAAAATGAGGATGTTGGACCTATGCTGTGACAAAGGAGTGACTCTGGGGTTTGTGGAGCCTTGCAGGGTTGTGGTGGTGGGTGGGTGATCCAAAAAGAGCAGCTGTGAGCTGGAGGAGTCCACGGTGCTCCCCGGTTTTGTTCTCATCCTGAGCAGCATCTTGGGCACCTGCCAAATCCGAGCACCCTGTGCGCACCTGGGCATGCTGTCCTGTCTGCTCTCCTTCCTCATCCATCTCTCCTGTTCCTGCCCTCTCTCCCTTCCATCTTAAATCCTGCCTGGCAGCCCCAGGTCCATGTTCTCCTGGGGCTTCCTCGCCGAGGCAACTGGTGCTCGCCTGGCCCTTGCCTTGGGCAGGAGCTCAGCGACCAACCAGGCTTGCTGAGAGCAAGGTGGGGACCCAGCTCCCTGCAGGATGTGGAATTCCAGCATCAGGAATCTCTCATCTGCAGCACTGCTGAGCTGCATCCTTATTTCATGGTTTTGGAGCCTGCTTTGCACGAGTTCTGCCTTTCCCCCTATTTCAGCGTTAGCTGGATTACTTTGCCAGCTCCTCCCTTCCCCCAGGTTCCTCCAGGCAGGAGGTGAAGAATGAATACTCTTTAATGTGAAGGCACTTATTAATGCTTAATCTCTCAAATATGTCACTGCTTTTGTATCTAATAATAGGGTTTATTGTCACGGCTGTCTGAGGTCCGTGCTCAGCTCCAGAGCGGGTTTCGTTCACTACTGTTGCTCACGTTAACAGAGGAGTTTTGGACTCCATGGGCTTGTTTGCTCTATCAGCATCCAGGAGCCTCCTGGTGCTTAAGTTCTTAAATGGAAAAATCCTGCTTAGGGGCTGTAGTGTTCGAGTGTTTGTGTGCAGGTGACAAGCACCTTCCCAGGGCCTGGCATGGCCGGGGTGCAGCACCAGGCCTAGGAGGGAGCAGGGCACTGCTGGGTGATGCCCGAGGGAACTTGGGTGGGTGTAAAGTGAGGTTTTGAGCCGAGTAAGGATTGCCTTGCACTGAAGTCCTGCGGCCAGGAAAAAGCCCTGAATGCTTCTCATCAGTGAAAACGGGCAGTTCTGTGAGGTGGGTAAAGCTTTTGGGCTCGGTGGGGTTTCTTTGCTGCGGGGAGAGCAGGAGCCGGCTCCTGCCTCCCTCGATAAGGGATGACAAAGCCGTGGCTTTAGGTGTGGTCAGAGCCTCTCCAAACAGGCTGGCTCCATTCATCCACGATAAAAACAAGCAGTGCTGAAACACCAGCAGCCCTGTGTCTTCCAGCAGCCTTTGTATTAGTGATTGAGAGAGAGCCCGTGACCCTCCGGAGCATGAATGGAGCCCTCGTGGCCCGAGAGCAGCAGTGAGATTATTTTAAGGCAAAAGTGAGGCTCTGAGGCAGGCGGCCCTTTTGTACATGTCATACATGTGACAGCAGAGCTGCATTTAGAGCTGAAAGAGGATAAAATCCCCGAGGAGACTGATTGCACCTCGATTATTTTTAACAAATGTACTGGGGAAGATTGAGCCGGAATTCTGAGACTTGGGGCAGGCTTAAATTCGGACAATTTCCCTCATCCCTGTGAGAAGAAAGAGGGGCACCAACTGAGCTCATTCCTGGGGAAGATGAAATTCATGTGGATTATGGAATTTTTTTTTTTTTTAAACTTTCCTCCTTTAGCCTTTGGGTTAGGAGGGGAAATAATGGTTTTACAACTCTTTGGCTGAATTTATGGTCCGTGTTCCCATGTGGATTGTCACTAGTCGTGCTGCCTGCATCTGCCTATGCTGCAAATCTGCTCATTGGCCCCATAAAACTAAAATCAAGGCAAGACAGATTGCTGCTTGATTGTCATCCCGAGTGGCCCAAACTGGGCAAAGACCAGCTGGAGAGAGACATCCGAGTGCTCAGTAGGGATGTTTTGGTATAAAGGTTTTTATTTGCTGTTCATCCTTACTGGAAAATCCTCGTTTGTCTTGTGCCTCAGCACAAACTGTGCTCCCTTGTTAGGAGAAATAAAGGTACAAATGCAGCTACTGTTGGGTTTTTGTATTAGAAGGAAGAGCTCTGGCTCTCAAATTCTGTGAACTTGTGCAGGGAGACAGAACCACCTCCCACCACAACTCCCTTGCTGTTCATGTTGTGGTGTGCAAAACATGAGCAGAAATACGCACCGGTGCCTTGCCAGCCCCTGGGCAGTGGGATCAACAACTCCTGGGAACAGGGCTGGAGCTCCCAGGTGCTCAGGGGGCTGTGAACCTGTTGGGGTGCCCACCTGCTTCCCCTGGGCTGGCACGTCCCAGTCCTTCCCCTCCCTGTCGGGAGCTGAAGGATTCTCTCATCCCTGCGCTCAGCTCTCCTGCTGATGTTTGTTTGTTTTCTCTCTTGAGCTCTTCCAGATTAGGCTTTTTTTTCCCTGCGTTTATCTTCTTACTGACCTGATACAGATTTAATAAAAAAATTGAGCTTTTCATTTTAGTAAATACAGTTGTGAACATTTTGAGGGAACATTGTTTTTCTACTGTTATGCAACAACATGATGGGGGAGATAAAAGCAAAGCAGAAACACTTGATGAATGTCCTATTGTTTGTTGTCTTTTGGCATTAAAGAATGAAAGATGATGTTCCGGAAACACACTGTGACTTTTGACCTCATCTGAAGTGCCTCTGAGTCATGAAAAACAAAAATAATTCAGCAGAGCCAGACAGAAGCTAAAATGGGCATTGCAGAGCCCTGTCTGGTTGCGTGGTGGCTGTTGGGGTGAGGACAAGTCCTGCTGAAGCCCTGAAAGCTGGTGAGATCTGACGCGTTTGTTGCTTTCTAGGCTAGGAAACCAGTGTGTCGAGAATGCCTGGCTCTTGCCTCTGTATTTATAGAGACTGTCCTGGGGAGGCCGCCGGCTGCGTTCCAGCGCTGTCAGTCACCTTCAGGGTGCTGGAGCTGGACACTGTGGGGCCAAGGGCTGTCTGGTGCCCAGGCTGGGTGTCAAGTGGCTGAAAGTGATGGCTTGGTGAAACGAGCACAGTGTATGAACTGCATGGGGAGACTTGTCTTCCTCCTGCAGGGCTGAGCTGAGCTTTTTCAGACAAGCTGGTAACACCCCTTCCTGTGAGCATCGCTGCTGGACACCCTGTCCTTTCCCTCCGCTTCTGTGTGCAGGCGTCTCTGCCATGGCACACTGGAATCCACTTCTGCACGTGCAGACTTGGATGCTGCAGAAGGAAAGCAGCGATCCCTGGGGAGCCTCACCTGCCTTGGCTTCTCCCCGGGACAGGCTTTCTGTCGCTGCGAGAGCGATGCCAGCCATGGTGGCGTGACAGTAGCTGGAGCAGATGGTGCTGTTGTCATCATTTTATTTTCTATCCATGTGCTGAAACAGCTCAAAATAACTTTGGAAATGACGGCCCAATCCGTGAAGAATGTTTTCCTTGCCCTGAGAAAATCTCCTGCAACATTAGTGGCCACAAAGCTCTCCTGGTTCTGTCGCATCCACTCTGACTGGGATCGCTCACTAGACTGAAGCTGTGGCATGAAGAATCTTTCATATTTAATATCTTCATTACTATGGCAGCATTGAATATTCACAGAACTTCTGTCAGGGTGCAGCAAATGTTGTCAGCACTGTGAAATCAAAGAAAGAGGAGCAGCTGAGATCAAAGTAAGTAATAAACACATACCTTGTGTCTCGACAGTGTCTTTTTCAAGCCTGAGGCAAAACCCGGAGGGGCTCGGGTGCAGCTGGGTGGTGGCTGGTGCTGGCACAGCGCTGGCCTCCCACACTTCCCCCTCTGTCATGTTGCTGCTCCAAAAGCAGGGTGAGGTGACCCACAGTGCTACTGTCACATGCAATTTCTGCTTGTGAGGGGCTCAGTTTCTGCTGGTTTAGTGCCTGGAACCAGCTCCTGGGGGCTGTTGGGGCAGTGCTAGTGGTCCAGGGGAAGAAGGACCAAGCAGTGTGATCTGAGCCTGGCTTGGCAAATTGCAGCCTTGCTCTGCCCAGTTTTTGAGGGCCTCGTTCTCTTGATCTTTCCACAATCAAACATTGCTGTTCTGAAGCCATAGTACCTACTTCAGGCCCTTCCTGTGGTGCTGCACCACACACAGACATTCCTGACTTGGCTAAGGTGGAAGGCGATGCCGAGCACCCATATCTCCAAGTCCTTTTACAGGTCAAGTGAAGTTTTCTTCTCATAAAATTCTCTTTAATTTATGAAGCTTCTGATTGCACATTGATCTCGTCTCAGTGTCAGCATCATTTGAGCCTGGCACCAGGCACAGCAGCATCATCTGGCTTTGCCCACGGACAGCCTGGGGAGGGAAGCTGATGTGCAGCTCGGGACTGGTGGCTGGAGCAGCTCCCGGGAGGTGCAGGCTGTGGCACTCCAGCACAGGGAGGCTCAGTCCTGTCCCCGGGCGCCCTGGCTCCGTGTGCCACAGAAATGGTGGCTGTTTGCTGCTGCAGCAAAGACGGGAGAGATTCCCAGGGCCGGCAGGAAGGCAGTGCGGTGCTGCAGGGGGGGTTTCCTTGAAGTGGTCTCTGCAATTTTTGCAGTTAAATGCAGAACATTTTACTTAACCTCAGCAGTGCAGAGTGTGTGCACCCTGCAGATGGCCCAGGGCTTGTCAGGCCGCAGGGATCTCCCCAGCCCCTGGCTCTGTGCACCACATGGATGCTGCTCTCCGTGCGCTCCTGGGAAAGCCTGCAGAGCCGGGGGCGAGCAGAGCTTTGGCTCTCGTGCTGGGTCCTACAGCTCGGGCTGTGCTGCGGAGCTCTGGTTCTGAAATGGAGCTCGTGTGAGGAGGAGCAGCAGAGCTGCTCCCGAGGAGTCGCTGTTCACAGCCTGCCACAAACACGTTGATGGATCACAGTGCGAGCTGGAGCGAGCTCCTGTCTGAGAGCTCCTGTCCGAGGGCTCAGCCCTGTGCTGTCTCAGCAGCCAGGGTGGGTATTTTCACCCCCTCTTCCTGTGAGGGTGTTTCATGTATGGCTGGCTGACAGAGTGACTTTTGGGGTATTTCTCGGCTCTTTGATTGGCTGAATTGCATTGCAGGGGCTCTGTCTGGGAGCTCAGGACAGGTGTACCAGTGCTCAGTGCCCTCCCACATGGGCTGTGTTGAGGCAGATGAGGGTGATCCTGTATCCACCAGCCTGTCCCTGCCTTGGGAGGCGGTGTGGTAGCCACTGGAGCATGAAATAAGTCCTGTCAGCTTGTTTCTGGCCTCATATTAATGAAGAAAATTGTGATAACCATGAGACACTGCTGGCCGCACGAACTGTCCTGTGTTTGTTAGATTGCAAGTGTGCCCAGAGCAGGTGAGCCCTGCCAGGCTCCTGTCCCCCGGACTGCTCTGCAGGCGGGTCTGTCCTCTGCTGCTTATCCTGGGAGCATCCCTGATAATTCCACGTGAGCGGCACAGGGGAGTGTGGCAGTCGTCAGTTAGCAGGGATGGATGCCTGGTTTTCTTTCTTCAGGCAATGCAATCTCTCAGAAAAGCAATTTCTGCCTCCTCATGGTGTCGTTTGCCAGCCAAGGTAAAGCAGTCGCTTGATGGGGCAGAACAGCTGTTGTGCCATCGGTTGTCCCAATTCATTAAGATGCCAGTGGCATTTTTTGGGAATTTTTTTCCCCTCTTTTCCCTCTCCCCATCCTTTTTGGTGCTAGGGGGCAGGCTGGGGGAGCAGTCTGTGACACTGTCTGAGGACTCTGCTGTGCCTGGTGGTGCATCCACATCTGGGCACAAGCCTAGCCTTGAAAGGCAGTGCCGGGGGAATATCAGCCTTCCAGCATTTTCTGTAAGTAAATAATGACTAGTACAAGCCTGAGAGCTGTTGAGCCCACCTTAAAACCTGCAGCAGCAGGGAAGATGCTCTGATTTGCAGCCTGGGATGGGAAGAGTCAAAGAGAATTAGCTGGTAAATAAGATCTGCCTTCTCTTTGATCCGCTCTACGTGTTCGACTGCTTAAAGGCTTCCCCTGCAAGCAGGATTTTGGGGAGGAGGAATTTATCCACCCATCGACCATCTTGGGGCTCAGTCAAACGCAAGATGCTGCAGCAGGGGGTTGGGAAGAAATCCGAAGGCAGCCTGGTAAATCCGTGCCAAAGAGGCTTCTCTTCCCTCTCACAAAGAGCCTGCTGAACACACAGGGCAGCCTTTAAAACTGCTGTTGCTTCCTTTTCTGCTGCCACGTAAGCCCTTCTGATCAGAGCTCTAATCTAGCTAAAGTTAGTGGACTTAGGGACAGCCTGATTTTTGCATCATATTATGGAATGAGCTGGATGATCTGGAGTGCCAGCACCTCCCTGGGCCGTGGCCACCCTTAAACACCCTCCGAGAGCTGGCGGGGAAAGCTGCGGTGGAAGGGTGGGGTCTGCAGTGGTGTTGGGAAAGGTTGGGCTTGGCTTGGTCAGATAAACCAGGCCAAAAGTGAGAAGGAAAGCAAGAAGGGGTGAAAGATCAAGGAAGGAAGATGCATTTAGTGACAGGAGATGCTGCAGGTGGACAGGGAGGTGCTCAGGTTTTGGGTGAGGTGAAGGTGGAGCAGTCGCAGTTGCGATGCCCTTTTATTTGGGCGGAGAAGAGACGTGCAGACAAACCCATTCCCGTCCTGCAGCTCAGGCCGTGGGCCGGGGTTTTCTGTTGGATAATCTGGTCTCTAATTGCTACCCTGCTCTGAGGCAGCTGCTGAACTGGGCCTAAGCTGATTTGGGATGGCAAATTCTGTTAGTTTAATTCTCAGCAACCCTGAGGAACTTATCAGCATGTGAGCGTTCCTTGGCTTTTCTCTGGCCACGAGCCTGCTCTGGAGACCCCCGTGGTGGCCCCTGGCAGTAGCTCACAGAGCTTTTGGCTGTGAAGAGGTTTGGTTTGGAAGGGCTATATTGGTCTGGGAGGGACTTTGGACAAGGGAATGAGTGACAGGAAAAGAAAATGGTTGTCCATACTGCTGTGATGAGACTCCTGTGCCCCAAAAGCTGTGCTGCTGTGAATCCAAACCCATCTCATGTCTCTTTGGAAAGTTTATGCATTGTTTAGACAATTTCTTTTGCAACTCTGTTCTATTGCTCCAAGAGGCGTTCATCTGTCTTTGAACCTAACGGAAGTTTTTCTGTCCCCTTGACTAGATATCATGAAATTCTGTGTAATTTCTCAGCTCACTGCATATTAGTGCCTGCAATTAATGAGATCATCGTCCATATTCCTTCCTCTGTCGGCTTCTGGGAAAAACAGTACTTGGAGAAGTACACAAAGGAGATGAAAAGGAAGTTGCTTATGAATTATGAACAGCCTTTCAGGCTGATGTTGTTTCACAGTGCTGTCACTCTGTTTTAATTATGTAATTCAGATGGAATGATGCTTTTTTAAAGCCCTGTTTGTGTTTGATCACCTTTCAGAGGTAACACTTAGCTCGTGTTTGTTGAATTTTCATTTTTAACAACAGGAGTGAGTGCTTTTGTGCCCTTTCTGATTAAATAATGGAGAAGGAAGATGCCGGGCACAAGACAATAGCCAAGAGGCTGTGCTTGGCCATGTCTGGGATTTACCTGGGTGATCTCTTGGGTGTTTTGTGGCTGGCGTGAAGGGTGGAGGTGCTTGGCTGGGCCCACTGATGAGTCTCAGAGTGTGCAAATCCAGCCAGTATCTCCCAAGGCGATACTCCCTTCTGCTGAAATGTCCCTTTTCCCGTATTTTCTTACCCACGTGCACCAGGAGCCCCCGCACCCACCCGCAAACAGCGCTGCCAGCGCTGGTTTATTTTGGGACTGGGGTGTGTGTAAAGCGAGCCTCTGCTCCCGGCCTCGTGATCCCCGGCGTGGCGCACTTGGAATCGCTGCGGGTCCAGGCTCTCCCCTGCTCTGCCCGGGGACGGTCCCGGGCCGTGTCCCTTGGGCTGTGCCCACAGTGAGCGGGGGGCAGCTGTTGACCCGCTTCCCTGGGCAGGAGCCGTGGGAGCATCGTCCCCTGGCACCGAGGGGCTGTGGGGAGGCTGTTTGGTGCTCCTTGGTGACGGGGCTGATGATGCTGTCTGGCACGGACCACGCGAGGCTGAGTGGCCCCGCAGCACAGCTGGGTGCTCGGCATCGTCCCTCTCCCTGCTCCGCTCGTTGTTTTCACGTTGTTTGCAATTCTTCCCCGTGAGGGTGGGCAGGCCCTGGCACAGGGTGCCCAGAGAGGCTGTGGCTGCCCCTGGATTCCTGGCAGTGTCCCAGGCCAGGCTGGACGGGGCTTGGAGCAGCCTGGGACAGTGGAAGGTGTCCCTGCCATGGCAGGGGTGGCACTGGGTGGGCTTTGAGGTCCCTCCCAACCCAAACCATTCTGGGATTCTGTGATCCTTGGATGCGTTCAAGGCCAGGTTGGATGGAGCTCTGAGCCACCTGTTCTAGTGGAAGGTGTCCCTGTCCACAGCAGGGGGTTGGAGCTAGAGGGTCGGGGGCAGGAGCTGGCCGGGCTCTCCCCGGTTAAACTCCGCTCCTGGGCCAGCCAGGGGATGCTGAGTGCCCAGGGCGGCAAACACCACCGGTGCTGGTGGGCTGAAATCGGGCTCTTCCTCCTGCTCCTGGCAATGAAAACTTTGCCTCCCAGGTACCTTTGCCTTCTGTGCACAGCTCCAATGACTCCTCCAAGGCCTCTCCTCCCGCCAGCCGGGCTTCAGGTCTGGAAAATGAGAGGTTTGGAGGAGCTGTTAATTATGGGATAGGCTGTTGCTTTTTAGATAGTGTCCCTGGTTAAGGGGAATAGTTCTGCTGGGGATGGATAAGGTTCTTTGGAGGGTTTGTGCTTTATCTGCCATGCAGAGGGTGCTGTTCAAGTTTATCTTTGTGCAGCTTTCTTTGCTCTAATTATGCATCACTGAACCACTGCTTCAAGGTGGGGCTGGTTTTACACTTTTAAGAGTATTTTAGAATTTTTTTTCCCCTTGATGTTATGTTTTTCCCTAAGAGGGATTTCCCCTTCCCCCACTCAAAAGGAAAAACAAACAGGATTATCATTATGGACTTCTTTCAGAATTTTCAGACCATCTTTGAGAATTCAAATCTAGAATATGTAATTTTAATAAGATTTAAATTCTCTTTGGTCATATGAATTCATTACCTGAGTGAAAAACCAAGGCAAAGCCGAGACTTTCCCTCCCTCCCCAGTTGGAGGTGGTTTTGTTCCCCACCACGGACGCTGCTCACGTGGCTCGGGCACAGAGGGACTCTGCAGGAGCAGAGGGAGGACATCGTGCTTCATCTGCTAGGAGATGCTTCTGCTCTGCAATGAACGGGCACTCGGGGCATTCCCTAAGCTGCAGCCGGGTTTGAGGTGCTCCCAGGGTCCCGCTGAGTGTTTTATTGATGGACCTTTGTGCCTTTCGCTCGTGCTTTTTCCCCTGTAACAGAAAGGCAGCTCTTTCTTGTCTCTGAAAAATTAATGGCTGCATCCTCCCGAGCCCCTTCAGCTGCATCCTGCCGTGCCATGGTGGGAGTGGGGGCTGGCCCTGCCTGTCCCTGAGCAGCGCGGGCAGAGAACAGCATCCCCAGCCCCCCTGCACAGCGCCGGCCGCCCCTTTGTGCTGGAAAGGCCTGGCACTGGCTGGTCAGTGGAAGCAGGAGACAGCCAGCCCTGCCCTGCAGCGGCTCCGCCAGCCTGTGCTGAATCACGGCCGCTGCTGCAGCGCCAGGGCTGCAGCCCTGCGCGCCCAGGAGGAGCGGAAGGTCCTCCCCGTGCTGGGCGCTGCCCATGGAGCCAGCGGATAAACCTTCCACGAGGAGTCCCCGCTGGATGGTGCCCCAGGAAATTGTTGTCCAGAGGCAAGAAAGGACTAAGTGTGGGGAGACACTTAACTGCCCTTCTCCAAAAGACATGTGGGAGGAAGAGAGGAAAGGAGGCAGAGTAAGGAAACAGCCTCATGTAAACGCAGCACAGCAGATTTGTGAGTGTTTTGCTCTGGATGTGCAGCTGGGAAGCAAAGGTGTTTCTGTTGGGAGGTGTGTAGTGAACAGAGTGTGGCTGGGAGGGGATCACCACTGGTGAGGGGGCAGGAACTGCTGCTGCCGTCCACATTTTCCTGCCAAAGACAGGGCAGTGCTTTGGGAAAACTGCTGTACCCAGTCCCACGCGTGTGTTTGGGGCAGAGAGGTCACCCTTGTGTGCATGCACACACAAACACACCAGAGCAGCAATTTCTGTGTCATTTTACACTCATGTTTGTGCCTAGGGTGCTTTTGTGGCCCCTGCACTAGGTTAACACTATATTTTAGTATTTCAGTGCTGTAAATAATATCAAGCATCAGCCAGATGAGGCCTGGATATAATCAATATGATCCTTTGAGCACTGGGAGGAGGGCAGCCATATGTCCGAATAATTACGGCCCACCAATTAGAGCAAAAATTAGATACTTAATTCTTTCCTATTTTATACCTCTATTTTTATGGGTGATTTCATTCCAGGGCAAGTTCTCCAGCTTCCTTGGTTCTCCAGTCCTGTCAAATAGCTCTGTAGCTGTCTAAGGCAGTAATTAAATTGCAGAGTCATCTTGCTAAGGTTTAAAAAAAGCTGGGTGAGAGATCTGGTTGCTGGCCCTGGAGTTTCTCTTGTGTGGTTCCATACATCCAGTTAATTTATTGCCAGCAGACAAACCCACAAGTTTCCTCCTTGCTGCTGGTAACCTGAGCTCCATTGCTGGATTCATTTGTCCCTGACGGTCATGGCAAACATGTGATCACACTAATAGCTGATTATTAATCACTGCCAATGGCTGTAATTATATCAGCTCTTAGGAAGCCAGCTAAAAGCACTGTCTGTCCATCCAGCATGGAGAGCAGGGCCCTGCGTCGTGGGGCAGATAATGGTTGTTGGACACTTCATTTCCTTTTGCAGATCGATGCAGTTTAGGAAAACAACTCAGATTTGGCACCTTTCTGCTTCCACCCCAGTGTCCAGACCTGTTTGCTTTGCTCTGCACTGTGGTGGGGCTTTCTGAGCCCTGCAGGAAGGGTTTGGGGTTAAAGCAGGGGTTGTGCTGTCCCTTCACAGCCACAACCAAGTGAGACCCTCTCCTCTAAGAGTCCCGAATCCATCTCTGGAGAGTCCTGGTTTCCCCCCATATGTCACTTTTGGATGGCTTTTAAGATGATGAGTGTATTGTGGTAGGTGTGTATCCCTGCTGGGCGTATCCACAGGGATGGAAGGAATCCCTTCCCACAGCAGCATCACACCTTACCAGCAGGGACGCTGATTAAACTGGGAAATGCAGAGTTTGGAGCGTGCACCAGGAGTCTGTCAGCACTTAGCCTGCTGCTCCCAGGGATCTCCTGGGGCAAAACTGTGTCAGAGCAGTGTCCTGGGTGCTCTAGGATGGTCATTTTGCTTGGGGTGTCTTAAATACTGGTGGAATTTGAATGCAGCTGGCAGGAGTTGCCTGTATGTTTGTTGTGAGGGATGCAGTGACTGGCGCACACTTTTGCTTGTGTAGGAATGAATGACCAGACCTTCTCTTTGCTCCTGCTGTGTTAGGTTTTGCCTAATGGGTGTTAGTTTTTACTCTCCTTTTCAGGTACCTTTGCTGAGAGGTGGCAGAGCAGCCTCAGGACATCACCATGATGGAGGATCACGCACCTGGCCAGGAAAAACACTTCTCATCAGGTGAGCACATGCAGGAGATGGTGGAAGGACCTGCCTGGCCCACTGCTGAGCTAAGTGGGGAGAGGGAGAGCGGCGTGGTGGTGCGAGGGGTCCTTGGGGACAGCCTTCCGTGTGTGTGCAAGGACACTGTGGATCAGCTGGCTGCAGCCAGTGCGCCGTGGGGAGCCCACCAGATGCTCCAGCATTCACAGTCATAGGAAAATGCTGCTCGTGGACATCATTGTCCAGCACGAGCAGAACAACCCCTGGTATCCAGACTAGGGGTGATCCCACTGCTGCAGCTTTGCAAGTGTGTGTTTGTGTTCACTCCTCAGTTTGCTATGAAAACACAGCACTGTTTTTATTTGGGGTCACAGCCCAAGGATGCTGCTTGCTGCCTGCTTTCCTCACCTGCACAGGGACCTGGGGACAACTGAACAGAGAGCTCTGGGAGTGGGGGCCATGCCAGAGTCTTCCTCACCATATTTCAGACCTGCATTTCTCCAGAAGCTTTTCCTTTCTCATTTTGCCATGCTCCACAACTGAGCTTGGAAACCCGCACAGCACCAGCAAACCTGGTGGGACTCACTCCCGGCTATGCTCCATATAAACATCATCTTAATTTCCTTTTCTTGAGGTGCTTTGGACACCTCTTACACCAGATAAATGGATGGCCTCCGTCCTGGAGAGAATCCACAGCATCCATTCATCCCGGGCTCTGTAGCGCATTGTGGTCCGATAGCTCCTCTCAGCTTGTTTCACACATCACAGGTTCCCAGGGATTTTGCTTCTTCTTTTCCAAATCAGTTTTTCCAGCTCTCATTATTTGATTTGCCCACACCTTTGCTGAGAGGAGACTTGTGCCTCTTGCCCTGCTCTTCCAGAAGACTTTTGCCACCACTTCTTGGCACAGAATGTTGTCCTGCACTGAGCCCGTTACAAACACGGGCTGCTTTGCAGTCCTGGGAGTGCTCAGCCTGCTCTGGGAGGGAGAGGACAACAGTGACTCGGAAGCTGCACATCTTTCCTCCTTACGTTGCTGAGATCTCCTTGCCTGCTTGTGCCATGCTTTGCTCTTTCTGCCTGTCCAGTTCACTGGGCTTTTCTTTTGCTGATGGGTTTCCGCTTGTTCCTTTTGGTGGTGACACTGGTGCTTTTGGTTGGCATTTTCACGCTTTGCTTGCTTTTAGTTCAGGTGGTTTTTGCTCTCCAGCTGCAGCTTCTTGCTGCTGTGGATCTGGGCAATCAGAGTCGGTAACCCCCAGGCCCCAGTTCATAGCCAAGGACTTGTTGTAAGCATTTGAATGTTTTCCAGGCTATCCCCTTCAGATACCAGTCGATGATGGATCGGATGAGCCTGTTTCTGAAACATCTGACGCTAAGAGCACCCCAACTACGGAAGGTGGGAGCTCTTTGACTTTCTGCTTTGAAACCATGATGGATGGGGTCGTGGTAAACCTCGCCACAGACTCCCCGTGCCGTGTCCTGGTGGGGTTTCTCAGGAGGAGAAAATGCTCTTCGTTAGGCTCGTCACTGGTGGTGTTTGCCATGCTGCAGAATGAGATAATGAGCTTTAAAGGTGGAGAGTGGGCTGGAAAGCAGGAAAGGTGAAGTGTTCATTACACCTGAGGAAGTTGCTTGTGGTTTGTTTCCTGCAGACTTCTTGCACGGGCACTGCAAGGTCCTGGCAGTGCAGCCAGGAGCAGTCCTGTGCTGTGTGACACAGGTTTGTGTCACTGTGCTCCCCAAGCCCTGAATGCCTCGTGGGTAGAAAGACTCTAATTCCAGAATGGTCCAGAGACTTGTTCACTGTTGTAATTACCTTCACTTTTTGCGTTCCTCTGGCTGCTTTAATGCCAAGTATCTGCCTTTGGAGACTTGAGGTAGAGGCTTTAGCTTGCAAAATTGTTCTGAAAGGAAGGAAGGGTGGGCAGAGATGCCGAGCAGTCCCAGCCCTGTCCCGCTGGAGGCATGGGCTGACTGATTGTCTGGAAAGTGCCTCAAGAAATCGGGATATAAAACCTGTCTGGTGCAGGAGGGGATGTTATCCTGCTTTCCAGTTGGATTGGGACTGTCAGGATGAGCAGACACCCCTCTGGTAGGTGGAGCCAGATGTCTGTCTGTCCCAGAGCACGATGCAGCCACACTGGGGTGTTTTGTGAAGGTGTCCCATGGGAGCTGCTCTGTCCTGCTCCAGAGCAGCCCAGTCCCCATGCAGGATTGCTGTGCCTGTGCATCAGGCATCAGTGGCTCCTTTTAGCTGTGGATTTTTGGACAAAAAGGCAAAGCCCTTAGAAGCATAGGGAGCACGTTGTGGTACATTGTGTGTCAGGGGGGCAGCTCATGGTGTCCCTGTGGTTCTGGCTTTGCTGTGTCGTGCTCAGTTGTTCCCTCCACAAGCTCCACTGGCACAAGGGAGGGAGCCGAGCGCTTCTCTGAGCAGAAAGTTCTTCAGGCACGTCGTGGCCTCCAGAGGGCTTTGCCTCTCAACAGCTGTGTGAAAGCTGTGTTGTTTTTCAGATGCCACAGCACCTTTAGTGGAGGAAGGAGACCACGAGGATCAGGGTGGTGCGGAACAGCACGGGGAGATCCCAGAAGGAACTACAGGTGAGGGAGACCAAGGTGCAGCTTCATCTCTTGATGCAGACAGAGCAGAGAGCTGGACTGGTCGGTGCTGTGAGACAACACCACGAAACCTCTGACAGGGATGCTTCTCCCGACGCTGCTTCCTTCTTCTCCAAATAATTCCTCACTTAAATTGTCCTCTTGCCTTCCCCATCCTGGGGGAAACTCGCAGCCTTTTCTTCTCTCTTTCTCTGCTCCACATCTGACAATCCTTCTGTCTGGTGTCTCTGTGGTGGCTTTGGCTCCCACCTCCAGGCTCTACCTGCAGATCTGGGTCGTTCCTGCCCCTGTGCCAGCAGCCCCTCGCCGCTGCTCTCCGCAGGCCCTCGGTGCCTGTCCTGCAGCCCCTGGGCTCTGCCCAGCCCTCGCGGGTGTCTTTGCAGTGGCAGGTGAAAACCAGGCCACTGCAGCAGTGCTTTTAAGGATAATGCAGAGGAAGTGAAGTGACTAATTCAGCCTGAATGCCCTGTGGGGAATCACTGCACCTGGGCCTGGTTTTCCAGGGAAGGATGGGGCCTTTCAGAGGCAGAGCGGGGAGCAACTGTGGCAGGGCTGTGTGAGAGAGAGCAGGATCTGGGAGGGCAGGTCTGTGTGCGAAAAATGAGGATGTGTCCCCTGTGCCGTAGCCAGTGGCTTTCCCTGGAAGCATCAGGCAGGACCTGAGAAAGGTAGTGGGTGGAAAAGGGCTTCTGCCACTGCCAAACACTGAAACAAACTCACAGCAGTGAAATTTCTGTCCTGCATCCAGTCCCTGAGCTGCTGGTGGGGCCCTGGGCTGAAAGACGGAGGCTCTGGTGCAAGATCTGACTGTCCCAGGGAGCCAGTGTGTGTGTCCTGAACTGCTTGGAAAAAAATGAGGAAAACAGAGAAAGTCCTGGTTTGACTGGAGAACTGTGACATACAAATGTAATTGTTTAAGCTGGTTTGAAAGTAGTCATAGAATAAATTGAAAAAATGCTGATGGAGACAAACCATCATCACTGTGAAGAAAACCATGCTTCTCTGATGTACCAGTAGTCCTGAAGTTCAGGATTTCTCTAGATTTGTATCAGGCTTGGAATTACTGGTCTCACACAGCCTTGGCAGGGCTCACAGGTTGGTCACAGACACCAAGAAGGTGAGCTCAGGTAAGAGACATTAATGGGAGTGCTGCTGGCCACGTAAAGGCCAGGTGGGGAAGAAGAGGGATTTAAATCCACAAGTTTCCTTGTTCCTTAACAGCCTGTTTTCTGCCTGGAAGAGCTTGTACTAACCTGCCATTTAGGATGTGGAAGCTGGTGAAACACTCCTCTGGTCTGTACAGCACAGGCTGAACAGATCTACCCAGATGCATCATCGGTGTGGGGAGATTTCCTTTCTGATACTGCCCTGCTCACAGTACAGCAGAGATCCTGCCCATTCTGATGGGCAGCCTCGGCAGGGAGGTGAATTCGTTCTCCAGGCACATGCTTAAACTTAACTCTTGTTTTGATCGTGTTTTTCCCCTTCTTTCTCCTACCTGGGAGCAGCTGAAGAGGCGGGCGTAGGAGCCACTCCCAACCTGGAGGACCACGCTGCAGGAGACGCCGCTCAAGGTGGGTGAATTGTCTGTCGCTGAGACCAGTTGTTGCTGCCCACGTGTGCAACTGGTTGGTGGTGGCTTGGGAATTTTGTTCTGTGAGGAAATGCTCTGCCCTGCACAGCAGCTGTGCAGTTCTCCCTGTTCCTGACAGAGGAGGGTCATACACGCTTGGAATGTTCCAACACACTCATTTCAGGGAGTTGCAGCTTCTCATGCACCAGATTTCTCTCTCAGATGGCCAAAGTCATGGTGCTTGTTTGTCCAGTTGCAAAACCAGGGCATTCTCCAGGCTGGAAGAGCTGATGGACAGAGCTGGGATGTGCCGTGACCAGAGGAACTGCTCAGATTGAGCAGAGGCAGGGTGGACCCTGCGTGTCACATGCGAAACTAGTGCATTGTTTAATTACTGTGTCTTTCTAATGTAAAACATGACTCAAACCTACTCACTGATACCCTGACTTTAACATTATGGGATTTTTCTCCTCATCCCAGTCTTGGGGAATGTGAGTGACAAAGCCAGGCACAGTGGGCAGCGAGTGTTCTCACAGCATTAATTACGTGTCTGCTTAGATGAGCCGAAAATTATCCAGGGACCATTTGGACCTGGAAAGCTTCTCTTGACTCTGCTCAGCTCAGACTTGATGGAAAATTGGTTTTCCCAAAGCCTCCAGTGCTGGCTTAATTCCGTGGGGCAGACTGAGGGTTTGAGGCTCCTCGTGATGTTTCTGTCCTGCCTGCACTCTACACCACAGCCCTAATTTAGTGCGCTGTTTAAAATCTCAGTGAAAAGCCATTTTGTGAAGCAGTTTCCTGTGCAGTAAACACAACAAATCCCTCCAGTTGGGCAGTGTCTTTCCTCCTCGTGGCTCTATTAGTGCATTTAGACATCCATGTCTTTTGCAGAAGTAAATAGGTCTTTGCCTCCTCAGCTCAGGGCGGAATTCAGGTTGTTGTTGCTTTCCACACATAGATGAGCACAGTTCTGTGCACTCTGCTCCCTGCAATTAGAATAAAACCTTTACTTGCCTGGCCAGTGGTTTTTGGACTGTCAGCTCTTCTATATATGAAATAGTGGCACCACTATAAAAAAGAAATCAGGATTGTTAGTGGAGGGGGTTGAAGTTCTCTCTTCTCAGTGCCCTGGCTTTAGTGCTGTTTCTCACCAGATTTTTGCTAAGCCCTTTCTGTCCTGTCCTGGGATCTTTCAGCTGTCACGTACGAGGTCTTTGTTTGGTTGTTTCACTTAACTGTGATATTCTCTTAAAATGGGGAGGACACTGATGAAAGACCAAGTCGGTCTTGACTTCATCTTTTCTTGTGTAATCTTGTTTGTTATTCTACCAAAGCCACAGTCGTGATCTCAGGGCTCTGATTTAGGCTCTTTGCCTGCTCAGTGCTCAAAAAGTCAGGAAGGAGGACAGGGCTCTGGCCCTTGCTCAGGCCCTTGAGGCAAGAAGAGGTGGGCACTGAGCAGCAAACCAATGGTCCAGTGGTGTTGTTAGGGAAAATGGGAATGTTCTTGGCTTTTGGAAACTTCTACAGCTAAACCAGCTCGTGGAGTTTAGGGTGAACCTGGCCACCTCCAAGCCGGGCCCAGGCAGGAATCTGGTCTCCCACGTGCTGTGGCTGTCGCTGTTCCTGATTCCTGTGGGGATCAGAGTTTCTGTGAAGGCAAAAGCCCCATGTGGGAGTGAGTTGTCTGTTCAGTGGGGCGGGGTGGGACTTGCTTTTCTCTCTCGATTGCCGGTAGAAATCCTGAATCTCTCATGTTGCGTGATGTTTGACATGCCTGTGCTAATCTCTTGCCCATGCTTCACACCCCACGTCTTCAACTCCAGGCGAGCCGAGCTCTCCAAAGCTCCAGCCTGGCCCTCAGGAGTGTGTGGGAGAGGCAGTAAAAGGTGCCAGCCAGCCCCCAGAGCAGGGAGCGGGGCCTCAGCAGCCGCCTCTGTCGCATGAAACGAAGGCCCCGGCCACAGCTCCCACCAGAATCGAGGTCACCATCCCAATACCCCTGGATATGTACCAAGGCTCCGGAGCATCCGAAGGCAGCAGTGAGTTGTGGGATCAGGGAGGCAGAGAAGGCGTCGGTGTGGAGCCAGAGCTGGGCCGTGGCGTGCGCACGGAGGGTCTGGCAGGAGCAGGTGGCGCAGGTGACCGTAAAGATGGACCATCTCCTTTGTGTGCCAGAGCCCCGGTAAAAGATGATTCCGGCGGACAGGAGAGAGATGAGGACCGGGATATTGATGAAACTTCTGAGCAGGGTTTGCCTTCCCTTGTGGATCAGCGTGTTTCACTGGGACCTGAAAAGGGCTTGTGTCCAGCAGCAGCCAAGGAGACTCGTGAAGAACACGATGGAGAAAACAAGTCCAAAGATGTCCTCAGAGAGACCCCAGGAGAGGCACTTCTGACTGAAGCTGAGTCACACAAAGCAGGAGAGGACCAAGAGGAGAAGCGACAGCCACTGGGGGGAGAAGGAGTTCCGGATGTGACCCCGTCAGAGCCTTCTGAAAGTGTCTCCCAAAAAGAGGCTGAGCCCAAGAAGGGAGAAGATTCTGGGCCTGTGCTAGAAACAGCCAAGCTCCCTGCTGAGGTAGAAGATGGTGTGAAGGACAAAGATGCTCCTTCGGAAGAGGTTGTGCCAGAGGCAGGGGGCCGCCGGACGCCCAGGAGGAAGCCCAGTGGCCCGGCTGCAGACAAGGCCAGTCGTGTCCCTCTCCTCAAAGGTGTGTGCTCCAGCTGCTGCCCTGGGCTCGCCTGGCTCCCAACAAGGCTGCCTGATCCAGCACCGCAGCTCGCTGCCACCTCGACTCCTGCTGCTTGGAAATGGCCTGGACCTGCGCTGTGACTGATCTACAACGCTGCTGCTCCCTTCCTGCCCCTCCCTCTTTATTTAATCCTGGATTGGATTGCCAGACCCTTGCGCTGCGGTTCCGCGTCCCTTGCATGGTGCTGGCGTGTCCCTAATCATGCTTTTTTTCACCTGTTTTTGTTTTGATTTCCTTGGATCTGTTGGGTGGGCGCCTTAGCTCCTACCTGGCACCTTCCCAGAGAAGACGAGGACCGGATGGACGTGGCTCTGGCATGCTGGAGTGGGGCTAACCTGGCGTGTGCAGCTTGTTCCGGCAGGACACGTGCCATCTGGTTTGCATGTCTGATCCAATAACTCTTGGAATTGGCTTTCCTAAAGAGGAGGGAGGAGGAAAAAGGCAAGGATGGCAGGTCTAACCATGGAAAAGCCCCCACACTGATCCTGTTTCTTGTACTTTCCCCTTAAATATCTGCTACCCAAGGCTGCTGGAGGCACGGTCTGCAGCCAGCGGGACCTTTTCCCACTGCCAGGCATGTCCACTGCTCTTCCAAAGCATCCTGCTGCCATCCCAGCTCTGGATGGGGTGTCCCTGGGTGTGCCAGCACAGTGTTTGGGGGTTCAGCAGGAGCTGCCTGTGTGTCTGGAGGCATCTAAACAGTGTGTGGGGCTGGGCTGGGAGGGCAGGCTTGGGTCAAGGTTTGAGTTCACTGAATGCATGAGCATCCCTTAGACCTTTCCTTTCTATTTTCCACCTCTCCTGGGTTCAGGAATGTCCCAAGGGCCCAGCTCAGTGGCCGAAGGCAGGTGGTGCTGTGAGCTGTTAACAAGCCAGGGCAGCAGGACACACGTTGTCTTACCGTGCTGTACCTCAGCTCTGGCTCTCCAGGGTCTGTGCTGGGGGAAGCTCTGCCTTTTCCCCCAGATCCACATTCCAAAGGCTGGCTTGGCTGCTCCCATTAGCCTGGGAATGCTGCTCTGGTTTGCGGCTCTTTGCTGCGCAGGGCTCACGAAGAAATTGTTGATGGAGCTTTTTCCACTGGAGCTAAAGCTCATAACATATTTCTCGTTGTTCCCTCCGGGATCAGCAGCGGGAGGCTTTGCACGTGTGCTGCAGGGCACTGGCATGGCTTGCACTGGAGCCTGGAACCACGGCAGGGTGGGGATGCACTGCCCAGAGCCAGCCAGCTTCTGATTCAGTAGGAGAAGTTTAATTATTTAATGGTCTTTCCCTTCAAAGACGGAGATACTTGGTGGCCGTTTGGCTCCAGCCCTGCTCCCGTGTGCAGTTTAACTGAATTTGGGAGGGGTGGTGCCTCCAGCAGCTCTGGGATGGGTCAGTGCTGGATTAACAACATTGTCCATGTCATTGGGAAAGGGCGGATCCCCCAGGACAAGTTTCCAAACACTGGGGACAATAGCAGCAGCTTCTCCTCCCAATTAGCTGAAGATGGGGGGAAAAGGGCTTTGTTATGAGTGCCTTGTAGTTCAAACTTTATCTCCTCCCCATTTCTGATCTCCTAATTAGACTGACCTAGGTGGAAGGGGCACTGTGCTGGGAGGCAGGGAGCAGCCTGTCAGGAGAGATGGGAATTAACAACAGCCAGGATAAAAGTGCTCTGCAATGCCAGCTGAACACCCCCCTTAAATGAGATCACGGTGCTGCTGGACTGGGGCTTCCTTCGGCTTGAGTCCCTGTTTACGTGATTGTTAGAACAAGTGGGTGTTCCAGAGACTCGTGTTTAGGGTTAAAGGGAACTTTCTGTCCTAAGCTGGATGGATCCTGCGGAAACTGGGTGGAAATCTGAGCAAAATGCTCTCACACAAACCTCGTTGGTGTGTCTGGTCTCCAGTGCTGACTAACACAGGATCATCTGCTAACACAGAAGGAATGTGTTTGTGGAGTGGTGGAAGGATTTCTGCAAGAAACGGTGACTTTGTCATTTTTCTAAGAACAGTATTGAGTTTAAGGGAGAGCAGGGACAGGGAACACCCGCAGCAGTGTGGTGTCATCTCTGGAGTTTATGACCAGTCCCAAGAGGTGTGACTGTGTGTTTCCATCTGTCAGGTCGTGTTGACAAGGAAGGGACCGAAGCTGATGAAAAGAAACCCAAGGTAAGCTAAAAAACAAAACCAGGGGTGACACCTGTCCACATTCCTGGCCCCTCTCCCGCCCTCCTGACCTGCTTTTGTGCCTCTTAGGAAACCTTCCCATTATGTTCCATTTTTCCATTTGTTTTCAAGAGTGTTTTTATTTTTTCTTCCTACTCCCTCGGGTTTGGATGGTGCAATCCATGGGTTCTTTGAGGGTGAGGAAATGGTCCAAATCTAAATCAAACTCGTGGCTCATGGGGTTGGGTGGGTGGTCAGAGAAATCATTTTCTCAGCCCAGGACTGGAAAGCAGCAGCTGACCTTGGGGCAGGCTCAAAACTGCACTGAGGACAAGCATAACTATGAAAAGAGCAAAACATGTAATTAAAACATTAAATAAAATAGTCTAGGCCTTGCAGATCATAGAATATCCTGGGTTGGAAGGGATCCACAGGAATCATCAAATCCAGCTCCTGGCTTGCACAGGACAACTCCCCAAAAAGATGCTGTGTTGTATTCTGGGTGAGGAACAGAGTTTAATAATGGGTAAATTCCAGAAGGTTAACAATATCTGTCACACTGGTAATTTGGAGGAAGTTTAGCTCAGCTGGCCATTATCCTGGTTAGTGCCTGAGTGGGATAATGGACAAGCTATGGGGAAGTTCAGTGGGTGAAGAGTTAAAGATGAGGGATAGAATTATTTTCAAACACTGAAATTGGTTATTTCTCCATACGCTGCCCCGGCAGTCCCAGCCATCACCTACCCCACACGCAGCTCTGTATTGCACCTTCCAATCCTATTTGATGTCGCTGATCCCATTTTGTTTCCCTCCCATGCTGATTTTTTTTTTTGTTTTTGTTCCCATTTTATTTCGTTTCCATGTCCAAGAAATCCTCACCCTGCCCTGCCAAACCCCCCGGCTCCATGCCCCCCCTCCGACACACAGCCCCTCCGAAACCACCCTCCAGCCCTGCCTCCGCCTCCAAACGAGCCCCTCCTGCCGCAGCCCGGCCCGCCGGTGCAGGGACGCAGGAGACGAGAGCCAAGGTAAGGGAGCGGGGGGTGAGAGAGGCCAGGGGCAGTACCTGGAGGCGTTCCTGGGCGATGGAGCTTGGCTGAATCCTCCTCTGTCCCATGGAGAGGGTGGGATGTGCTTCCCCTTCACCTTCCCGTGGTGAGGCCAGGCTGGGCTGCGGTGCTGGTGTTGGGAGGAACCAGCACAGAGAGCACTTGCTGCAGGGGGGGACCTGCCCTCCCCGAGGCGTTCCCAGGTCCCCTCATGCCCTTCCTTGTTTGCAGCTCTGTCTGTGCTTCTGCAGGCAGCAGATGAGTTTGAGCTGTGCCAGAGCTGCAGGTGCTGCACAGGGCAGGGAATGCAGCACATCCATGGCTAATCCTGCAGGGGGATCAGAACCTCGGAGCTTTTTCCCTTTGTGGCATTCGGTCACATAAATACACCCGTGGCGAGGGAAAGCACAGGGAGTGCAGCTCACACAGAACCATGGAATCCTGGAATGGTTTGGGTCGGAAACGACCTTAAATCTCATCCAGTCCCTCCTCTGCCTTGGGCAGGGGTGCCTCCCACTATCCCAGGCTGCTCCAAGCCCCATCCAGCCTGGCCCTTGGGCGCTGCCAGGGATGAGGCAGCCACAGCTGCTCTGGGCACCCTGTGCCAGTCACAGATGCTGGGATTAATTTATCTTCCGTACAAAATTTTAGCAGAACAGGGGAAACCAAAGGCTGAAATTCAGAGAACAGAGGTGTGGCTAAAGCAGGTGTGAGCGTGCAGTGAATGGTGCAGCTGAAGCCAGGGGCTCACCTGGGAGAGGTCACAGCTGCTCCAGCAGCCCAGGAGGGGCTGTGCCCTGGCCACGGGGATGGGACACGAGGTGTGAACAGGCACATTCCAGGTGTGGAGAATCCCAGGGGAGGAGGTGGGAGGGTCTCGTGCTCTGATCCCGAGGGGTGACAGCCTGTCCCTGACGTCCCCGCTGTGTCCCCAGGGCCCGGAGGCGAGGGGTGGCTCCAAGACGGGGACACAGCGGGCGGGGCAGGCGCAGAGGAACTCCACCAACGCCACCCGCATCCCGGCCAAGACCCCCACGGCCCCCAAGACCCCTCCCAGCTCCGGTAGGTGACGGTGGGAGCCACGTGCTGGTGACTGGGTGGTGCTGCTGGGCAGTTCCAGGGGTTGATGACCAAACTCGGCCCTCTCCTGGGGCTGGGGTGCAGAGCCAGGGGTGATCCCTCTGAATCGAGCCTTTCCAGGTGCTGCTCAGTCCCCTCTGTTCATGCAGTCACCAGTGTGTAGGAGAGGGCAGTTGCTTTATCCTGTGGGATTTCCTCAAATTTGGAAGATTTAGGCAGCTCTGTTTTTTTAATCCATCTACTCGTTTTCTCTCTGACGATATTTCACAAAGAGCAGGGGCAAGAGGATCAATTCTTCGATTACAGGAATGGAGATTAGCCCATTATGCTCAGAGAAGAAAACCCCAGAAAGCATCAGGCATTGTGAATTTCCATTAAAATGGTGCATTTCACTGGATATATACATATATTTCATACTTAACCAGAGCTGCATAAAACCTTAAGTCAATTAATTTTCCAGCTTTATTATGTTTAAGCATCTTTCTCATTCACTAAACAGGCAGAAAGGAGCAGAAAAAACCACCTCCTGCAGCAGCAAAGACTGAGAAAGGTGATGTTTAAGGGTCTTCTTTTCTTCTTTCATTTCCTTTTCAAACTGGGGACAGTGCTAAGCTGCTCAGCGATCAGCCTTAGTTAATCACAGAAAATAATTTTGTGAAAGTGCTTCCAAATTTCTAATAGAAAAGTGGTTCTGAGTGTCTTTTGTCTGTAATTCGTCATGCCACGCTCGGGTGGGGAGTCTTACTGATGATCCAGGCAATGGAGACCATCTTCCTTCTGGGATATTAGGAAATTGCCTTTAAATCGCAGTTTTTCCTTCAAAATGGAGTAGAAGAAAGTGCAGCCACCACCCTCCCCCTGCACTGGGAGTAGCGGGTGGGCTCTGGGACGAGGCAGAGCGGCCCCCACGGGCAGCAGGGAGCAGGGAAGGGTTCTGACCCGCGCTGTCCTGTCTGCAAACCCCAGGTGAGCAGCCAAAGTCTGGAGACAGAAGCGGTTACAGCAGTCCCGGCTCCCCCGGGACTCCAGGCAGCCGTTCCCGCACCCCCTCTCTGCCCACCCCACCAGCCAGGGAGCCCAAGAAGGTGGCAGTGGTTCGCACCCCACCGAAATCTCCCGCCTCTGCCAAGACCCGCATCCAGCCGTCGGCCGCGCCCATGCCCGACCTGAAAAACGTCAAGTCCAAAATTGGCTCCACCGATAACCTCAAGCACCAGCCCGGAGGTGGCAAGGTAAACACGGACTCTGCTTCCCAGGGGCCTGTCTGTGGGGACAACGGGTGCTGGGCGCCCCATCCGGGATGGGAGAACCTCCCTGGAGCAGCAGCAGCCCGGCCGTGGGCATGGGCAGGGCTCCAGCCCGACTCTGGTGTATTTGAAAGGCTTTGGGTTGGATGCTTGGCCTGGAGTTCCTTGCCTGGCTTAGTGCAGCTCAGCTGTCCCACGGAGAGCTCGTGGTGTGGGTCTCATGGAGCCAGGGGAGTGACATTCCCTGGTGGTGTCCAGGCAGGGGCAGCAGGTTGTGACCTGCAGCTCTGAGGAGTGGCAGGATCAGGGCTGTGTTTCCGAATCCCACACGGTGCCTGGAGCAGTCCTTCCAGCACTGCAGGAGAGGACAGGACGGTCTGTCTCCTCCTTCTGAGGGTCTCAGGCTCGGACCCCACGTTTTTCCAGACACTGGGATTTTGGATCCAGCTCTGTTGGCAAGGTTTCGGGCTGTGTTGGGCCATCAGGCGCTGTCTGGCTGCACGGTGCAGGGTAGCACGGCCAGAGCTGGTGGCACTTCTGTCCTTTCAACTGCTTTGCACTCCCAGAAAAGTTGTTTCATGAGCAGCAAAGTGACCTCTGGGCTCCGAGTGCTTGGGAATGAGGGTCTTGGTTAAATTCTGAAAGCCTGGCAGGGGACACTGCCTGTCCTGGGGTGACACTGTCTGTCCTGAGGTGACACTGCCTGGCTCCAGACCTTGCAGAGCCACAACAAGTGTTCTCTGAGTGCTGTGCATGGCATTTTGTGTGAGCAGGTACCTCGATGACTCTGAATGTTCCCCTTTGGCATGGGGAGAGGCTTTGAGCTGGCTCCTCTGCATCCTCTGAAATGGCAGCCTGCTTTTCCATGGCCCTTCCAGGCGTTTTCCACCGTGGCTGGTGATTTACTGGCTTTGTGCCACAATCCAGGGGGGCTCTGGAGCCTGGGCAGGGCTCTTGGTCATGAGACAGCAGCACATGAGCACAGTGTCCTTGCTGGTGGGGCTCGGCCCTCCTGCCCACTTAGCACAAGACACAGGTTTTTCTTCCCACCCCCACAATCCCTGTTCTCTAGGGATTTTAGAAGGAACCCTTATTTACTTGAAAATAGTTAAATTATTTGCTTGTTCTTTTTTAATCCAGCTTTTACAAGTTGTTTTTTTCCCTTTCTGCTTCTCTGTTGTTGTTGCTGTTACTGAAAGAGTAAGAACAGCTGAATTTGGGACAATTCCTCGCTCTTTGCAGGGGAGAATGGCTGGATGCTCTGCTGGGGGTTCTGTAGGACACGAGGCTGCTCTCAGCAGAATGGTTGCAGCTGGAGCAGAAGGGGCTGATCCCACACGTTTGATTTTAGGCTGGTCAGAAATGGGTTTGGAGCCTGCTCTCCGTGGAGATTCCAGACCCCCAGCCCAGGGAAGCAGAGGAACGCGGGGCACACACACCAGGAGCCAGCCAGGCCACCTCTCTGCCAGTGTTCCTGCATGGCCTGGGCACTCCTGTTGTCGCTGGATCACCGAGTGCTGCTCTGGCAAAGCCTGGTCTGGCAGAGCTGGCTCCCGATTTGTGGGATTAGTGGATGTGAACTTGGAAAATCCTGCTGGAAGCGCGTGCCAGCCGTGGTGCTTCTCAGGCTGGAGAGCCAGGGCATAGCAGGGAGCTCTCCTGGGGCCGGGGTTGGAGTGCTGGGGTGGAGGCGAGGTGCCTGCTCAGCCCTGGGGATGGTGCTGCCCAGGAGTGTCTGTGCCCAGGGGTGTGACACTGCTGGTCGCTCTTGCAGGGCTGTGCATCACACAGGCTCAGACCCGTGGGGGTTGTAAAGCCACTCCACGGTGTGTGGGGAAGGAGCAGGGGTTGTCTTCACCCTCAGGTTGTCTGGAAGAGCTGCTCCGATGCCTGAGGTCCCTCCCTACATAACCAGTGAGTGGCACCAGTGTCATTAGCACAGAAATCCGTGTGTGGAGGGAAGGCTTTGGGGCTGGAGGCTGTGGTTTGCAGGGTGTGTGGTTCCCGTGTGTCCCCAGCCCTTCCCGGCCTCGATCCCACGGGGAATGTTGGGAATGTGCCACAGAGCTGGGATGGGGCTGCATCCCTGGCCTGGGGCTGCGTTCCTGGCAGCGTTGGCTTTCTCTTGGTAGCTGTGGAGGGAGTGTGAGCCCTGTGCAGGGCAGAGCTCAGTGTCCTCTCCCAGTGCTGGACACGCAGCTCCTGCTCCCCGGCCTGGCCAGTGGCACCTGTTTGCCCAAGGCCGAGTGTGCCTGGCCCAGAAGGGGACTGGCACCGGAGCTGGAGCTGGGCAGGATTTTTCTGTCAGCTCCATCCCTCCTCCTTCCACTGGCTCTGCAGAAGCTGAGTCTCCCAGCCCTGGAGGAGTCTCTGAGCCCTGGTGCCTCTCAGCAGTGCCTTCCCGCGCGTTTGCTGCCCAGCGAGTTCCCCGTCCTGTGCAGGGGAAGGAGCCAGGCTGGGCTGGCTTTCTGGCTGGTGTTTGTGGCCTGGGACCCAGGGCTGCATCACCACCCAGGCCTGTCCAGTCTCTAGCTACAACCTGCCCACGTCCATCTTCACTTTCCAGCCCAGGAGCAGACAAATCTGTGCAGCAAGCCAGAGATTCTCCTTTTCACTCCTGGCCCTGGAAGGCAGGTTCCTGGTTTAGGGATATAACACATGGTCAAGCTGCAGATGGTCATGTTGTTTCTCACGCTCTTTTCTGGCTACTAAAGGTGCAGATAATTAATAAGAAGCTGGACTTTAGCAGCGTTCAATCCAAGTGTGGCTCAAAGGATAATATCAAACACATCCCGGGCGGAGGCAGTGTGAGTACCTTCACACTTTCAATGCTCTATAATAGTTCTTATGATAAGTGGCATGTTGTGTACACTAAACTGCCAATGCTATCTGCAGCGACCCTGCCATCAGATAGCTATTGGTGACGTGCAATGACTCTTTTCTGGCTACCAAAGGTGCAGATAATTAATAAGAAGCTGGACTTTAGCAGCGTTCAATCCAGGTGTGGCTCAAAGGATAATATCAAACACATCCCGGGCGGAGGCAGTGTGAGTACCTTCACACTTTGAATGCACTGTAATAATCCTGATTTTAGTGGCATGTTGTTACACTAATCACCAATGCTATCTGCAGCCACCCTGCTGTCACATAGCCATTGGGGACGTGCTGTCATTTAACCCCATTAATCCAAAAGATGACTCCTAACAAGTCCTGGACATGCCTGACATGGACAGAACTAACTGCCCCGTGTCCAAACCACGTCTGTAACAAAACATCCCAGTAACTCCAGGGTTTTGCACTACCTGGAAGGTGAAAGCCTCCTTGTCTGTGGGATGGGGCCTCTGGCACACAGTGATGCAGGAGATGGGTAGATTTATGAGCAGACCCGCTCCTCGTTGCTTAATGTGCTGCTAAATTGGACATGATCCTGCCCAACGTGTGAGCATGCAGGTTCCTGCCCATTCCCATCAGGCAAGTATGATCCATGCAAATATTAAGTTTCTCCTTGCTAACAAATGTGTCCAGCAGCGCCCACGGAGGCTGAGCCTGAAGTATTGTTGAGTTAATTGATTTGAACGCTGGCATTTCCAGCTGTTCCCACATAAATACCAGACTCAGCTTTCAGTTACTGTGCCAGAAACCTGGAGAAACTCCACAGAGGTTGGTGGATTTACAGCTGGAGACAGTTTGGGTCCAGGAAAGATGCTGGACCGAGGAAGGCACATCCCTGAGACCCCAGACAGTGTGACTGGGGTTTGTGGGTCCTGGTCTGAGATGTTCCCCATGGATTTTCCTTGAGCTGTTTTTGATCTCTGTGGATGCCTTCCCTAAGAAACTGAGCCTTGCAGAAGGCTTGGCAGGTGAACACAGGGACACAGCTGGGTTTGCAGCCTCTGGCTTAAATTTGGTGTCACTGTACAGTTATTTCAGAGGAGGCCAGAGGAGCTGCTCTGCAGAGCTCAGACCCCTGTGAAGCAGTTCCATGGTTGTCCCTTTTCCTCACTCTGGGGTCCTGCACTGCCTGGGCTGCCCAGAGTGCGGTGGACCAGGAGTTAGTGTTGCCCACGAGTCCTCCGTGCTGTGGCGAGTGCTGAGCTCGTCCCTTCCTCCACGGAGAGCTCGCACCGTGGGCGTTGGCAGCTGCAGTGGGTTAAGAATTACCTGGATTTTCGTCTGGGGGTTGTGATCCCTCCCCAGGCCCTGCCAGAACTGAAAACCCCATGATCTCTGCCTGTGGGAGCTCTCGGAGCAAAGCCTGGCAGGGGCAGAGTGGCTGCACAGGCTGGGCCCGGGGGCTCCCGTGCGAGAGGGGCAACAAGAGACCCCAGGGCTTTGATGGCCATTGGGACTTGACCCCCCACAACACCGTCAGCAGGGACCCCTGCCCAGCCATCGCTGCTTCCAGAGGGAGCTGTCCCTCCCTGGGGCTGGTACCTGGATTTTTAAGCCCATGGATGCTCTGACCAGGTGATGCCTCAGGTAAAAGTTGGCACTGCTGATGCTGAGGGGTGGGATCCCCAGGTGTCTGGCACTGGTTTCCCAGGCAAACAACTCTGTTCCTCTTTTCCTTTCTTGCTAAAATGGGGAGGATCCTTCTCTGCTCCCCAGCGGGATGGGAAGGGATGACAGAGTCCTGTCTGTCAAAAAAGGGACTGGAATGAGAGCAGAAAGTTCCAATTGCTGATTGCTTGCACTGGAAACAGGAGGACTTTCAGTCCCAGGTCTCAGCGGTGCCCAGATTGCTCATAGACCCTTCAGGGTCACAGCTGGGATTAGAAAGGCACCAGCTGCCCTTTTTGGGCGTTTCCTACTTTCCAACCCAATCTGGCTCCTCTCCTGCCCAGTGCATTAAACGTGTGACCTTTCCCAGTGCTGTCCCCACGTCTGTGTCCACGGTGTGCTCCCAGACCCTGAGGGGTTGCTGTTCTCCCTCTCTGTCTCCTGTCAAATGTCTTTTGGTCTGCGTGAGCATCGGAGACAAGGCAGGTCAGCAGGGCTCTGTGCCTGGGACTGAGCCTCTGCTCCTCCTTTTCCTGGCTCCACGGTGGGCTGAGCACTGTTTCTCAGGGCTGCGACGGTCACAGTCCGTCACTGGGGGTGATGGGGCCAGCGTGAGGACTGAAGGATGCACCTTCCCCTGGGGCTTTCGGGTCAGCCCCGGGTGCACAGATGGGGAGCAGAGGCTGCGGTGGATCCTTGGTGCTGGTCTGGGGCTGCTGGGAGGAGGCAGCTCCTCTGCACAGGTCCCTGTGGTGCTGGCACATCCTCTGAGACTGGTGAGAGCATCGCACCCGCTGTGGTGCTCGGGGGAAACACGGAGAGCAGCGCATGCTCCCCGGGAAATCCAGGCTGTCCCCAGAGCCAGAACCAACCTCGAGGTGTCGATGGTCCCATTTCTCCTGCACAGCCCCACTAACTCCAGCAACAGCTGACCCACACCCGGTGTGAGTCCCAAACCAGGGTCCAGGGGAACCTGTGGGGTTCTGGGGATGTTTTCTCCCCCCTTGTCTCCTGCTCCTGCCGTAGCTGCCGTGTGTGTGCCGTGGTCTGAGGGTCCTCTCCTGCTGTGTAGCTGCTAACGTAGCTCTGCAGAGCCCCTGTTGATGTCCCTCTGTGTGTGTCCCGTGTCCCCGGTGTCCGTGCGCAAGAGGCCACCGGCCCCACGCGGTCTGGGGACGGGGGGGATCCGTGGAATTGCTGGAGCCCATGTTCAGAGACATCATGGGCAAAACACATCAAAACAGAGCTTAAATATAATGAAACACTGTTGTGGTTCAATATTTTATAACTGCCATTTTAATTTCTATGATGTGAACTCCAGATATTTAGACTTTGCTTTGCTTTTTTTTTTTAAACCCTTATTTCCGTTACAGCATTTTTCAGAAATGCATATTTTGGTCACTCTTTTAAAAGTTCTGTGCACATTGATCATTTCTGTTCTTTCAGTTTTTGTGGACATAAGCTTTATGTTTTACACCAGAAAAGGTATTTATTTTTTACGTTTTCTCTCTGGTATATCTCCTCCTTTTGGATGATGTGTATGCAAATCTTAATTAATTACCACTCCACTTTCTCTCTCACTTGAGCACTTTAAAATTGCCTCTACTCCCCCCTCTGTGGAGAGGTGGTCTCGTGCATGCTGACATGTTAAGAGGCTACTGCACACGGGCATTAATGATCTCCCATTTCTGGTGACAGTTTCTTTGGTGTCATTAATCTTCCTGGGGTTTGAGCTGTCCTTTCCCTCCAGTCCAGCTCAGGTGCCGCTGTGTGTTGTGCTCCCCCTCCCCACCTGCCCGTGCTGGCCACCAGCTGATCCCCTTTCCCTCTCTCCTATGGACAGGTGCAAATCGTTTACAAGCCAGTCGACCTGAGCCATGTGACATCCAAATGTGGTTCCCTGGGCAACATCCATCACAAACCAGGTACCCCTCGGGCTGTGCTGGCCCCGGGAGCTCACAGTGGGTGTGGAGAGGGGCGGGGGTTGAGGAGAGGCAGTGGCTGGAGCATCCCAGTGAGCCCTGGAGTGCTGGGTGCTGTTCCTGACCCACCTCCCACTCTTCTCTTGCAGGTGGTGGCCAGGTGGAGGTGAAATCTGAGAAACTGGACTTCAAAGATAAGGTGCAGTCGAAAATCGGGTCCCTAGATAACATCAGCCACGTCCCTGGAGGAGGCAATAAAAAGGTAAGGGGGCCCTGGGGACAGGCGTGTCCTGCCGGGCTGTGAGCGGGAGGGGTCTGGCCTCGGACAGGGTCCTGCTCGGGGCTCAGGGGGCGTTTGCTGAGCAGACCTGGCCCTGCTGCCAGGATGTCTCTGTGTCCCTCCGGGCCTGTGGCCACCCGAATGAGTGCGAGTGTCAGTGACAGCCTCTCCTGTGGTTTCCTGCTCTTTCTGCTGTCTCTGAAGTTTGTTTGTTTCTCAAACCCTTCCCATGACAAAGTGTCACCATCAGGTCCTGTGCTGTGTTGCTGCTGTGACACAGAGCTGGCAGCTGGGGAGCTGCAGAGGTGTTGGATCCCCAGTGAAAGTGGAGCATTAAAGGCTCAGCTTTATTTAGCACAGGTGACTTTGCAGCAAGCTGGCCCTTCAGAAGGTGATTTCTCCTTCCTGACCGAGGGCTCTGTGAAGGGAGGGGAGCGTTTGGGGGAATTTAAATTGAAAGACAAAAGGCACTCGGGTCAGAGAAACACTGAGCTTGGGCTGAGCTGTCCCCACCGAGGCTTTGGTGGTGACTTCAGCGAGTCTTAGCCAAGTAAAACAGCTCCACAGCTGGGCTTCAAGGCCACCAAGTCCCCAGCAGGCAGGGGGTGAGGACATCAGGTAAGCACAGAGCCGAGACTCCAGCCTGGCGACACGCAGGGTTCAGCTTCCCCAGGGAAAGCGGTTTTTATCTTGCTTGTTTTTCCAGCACTTTTGTCTCAATGGGAGGGGAAGGTTCTGTTTCAGCTCCTGTATTTTGGCACTTTGTTCTTGGCCACGTGTTCTCTGTGCAGCTCCAGCTCTCACCTCCAGCTGGCCTCTGACTGTGGGACCGCTTGACTTCCTTACCCTTCTCTCTGCCGTGCATCAGCCTCCCCTGTGCTTGACTGAGCCCTCTGCCATCGGTTTTGTGATTCCAGTGATGGCTCTGTCACATCCTGGCACATTCACTGGGCCATAGTTTGAAGGACTTGCCCTTTGCAGGGGAGTTTCTCTGCAAGGCTGTGACCCAGCAGTGGCATCACCACCTCAGCCTTCCAGCCTAGTGGCTGCCCCTCCCCTGCCCAAACCCACACCTGGAGGAGGTTGTGGGTGTAACTGAGTCCAAGTGCAGCTCTGCTGTCCTTTTCCCGTGTCCCCAAGCCCCCTCCTTGCTCTGTGACACACAGATGCACATTTGGACTCACAGTCCACAGCTCTTGAGGCTGAACTCTGGTTCCTGTGCTGGGTCTGCCATGGGGAGCTGAGTGCTCCGTGCTCTGCCCAGGTCCCTGTGCTCTCCCTTGCTGTTCCTGGAGTTTTCCTCCCTGGCTCCAAAGGCAGCCAGTCTTCTTTCTATGAGTCAGTGAATGGCCCTGTTTTTCGGATCTTTTTCTCCCCAGTTTTCTATTTCTTTTCTATTTTTTGTCTTTTTCCTTCTGGCTGGCATTTCTTGGATCATGGTTTTTGTTGCTGATGCATTTTTTGCCCCCCACTGCCCTGGGTGGGTTTCTTCACCTGTAGAGAGAGAAAGGCAAGGAAGACAAGACTTGGACCCTGAGCCCAGACCCTGCTGGGCTCCAGGCCCTGGTGCTGGAGCCACTCACCCCTACGGAGAGCCAGCCCCCAGCCTTGCACTCGGCTGGGGAGGGCACCTGTAAGTAGCAAACCAGATTCAGTTCACCAGGAGAGGGGTTTAGCTCCTGGGAGCAGCTCCGTGGGCTAAGGGGAAGCTTTGTGTGCCATGTCCCCCCATAATCTCTGCCAGGGGAGTGGGAGCAGCCCAGGTTGTACCCTCTGCGTTCTGGGACCCGGGACCTCACCTGGGGAGGATTTGGCAGCATCCAGATGCTCCAGTCCTGCTGTCCCCTCTGGTGCCTGGGACGTGCCCGAGGACTGAGGCACTGGGGGCACTGGCTCACTGCTCTGAGCTTTCCTCCCACCTCTCAGCGGCTGTGCCCAAGTGGACACCTGGCAGGTCCCCCCGTCTCCCCGGCCGTGCCCCCCTGACCGCCCTCCTCTCCCTCACAGATTGAGACTCACAAGCTGACCTTCCGCGAGAACGCCAAAGCCAAGACCGACCACGGCGCCGAAATCGTCTACAAGTCCCCCACCATCTCCGGAGATGCCTCCCCGCGCCGCCTTAGCAACGTCTCCTCCACTGGCAGCATCAACCTGGTGGACTCCCCCCAGCTGGCCACGCTAGCCGACGAGGTGTCCGCCTCGCTGGCCAAGCAGGGCTTGTGATCACAGCACGGCGGCCACCAGGAGAGAAGACAAGGAAAGGAAACAAAAAAGAAAAGAAACAAAAATAATAATCTGGCCTTCTTCCTCTGTTCCTTTTACAGCTGCTTCCCCGTCCCTAACTGGTTAATGATTTAACCTGCTTTTACTGTTCATTCAGCTCTAGCTCCAGGACTTCAAAATCAGTGACACTATGAGGTACAAAACCTCCTCTCCCCCTGCTCCTCGGAGCGCACAGCCCGTCCCCGTCCCCGCGCTCCCCCCGCTCCTGCTGCGTCCCTCGCTGTCCCAGCCCCGCCCGGGGCCACCCGGGAAGGCGGGGAGGGGGCCCGAGGGGCGGCCACAGCACGACGCTGACCCGAGCACCCCACACTAGCACAGGGCAGCGGGTGGCCCTCCCGGGAAGGGGCTGTGACCTTGCCCAGCTCGTGCCCTGCCGCTGGCCGGGCTGGCCCGCGGGCCGGACGCGTCCTGGGTGCGCAGCCGGGGCTGCGGGGAGGTGCCCTCCCTCCCCGCGTTAAATTTGCCTGCTGATTTGGAAGAAACCTTTTGTTTTTATCTCCGAAAGCCGAGATGTGTATGAAGATAACGGCCAGGTACCCCCTAACCCGCTCTCAGCTCCGGCAGCTGGAGTTCAGGCGACGCCAGGTGCCCGCTCCGAGGGGCCCCGGACGGCCGTTCCCTGTCCGTGGCTGTGCTGGAACCGCTGAGTGGATGAGTAGAGGCTTTTCCCCATTCCTTTGGCAGCCCCTCGTGTCGTAGAGTAGATTTGTCTGTATATGCTTGGACCGTGCCAGGGTGATTGTTTTCATAAACGAGCATGTGTTTAAAAAATAAATGCTGTAAGTAGTTTTGAGCTGCCCCGCGCCGGCTCCGCCGCAGCCCAGCCGGGGGCCCGGGGAGCTCGGCCGGCTCCGGGTCGTGCCCAGCCCGGGAGGAGCCCGGTGCCGCATGTCTGCCGGGCGGGGGGCCGGGGCCGCGCACCTCCAGCGCCCCGGCAGCGTGGATGAGGGGCACTCACAGCTCCAGGGCTGCGATGGCTCCTGGATTTGGGTGCAGCTTGTGACATTTTTGGGTTGTTCTTTTTCTTTCCCTGCAAGGTCAGCTCAGCGGTGGCGGAGGTGGCAGCTCCATGGCTCTGCTGTGCCGGTGGCAGCGGTGAGACCCCGGGAGGACGCAGGGGAGGCGGCAGCAGCTCCCCCAGCCCGGGGCCAGCGGCTGCTCCCTGGCACTGAACCCCCTTTCCGGGCACTCCCCGGGTTTGAGTTGGCAGCGCCTCACCCCTCACACAGCACTGACCACCCCCAGCACCACTCGGGGACAGGAGCCAGTCGAGTTCTTTCTTTGGCTGTTTTTGTTCCTGTGGCTCCGTGGGGAGCACCAGGGGGTCCCGTGGCTGTCCCCGCCTGCCCCTTCCCTCTACAACCAAAGAGGCCGAGATGCCACCAGTGCAGCTCTGTGTGTGTCCTCCTGCCCTGTCTCCCCCAGAGGCCCCAGCCGAGCTCTGGGGGTACAGCTGGGGGTGGGAGGGCAGAGGGGGCCCGGTGGGGCTGCAGACCCTGCAGCCCCAGGCTGTGCCGGAGGGAAAGCCGTGCTTTCCCAGCAAGGGCCCAAATCCAGGGCTAGTGGGGGTCAGGGCCCCTGGTTGTCCTTGGGGTGGTGGCTGGGTGCCACCAAGGCTGTCAGAGCAGCTGTTCCTGGGCAGAGCAGCAATTCCTCCCAGGACAGGACCTGCTCCCATCCTGCAGGAGCTGTGAACCCGCTGTCACCCCCGTCCCTCTGTGGGGCTGGGCTGCCACAGGCCTGGCTGTGGGTGGGGATGGTTTGGGGGGTCCAACCCTTCTCTCTGCAGCCCCAGGAGCTGCTTTATTGCTGGGGAGAGGCTGGTCCAGCACCACCACCATGTCCAGCTTGTCACTCGCTCCGTTCACTTGACTCCATGATTGTAAGACTCTGTGCTCCGTCCCTGACTCTGTAGCGCTGTAGGAGCCGCCGCAGTTTTTGTCCTCTGTAGAACGAGCAAGTGGGAGAACCCTCAAAGCATCACCTCTTTACCCCTTTAGGGCTGCAGGACGGGGCCCGTCCTGTGCCACCCCTGTCCCCTCCGTGCAGCCCCCGAGGGACAGCAGCACCCAGGGCCGGGACGTCCTTTGCGTGCACCGAGCTCCAGTGAGCAGCCCCTTCCTGCTGTGAGTGTCCTCAGCCCCATCTGCCGTCCCCTCCCAGGGGCTGTGGGGTCCCAGGACAGCCCTTTCCATCCACCATGTCACCTGCTGTCCCCTCCAGCAGCCCAAGCCACGTTCCCAGCCCCGACCCTGCGTTCAGACCCAGGCCTGAGGGTCCCCGTGAGCAGCCGGACAACCTGACCCCGGCTTTTCCTTTACTCCACACACATCTTGGGTCTGAAAAGGGTTAAAACCGGCACTGATTAAAAAAAAAAAAAAAAAAAAAAAAAATCATATTTCTGCACTCCAAAAGATTCTGCGTGTTAGCGAAGGTCGGTGCCAGCCTGTGTGGTGTTGGCAGCCCCGTGCCCCCCGCGCTGCGCAGGGGAGGGGAGGGAAGGTTTGATCTCAGTGTATCATTCTAGCTTAGCTTCTGTCTGTGGGTGTCCATAGTGTATCGTGTGTTTAACAACTGGTTTACACTGTTGCCGTAAAAGTGAATTTGGAAATAAAGTCATTACTACAATAATGATAATTGGCACCTCTTTTGCATGGAGGGACACGAGGGGGGGAATCCATTGATCCCTCGAGGCCGCAGGCTCAGCTACCGGGAGCAGCAGAGAGGGGTGCAGGAGGGGGGACCCTGCCCAGTGGAGCCAGGAAGGACAGAACAGTCCCTGGATGAGAACCAGCAGCACCCCAGAAATGTAAAATAAACCCCAGCCCTGGGGTTGCTGCTCTTGCTGACAGTAACTGCTGGGAAATAACATCACAGAGGAAAAAAGAGGCCACTGGAACGCAGGAGGGAAGCAGCTGAGTGCACTGAAGGGCCCCTTCCCTGTCCCAGCCCAGCGTTTCACATTCATCAAATGGAATATTACGTTTTAATTTTTTTTTTAATCTTTTCTTCTTTTTTTTTTTTTTATAAGCACATTTGTGCTTTGCCAACAGAATCAAGACATTAACAAAGATCAGCTTCTCGGAAGAAAAGCATTTCTATATAACAAGGACATTACACAGCTCAAAGCAGGAAAAGAAAATATTTACAAAATACAAGGTGGTTTTTTTTGTGTGGTTTTCATAATGCTAAAAGGGTTATTCAGAATTTTCAACCTTATAAATAGAAAAGCACTTCTGCAGAGGGATATGGTAGCGCCGTTGTTTGTTGGGTTTTTGTTTTAAAGAAACGATGACGGATCCTTTAAACTAGAACAGAACCAAAACCACGAGATCATGTTGAAAATTGTGAAAACCCCGACCATGAAGCAGTTCAGCGACTATTTCTTTACGATTACAAAATGGAAAAAAAAAAAAGTCCTTTGTATTTTTTTTTTCCTTTTTTTTTTGGTGATGTGATTATACATAAGACAGGCACAATGCTAGCAACAGGACAGGGACCAGGAGCCACACCGTCGGGACCGGAAAGCGTTACGGATGGGGACGGTGCGCGGGACCCGGGAGTCACTGCGGGTGCGGAACCGGGCGGGAGGGGATGGGGGAGGAACAACAAACTGGGGTTCAAACTCAAATATCTGTCAGGAGGGGGCACCTCGGGCACCCCGGAAATGGAACGGAACCAACACCGGAGCTGGGACGGTGCGGGAGTGGAGCGAAGCTGTGGTGATCCCACGTGGGATCGGGATGACCCTGAACCCCCGGGAGCCGCCTCCTGCCTCCATTCTTCCCTCTCTGCTCTCCCCTTGTCTGACACAAACCCACCTCTGGGACCCCCGGCCCTGGCCTGTCCCAGAGCGGCGGCTCCTCGCTCACAGCTCACCCCGACTGCCCAACCCCACAGCGAGGGCAGAGCTCCAGCACCGGCCACAGCCCAGTCCCAGCTGGAACAGCCTCACCCCAAAGGGCATCCAAGTGCCCTGGGAATTCTGCTCAAAGCATCAGGGACTCTTCCCCTCCATGCCCTCGGAACACACCAGGTGTGCACCGGGTGCTTCCCAACTCCCACTCCTCCCAGGCGGAGCTGAGCGTGGAGCAACCACAAGGTCCCTCCTTTCCCCCTGCTGGGAATGCAGCCACAGCCCTCGGCACAGCCACGGCTCCAAACCAGGGGAGAAGGAAGGGGGAGGCGTCCCTGGGGCAGAGAGGGGATTGGGGAGGGGCAGAATCCCCCCTGGGGATACCTGGAACTACAACCTGGGGCAGGAAAACGCAGGAGGGTGGAAGTGCAGGTGGGCACTCTGCAGGTGAGGACAGCCAGACAGTGAAGGTTGCAATCCCAAGACATCACTTTTCACCACTAATTTCACTCCACTAAAACCTTTCAGGGAGGGGGGGGAGCGGGTTAAGAGAAAACGACACCCTTTTGTTGGGAAAAACTATCCCCGAAATCTGCTAGTCAGCTAAATCCTGTGCTCTAGTTTTATACACCTAAAGGGGGGAGGAAAAGGGAGGGGGTCTGGTGGGCTGCTCCCCTCCCGAGGCTTCACTCCGCTGGGAGGAATCTGGGGGCTCATTCATGTGACGAGGAAACATGGAGAAGGAAAAAAAAAAGAAAACAAAGAAAAAAAAAAAAGAAAACAAAAAACAGTTTCTAAACTCCTTAAATTCACTAAAAACTGTGAAAATTCCCGGCAGGATGTTTGAATATCAAACGCAGATTTTGGAAGCTTTAATGCCAAGAGTTAGTTCTGTGTGTTGGTTTGCTCACGTCTCCCCGTGTGTCTCTATCTGTGCGCTGGCCGCAGGACTGCGGAGCAGGAGGAGGAGGAGGAGGAGGAGGAAGAGGAAGAGGAGGAGGAAGAGGAGGAGGAGGGGGGGGCCAGCGGGGTTCGGCTCTTGAGGCTGGCCAGGCTGGGCGAAGCTGAAGTGCCATCGCATTCCCGGGAGGATTTACTGCCCGACGTGCGGCGGGTGCAGCGCGACAACCGGTCCTGGGGGTCGGATTGGTCCTCGCACTCCGTCCGGGGGTCGTAGGAGAGCGGGAAGGTGCGTCGCTCCCAGGGCTGCACGGCCTGGGGGAAGAGAACAGAGTCACGGAAAATCCCTGAAGAGCTCTCGTGTCCTTGCTCCTCGCACGGATCCGGAGGTCAGAGCTGCTCCTGGTGCAGAGCCCCAGCCTCGGAACAGCGGCCGGAAGCCTCGGCAGATGAGGAGAGGACACGGCAGCTCCACACGGAGCCAACTGCTGGAAACGCTTCCCACTGCCCGCGCATCCCACCTGGCCCAGCTCCGACGGCACCGCCCACACGCAGGGTCCAAGCTGCCTCCCCACACCAGGGTCACCTGTGGTGCCGCACCTGCCCCGGCCGCAGCCAGAACCCACCTGCTCGTCCAGGCCGGCCTCGGGCGTGGAGCAACGCGTGTCCTCGCTGGACAGGAGCCGCAGGGAGTCCCGGGACAGGGGGGTCAGGGGGGCACAGAGCAGTTCGGGGCTGATGGGGCTGCGTGGTGAGTGGGTGTGGGACAGCTCCAAGTGGGAGTGGTAGTTGCCCACCTCAGGGGATGCCGGCTGGGGAGTCGAGGGGTTCCCCAGCTGAGGGGTCGTCCGTCCGTCTGTCGATCTGTAGGACCTGAGACAGGAGCGGGTTTGAGAGCCCAGCCATGCTCCCCCGCTGCTGCCTGATCCCACCCCAGGATCCTTTTGCCCTGATGGGAACACGAGCAGGGAATGCCACAGGCCAGAGACAAAACCCATCCAGGCCCATCTCTGTCCCTTTTCCACTGTCTGGATGCACCACTGATGCTGCTCTTCAGCAGTTGGGAGCGAGAGGAGAACAGTGAAACCCTGAGACCTCACATTTCAACCAAGAATTACAAAAGTCTGAGCCCCAACACAGAGTCCAGATAAAAACCCACGGACTACAAGCACAGTAACATAACTGAGTTCCCAAATCCATGTGCAACTCTCCAAGAAACAGCAAAACATCCCACTCTCCAGGAGCACTGGGAATTGCAATGGAACAGAGACGGGCAAATCCCTTCTTGTGCAGGTTTATGATGAGATCAACAGCTGGAAACAGTGGGAGGTTTTAGACACCCACTCACAAAGACAGAAAGGGAACTGAGTGTCCAGTGACAGCATCCCTGATCCTGCAGGAACGATGCCATTGCAGCCCCTGTGTCTTCCCCAGGCTGGCACAGCATCTCCCACACTTCTGGAACAGTAAAAGTGCTTGAGAAAGCAGATGGTGCAGAGTTGCCTGCAGCCAAACTGGGCTGTAGCTTCACCCCCACCTAAACAAGCCTGTGCCCTGCTCCCACACGGGCTCCTCAAGCTGGATGGGGCCAAACTTTTTAACACCAGCACCAGCTTTCAACCATTTCTGTGAATCACCACCTGCTCCCAGGAGCATCCCAGGGCTGGAAATGGGCGGGGCTGTACCTGCTGCCCCGGCGCTGCGGGGGGACGCTCGTGCTCCAGAGCCACCGCGCCCGCTCCATCTCCTCACACTTCCCGTGCCGAGCAGCGAAGGCCGAATCTGACAAGTCCTCAACCTGGAAAGGGAAGGGCAGAGGGCTTGGTCAGAGCTTTCTGCTATTAAACAACCATCTCTGTACAGTTTTGCCAGCACTAATTACAGTGAGAATTTTAATGTTTATCACTAAATTGTAGAATGTCCTGAGTTGGAAGGGACCCACAGGGATCATCCAGTCCAACTCCTGGCCCTGCACAGACACCCAACAGTCCCACCCTGTGCCTGAGAGCGTTGTCCAAATGCTCCTGGAGCTCTGGCAGCCCTGTACAGGAACCAACACCAGCTGGTTCCCTGCCTCTGTTCCCTCCATAGACACTGTTCAGTCACCACCAGCCCCATTCCGCATTAACTGAGAAATGAAATCCTTCTCACCTCCTCGTTGTCCTCCTCAGGGTTGGCTTTCAGAGCACTGATGTCGACTTCACGCCAGCTGCAACACAACCACCATGGGCATCACTCAGGGCACAGCCAGAACCAGCTGCCCACACCCCCCAAACACTGGCTTTTGAGAAAGGGAAATTCCACCCTGCCACGAGGGAGCAACACACTTAGGCTCAGTTTAAAGTACCAGACCTCCTTGGTGGTCTGGTAGCACAGCTGATGCTTCCCAAGGGCAGAGGCTGCAGCATTTCCTCCTCTTCCTCCCACAGGCTCCCTCCTGGCCTTGCCCCGCTCTGAAATGGGCCAGGGAAGAGCACGGATGACCAGGAGGAAGACAGAGGGAAACTGGGAAGAGGCAGAACTGCAAGGTTAACCCAGCCCAGGCACCACCTGGGAAACCACCGGGGCCTTTGGCTTAGTAGCAGGACAAGGAGACAACCAGGACTGACTTTAAACTGAGCAGAGACTGAGCTGGGCAGTTGGCTGTGATGGCCAGGGGACCCTCAGAGAAAACACTCCCTGACTTAGCCAGTCTCCAGCAATGGTACGATCAGTTTTCCAAACTTTCCTGTATTCCCAAGGAAGAAGCAGAGCACATCCCTTCCCTGCTGGGGCAGTACCTGGGGGTGAGGATCTCCTTGTACTGCAGCTTCTCCACGCGGGTCGTGGCAGCCACGGACATGGGGATGACGATGTTGTTTATGTCAAAGGAGCTCTCGCCCCTCCTCCTCCTCGGCTGCTGCAATGGGAAGAACCACGTGAGAAAGGGGTGGGGGGTTTGGCACGTGGGAAAGTCATCAGTGGGAGCCATTGACAGAAAGAGGACAAAACGGCCTTGTCTGACCTACGGACACTTCAGAACCAACATCGATTTGCATCAGACTAGAGCTCCCCTACTGCTTGCTCCAAGTCCTCTTCCCAACCCAAAATCTACTGCCCCAGCAGCACGGAAGCCCAAATCCCAAGGCGTGGCTGCCCAGAGCAAGGATTGGCCCTTTGGCTGGGGAGCACACACAGACCTGCAGCTGCCTGGGACGCTTGAACACAGGAGCTCCACCCCTGAGCCCAGAGCATGGAGCCCAGGGCCTGGAATCCTCTTGCTGGGGGAGGGAAACCTCTTCATCTTGCATTTCTGAACGAGCTTGTGAAAACACAGCAGGAAAAGCAGCAAGAGAAAACCACGGTGGGTGTGTGGAGCCAAGGAAAGGCCTCCTCGAGGTGCCAGAGCTGCTGATATGAGCTGTCCTCTCCCCCAAAATGCCAAGCTCACTCAAGCTGAAACAACACTGGGTTCTTCTGACACCCTGATGTCACAGCTGGTGATGGAACAACTGAATTTCACAGTGAAGGAACCCAGTGGGGACCTGGAACCACACAGCAACAAGCTTGGAGCAGAGGGTTCAAGGAATCCTGCTCTGTTGTCCCTGGGTCACATCCAGCTCAGGCTGTGGCCCAACCTAACAAAAGGGGTGGCCAGACAGAAGCCAAGTTCTTCACTGGGACACCTGTGAGCTCAGCAGAACTGTCCTTCACCGAAAGGCTTCTGCTAACGTGGGCCTGGGAGGATGATGGTGTCTGGTGGAGGAGCTGCGCCATCGCTCTGACCCGGAGCACAGTGGGAGGGAGTTTCGGTTCTGCTCACTCACACAGCTCATAAAGGTCCCGCATCCTGCCATCCTCAAGCGTTTTGGGAGTCTGAGTGTGTCTCAGAAGATGGTCTGAGTTCAGTGACTGCTGGAGCTTGTGTACTGGTGGGAGACCACCACCACCACTGTTGTGCCCTGGCGCTGTGACCCCAAGCCCACCCACAGCCCACCGAGGCCGTGAGGGGAACTGTCCCAGTGGACGCAGCACTGCTGGGGCCCAGCTCTTCTCCTGGAAGCCCCACACAGCTTCAGAACCCAAAATCCGGACGTGGAGCAAAGCCAAGGGACTGCTGGGAACGGGAACATTCACCAGCAGTTGCTGAGCTGATGGTCATCCTGGAATTGCAGCTGCCTGGCTCCGCACAGCCAACACATCCAACACCCACCCAGCAACCCCAGCATCAGCTGAACCAACGGGTCCAGCGTGGCAAGAGGAACACTGAGCACTCCCCAGCCCAAAACCTGCTCAAAAGCTGAGCCCCCATGATGCAGCTGAGCCCAGAACCCCTCCAGAAGGCAGCAGATACTCACGGCAGTGCCGGAGGTGCCCTGGGAAGTGGAGCTGGCGGGAGCGGAGCCCTCGGAGGAGGTGGAGAGCTGCCGAGCTATGGGGCTGTGAGGGGTGGGGGTCACAGCTGCTGACAGGTAGCTCGGGCCACCGACGTCCGTGTGATGCTTCAACACTGCATGGGGAGGGCGGAAGAAAATGAACAACAACATTAGCAAAAAAACCCAACCCACCCAAGGGGGTGGTGGCGGCGAGGAAAGGACCATGTGCACCAGAAACGGCCAGTGCTGAGGAGCACTTTGCAGGAAAGAGAAGCACCTTCCGAGGGGGCTGCCCTGGGGAAGAAGCAGTTTAGAGCACACGAGGCATTGCTGCGGTGGCGACTCGGCCCAAAGCAGTGCGTGCCCCCTTCTCTGGGGCAGAGAGGCTGAGGATGCAGCAAAGCCCAAGCTCCCCCCGAGACACTGCCCCTGGGGGCCTACCTTCACTCCTCTCAGATGAGCAGTCTCGCAATCGCTTTTTGTCAAAGGCAGGAGGCTGGGCAGAGCGCTCTGGCGCTCTCTCGGCCTTGGACACGGCCGAAAAATCGTCTAAAGGCGGCCTGTGTGCCTTGTCTGCTTGGGCTTTTTGATGGGAGCGCTCTGAGGAGGGGAACAGAGAAAGAGCTATGAAATGGCTGCTTTCACCTCTCTTTCTGCTGGCACAGGAGGCTTGGGCAGAGTTTTCCAGCTCCACAAATTCTCTGCACCATGGGGATGCTGGGGAGGTGTGCTCAGACCCGTGGCACTGCTGTGGGCATGGCTGACACCGAGCACAAGAAGCTCCCTACAAACCTGAGCTGCACCTGCACACACCTCACCTGCAGCCCTGCCATAGCCCTGCCTCACCCCCGGGAGCGGGACTCGAAGGGCATCCTCCTCCTCCTCCTGCTCCTGCTCCTGCTCCTCTCTGACCGACCCGGGCAGGGGCAGCACTTACTGGCCGCGGTGAAGAAGGAGTTGACCAGCTTGTGGCGGTCCTTGCGCGTGGGGTCAGCCAGGCTGGGGGGCACGGGGGCTCTGTGCTTCAGCGACAGCTTTTTGGGAGGTTTAGTTTTCTCGAAGGGTTTGTTCTGCCACTGGGATTTCAACATGGTCTGGAAGTGCAGGCTCGTCGGCACATCTGCAAGGGACACAGAACATGGAATCCACATGAATCATGCAACAAAGAGCTGTGGTCCCATCACCCTGCCCCAGTATTTCCCTCCCAATTTCGGGGACTGGAAAGCCCCAGCAGATCCAGGCAGGCAAACAGGATGGAGCTGGCAGAGCAGGGGCTGGAGCTGGTGGGGACTTGGCTCCCTGGAAAATGCCAGGACAGCTGCACTCCAAGTACCTTGATGGTTCAAGCTCTAACCCACTCCCTTGCTAAGGAAGGGCTGCCACAGGGTGATGGCAGTTCTCTGGCCATCACTGCTGGCTTGTGGGGACATGTCCCAAAAACCAGAGAGGGGCCAGGCCAGTCCTTTAGGGATGCTGCCAGCCACTGGAGTGGTCAGACTTTGGGAAAATGGCCTCTGCTCTCTGCTCATCTTTTGCTTTCTCCTCCCAATTCACATCCCATACCATCTGTGGAAGGAGGGGACAGGTTGAAGGGAGGGGGAGAATGCCAAGACAAAATGCTGTCAGGAGAAAATGAGTTCTTTGCTGGTTTTGCACTGCCCTGCTGGCAGCAGAGTCTGTGCAGCAAGTGACACCATCCCTCCTCCTCCTGCTCCTCGGGAAGCAGTGCAGGGCTCCCAGGGACCGGCAGATGGCAACCACAGTGAGCCCAGCGCTCATCCTCCCTCCAAGGTTATTACATCATCCAAAAATTCCCAGTGAGAAATCAAACCAACCAGAAAAAAAAAAAAAAAAAACCCAGAAAAACCCCACACCACCCTGAAGGGAAGGGGACAAAAGGGGACAAAGTGCTGGCAGAGCACAAGTGCAGGGGTTAAAGGCCTTGCTGCCTGTGTCCTGCTTGCCAGGGGAATAAGTGAATAAATGATCTTTTCCTCCTGCAGTGCCTGGCAGTTTTGCCCTTGGCAAACTGCTCCGGAGATCCCGGCTGGCACCGAGAGCCCGGAGAGACCGGCTCAAAGTGAAAGTCAGCACATGCTCACAGCTCCATCCACCAGGAATCCTCACTGAGCCCCTGCACAGCCACAGCCCAGCAGCATCCTGGATTAATGCTCACAGGCACGGAGACACCTCAGTGCACACCAACAGCACCAGGCACAGCAATTTCCTCACCTGAACAGCTTACCTGGCTTTTCTTTGGGATAGGAATCACCCCCATCCCAAAAATCAACCCTTGTGAACTGCATTAAGCATTACTGAATAAATAAAGTTCACCAGGAGGGGAAAATGGCTATTTCTGTGCAGGTGTTTTAAGCTTTACACCAATTAAGTTTTAAACTCTAAGTTTTTAAATCTCATACAGCCAGAACAGATCCTCTACCGTGTGAGCTGGCTGCAGGGGGCCTAAAATGGGAAGAATACGGGATAATTTGCCTGGTGCCTCTGCTGTAATAGCACCCAACAGGTTGTCTCCGTGCTTCCCAGGATATTTGATTTAGCACTACAGACCTCTGAGGATCACAAGTGCTGTGAAATCAGAAAATAAGTTCCTGCTTCAGGAGTTCATTAACTTCCTTGAGCGCTCCTGATCAGAGCTGTGTCTTTGGGAGGGGAGGGATCTGGCTAAAAATAGCACCAATTTACTATTTTAGTCTGGTCTAAATATAGTGCTAATGAAAGAGGCCACATTAATTGCTCCCAGACACTCCCTGCATTTCCTACTGCACATGAAGTTTGTGAAAAGCTGGAATTTAAACCCAAGCACGCACATTAGCCCAGTGACTTATCCTGGACCAACCACTTGACACCCCCATGTGAAGCAAGGCCACACACCTTCTTCCCAGCATGAGAATCCCAGAATGGCTTGGGCAGGGACACCTTCCACTATCCCAGGTTGCTCCAAGCCCTGTCCAGCCTGGCCTTGGACACTTCCAGGGATGGGGCAGCCACAATTTTACACCTCAGGCAGCCACAAACTCCCACCAAGGGAAGGAACCATTATGATCCATGCACTGCCCAAATCTCCTGACAAAAGTACCAGTTCAAGAAGACTTTGGAAATTACTTTTCCCTTGGGAAGAGTCTCTACACATGAAATCTGTGAATACCCCACAGTCAGGGCTGGTTAATTATTCCTCTTAATGATGATTAACCCTGAAGCTGTAACACAGGAAATTGAGTGTCCTAACGGGAACATCCCTTCTTGCTGTGCCTACCGAACCATGGAAGATCATTTACAATTCCTCACAAGGTCAAAAGGATTTCCTGTGACAAACCAATCCACAAATCATTTTATATAGATGGAAAAACTCATAGAAGCAAATATTTCTCAAGTGGTTTAGAACCCCAAAGACCCAGGTCCCAGGAAGGACTCCCAGGCACTGCTTGGCTTCCCCACTGCGAGTGAGGCTCCAGGTCGAGATTCCAAAACACGGCAGAGCCCAGGTGTAACACTTTCCCAGACCCTCCTGCTCCAGTCAATGCTCTAATCCCAAAAACACCTGCAGATGGACAGGTCTGGTTGTACCCAAGCAGATCTGCACCTCCCCTGGAAGCCCGGGGCACCTCCAAGCGTCCCCTGTGAGCACCCAGGAGCCAGCGGGAGCCGGAGGGGCCGCACTCACCATCCGGGAATGACAGGACAGGATGGATGCAGGAGTCCAGCTGGGAGAGGCGCTCCAGCAGAGGGGCATCGTACTGGATCTCCAGAGTGGTGGAGCTGCGGGTGCCACACAGGGCACAGGAGGGGTTCACGTCGCAGCTGCAGCGCGCCAGGCTGGCACGGTGGGCCTGCAGAGGGACAGGGGCAACACCACAGGTCAGCGAGCCCAAGGACTCCCCTCACACATTCCTCTGATAGCTCAGGAGAAACATCCTAGAGGTAGTGTTATTTTTATAATATTCCTTGTACATACATATATAAATGCATATTCTATAGGCATATAAAATACATAAAAAGACACCTATATTTTATATATTATAGTTACATTTTATTATTAATAAATATATAATAATTTTATTTCTATATCATTTATTATCTTGAATAGTTATGTGACATTTATATTATTATAAAATTATATTTATTATGTATAATATATGTATAGTATATTCAATACTAATTATTATATTTATTATATATAGACACACACATACACACTCCCCTCCCCTTTTTTTTCTATAACTTGTACAGAACCTGTTAATTTAGTCTGGCCTCACGAGAGGATGCTTTCGCTTTGCATAAACACAACTGAAAACTACGACTTACCAGCACAGACAGTTTAACAGCTGCTAAATTTGACTAAAAGTGTTTAATTTTATCTAGGTTGAAACCTCATTTATAAAAACCATGAGGCAGCACAATTCCGCTGTCAGAGAAGGGGGAAAGGAGCTGTTTTTAGTTCCAATGGGTCAGAGCCATCATTATATGCCAGGAGCTGACACTTCCAGGGACATCTACAGAGTGACAAAGGTGGTTCTCAACCTTGTTCCTTAATCCAGGACAGAGTCTCAATTCACAGATTTATAGACTTGATACAGACTTCATTTGTGTGAAACCACTGCAGGCAGACACCCAACTGGATGTAAATCCCACACAGAGAAAACAACCCCCGATTCCCCACCAAAATGGAAGAACTAATCCAACTGGATCCTGCAGAAGCCTGTTCTGAGTCAGAATTATTCAATTAATTTCCATGAATGACTTGGAGGATGGGACAGAATATCCACAGCAAATAACACTACACTGGGAAGGTCTGCTTTAAAGAAAGAGCTGGAAACCCACTCCTGGTTATAGGTTAAGAGAAATTATCTAAAATAAATCAAATATAATTCACAGAGGGTAAATGCAAGAAGCAAATGCAGTGCCCAGAGAAGAGGAGGAAGAGGTAACCGAGCAGTTACTTTGCTACCTCTGGAAGTTCTGCCCAGAGGATGTGGAGGTTGTGATGGATCCAAAAACAAGCATGAATCAGCAGTGCTGAACCACTGCTGGGAATTAATTAATTAATAAAAAATAATAAAAATTAAGCCCATGGGGCTTTCTAACCAGGATGGCTGTGCAAGGAGAGAGGCAATCCTGCCACTCTGCCAATGTGTGAGCTGGAGGGCTGCCCCCAGCTTGGGGCACACGTTCCAACAAATGTGTGCACCAAATTGTGAGGAAAACGATAAAAAAGATCAAAAACCCCACATTGTATGTGCAATGTACATGTGAAGTTCAATCCACGCAGCCACTCTGTGCTGGGCAGGAGAGTGGGGGCGACTGGACATGGTATTTCTGGAGGTATTTCTGGAGCACGACTTGGCCGTGACTCAGCTGTCTCTGGAATGACTGGAAGAGTGCACAGAAATCCCCTGCTCTCTGGCACTTCTTCCATCCCTGGAACTGCTCTTCTGAACCATCTCTGATTACCAAATGCATTTGATGACAACCACAAAGATCTAACACAGAATTAACAGCCAATTCTTCAAGCACTGAGTGCACAAGGCAGCATCGACCACGAGAAAGTTCATCAACTTCCAACTCACTGAAGATCTTGCAAGTAAATCACTGCAGAGCTCTCCCAGAAATACCCCAGATGAAACTGCAGATAAGTGATCGGTTAAAGCTGACTCAGCTGAGCAAGAATACTTTGCTCAGAAAAATGCTGCTTTTGGAGCTTCTCTTTAAAACATCCGCAGAGTGAAAATCCCCCAGCCCTTGTGGGAAAGTTTGACTTGAAACACTTTGTCTCAAAGGTAAGCGGATTTTTGCCATTATGGTTCTGCATGCACAAATAAAGGTCCTTATTTCCTCCATTTCTCACTATTTTCCCTCCAACTGACAGTTTATGGCATTCCTAAGAGAAAATAAAAAGAATGAAACACGGCCCTTCCTCATACAGGCAATAAACTGTATTTCCATTGAATGAATTCTGCATAAGGGAGAGGAGCATAAAAAATAATAATAATAAAGAAAACAAAACAGGAAGAGACAGGGCATTCATCCCACGTATGCCTGGGCAGACAACTGTGGTTTTCCCTTGAGCAGCAGCAGAGAGCTCCTGGGGCTTTGCTAATTCCTGTGTCAGAGTTAAGGTTTCCTGATATTTGACTTCTCAGGGCTTCTTTCTCCTGCTCAGACTGTGCCACACTGACCTACCTGGCCTTGAGTTCACCTCAGGCTGGTTGGCTTAAGAAAATGCATGAGTTCAGCATCTTCCCTCCCCAGTGACGGCTAAGAAAAATCTTCCAACACATTACAACCTTCTTCTTCGTTTCTCCTTTGTTTTTCCAACAGCCTTTGAAGCCCTGCCGTCTTGCTCTTCCTTCCTGTTATGTTTTTCCATCTTTACAAGAAAAACAAGAGCAAAAAACTCCCAACTCACCTTTTTGGAAAGGGGCATGATGGTGCTGGGTCGGACGAGCCGCCGCTTCTTGCAGCTCAGGACGGGGCGGGTGCGAGCGGCCACACACGTCCCGTCCGAGGGGACCAGGGACAGACGCTGCTTTTTATGCAGGAGCTCCTCAGCTTCCTGGCCATCTCCCTGAGCGTGTTCTGCCAGGCCAGGCTGCAGACTGTCCCAGAGAGAGGAGAATAAGAAAACCCCTGTTATTCATGCAGCACTACCAGCAGGTTCATGGTTCGCACCTGAGCAAACACTCCAAGCTGAGTTTAAAGCTCTGCAGTTCATGAGGCAACAGGTTTTATTAAACCAACTCAAGTTTTTGCTTTTAATTCGGTCACCTTCCGCTCTCCCATGACTGAACCTTTGACAAAATACCTTTGGAAGCTCTGAACAAAAAAACAGCATTGAAAGCCCATCACAGAGCAAAAGCCACTCTAGACCTGAACACCTTTAACCCTAGAATTCAGCTTCCTCCAGAATCAGAGTTTGGGGAATCTTAAGACAAGAGGTTTTCATGAGTCTAAATGCCAGAAAACATATAATTTTATAGAAAAAATATTTAACCCTGATGTAAATTTGGTTCTGATGAATATTTGAGATCTCTACCCATGCCAACTCTCAGCAGTGACCCCAGAAAGGTGCAGTGCTAACATCAACCTCTCTGTCTCAGGCACAAAGGATGCAGCAGCCCTGGCATCAATACCCCGTGCCCCGAGCAGATCCCAGCGCAGCAGCGCCTCATCTACGGAGCCTTTTCATGTCTATTCTACAAGTGTTTCATTTCTAAAAATGCAAAACATTAAAGCCCTGTGGTCTAAGGCTGTGCAGTTCAAAGGCTGCAGGGATACAAAGGGCTCTGTTACAGCCTGCAGTGTTCCAGCTGCAGCCGTGGGCTCCTTAATCCGAGCCTCCTATGCCTGCTCGTGCTACATCGGTGCAGGATCCATCCCTCCCTCCCTCCTTCCCTTTTTCCCTCTCTTTTCCCCTGCCTCCTCAAGGCACTGAGCAAGTGCAATGTTTTTCAAGGGTTTTCAAGTGGTTCAACCCTGTAGCATCGGGGAGTGTCTTTCACTTGTTTTCATTTACCCACTTCAAGACTTTCTCAACAAAAGCAGCCTGGAGAAATAAAGAATTTAGGAAGTTTTACTCCCCAAATCAATGGGATTCTCCGTAACTCCAATAAAGTGGGTCAGTGGCTACAGATAATTCTACAAGCAGGGCATTAGTACCTTTGAATCACACAATTTGCAGTATTAAAACTACTCATAAAGAAACAAGTTTTGCCCATGCTCAGTGCATGGCTGCCTGCAGGGCTTGTTCATGTAAACACAGCTCAGTTTAATTCCATTTTCAGCAAAACAATGCAGCAGAAAACCTCAAGCAAGCAATCTCCTCCAAAATGTTTCCAGGCATGATCTGCTACTGTACTTTTTGAAAAAAGACACCATTTACACCATTACCAACCCAGTTACAACCCCGTTACAGCCTGGTTTCCAACAGGACATTGCCAAGATCATAAAAGCAAACTCTTCCATAGTATCCAAGAGCTTACGTGTTAATAACTCCATTGACGGGTCTTGGTGCTCCACAGGGCTTGGTGGGATGGGATTCAGGAGTATTTGCAGCAGAAATACCCAAGTTTTCTAGTGGCTGGGATCCAGAACCACTCTAAGGAAGGGTGAGAAAAATATAAATTAATAAAAGCTTCTTAAATAGCCACAATTTTCTTATTCCTGGGTTCTAGTTGAGGATTCTGCACTGTAGCCATGGATTTCCACACAGGACTTCAAACCAGGGTTCAGAAGTCACTGTATGAACAGGAGACCAGGGACATAAGGAGATCTTAGGGAGCAGCAAGAGGATGGATACACAGCAGCTCTTTCATTCCAAGATCCAAAGGACTTTAATTCCCCTCAGGCAATCAGGAGCACGAAAGGCTGAGGGCTTTAAGGAGATTTTAGCATTTTGTCTCCATGGTGCAAACAAGCTCATCACCACCTGTAAACCTCTGCAGCCTCCCCTGCAGTTTGGTTTCTGTTCCGAGCCACGTGGTCGAAAGCTCCTGCCTAAGCACTTCGGGGGGAAAAGAGGGAGGGAGGGAGAGGGGAACAGACTTGCAAAACTAAATTTGCATTTTAACTCACTACCTGTGCAAACACAGTCCAAACAGCATTTTAAGGAGTGTTTTAAATGAGTGTGAACCCAGGCTGTGGGGTTTGGACAGGAGCAGGGCGAGTCTGTAACGCTAAAAGTGCTGGATAAACGCAAAGCTGGAAACACCTTTTTGGCAGAGGAAAGTGACTAAACCAGGCCGTGGCAGTGCTGGATTAATGGTGTCCAGAAGAGCAGAAACCTGTGTCACCCAGGGAAGGGTCATTTCTAACAACTCAGACAACTTCTGCCTGGGCCTGTTTGAGGAACTTTGCTGGGGTTTTTACAATTCTGCTAAAAGAGACGTTTCTCCTATAGGGGAGCAAAGACAGGATGAGACCAACTCTGCCACCCAGAGAGACAGGGGAGCAAGACCAGATCACACCTGAGCCATCAGGTAAACCCAGCTCCCCAGCCAGGTGAAGTCAGTGCAGGAGCTGAACACTTTCCCTCTGCTTTCCAGAGGCTTGGCAAGGCTGAGCCTTCACGTGACACCCGCCGGAGGCGCCCCCGGGGCAGCAGGGCGGGTACTCATGACTCATAAGCTCTTTAGAAATCGTTTATTTTCTTCTCCAGAAAGGGTCTTGAAGGAGGAACTTCTCCAAGAGTTTGCTCCGTGTCTTGCTGGTTCAAGATAGGAACAGAGGGACTCAGCTGCTTCCTGTGGAGGAGCTGGACAGCATCAATCCAACGTGCACTTATCAGGAGCAGCCCAGGCTCTCTTTATCACCCTGAGATGGGTGTACCCCGACACAGGAGCAGAGCCAACACCTCCTGCACTCTCACTCTCACACCAGCTCCTGGTGCACCTCCCAAGGCCACGCTGTCCTCCAGGGCTGGCTGGGCAGCCAGGCTGGGATCCAGAGCAGCATCCATCGCACTGGAATCACAGCCCTGCTCCTGACTGACTTTGGGTCTGGAAGTCCAGGTCCTCAGGATCCTGGGGGGTGTCAAAGATTCAACTGTAGCACATCTGCTGTTGCACACCAGGGCAGCAAAGCCACTGTGTGCGGACAGGTAGCCATGAGCTAATACCAGGAATGTCCCCTGTATTCCCAAAAAACCCCAATAAAGCAGGCAAGGTTCAGACCTTCACCTATCACTAGATATTGCCCCCTAATTGAATATTTCGAGTGCAGCCCCCTCACTAGACAAGCAATCCAAGGAACCAAAATCAACAGCCAAGTTATGTCTTCAGGGCTTTGTGTTATTTCCATCTTCAGGCAAAAATATTTATTCACCTACTGAGCTTCCATTTCCCAGCAGATATTCCCAGGCCTTATTTGCAAAGCCCTTCCCTCCACTGGTGATAGGATTAGTTCCTCCTGGGGATTATCAGCCACATCCCACGTATGAAGCCGATGCCCAAGGACACGTATCCGGCGCGCATGCCGGCCAAGGGAGGCACTCACGAGAGGAGGAGACCCAAGGGAGCTGGGGGTGAGACAGGATGGATTCCTCCCTTTGCTCCGCATTGCAGATGTGTCTCTTCCTCTCCCAGTTTGGGGGGGAAAAGCCTGGAGGGTGCCAAAATGATAAGCACCTCTCCAGGAGAGGCCCAAGAGATCCCTTTTCAGTAAGAGCCCTCACAAACCACTGGGAACGTCTCTGGGTAATCTCTGGCTCGGAGCAGATCAAGGCTCTGACTCAACACCCCACCCTAACAAGCAGCCCTAATTAAGCACAAGCCCAGGGGCTGGGTGCCGGAGGCGGCACTTCCAGGGGTGACACTTCCAGCACTGTCACAGAGAAGTTGGGAGGGTGGAGTGATGTGTGTGTCCCTAGGGAAGGGGAATAAACACCATTCTGAGGAGCAGGCTCCAAGAAGGCACACAGGGCTGCAGGAGTGGCCACAAGAAAGCGCCAAGCAGAAAATTTCACAGTATTTCATATTATCACTCAGTATCAGGAAATCTCTGACAAATTCTTACCAGGGACAGAGGAAAACACTCCAAGCACAATTTTATAGTCACTTCTAGTGAAGTGTTTTTACCTGTGTCAACTAAGCTGAATATTGGTCCACGAACCTCAAGCTGCAGTGACACCCCATTTCTATCCAGTCGTGGCATTAGGAGAGAAAAGCAGGAATGCTGCAGCTTGGGACAGAAAAGCAGGAATTCTGCAGCCTGGCAGCAGAAGTTTGAGCCACACAGGGACCATCCTGCTCTTCCTACTCCACCACAACTTCCAAACCCTCCACTTTAATACGTCTGTGTGTCCCCCAGGATCCAAAGCAATCACAGGCAGGCTGAACAGTACGATCAAGCCTTTAGTCTGTGCCCTACATTTCTGCATTAAATAATAAATACCTGGCACTCTGCATAGTTTCCAGTGCATCTCACTGCAATCATTAGTGCCCTTTCCAAGGGGGAATGCTCAGGCAGATATTAAATAGCCACATCTTTAGCAGCCTTTGCTAATCATGCTGCTCTCAGTTTGAGGTACTTTTTTGCTGTAGGGAAAGGATTAGTTAGGATTTTAAAGCTTCACAAAATGCTAATGCATATTGCAAAGGTGCCCCCAGGAACTCTGTTCTAAAAGGTGTTTAAATCCTATTGTTTACTAACCCCAAAATAAGGCAGGAGGGGGTGACCTACAGACCAAGATCAGTGATTCCCACCTGGAGTCACAGGGAAGAGCCGCCCCAGGAGGCCAGTCCCATGGTTTGAGCATCCCTCTGCCCCACAGCTTAAGGGATGACCCTTCCCTCCCCAAAACTGGTGCAGGTGAAGCACCTGGAGCAGTCAGTCCTGCTGCTGGCACTTACCAGCCGGTCAGCCCCAGGCTCCAGCTTAACTTCAGCTCTAACGGGACGGGATGAATCATCTACTGCAGGATCAGGGGGTGATGCTTCACCGAGAACTATCAGCCCCTGGAAGAGAGGGAAGGGAACAGGAATTAACTGCAGATCCTTCGGTCTCCAGAGGGATGATGCACACCCATCGTCCCCCCAAACCCCGAGGCTGCACAGCAGGCCTTGAATTCCCACCACGGCTTCCAGATGTGATGCCAAACCCAATCCTCGGCTGCTGCCTGGGTTTTCCTGCCATCTCAGCTGAACTCAGAGAGGGAAGGACAGTGGCTGGAGCCAGCTCACATGCCTCCAGCCCATTAACAGGAGACGTTTAGCTCCCTCTTGGGCAAAGCTGCTGAACCACTGCTTGTCCCGCTTCCCACCCCTCCCCTCCTCCCCACCAGCAGCTCCAGGGACACACATGCCAGCCAAGCCAAAGGGAGCATTCTGCTGGAGCACAGAGCAGGAAGCGACTGCTTTCATCGTACAAAGTGGAACTGGCCATCACAGCCAAGCAAACAGTTTTGAGTGGGTGCCAAAAATCTACAGTCAAACTTGTTACTCTGAGCAGACTTTCCCCCTTCCCTCCCCTCCCCGAAGAAGTGGTACTTACAAAAATTCAGTAAGGAAAGAAAGGCATTGCTATAAACTTAGCAGGACAAAGCACAGTGGCTGAGCACTGTTTCATCAGGTTTAACATATGCTGTCCTGCTTCTGTTTTACTCTGAGTGAAGCTTTATCTAAAGGCAGGACTGCTCTGCTCTCGGAACATCACAAAGTGAAATAAAATCATTGTCATTATTCATATTCTGAGCTGTAATTTAACAAAGCAGGGCAAAATGTGCAAGGGATTAGGGAGCTGGTGGAACCTACAGACCACGAACACAGTCCAGGACAAAGACAAGCCCCACGAGTTGCATTTGGTCAAACAAGGAACCATGAAGGAGCTGCTCAGATCAAAACAGGCAGATCAGTCATCTGAAAACGATTCTGGAGGTTGCACAGCGAGGCACAGCAAAGTGAGCCTGGAGGGGAACCTGGGCACGTTATCTGGAGAGAGGACAGAGCTACAAGGCTTCCCTCAAAGTCCACCAAGTCAAATCCCATGTGACTGGTGCCACGGGACACAGTGGAAGTCACCTGCAGTTCCATGGCAGGGGGCTGGAACCGGGTCCCTTCCAACCCAAACCAGCCTGGGATTCTGGGATTCGAAGGATGATTATCTGCCTTGACACAACCAGCTGTTCGACACATCCATGGCTTTCCAGAAAGATGGTGGCAGTTCTGGGACACTGTTTAAAAACAGTTCATAAACTAAATCCAACCACAGGTGGCCTCTGACCAGCAGTGAGGAAGCAGCTGGTGCCTGGAACATACATGATGTTGGTTTTCTAGAGTTTTCTGGCATCCCAGAAGGATGTTTAGTGGATGAGAGGGGCTGGAAGTCTAAACTCCAATACTGCTGGGATTTTCCTCTACTCTTGAAAGATCCTCTCCAGAAGCAGCCCATCACCTTTCAGCACTGCTTCTAGAAACATCCTTGGCCGTGGTGCAGCAAAGAGCTCAGTTGGCTCCAGAAAATGCAGAGACTGGGACTGAATCCAAAATTGGGAACAAGGAAACTGCTTCCCTTTGACACCCCTGAAAGCGCTCGGGCTTCTTGTATGCTCAGTGAGAGGAGCAGGTGGGGAAAGGGGCATCAGGAACAGAAGCTGCCGCCAAGGACTTCTGCCTCTGGATAAAGGCAGGGGATGAAGGGAGCTGCTCCATGCCCCAGGATGCACATTTGTGAAATGAAACAAAACCACCCGATGACCTTCATGGACATCCAGAGCCTTACATTTACTGTACACACTCTTCCAATCCAAAGGCACAACAGCCTGCTATTTTTAAGTGCCTGAAACAGGGTATTTTACAACCAGCTCTGAGCACACGCTCCCTGATTTGCTGTTTTCCTCCACATCTCACCAGGCTCCGACTGAGCTGATCCGAATGTGCCGAGAGCACAATTCCTGCTGAGACACCCAGGCAGCAGTTTACCCTCAAAACACAGGGTTATTTTTGACTGCCTGGTCCTTCCCTTGCTTTGATCTGACACAGCAATGTGTCTTTCTTGAAGGGTACACTGGGATGTAAACTCTAACATATAAAGGTAATTAACCTAAAAAAGAATGAAATAGAATTTCTTTGAACTTTAGAACTTGTAGAACTCTGAATTCCTGCAGCAGCTAGATTTTAACCTCCTTATGGCCAAATAAGCTGGAGTTAAGTTATGTTGATAGAAAAAACACGGTTTTTAAAATTCTTTAACTGTTTTCCTCGTACAATTTGAATTCCAACAAGCTCGAGTGTTATTGAAACACAGGGCTGTTTCTTTAGTCCCCTATTCTTGTTCCAAGCCCTTTTAAGACTCTCTCTAGTTTTTCATTGGTGCAAACAGAATCTGTTTTACAACCATCCCAGAGCTCAATGACATCAAGATAACGACAGCTGGGTGCAGGAATAATTTCCAGCAAGTCCTTTCAGAGATGGGGTATGTGATACTTGTGGTTCTGTTTTCTTCTTCTTCAGGCAGAACAGCCACTACCCAAAACACTCAAGATCTGAACTCCCCTGCACCCTAAGCAGTATGTTTTATCTTAAATTCATGTATTGGGTTATCACAGTTGAGTTTTGGTTTGAACAAATCAAAGAGGATGATCCTGTTGGCCAGAACCTCCTTTCAGACCTGGAGGCTGCAGCCTTAGATAAAAACACAGGGGATGCTTGTAACCATTTTCAGGCCATTTCATGAGCCTGTCTAGTCATCACCTGGTGAAAGCCCTGGACCTTCCACATGACTACATGAGTTTTCTTGTTTTTTCCATTACTTAACTTTTAGCATATAAATGTTCAGCTATTTTGTACTTAAAACCATGCTGCACCATCAGCTTTAAGACAGAAGGAAGATGATCCTTTCTGAAGGATCATTTGCCCCACTTCCCAGAAGCCTTCTGCCCTAATCTCAGTAATGGATTCTGCTCACAAGCCGTGCTCTTCCACCTACTCATTTAGAGCCCTCGCTCACTCAATTAAGCCTGTTTTTCTGCACAGCTGCATCCAAGTCCAGTCTCCCTCCCCTGCTTTCTGCCCCCTGGAGGCCTCTCCCCACCACCCCCAGAGCAACACACATCTTGGGAAAGGCGTTTGCCAGACTGAATTCCTGAGGATCTCTCAGTTGATGCAATACCAGGAGCCTTCTTGCCACAAACTCCAGACATTCCTCCCTCCAAGGCCTGACATTTAGATGTGCATGCCTGAACAAGTCTCCATAACAATCCCTTCCTCATCCCTTCTCTGCTCTCCCCCATTCTCCCACCATCTGAGAGCAACTCTAAAAAAATAATTCCTTCCACAGAGAAAGGTCAGCACCAAGAAATTATCTTTTTCATGAAACAGACTCAATTTTAAGCCTGTGCGGGGTGATAGCATCTGAACTAACTTCCTCCACAGGCCACTCCCTTTCCCACTAAGTCTCAGTTATTCTTATCCCCATCTTCAGCTACTCCCAAAAAGAAAGAATCGGAAGGTTTTAAAAAAATATCAAATAAAAAGAGAAAGGTTTGAGCGATGGGGAACAGCATCACACACGCAACAGCACCAAAGACTGACTCTAGAGCAAGGTATTGCTCCCTTCACGTTATCGTATTGAACCAGGGACAGGAACTACACTCAGCCCATGCCAAATTGCATTACAATTAGTCACAGCTTTGCAATCTGCTTTGGGAGAGAGGCAGGGGGGAAAAAGCATCGGACTTTGCATCCGCACTCTCCGGTGTCAGAGAGAGCCATTAGGAGGCAAAGCAGAACCACAGGCACCCAAAGGCATCCTGCTCCTCACCTTATTGGCTCTAATCTGCTTGTAAATGTCCGTTTGCTGCCGGATTCGGTATTCCAGGTCCGAGACGTGGGCTTGGAGCCAGTTCCAGCGGCTGACGATGGCGGCACGGTCTGCTGCCCATCTCCACTCTGCCCTTCGCCTCCTGCAACAACACAGAGGGGAAGGGGGATTATTTTGAGTGCGATTTTAATTACACAGGCCACAAAAATCCAAGGAGAACTGACAGACAGATCAAAAGCTCCATCCTGGATGGCAGAACTGATACCATCTCACCACTGCTAATAATTACCAAGGAATTACAGACATGCTGCAAGGACCATGTCTCTGCAGAGCAATATTCCAACGTCTTCTGGTACCCAGTGACTGAAATCTTTAAAAAAAGTCTGTCATCAGTCCTCAAATCCACCTGAACAGCAGCTCATACCATGTGGCCACAATTAAACCTCAGGGACAAGTTTCACAACCACCACTGCTGGGGTCTGAAAGTAAAACCATTGCTTGAAGAGGACCAACAGGGCCAACCTTGTACAAGCTGCTCCCCTGCAATGAGGTCCTGCAGAGCACAGAGCAGGCAACAGCAATGCAGACCTGATTTCTGCATCTGATGGACGGACTCAGCAAATAAAGAAGCCAGGAAATAACATCAACTGTCATCAAAACACCCTCAATCCCTACTGCTGCACTCCAGGGCAGAAAGGAACACAAAAATGGTAAGGAACGGATAAATCCACGGCTCCACTCTCCACATTAAAAGCCACAATATCATGAAAATATATCCTAAGCATCCTGATTCCTGTGGACAGATATTAAGGCTGCCCAGAAAGGAAGAAAGCCCCAACATGGTGTGGAAACAAAGCATCAGCAGAAAGTGCTGACAAAGCCAGTGCTGCTGCACAAAGCCTTTGCCACATCTGGATGCTTAGCAATTAAGAAATTAATCACCAAATAATTCCCTTTGCCCATCTCCCCCTCCTTCTGTGTAGCAATTTTGAACCAGCCAGAGCATGTGGGGCAAGAGAGCCACAGCAATGTCCAGATGTTTCCTCCAAAATCAAACCAGAAAGTCTTCTGCTGAGATTAACCCATTTCAGAGCTGAAACCAGCCACTACAGCAGAAGCAGCACGTGGTAAATGAGGTTTTGTACTGAGGCAGCCCCAGCTGCAGAGATGGGAAGGAGCAGAAATCATCAAGTTCTTCGAAAAATCTGCACCTCCTGGGCCTCTGCCCTGATTTAGGCATAACTGCTAGCAAATGCACTTGCCTAAAAATGAAATAAACACAAAAAAGTCCCAGGGTTATTACAAGTTTCAAATCAACTAATAGAAATACCCTGAAAAGGAGGAGTTGGTTGCTTCAAACTGCAAGTGAAACCCAAGCACTTAGAACAAGACATGTTATCCATATTCCTGCTGGACCCTTGGCTGCATGGGCGACGTCCCTGCAGAGCCACTGTGGATGAGGCCACATTCCCACAGAACAGGCAACGCTATCCGCTGCCTTCTGCCCTCCCAGCCTTCTCCAAAACCTTTTCCAAAACACCTTTAGGAGTTCAAGCCCTTCTCTCTGGAAAAATCTCCCTGTGTAAAGCCAGATTTCAGCAGTTTGCTCTTTGGGGATCCACAGAGCCCTGGGAATTGTTTTTAGAAGTAAGTTTTTAGAATCAAATGCTGCTGAGAGCGCATCCAAAGTGCCAATTCCTTGGTTTGCTTCTCCCAACATTACAAAGCACCTCTGCCTGCTGCAACACTGGCCTGTGCTGTTAAATACAGCCCATTCTTTCGCTCAGATTACACAGAAATTGAGACTAAGTATGAAAAAAATAGCTTTAAATCCATTTAAATTTCCTAAGTGACATGGCAGCACAAGCAGCAGCAGACCTGCTCCTCACCTTAAAATCAGGACACATCCTACCTCAGAAAAACCCACTGGATTTGAACCAAAAATAACCCAGGAAAGCGAAACACCGTAATGTACACTTCATCCTCTGACACCCTGCGGCAGCAGTGGAGGAGGGGAAGAACAGAATGATGGCTCAGCCACACTTTCCAAAACAGCACCGAGCGTAGTGTGTCTCTATATTTAGAACTGAGCCTTTCCCAGCTCGGTCCCACCCTTCCCTGCGAGGTGCTGGCAGCAACATCCTGGGATGGATGTTCCCCTCATGGGGATCAGCTCTGGGATAAGGACCTATGGATGTTCCTCAGCTTTAATGTCTCTGTAAGCATTTTGTGAAAATTATTCTTTTCTCATCCAGCACTAGAAAGGAGCAACCGTGCACAACATAGTGCGATGTCCTGCAGCGACCACCGCGGATCTGAAACCTCCACTTGCTCTGGGGGAGAGGGAAACCCACTCCTTTCTTTCTAAACCTGAAGAGAGTCTACAAGGAAGATGAAGAGGGACTTTGTACAAGGCCATGGAGTGACAGGCCAAGGGGGAATGGCTTCAAAGTGATAGAGGGAAGGGTTAGATTGGATATTGGGAAGAAATTCCTCCCTGTGAGGGTGGTTAGGCCCTGGCACAGAGCACAGGGATCACCTAGCTCCAACGCCCTGCCATGGCAGGGACACTTTCCACAAGTCCAGGTTGGTCCAAGCCCTGTCCCACCTGGCCTTGAACACTTCCAGGGACGGGGCAGCCACAGCTTCTCTGGGCACCCTGTGCCAGGGCCTGACCACCCTCTCAGGGAAGGATTTCTCCCCAATATCCCATCTCAATCTCAGCTTCAAGTCCCTCAGTCAGCCCATCCACCCACCAGCCCATGCTGCTTTCTGCTGAGTCCATGCAGCTGAATTCCAACCAGGCAGACAGAGACAGCCCCAACAAACTGAGGGAATTAGAGATTAGCAGACTTATTTCTCACCAGGAGACTGCCCTACTAAAGGCCCAGCTGCAAAGTGAGCAGAGCAGATCCACCAGCTGCTGCTAAACCACCCTGGTAATGACACGGAGCTGCCGTGGAGCTAGAACTGATTTGAGACTGGAAAGTTACAGGCTGAAGGGGAACTACATCATCAGAACCACTTCTAGGAGTCAGCCACCGGGGTCTGGAGGGAGACTGTTTCTGCCACTCCAAGCACTTGAGCAAACCCAAACCATCCTGATGTTAAATGAGGAATAACAAGTCACACTGGAAGAAACAGTCGATGCCAGAAGAGAGAGAAACACAACACAGAAACACTGAGAAACTCTGCAGGCAGCCAAGCAGGCTGAGAGCTGGAACAGCCATGGGAGGGATTCACTGGGAACCAGAGAATGCCTTTGGCAGTGATGCCAGGAGGTGGCACAGCCCGGGGCACCCGGCAGCTCTGAGAGCCTTGGACACTCACAGATTAATGCCACAACGCGAGGCAATAAGCTCCAGCTTTCCAGGCACTTTCCATATGGTTCCCCTCCTCCACTCTGTACTGGCATATTCCCAGGGGCTTTGCTGTCCCCTGGAATGCAGTCACCTTCCAATGCAGAGGCCATGCTGTATTTACTCTCCTCTTTCCTACACAGCTTTGGACAGAAAAAATCACCAAAGAGTGGTTCAAAGGGGTTTGAGACCTTCCCCCCAAAAACACACAGCTCAGCCTCCCTCCTCACTAAAGAAAGAGATTTGAACCCCATTCAGCTGCTATTTTCCACTTTGCTCCATATAGTCTTCACATTCATTCTTCAGCTCACCAAGCTTTTATCCTTTTTAAATTATTATTATTATTTTGGATCAATGCAAAACCAGATCAGTGTGTGGAGCAAGAGTTAAAGCTCTGCCAAACCCACTCTCATGACAACTCTGAGGCAGGAAGAGAAAACCCCACAAGGCTCGAGAACAATCTCATTAGCTGATCATAACATTTCTGCCTGCAAAGAAGCCAAAGTGAACAATTTGTTCAGCTGAACACCCACCCCCACCCCTGGACAGAACTATCAGCTTTGAAGGGCTCTTCTATTCCCAGCGTGTGCTCGGCGCTCTGCTGAATCTCCTTCCAGCCTCCCCTCGGCTCATTCATTCCCGTATTCACACAAACCCAGGACCTCCAGAGGCTGGGAGTGAAGACTTATTTCCACTGAAAAACCCCCACTGCTCAGGGAAAACTTGGGAGCACAAATCCTAAAGCATGAGCAGGGCTAAGCCAAGCTCCTGCCCAAGACAGAGGCCAGCAGCCCAGGGACCAGCATGATCTGCATTCCAACACAGCTCATCCCAACTGCCCCCCTTTTGCTGAGGGAGAGACATCGAAACCACGCCACCCCCCCAGCAACCATCACCTGGATCAGGGTATGAAAGGGTTGGTTTGGTATCTTTAGTTCATTTCTATTAAAAAAAAAAAAAAGGAAGGAAAGAAAAAATTTTTAAAAAGGTGGCCCAAGGCAGCTGTTCAAAGATGCCTGAACTCCTGCACAGGAATCACGGCACAACCAGAAATCACAGCCTGTGGCAACTCAGCAGAATCCAAACTTCCACTACCCCAGCTGCAGAAGGAGTGTCCAGCCCACAGCCTAACATGTCCCAACAGCCCCTCATCCCGAGGGAATGCTCCAAACTGGAGTTCATTCCTTGTGTTCTCCCCACTCTCCCCTCTCACTGCTGCAGCCAAAGCTTTGCCCCCAGGCCACTCTCTCCCGGCAGTTTCTCTCCCCAAAATATCCCCAAATCCCCTCCTAGTGCAAGGCAAATGCAGCCTAAGGATCCAAGGAAACCCTTGGATGAGTACAAAACTCAATCCTCAAACAGACCTACAGATGGGGAAACAAAAGAGAGAAACAAAAAATACCGAAGTGAAACAACTGCCAAGGTGGGGGGACAGGGACCCCCCCAACCTGCTCATGGCACCAAAAAACCCAAAGCTACAAAACCACCTTTAACTCATCCTACCACTCACACACTGTCCTGTGACTCATAAGTTCAACTACTTCAGAAGCTACATAATGAAAACACACTGGAATCCACTCTGAGAAAAGTTTCCCCCTGAGTAAAAAATCAGGGGATTATTTATGTTGTTGAACATCATCATCATCATCATCATCTCCATACCTCAGGGTCAGGCTTAACTTCACAAGACTTAAATGTCTGGCATGCAAGTGCTTTCAAAAAGTGTCCTCAGAAAAGGAATTAAACCAAGCCACCCTACTAAATTACCCTTCTTCCTTAAACTACCGTCAAGACCACGCTGGATGGGGCTCTGAGCAACCTGGCATAGCAGAAGGTGCTCCTTCCCATGGCAGAGGGTTGGAACTGGATGATCTTTGAGATCACTTCCAACCCAAACCATTCCATGATTCTATTTAATTCTAACTATCGTCTATTCCATGATTTCCCTTAAACAGAGTATTTTGAAAAATAGTATATGCCACTTAGAGGAATCCCAGTAAGTGGGCAGGGAACAACCCAGCAAAAGCTATGCAGACACATGGAGCACACAAGCTGTACCTGGTTTCTCACCAGTAAACGAGAAATCACCATTTTATTTACCTCCTGTTTTTAGCTCAGAGCAACACTGCTGGCTGTGAATCACCACCCCCAGCACCTGCAGAAACTGTGACATCAGTCCTCGCTCCCTGCGCCACGCTCGGGGCCTGGCTGTGCTGCAGGAATGGAGTTCAGGTCCCGTATCAGAGCAGTTCCAGAGCACTGTCCGAGGTTGGACTAAATGGTCTTAGAGGTCTTTTCTTACTGAAAGGATTCCACAATTCTGTGAAGGTGAAAATGCACAGCCCCAGGTGCTACACGAGGCTGGTGTGCGGTGACACAGCATCTCATCCCGATTAACGCCCGGGCCTCGGGGTCTGGATCCTGCCGTGGAGCGCCCAGGGTGACTCACTGGGACACTGAGTCACTCCCCATCTGTGCTGGCCTTTCTCAGCCCATCCACAGTCCCAGTGGAAACACACGAACCTCGAGAGGAACACGCGGCAGCTCCCACCAAAGCCCGGAAATGGCAGAATGGTGTCTCAGAAGTACTTTTGTGCTATTTCAAATCCAAGTGCCCCAGATCTTTACACCATGACATTTATGCACTGCCCCAAGCATTTATTCAGCTGACTGTCTGAAAAACAGCCATTCCCAGCTCTAGCTGCTCTTGAGCCCTCAGCAGCAACAATTGTTCTGCGACAATAGCCAAAAATTCAGATTTTATTCTTTCGGCTATGCCAATTCAAGTACTTTGGGCCATGTCTGAACCCTGTTTAGCACCCATGGACAAAGGTGTGGGGAGAGAAGGGGAAGGTGAGGGAGCAAGGTGGGGGACAGGAGGTGGGACCAGAAGAGTGTGGGATCAGAAGAGTGTGGTCACCACAAGCTGCCTGTTACACCAGGAAAACTGATTCTCCAGAGGCACAGCAGAGCAGTCAGCTGAAAAATACCGTGTTTTAAGAGAATTTATTGGACCCGTTTTTCAGAAGAGTTCCCCACACGCTCCTGAGCACTGAGGCAGGCAGAGCAGAGCAGAGCAGCTCGAACTGCCCACGTGCAGATTCTGCCTGATCACCATCACTCCAGACATTCAGGCAGTTTCTTACTCCCTTGCAGCTAAATCCAGGAACGAGAAGGTGACACTACACCAGGCACCAAAGTTTGCTTCAACTGCATTCAGTTCATTGGAATTTTTTCCCTTAATGATCAGATTAAGATGCCATTTTCAAGATTACAAACTACGAACCAAGAATGCCCACTTTTCCCTCAAAACGCCTAAAATACAATTGCTCCAGTTTACAACAAACATCTTCCAAGAGCATATCCTTATTTTTGCTGAGTAAGGGTTTTTATCAATATTATAATTTTGCTTACAGCAGCTTCCCAGTAGGTCTGGGTTGCACAGGAGAATCATTACCTTTGACTCAGTTTTCATTAGGAGTTAAAATTCTACAAGAAAGCAGAAAGTGGCAGAAGCACAAAGCCAATGGAAATTTTGCTCTTCATTTTTTCTCCTCTTCACATTAAAGGTGGGATCTCACCAAGAGACTTATAACTTTCTTCTGGCAAACTCAAGAGCTGAGGACCAGCGACTCCTGTTCACTAAGAGGATACAGTAAGTCACGACAGAGGTTTGACATCTCCACTAACACATCATGAGCACAACCAGCAACAAACACAAGCCATTATCTTGAATACCGCAACTCCATCCTAAAGCTCTGCTCGCTGCCAAAGCAAAGCACCAGAAGAGCAAAGCAGCTACTTCCCAGCTCCTGGTCTCCCTTCAGCACCATGAGATCACCTCACACTTGGCAGCACGGGATGATGTGACTTTCTGGATTGCTGGAAAACAAGTTTCCCTGAAAATAATGCAGTTAAAACATCAAAGAGAAGGAAGGGGGTGTTCAGCGTTCTAAGTTCTTCAAACTAAACTGAGAGCACAACAGAGAGGAGACAATTACGGCACGGAGTAAACTGTTTGAAAAGTTATTACACTTGTTCCACAGCAAAGCCCTTTGTATGTGTGCAAATAGAGGAGTTTGGTGTCCAAGTGGGGGAGCGCTCGCTGCAGCCCATTAGTGCCACAGTCTCTGGGGGAACAAGAATAGAGACTATGCAAATCAGGATCCATTGTTAAAAGGGAAAATTTATTTCACATTCCTGAGCAGCAGTGTTCCTGGAGCATAACAATTGGAGAGGCCCTTCTGCTGAGTACGGCACATTTTTATGCTCCACAGTAAATCAATATTCCATAATATAGAAACTACATGAAATTATTGCCAGGGTGAGGACGGCAGCTCCGAGCTGTGGTGAGCAGCACTAACACAACACCGTGTCAGAACAGGACTTATTCGGGACATGTTTTCATTGTTTAGGAGGGTTACTGAAGGCAGAATTTATGAGATGATTCTCCAGGATGTTAAAACCTTCCAGCTCATACTGGAAGGCAAATGGCACCAACAAAGGCATTTCCTGATTGTGCTGCTCTCAACTTGATGTAAACAAGCACCACTACAGTTGTCTCAGTGTCCCAAAGCTTCCCCACTTGGGCAGCACCAGCAAAACAATCTCACAATGAGATATCCAAGAAAAAAGTGGAGCTAATCTCAAAGCAAAGAACTCTTCCTTGCAAGAGGGGAATTGACTATTCCTTATTTACCAAACTTACCAACAACGGAGCTCACTACACACTGACACAGGACGCAGAAACTTGTTTTCAACTCAGCCACTTCTGATCACCATCACTCCAGGATGGAAGTGAGCAGGGCAACAAATAAAACCTGCTTGCATTTTCCTCTTGGTTTATCTGGCAGGAGATAGACTCTTCCTCTTCGCCCCCACCCACTGCACCCAGTAAGCACCGACAGAGAGGAGGGAGCAGCACTGGATACTCCCATCTTTCCAGGGATGAAAAAGCAGCTTCAGTCTCTTCACTTCTCATTATGCAGCCGTTAAGACCTGAGGTCAAAGGGTGTTTTGTCATGGCTCAGGGGGACCAGGGGGGCTTTTGTTTAACTCCACAGGTTCTGCAGCCCAAGATCAAAATGAAACTTCAGGATAAGTGATTACACTGAAACAGGCTCAGCTTGAGGCCTGGGAAATTTCTGCACGGCTCGGATGACCTCACCCTCCTTATCTGCTCTTTCATGTCCTGGGAGGAAGAGGAGAGAGCTCTGCAAACACGTCTCCAAATGCAGAATTCTGACACGAAGTTTGTGTTCCTGAACACAGCTCTGAGATCCCAAAATTATGCTCTGCTCTGTACCTGGAACACAAAAGCTCTAAAACCTCCTCACAAAAGTCTCCTAAAAAGGTTTTTTCCAGTTTTCCTCACAGTTCATTAGAGCAAGGAGGATTTTAAGCTCACACAAAGGCAGCAGTCAAGAACTCCAGAGAGTTATTGACTCCCCATCCCTGGAAATGTTCGGGGCCCGGGGCTTGGAGCAACCTGGTCTAGTGGGAAGCGTCCCTGCCCATGGCAGGGGGGTGGGACTGGATAAGCTTTAAGGTTCCTTTCAACCCAAACCATTCTATGACTCTAAAAAATACATTTGTTTGGTCCATGTAGTGACCTCAGGACAAACCAGGCAGAAGCCAAGGAAGATTTCCAGTGGAAGCAGAAGTTCCCAGCAGTGCCAAAAATGGCTGAAATGGGCCAGGCTTGGAGTAAGGGAGAATTAATCCTGTATTTTATGGAACACTGAAGCAGCAGAGCAGCATCGATGCAGAACTGCATCAGTGGTATGAATTCACCCAGCAGGTGCAGTCCCAAGGCTCCCGGCCTTCCAGGGGAGCAGCAATCTGCAACCTTCGGCAGAGCACTGGGAGCAAGCTGCACGAGTGCAATCCCAGCTCAGGCCCACTCACTCAGGGGCTTGCCCTCATTTCCAAGCCTTCAATCCCAGTAGCTTCAGAGTTGTAGGAAAAATGAAATTTCCTTTTCTTTTTTGGCTTGAAGCACAGGGAGGTCAGCCCTGCTCAAAGCAACAGGAACACCATGTCTTTTAGGGAAAGAGAACACCCACTGGATGCAGATATTCTCTGTGGTGCTGTGCTCGGCTCCTCTGCAGCCCCTCTTAGCACGAGTCCCTCCCCAGGCCTCTCCCAGCACAGTCCCCAGCAAAGATCACCCCTTTAGTCTAAACCAGCACGAGAATAAAGCTACACATCAATATTAAATCCGAAGGTCATTTAGTCAAGGGAAGGGGCAGCCGTGCTATTTCAGGCATCGATCCAAGGAAAGTTTCCTCTCTCAACCCAAAGAGCTCTTCCAGTTAACACAGAAATAACACATTTTTGGCCTCCAAGCCCTTTATCTAAGAAATGGGATAAAATAATCCTGGCTGAAGGACTGCTGTATAGCACAGGAGCATGGAAAAAGTCCAGAGAGAAATGGAAAGGGAAAGGGACAAGAGGAGACTGATGTGAGTCACGCTATGCTTGGTTTTGCCTGGAGCCAGAGAAACACGGTGGAAGGGGGTCATGGAGCATCAGGATGCACGGGCAGGGAGAAGGGCAGCTGCTTCCAGCTACTTAACCGTGGCCAGGCAGCACCAGAGGCAGAAGATCAGAAGGTATAAACTATGGAATTAGCAATTGTGTTCCACAGTAAAGATGCAGAAAGGTTTCATGGCACTGGATCAAATATGAGACCGAGACCTCTGTGGATGCAGGGGAAGCTGCTGGTTTGGGGTAGGTAAACTGGGGGCACCAGAGGAAGGAGCTTTGGGCAGAGCTGTCCTGGGGGTGGCTGGAGATGGCCAAAATAAAGCTGTAAAATCCAGTTGTATTTCCACGAGAAGAAAGGCACAATCTGCATTGTTCGGCCACGTGAAACCCCTTTTATCAGCAACGCTTTGGCACACAAAGGACTGAAGAAACACTGGATTCAAACGTCAAATGGGAGACACAAAAGAGCATCTCTGCTTTCCAAGAAAGGGCTGAGCTCTGACCAGGTTGAAGAATCTTCCAGAAGAGCAACTCTGGCCACTAATGAATGCCACTAATGAAGGGTTTTCAGGGAGCTTCCCATCTCATCTGCATTCAACCACCGACACATCATGTCACTTCCCTCTGCTCCTCATCACAGCTTTGGCACCAGTGGATGTCTGTCAACACCCGTGAATTTCTCGGGCATTCCTGGCTCCTTTATCAAGTTTTCCATCATTTAATGAATCTCATTTAATGAATCTGCAAATCCCTCTGCACGGTCCCACAGAGCACAGTTTAAGAGAGCCACTATTTCAGCCCGTACTAACTTCTGAACGTGTTTGTCAGAAACAATTTTAAACTCCAGCAATTTCTGGACAGTAGAAAGGAGGAGTATTTCACCCAACACACAGCAGAGGTGGCACACGCTGGAGCTGAACAAACTCTGGATGATCTGCTAGGAAGTGATGGACACAAAAAGGAGCCAAGGCTCCACTTGGCAACTCATCTGAGGGCTGCAACCGAGTCCTGTGGGTCACATCCCCCGTCCACCCTGGCGGAGGCCCTGCCCTTTGAGACAAGGACCAAACGCGCTCGGCACAAGCGTCTGGGAGGGGACAAGCGGAGCTCGGCTCCTGCCAGAGCTCCACCTGTGCCCTGCTCCAGTCCCATGCTGCCAAACCATCCTTCAACACAACTCAATGCACTGTAAAACAAGGACCTCCCCCAAACATAGTTTTAGCCACAGGAGGCCTCTGCTACTCGCTGTGGGCTGACAAAGGCCTTAATGTTTAAACTTACAGATCCCCTATTTACTTTGCTGAAAAAGAGCATGGGGTAATTCAAACCCTGAGAGCTCGCAAGCGTTGGAGGGGGAAGGAAGCGGAATCTGGATGAGTCTGCAGAGCTGAGGTGGCCGATGCTCCCAAACTGAATGCTGGAATTCGGACGTGAACCATCCAAATCACAAATCGTGTTTGCTGCACGAGGCCCTGTGAGAGCCTGACGAGGACACCCCCGCCGGTGCCACGTCCTCAAGGACTCCTTGAATGAAAAGTTTACACAAGGACTTCGGATGATGAAGTCTGGAGAGTCCAAATACATAAAGTCACATGTGTGCAGATGCATTTCTCCTACAGAGACAAAAGGCACCAGCCCACCAGAGAGAAGTCTTATGGTTTAAAAGGCCCAAAGCTGGGCCCCCAGTCCCATATCTGCTAATTCCATGCTCCATCACAGATTTGCCATTTGATCCTGGCCGTGGTGCTTGACATCTTTTTCTCATCTACTACATGGCCAGAGGAGTTCTGGCTCATGGTCAAGAGGCTCTGTTATCTGTGGAGTATTTAATGTCCCAGGCACAAGACCACTTTAGAGTGGAATGGTTTTAGCATCACAGAAGACATTCCACTGTAACCATCAATTTACTACCTTCTCTCTTTTAATTAATTAAACACTTGCCAAAAAGGCTCCCTCTGATCAGGCCCACACTCCCTCCCAAGCACAGGGGAGGTGGGTGAAGAAAAGCAGAACAAAGGGAGGGTTTTCACCTTGTGGCATCTCTGATCCTGCAGCTGCCCTTCCCCCCCCACTGCCAGGCTCTTCTGGAGCAAAGTATGTGTCACAGATACACACACAAATTTAGGAGTGATTATATGGGCTTCATTTCATTTATTGAGATTAAAAGCGAGGGGTCAGCTGCAGGTTAACAATCCACTCATTTAGTAACTCTGTTGTTTGGGATTTTTATTAGTTCAGCTACATGAGGCATCTTCAATGCAAATTTGGGGAGCAGGACTGTGCAGCCATTCCTATGTCACAACTGTTACACGCTCCTGGATGGTTCCTCCTTCTCTCCCTGCAGCTCAGGCTCTTCCCAGAGACTCTTTGGCTATTCCCTAAGGCTGGGGAAAGGACACGTTGTGTTCAGCAATTCTTTTTGTCCCCTTGTACTCCCATTTTCCTTCTTCAATGTCTCAAAAAAAAAAGAAGAAAAAAGAAACCACAAACAAAACTCAAAAAGCTACAGCTATTTCTCCCCTTTAGTAATCCTGAATATATTTATTATCATGTCTGACCTACAAACGAAAACATGAACTGATCTACAGAAGCCTGCATCAAAGGTTATTTTGCCTTTTTGTTGTTTTGTTTTTTTCAATCCACCCCCAAAGCTCTGATTTTGCGGCATCCGAGACTGGACAAACACTTTCAAAGGAAGTGGCAAAGTTTCCTTCATGTATCTGCTGAGAAAGCCCTACCCAGAGGGAGCAGGGAAATTGAGGAAGTTTTCAAAATCCTGCCATCCCTGCACTACCACCTCTGCCTATGGAACATTCAATTCTGGGAAAAATAAATGAGGTTGGACAAGAGCAACCTGGTCTAGTGGAAGGCGTCCCTGCTGTGGGAGGAGGTGGAACAGGATAATCTCTAAGGTCCCTTTCAGCCCAAAGCATTCTGTGATTCTATGATTTTACGATCAGTTGGAACTGAATGTATGCAAATGTGGGAACAGAGATCCTCAGCCTCAGATCCATCACTGGCAGGACAGATCCATTCCCACTGTGCAGGCAGGAAACCGAAAGGGAGCCGCCTCATCACCACTGCTCTGTCCTCCTCCCTCTCCCTGTTTTTCTTCTTTGCTATCTCAAGCAGAAAAGTGTGGACAATAAAATGCCCCTTCCAGAACAAATCCAACCCTGCTGCTTTGTTCCCTATGTGTATGGCACCGTCCAGCCCCAATTATATTAAGATCTTTTCAACCATTTTTAAAAGGCATAAAAACATCTCCAACTCAGAGCACTCCCTCCCTGCCAGATGAGCTGCCAGGTGGGACATGAGGTCCTGGACTGAACATGCCAAGTTATTAAGCTCCTACTTTACCTTGAACAGGTACTACAGGGAGATTTGGGGGATCGTAGGCAATTTACCTTTTCTTTCTGGAATTTGTAAGGAAGAGGAAGAAACAGCCTTAAGCTGAAAGAGAGCAGGTTCAGGCTGGATATTAGGAAGAAATTCTTTACTCTAAGAGTGGTGAGGCCCTGGCACAGGTTGCCCAGAGAAGCTGTGTCTGCCCCCGGATCCCTGGCAGTGTCCAAGGCCAGGTTGGACAGGGCTTGGAGCACCCTGGGACAGTGGAAGGTGTCCCTGCCGTGGTAGGGGTGGAAGAAGATGAGCTTTAAGGTCCTTTCCAACCCAACCATTCCAGGATTCTACAAAAGGAGGCCCATCCACGCTGGTTGCTCCCACAGTGGTGTCTCATCCCCTGTGTGTGCCAACAGCGATCCTACTGCTTCCAGAGTTTGCTGCTGGGCCGAGTTTGAGACCAGCTGCAGCAAATCCAAGCTTTAATCCCTCCACATGAGAAAGGGGAGAACCACGAGGGCAGGAGCCGAGAGGCTGCTGCTGCCCCTCGACAGGTGTGGACTCAGAACCTGGACTGGTGACAGGGCCTCAATGCGCCCCTTCATGCCCGGCAGTTCTGGGACAATGAAATCACTGTCCAAAGCCTCGGAAATAAAGTTCCTCTTTGTGAGAGTTGAACTCTGACAAGCAAGAGCTGCAACCCAAACCCGACTCCACCTCCTGCCAGGACTCAGATAAATCCCAACCTCCGAGCTTTATGCTGCTGCCGTGTCCTGCCTTGCCACAACCAGAAAATTCTCTGCACGGCCCCGGTTTGAAACCACAGCGTGAACTTAGGACAAGACCAGAGACACCCACCAAATCCAATGGGTTGGAGCTGACAAATTGAACAAAGGGGAAGAGGAAATAAGCCTGGTCACAATTCCAACGCTCCTCTGCAGCCATTGCAAAAGGGGTTGTGCAAACATATTTCATAAATAGGTCAGAGAAATGAGAAAGCAGATGACAGACAGATGGCACAGTGAAAGGAGACAAGGAGGAAGAAGGGGGCAAGAACATCTGAGCCAAGAGAGAAGCAGCCAAGGAATTCTTCAATGAAATCCCAGTTTGATTAAGCAGCTCCATGCTCCAAACTTTACAAGAGGTAAAACACAAATGGAAAGTCCATTTTATTTTGGACAAGGACCCTCGTACATGGAAATCACATCTCCCAGCACCAGATGCTGTTCACCTTCCAGCACCTCAAATTCAGGTCATTCCTGGGAATGGAGCCAAAGTGCACTGGCAATTAGGGTCTAAAGGACAGCATGAATTTAGGGCACACCACCTTCAATCCTAGCAAAGCTCCCACTGGCACCAACACAACCTTTGTACAAACTTTACAAGACAACCATCATCTGCGTGCGTTAAAGAAAATTATTGTACCAGAACATTTAGTGATCTGTCAGAAAAAGGGAGGCCTCCGACTTCATCTCATCTGCTGACATATCCCCAAATGAATCACAGAATCCCAGAATGGTTTGGGTTGGAAGGACCTCAAAGCTCATCCAGTGCCACCCCCCAGCCACGGGCAGGGACACCTTCCACTATCCCAGGTTGCTCCAAGCCCCATCCAGCCTGGCCTGGGACACTGCCAGGGATGGGGCAGCCACAGCTTCTCTGGGCAAGACACAATAAATCCCTCTCATGGCAGAACCAGACATGGCAGAACTGCAACACACTTCAGTATTTTCTGTGCACATTAAGTTTCTCCAAGTCTAAAGCTTCACGTATGTAACAAAAAAAGTGTTTAAATGCTTAAAGATAACTCTTTTTGAAAAAGTCTTTGGTACTCGACAGGTTCTTGACCAAGCCATCAGCATGGTTCTCACCCACAGAGCACACAAACCACGTCCCAGATGATGAGCAACTGAAAGGACAGACCAGGAACAGGAGGCATTTTGAGTAGTTTCTGCAAAACAAAAATCTAAATAAACCTTGATTGAAGGAACAAAAAGTAGTGAGACACATCACTGACAGCAAGATGGTTCACTGGTACTGACAGCAAAGGAAAGCATGAAAACACACTTAACACTTCTGACTGTATTTAGCAGACACAAAAGAATATAGGGCAGAATTAGAGTATTGGGATTTATGGGGTTTTTAAAAGAGGGAGAGAAAAATGTGTTTGGATCACTGAAGAAAAGCACTGTTGGAATTAGACCACGATGAAGCCTTCTTTAAAAAGAAGGGAGGGGTGGTAAATGATCCATCAACAAGCCAGAAAATTTTAAGTGAAGTTTTAAGTAAATGACAACAGATTTAAAAAGCCATCACATCTCCTGTTCAAATTCAAGCGCTCTTCAGATGGCAAGAGGCAACAAGATCACATCTACAAGTACTTGCATTTGCTCCACAGCTTCCCAACCCAACAGGCAAGGGAGGAAACAAGAACTGATGGCTACAAGATCAACCTAAGCAGGAAAAGAATGGTTTTGAAAATCCATTCCAGCTCAAGCAAACAAGACTCTACCCAGCTAAATCAGCCTCCACAGCGACATCTTCTCACATAAATGATCTCATCTGGCCTTATGATCTAAGGCAAAAACAACTATTCTTGACACCGTTTCTCTGAGCTTTCTTTCTTTCTTTTCCTGCCAGTTCTCTCAGGATCATTTTGTCTTCTTCCAGCAGTGTTTCTGTCCCATTGCCCAAGGCACTGCACCGCTCCATCCGTGTCAGCCTTGTCCTGCTCCTTCCAGGCCAGCAGCCAGAAGATCAAGACACACTGTCCACACACACCGTGTGCTTGTTCAGGGGAATTTAAGCACAAAACATTTTCAGTCCCAGCAAAGTGTCCCAACCACCAGTACCCAGCAAGTACTTAAAAGTATTCAAACCCTCAGCCCTGCTAATTTTGACGTGGTTGAAAGACAGAGCCAAGTGTTTGGATCGCTCCATGGAATCAGCTCCATTGTGGCAACCAGCATCTAAGGGAGCCCAGCGCAGCTCTGCACCCACAGCTGGCAGGAAGGAGGGTTTGTACCAAAACACCTTTTAAGCAAGAGATGCTCAGGCACAGCCAGAAGGTGCACCTGCCCCTTGAAACTAGAAATCCTGCTGGAAGGGGATGTGGAGCCCACACCTGCTTCACACATTATTCAGAGGACAATAAAGAAACTAATATGTTTGGAAAGTCACTAGTTATTTATAGCACGACATCAAATGTGTTACCAGGAGCTTCAAGAAGGTCAGGGTTATAGTCCTACAGCCACCTGCACAGGGCATCCTAAAATACCTGGGCTGAGTTAGACTTGAAATAAAACCAAGTTCAAACACTGCTAGGTCCTTAAAAGCAATCCTCCTGCAGATGTTTGCTAAAAATCTTAATGGAACATCATTTAAAGACCTTTATCAGAAGAGACAGAGATAAGGGTCATGTAACCTGTGGGTGTCTGATTTATTACAGGTGAGCTGAGCAGGGAGAAATTCAAACACGTAATTAGAAAACAGAGAGGTGGAACAGACTCGGAACAAGCACCTCTTCTTGCAGCTACTCCTAATAAGCAATCCCAGTTCTTCACCACAGCTCCAGGCAAGTCACCCTCCCAAAGTCAAAACTCAGTGAATCACACACCAAGACAAGAGCAAACAACGAAAGTGTCCCAGCTCCGATTCACTGGGGAATCTGATTACTCAGATTGTCCTGCAGCTAATGGAAAAAGAAACATGGCGTGACAGAGGTGAAACAGCCAGACCTGCAAAATCAGTGCTCAGTTTTCCCTCAAGCACCTGCAGAGCAACCCATCACAAGCATCTGTCTCTCTTTCTGATGCTCACACTGTTGACAAAGCCTTTTAAGATGTATTTAGTAATAACTGAACTTTTTTTTTTTTTAAAAAGAAAAATTAGGCCTCTGTTGATTTCACAGGGCAGGGAAAGAACAGGCTGCACCCATCTTCAGCTGTTCTTAGAGAAACGTGTGCAAAAACATTATCTAATTGCAGCAGTGGAGCATCTCTGCCTCTGCTCACCAGGCACTTCAGGTCAGGCTTCACTCAAAGCTACAGAAAGATGGACAAAGGTGAGGAAATGAGGGGGTTAATAAATGTCAAAATGCATCATGCAGAAATTCTGTTCAACCACCTACTATTCCTGATGAAGAGAGCTGACCATGTTTGTTTTCATCTTTCCATGCCCTCACAAGCTCCTGTAAAACCTGTCTCAAGACAAAGTGGATAAATCCTGGGGCAGTGAATAAAACCTGTGATCCTTCTTTCTGTGTTTCAATGCTTCTCCTGGATATATTCTTTTATAGGACAACATCTTCCACTTCACAATTGAGAAACCAAGAAACTGTAATTGCTTCAAAACAGCAAAGAATCCCAGAGTAACTATTCCAGACTTCACAACGCTGGTGGGAATAAATCCTCAGTGAATATGGCTTCAAAAAGCACCCTGTGCCCTCTTCCTCTTTCAACTCGCTAAAATAAGACTTAAGAGGAAATCTGCCAAGACACCAAAGAAAAAGGCCACCTGTTCTGCTAAGGGAACTAAGGGAAGTAACAATAACCCTCAGCAACAGCACAGAGATAAAGGTTTTTAAAGCTGCACCACAATCCGAGGGAGCCAGGAACGGTTCCCAAGGACTTAACACCCCGTGATGTGTCCTCTTGTCCCTGGGAATGACAGCAGCCCCAAGCTGCCCAATCCCCCCACGCAAAACAGCAGCGGGGCCTCTGGAGGCCCTGGCAGAAGTATTTGCAGAGTAATTTACATTAAAAATATTTTAAAATAATAATAATTAAAAAATTAAAATTAAGAAAAGAAAAGGAAAAGGAAAAAGCTGTGGCTGCCCCATCCCTGGGACTGTCCAAGGCCGGGCTGGACGGGGCTTGCAGCATCCCAGTGTAGTGCAAGGTGTCCCTGCCCACCGCAGAGGGTGGCACTGGATGAGCTTTAAGGTCCCTGCCAACCCAAACCAGTCTGGGATTCTTTGATTCTATAACTGTATTTCCTTCAACTATTTTGCTCACCAAATTCTGCCCTTTGCCTGACTGAGATTAAGTAATTACCAGTGGTATGGCAGCAACGGTAGGACAGCTCCGTGGTTTCTGGAACATGGGATTATGCCAGAAAAGCTTTGGGATCCAGTTCCCGAGCAGAGTGAGTGGAAGCAGGAGCTCACTGCTGCCTCATTTCACAGCAATGACATCAGCTCCAACCTCCATGGAAATTTAAAGCCTCTCACCGGGAGGATCGATCCGGTGCTGAGCTCAGAGCGGGAGCTGCCATGTGGTCACCGGGCTTCTGATCACATCCAGCAATTCACACCCAAAAGTGATTTGAGTTTTCCTCCGCCACCCAGAGAAACCATCAGTAGCTATTTATGTATATATCAGACAAGAGGGATGTATATCATATACGCAGTGTGTGTGTGTGTGATATTTTTATATATCAGACAAGGGAGAATGGCTTTAAGTTGAAGGAGGGCAGGTTTGAACTGGGGGTTCAGATATTGGGGTATTGGGAAGAAATCCTTTACTCCAAGGGTGGTGAAGCCCTGGCCAAAGAAGCTGTGGCTGCCCCATCCCTGGAAGTGTCCAAGGCCAGGCTGGACAGGGCTTGGAGCAATCTGGAATAGTGGAAGGTGTCTCTGTCCATGGCTGGGGATGGAACTGGATGGGCTTTTAAGGTCCCTTCCAACCCAAACCATTCTGGGATTCTGGGACTCTTATTTTTAGCACTCTTTCGCCAGAGCCTCAGAGCCCAGGACTGGCAGCCTGCGCCGAGCTCCTGGTCTGTATTTAACACTACAGACAATGCAGACACAGCCAGTGGCTCTCACACCTGAGTAAATGTCACCTAAAAGAAAGTTTAAGGCTTAACTGCCAGGTTAGCTCATGTTTGTGCAGTGCTTTCAAGATAAAAATACTCTGTGTGCTAAGCATTATCATCGAGTCTAAGGAGGGCAGACTTGGCTCTAGGAGAGATACTAGAATTACATACACACAAATTGAAACACTTGGATTCTTTCCAGAGCAGATCATTCCAAATTTGTCTTTCTGTTTGTCTGTACACAGCTCCACAAATGTCTGCTTTTTGGAGACATGGGACAGAAATCCACACAAGCAAGTTCCTAAAAGCAAATAATATCAAAAACCATTCCTTAATGGCAGAAGATTGTCCTCAAAGCAAGGGGAAAAAGCAGCTTCACTTTTGTCCTGAGATACCCACAGAACTTGAAAAGTCTTAATTTTATGGCCCATAAAATTTTTCTGACCTTCACAGTGCGACAGCAAACCCCTTCAGTGAGAAACTTTAGTGATAGAAAAGCTCTAAAAGGTCCAACCAAAGTATTACATATAAACATTAAATATTTGTATAAATATTTACATGCAGTAAATTCCAAAATGAGGTTCAGGCAAGAAGCAATCAAAGAAGCTTCCAAGCTTGCACAAAAAGCATGACAGTCTCATGGAAAGCCACAGCAAGTGGCTTCAACCAAATACCCAGCTCAGGTCTCACTCCTTGTACCTGAACAAGCCTCTCTGTATTGTGCTGGGAGTTTCTGGAACAGAGTTTAGTCTTTAATCAAAGTTTATTTTCCTCTTGCAGAACACTGAGTACTCACATATCAAAAGCCTTGACAAAATTCCTAGGACTTCACATTTTTCTTACTCCTAATGAAAAACAGCCTGGCTGGAGTTGTATTGTCCTTGTTACTGTGATTTCCAAGTCTCGGGATATGGGATTGCTGCTCCTGGTGCCCTCGGGAGCATCAGGGCTGGGGCTGCTCAGGCAGTCGGGAACGTTCCCGTGGCAGGAGCAGAGCTCAGCCCCGCTCCCTGCACACGGAAATCGGACGCTTGCTGACTAATGCTGACCAGCTGGAGAAGCAAGGGAGCAGCCTGGGCTGAGCTGGAGCCCTGGGACAGAGGCTGGACTGCAGGAGGGCAGCGTGGGAGCAGCCGTGCCTGGCCAGGTCCGGCGGGAGCACAGGAATCCTTGGCAGACCAGGGAGCCAAACACGCCCTGCGTGGCACCTGCAGCTCTCCAAACAACACCCGGCACCTTCAAACCCAGAGCCAGCCTTGGCCGCGAGTACAATGGGCAGAGCGTGAGCACAAGGAAGGACATGATTACTGACACAAGCAGATCCTGGAGCAGGCTCCAGAGAAGACAAGATTCAGGATAGAAAAATGGCACCTTAAAGAGAAAGCTTCTTACTGAACACCAACAACTAGAATATGCCTTAACTTCACTCCTGAACCAGCAGGGAGGGGTGTTAATCAATTACCTCCCCCATGCTTTGCTTTTCCTCTATTCTTCTCAGATATTTTCAGTAAGTATAGAACACTATATAAAGAGACAGGACTCTGCTGGAGTTTATAATCACATCTAAAATAACAATACTGCCTTAAATTTCAAGTTAAAACATCGTAACACAGAAAATACAAGTCCAATTTTTAAGTGACAAATATTTTGCATTACAGACCCTTTTTAACACACTCCCAGCTCTCAAATAAACTAATCACAACACAAATCCCAGCGAGGCAGCTGGAAGCAGTTTCAGCCCTTGCCAGGGCCATGCGAGGGCTGCAGGCACCCACACAGCAGCAGCCTCTCCTGAGCAGGAGCTGAGCAGTTTTCTGGGAATAAGAGATCAAAATCCATCATTAGGATTTATTTATCTGTGCCAGGGGGACAAGAGGCTGCCGTGTGCAACTGCCCAGTGGTTTTATGCATTAATCTGTTTATGAGAAAGGTTATATTTAACAGTAGAAAACAGCAATATCTGCACATCCCCCTGCCGACTTTCAGTCTTGAAATTCCACAGCTCAGGCCTCTGGACTGGTCAGAGGAACAGGGGAGCTCATACCCTGAAGCAGCTCAGCATAGATCATAGTTTGAGTGGGAATCACAGAATCATTTGGGCTGGAAAAGATCTCCCAGACCTTCGAGTTCAACCTGTGCCAAATCCCCACCTTGTCACCAGCCCAGAGCATTGAGTGCCATGTCCAGGCCTTCCTTGGACACTTCCAGGGATGGGGACTCCACCACCACCCTGAGCAGCCCTTTCCAATGCCTGATGACCCTTTCCAGAAAGAAATTCCTCCTGATGTCCAACCTGACCCTCCCCTGGCACAGCTTGAGACCGTTTCCTCTTGTCCCACCGCAGGTTACCTGGGAGAAATCCCAACAAGCAGGAGCCATCCTCGGCCTAATGAGAACAAAAGATGCTCGAGTATTTGCAATCGCAGCAAAAATAAATAGCTGCTGAGGCCACAAACCACAGCTGCAAGAGTTACTGAGATATTTATTAACAATGATTTTCCTGGAAAGGTGTGCACTAGTGAAGAATGTAACAGCTTTTATACATTCTCATATGCAGGACAGACTTAACAGTCTGAGCATCCAAGTGCTCACGGTACCATTTAAGCATTGTTCTCTATAATCACTACAGACTCTCTGATGTTTAAGAGCGGAAGAGCTGTGAAGTAAAATCTTCCCCACGCAGTAAGAATGCAGATATCACAGAACCTCTCTCCCATATGGATTCTGAACTGTCTAATAAGGAAATTAAAAACTACCCATTAAAGCTTTCCTTCTTTGCTTTCAGAGAAACTGAACAGAAGCAGGGGACTGGCTCTACCCAACAGCTCCCAACACTGCCAGGGAAAGGTGAACATATAGCTTTAGGATATTTGGCAAGACAAGAGCAGGAAATAAAAGCAATTTATTTCAAGAATGATCACAAACACTTTCAGCCATAAGAAATCATCCTCCCAATGGCAGCATCCCAGTCACGTGCTCAGTGCTTCCTGCAGGAGACAAATTCCTGCTGTATGGAAGAGAAGAGAATCGTAACATCGAGTCAATGGAGCTTAATCAATGCTGGGAACTGTCAGGAGTTTTGGCTCTCAGGGAGGAGGTTGTTAATTCAGTTCACTGCTAACTCCAGCAGCCCAACACACCATGTACCCCACTTCCAACTCCGCAGTAAAGCTCCTTGTGGAAAATGGAGATCTAACAGGACACACAGGTACAAATCCCCCCGTGGAAACAACTGCTATAAAGGGAGGCCATGTTTTGTTACATCTCCTGAGAATTCTGTCTCCCAGGACTTGTAACAAAAAACTTCACAAAACCACTCAACTGCCACTGACACCCTCCTCCCAAACTCCCCCAAACACACAGGATCCCCCAACATCCCGATCTTTCTCAACTACCAACTGCACTCAGATCGAGAGATTCCCAGGAAAGGTTATCAAGTTCAGCTGAACACTCTCCAGGAAATAACACCTTTGCCAGGGTCTTATTAACTTATTTTGACAGGCAATATTTCTTGCATCAAGATCTTTGCTTAAAGGGATGTCCAGTCTCTATTCCCAAAAGAGCCCAGGTATTTGAAAGAGATGGCATCTGAGACCAAGAAGATGACCAACTAGAAGAATTCTTGGTTTTGTTGTGTGTCTCTCAAAAGGATAGAGAAGAACTAGTAGCTCTCTCCCAAACATCAGAGCAGTAACAGAAAGAGGATTAAAAAATGGACAGAATTTTAACAGAGAAAATTTTAGTAGAAGAACGTGTTACTAACTGGAGCACATTTCAGCGAATGCAAGAAAGAACTGCAGAGCTGCAGTCTAGATGGTCTCATTTTAAAAAGCACACAACTTCAAAGCACCGAGATGTGTTCTGCCATGAAGCAGCACTGAACTTGGCTGGCTTCCCTCCTGTCTCCAAACAGCAACAAAGGAACACTGTTCTTCCCCAGCAGACAGCAAACACTGGCACATATTTTCAGGGAGACACCTGTTAGGCTGGAAGAGCTCAGGGACTACAGCAGAGGTGGCCACAGTGACCCGGTGAACCTCAGAGAACCACCATGGCTCTTTTTGATCCCAGCTCAACACAAACAGTTATACAGACAGCACAGATGCTTCATGTTCACCAGGGAAGAGTCACAAGAGGATGTTTAGGCACATTCCATAGATAAAGTCTTACCTCCCAGAGTAGCACTTTCCCCTTATTTCCCTAAGGAAAAAAAACCAAAATGCTGCAAAACCCACTTGGGCTTCGGTCAAGGATTATTTATACTTATTTTACTTTAAAAAAAAATCTTTGCATGCAAACTATGCCAACTATTCCTGCTAAGAGCCTGCGAAAGTCTCATCCTTGAAGATCTGGGGCAATAGGCAACGCTGTTACAACTGCAGCTTGAGACACAGAACACGCACAGGCAGTGTTTCCTCTTCAGTATGTCCTCTTCCATTTAGAAATGTGACAGCAGATACCTTCACAGTCTCCAGTTTGGAGGAAAAAAGGGGAGAGTAAGGCCCATGTGAGCTAAAAAGCAGCAGTTACTGGTTTTGGGCAAAGCTCTCTTCCCCAGAGTCACCAGCCCAGACTGATACAGGAGGGTCCCAGTGTCGAGACCTTCATAAGGCAGCAAAGAACTCATTTGTGTCCTTTGATATAAAAACAGAATTTACAACAAGAAAGCTACAAGAAGTCTATTGGACCTTACAAACGAAGTCCTGTACAAACTGGTAACTGTATTCAGTTTCATTTATTAAGAACAAATTAATTCCCAACCACTTAATTCCATCTGAAGGCTGACTAAGCAAGGCTTACAGGCTGTTTTCTTATTGACGAGTCTCATCTTTAAAATCTCCTTATCTAACAGCTCTCTGCTTTTGCCACAGCAAGTTAGAAAACTAAGATAAAACACTGGTGGTGCAGAAGCCAGAAACAAGGCACCAAGCTACAGGAATTTAACTGTATTTAAGTATTTTGCATTCTGCTACCCACATTAAAGTACAAGTTTTAGAAGAGATGTTAAACCTCCTGTTCCAAAATTTAGAACAACCTCTAACCAACATGAATGAACTCCACCACGAAGAGGAGATTCTCCTCCTTAGGTTTTATGTTTTCTTTCAAAGCACGCAGAAGTGGTTTCAGGAACAGAGTTATGGGATGCAGCTTATATCCTCTGTGCAATAAAAATATTGACATGTAGAGAAAGAGAGACTGAGTTTGGGCAGGTTCTTAGGTATCAGGAAGAAATTCTTCCCTGTGAGGGTGGGGAGGGACTGGCACAGGTTGCTCAGAGAAGCTGCGGCTGCCCCTGGATCCCTGCAAGTGTCCGTGGCCAGGTTGGACAGGGCTTGGAACAGCCTGGGACGGTGGAAGGTGTCCCTGCCCATGGCATGGATGGGACTGGATGCGCTTTAAGGTCCCTTCCCACCCAAACCATTCTGTGATTCCACAAAATAAAGTAGGTGGTATTTCTGGTGATGTGGTTGTAGCACGAGAAACTTGTCACATACATGGAGATTGCAAATTCAAGCTCTCAAAACATGCTTGCTTTTACCTAGTGACCTACACCTCACCTCCTGCTTGTCCTAAAACCTGCTTTAATAAAATTATATTGAGATTGCATTGAAAAAGAGACTTCAGATTTCCTCCTTGCAGCCAACAAACTTAACCATACCTGTAACTACAGAGATGAGATCAAGGGCCTCAAACTGCTGGGATCTAAATAAACACAGAGGCTTCTTTAAAATAGTTGGTTGTATACCACGCACACAGCGTGTACCTACATACATACACTGCAAAATGCTTTCAAGCCTCTCAAAACTCACTATAAATTCACACAAATCATTCACAATTCCTTATAGCTTAAAAAACACGAGCAGCTAAAAAAGGGATTGTACGTCACATGTGAAAGAGAAAACAAAGCCATTTTTACTTTAGAACAGTCAGATTCAGCTGCTGTTTGGGAAACGTACAGTCAATTACATTTATTTCGGTGACTCAGGGTTCCGGCAGCCTGCTTCTCTTCCCAGAGATACCTGAGTTATCCTTCAGCAATTTCCAGCTTTTTGCTGGCCTGTTACACAGCTTTATGTGGCCATAGTCCTTCAACTCGTGTCTGATGATCAACACAATCCTGCAGAAGAGCAGAATGCTGCTGATTCTTTATAAAAGAGCTCCCTAGAATGCAGTATTAATTTAATCTCATTTAGATACAGAAAGATTCAGCATTTCATTCTGCAAGGGAGAGATGCTTTCTACTATGTCAAGGCAGCGAGCAAGAAATCAAAATAATGAGTTCAGAGCCACATTGCTAGGTTCACACAGACTGAAATTCCATAACGTGAAAGAATAAACTGCCGTCTTGAGCAATTAAGCAGCATTTTCTATTCACAAAAGTACATCCTCCTTGGGTGTTACTAAACACTGCACTGATTCCAAGCAACTCAGCTGCTCTTAATAAAAAAAATTAAAAATAAATCCTATTTCTTGCTGGCAAGGTGAGTTACTGGAAGGCTCTTTCCTTGTCAAGGACAATGCGGGTCTGTATCAAGCAGACGCGGCAGGTTTGCCACTGCTACACGGCTCCTCCCTGTTGTAAGTGCAAACAGGGGAGCTCCTGACTCACAACTCCGGGAGCGAGGGGCTGGATGGGTAGAGGAGGCAACCACAGACAAGCTGGGAAAGCCAACCCCAACCCCAGACGGGCTGGGGAGAGGACAGACAGCACCCGGGGAAACGTGCCCTTAGGGAGCTCTTCTCCCCCCCTAAATAAACAGCCCTGTGAGGTATCTCTGCAAACTAATAACCCCAGAGTTTGGGCAGCCCCAGGAACCCCACACCAGCAGCTCCGTGAGGTTCCTGTCACTGCTGGAGCTTTGGGGGACGAGGTCCCTCACGGGCAGTGCCGGTACCGCAATGAGAGCGACAATCCCCAGCACCAGAGTCGGCAGATACAGAATGGTTTGGGTTGGAAAGGACCTTAAAAACCATCTTGTTCCACTCCCTGCCATGGGCAGGGACACCCTTCCAAGCCCCATCCAACCCGGCCTTGGACACCTCCAGGGATGCGATATGGTTCCCTTCTGCTCTGCCCCAAAACAACTGAGACCTCAAGCTAGACAGTAAAATTTAAACAAATGCAGCAAAATCCCGCTTGGATGAAAGCCAACACTGCCTTATCCGAGATGCCCAGCTCCATGGTCCACAGAGCAGGAGACAAGGGAGATGCTCTTCTGCAAGATCTAGAGAAGATCAGAAAGTTCAGGATACAAGGTGGAAAGGAAAGCCATGGGAAGAAGTGGTGGTGAGAAAACACCAAGAACTGAATTATTCTGGGCTATAAAGAGATGGTTATATTTTAACTGGGTCTGTAAGGACACAGAAAAAGGGTCTTCATCCCCCCATTTCATCCATATTTCCCAGAGCCAAATCAAAACCACCTCTCTGTACCACCCCCATCCCTCCAGAAGTGATTCATGTCACACACTCTGCTGGCCACTCCACCAGAAATTTATTTTTCTTGGATAGATTTTCCTCAGCCCTTTCAATCAGGTTCAGCCAAGACACACTCTCTACTCCAGGACTTTTCACAAGGACTAGATAATGTTTGTTTCATGCCAAGACACAAGGCAGGAGGCAGAATAAAAGTAAATGTAGAGAAATCAGGCCACTTTCCACCTTCTGAGCAAACTCCACTGCAGTTCAAGTGCCACAGTTTGGAGCATCTCAGACTAATTTTATTTTCATCCTGTGTAAAGCCTGCAACAAATACCCAGCAATTCTATAAGGAGTTGGAAAGGGAGAAAAGAGAGAGGAATATTGGTCTGTTTCTTTAATTTGGACCCTTTGCAAACAACAGTATGTTCTTTAATACTGGGCTCCAATTTGCAAGAATAGACTCTTCCTGAAGATGGGGTATTTTTAGATGTTTTGATTGGTGGCATTGAAACATCTCATCCAAGAAGCAGAGCTTCCATCGTTATCCCAAATCTCCTCAGTCTCTCAAAAAATCAAGACATCAGTCTCATCAGGAGAATTTTTTAATCAAAGATGTGTTCAAGAGGGTTTTCCTGTTCTTTTGGGGGAAGAGGGAGTGGGAGCGAATGGAGCATTACTCAACCTGCAGTCACCACTTTCTAGGAGTTGGGCTTTTCTAGAGAAGTGAATACTAGACTTTTTATTTTATTTAATTTTTCTATTTACAAGCAGAAGCAAAGCACGTCACATTCACATATCTAAAAGCCAGGACAATAGCCAAAAAAACTGAGCAGGGGCAACTTTCAATCAAGTAATCCACAAGGAAAGGCAGCAAATGAGAATAGTTTGGAGTATTACGGTATCTTCCAGACCTTAATGCTTGGTAAAACTTAAAAAGGCTCACAAGAAGAACAGAATAGAGGTTCTCAATCCACTGGGACTTCTACCAAGTGCTGCAAACAGCGTGGTCAGGCTGAGAGCCCTCCCCAAGTCCAGGGCTGATGCACAACCACGCGGTGAACGGGACCATTCCCCATCGCAGGGGTACCCTGGGCTGAGCTGGAAACTTCCCTGCTTTGGGACAGCGTTCTTCTCCCAACTCATCCAGCGTTACTGCACATGTCAGAAGAAAGCGTAGAACACATGGGAGGTTTTCAAACACATTCACAAACTTTGAAGCCAAGAGTTTCACAACAAAAGCCAACACAAAAGTCATTGTACCAGAAACAAAGAGCCGTGGCTGCGAGTCCATTACTGCACAGCCTCCAAGGGTCCAAAGGGCCAAGTGGGATCTGCAGCCAAACCATTACACATTTGCACCTCCCCAGACTTAGAAGATTCCCAGCTTTGGAAGAGATACGACAAATTTTTTTCATTAGAGGAGCTGGAACGAGCTGTGGTAAGAACTAGAACTGTACCCTAGAGCCAGGGTAGCTCTGCACTGTCAGCTCGCTCAAAGGGCCAGGGAGTTCATGACTACTTGAGAGGGTGAGACGTTTTCATCTAAACAAAAAAGAAAAAACCTTGGCAAAAGGGAAAACGTCCCTCTGAAATTATCATACAATCTTGTGCAATAAATGCAACTTTAGAAGTGACATTACCCAGCTCTGAGCTAACAGGCAATTACAGTGACTGGAAAAGGGAGATTTTTGCATGGATTTCTACATTCTCCGAGACACCTCTGTGAAAGAAGACAACACTTCTCCATTCAGCTCTCTGCCCTAATGTGTGTCAAAAACCAATCAGAGGTTCGATGGAGATGATTAATCCTGGAGGGAGTCAGGCAGCTGCTGCTCTCTGTGGCACGGAGGAGGAGGAGGGGAGCTACCTGTCTGCTCCCCGGCATTCTGAGACAGCAGCATGAGCCACAGCTAAGAAGATAATCACAAATTCTCAGAACCCCCTTTATCTCACCAAGCATCAGCTAAATAAATAAACCAAGATGCTTTTGGACAAGCTACTCTCGGAAATGAAGTGAAACACAGGAGAGCTCCATTACTTCAATTAATACTCCCATTTGTACCAGGTCAGCAGTTCCCAAGGGCAGCGAGGACAGGCACATCCCAATCCAACAAAATCCCCAATCGCTGGGCAATGAGCATCCAACTCGCTTTAGAACTCCAGCAGATCTCTGCAGGACCCAAGAGTAAAAAAAAAAAAAAAAAGAAGAAGGGGAAAAAAGGAGAAAAGGCTTCCCTGGATATGTTTTCTTGAAAATTTTGGTTGCAGTCTCTCAAACTGGAAGGAAAATTACACAGTTTTACAGAATCACAGACTGGTTTGGGTTGGGAGAGACCTTAAAGCTCATCCGGTCCCACTCCCTGCCACGGGCAGGGACACCTTCCACTATCCCAGGTTGCTCCAAGGCCTGTCCAACCTGGCCTCGGACATTTCCAGGGATGGGGCAGCCACAACTGCTCTGGGCAACAAAGTTTTCTCCCAGGCCTAATAAATTTAAGTAAAACCAAATTATTTTTTTCCCCAGTACAACGGCTGCAGCAAGCCCAGAACAGGAAGATCACTTTATGTTCTAGTTTGACTAGCTGAAAAATTCAAACACCTACATCAGAGAGGAAAAAAAATCCTACCAGAAAGCTCCAAAAGGAGGAGGGGGGAAAATTTCAATTATATAAGGCAAAGATCGAAAGTAGCCAAGTGCTCTGCATGCAGATGGTTGTTAACAAGCAGACAAGAAGTAGATGAAAGGGATTTTGAGGAATGCCGCAACATCAGAGGAAAACAATAAAGAGAGGATTCCTCCAGCAGATTCATCCAGTAACACTCGGCTCCAGCAACAGACCCTCATTAGTGGGGACCACCTCGTTAGTGCTATGAGGGGCTGCAGAGGTTCCCTCCCCGCTGGAGTCCTGCAGTCATTGCTTGTTCCAAGCATCACAACTAAAAGCATCTGGGAATTTACGACCAAAATCTTCACAGACATGACAACAATGAAGAAAACACCCACAACGTTTTCTCCTCATCCTCCTCTTTCAAGGAGCTGCATCACCGAGCACCACAAAGTTTTCACAGAGCATCTTTTTAAGCTGTGGGAGGGAAACAGGCACAGGGTGGGATTGTTGGGGTGTCTGCGCAGGGCCAGGAGCTGGACTGGGTGATCCTTGTGGGTCTCTTCCAACTCCGGATATTCTGTGATAATTTTCACTAGTTCTTCATAAAGCCACCGAAATGCTTAATCAAGTCATTTTTCCTTTAATTTTTCAGAGAGGAGCACCTTGTCCTGGCACACAAATTCATTGCTCAAGCACAAGAAAACATTGGTACAATAAACACCTCAATTTGCAGAGCAGCTAATCTGACCAGGGCTTACCTGTACCCACCCTGGAGGGCGTTTGGTTTCAGGATTTTAACGTAACCAAAGCACGCCTGGTACAGAGAGCAAAGGGGGGAAAACAAAGGCAGAGCTGTGCCATGACAACTAGGATGGGTTATGAAAATTTTCTCTCCTCAGAGGATACTATTTTGTAAATAAATACTATCTCAAGAGCCAGCACGCAGGAGAACGAGCTGCAAAAAGAACTAGAACTCTTTCCATTAAAAAGACCTGGCCATGAATACCCCAGGAGAGTTGATGCAGAGGGAGAGAAGGGGCACTAGGGCAGGTCTGACAACTAAAAGATTCACACAAAAGAGTGAACCAGCACAGAACCACTGTAACTGGAGACACATGTAATCCCAGCCTGTTAGAAAGAATTCAAAGAATAGCTCACTTTCAGGAAAAAAGCAGCTAAAAAAGAAAAAACAGCAGTTACACACTTCATAAACCAGGTTAACATCTAATACACAACACAATGTCAATCAGAGCCTTCAGGTAAGATTTTTTACAAGTATCACTTATTAAAAGTAGGTTTAAATAACTAAGAGTTAAGCTGGTTCGGGCTTCCTGCCCATTTCCAGAGGCAGGGAGAGGGGGATGGAAGGGGGGAGCGAGTGAGGGCTGAATATGGAAAGCTGTCTTTAGGCACAATATGAATCATCCCACTGAGGAATCTTCTTTAAGTAACTGGCTACTACTCAAACAGATTTATTTTATTTAAAATGGGATGGTTTTGACCAATATATGCACAACGAACCTTGGAGAAGTCATTACATGACACTCTGCTGTGTCTATTACAATGACAAATACTTGAAAATTAATCTGTATCAATTTAATCCACCCTGACATATGAAAAGTGGTTGATGCCTTGGGAGATTTCCTAATGTGCTGCTTGGTTTCTTCACATTATTTTCTGCTGTCTCAGTATAAACAGCATCTTGCCTTTGACTTTCAGAAATCTCTGCTAATGGCAAGAGAGCTACCTACGACATGAAAGGAGCAGAGAATCATTTTCTTGTTTTAGCCTGAGACAGTAAAAAGCCAACACCACAAAATGTTGCATACATGGAGCAAGAGCCCTGCAAGTGTTCTGCATTCAAAATGCAGATCTACAGAAGGCTGATTGTCTCATTTTTTTGAAATAGCCAGCACTGGAATAGCAGAAGTCACATGGAGAAGAGCTCCAATTCACACAAAAATAGGCAGATTTAGCTGCTGCGATTTTTATTCATTCAACTGTCCCAGCCTAGGAATAGCAACGGCTGCTAAACAGAAATATTCTCCCCCTGGCCACTGGGATGTGGGACTCCAGTGGAGAAAAAAGCCACTAGGAACAGGAAGAGCCATTACCTCCTCCCACCAAACCACATGGAGCAGGAGCTGGGACCACAGCAGTGAAATTTTGTCAGAGCAGAGCCAGGATCACTGAGCACTGAAGCACCTTCAAACCCACCTGCCCCTTGCTCAGGTCTCCCCTCTGGACCACAGATCTCTGCCCTGCTCTGTGTTTTCCACCTCCTTCCCAGGCTGCAGGAAAGCACACAAGGCACACACAGGCCAGCTCTGAGCACAGGAACCTCCTGCTCAAGCACTGCTCAGGCGATTTCTGTCTATGGCACCTACATAAAACCTCTCTGGTTCCCTCTCAAGAGTGGAATGGATTTGCTAACGCAAAGCTCAGCACTGTGTATTAAGGGGGAGCCACCAGGGAATTCAGGAAATGCAGATTGAGCCTATGAGCTGCCTCAAAAGCTTCTAAATGAAGACATCCAATTTTATCTCAGATAAGCCTAGAGCCTCCCATGAACGCCAATGGGGTAACAGCTCCAAATTTTTAATATCATGGAAAGAGATGAGCTCCACCTGCACACGGGCTGGGATGAGAAGCACTTTGGAGATAGAATATTCTTTACCTGGACCAGGAGAACGAGCGACAGCAGAATATTCCCAAGCTTCACCTACAGCACCAGAGAGGAAAGATTTCGTGGCAAACATTCCCAAGATGACTGAAGCTCTCTTATTTTCCTGTTTGCTGGCCAAGACCAGCTCAATCTACAGACGGCTGCTCGCTCCGGGCACTACATCAACCCCTTCCCTCTGCCTCCCATCACACACATTTCCCTCCAATTCACACTGCTTTCCATTAATATTTGAAAGTCCTCCCTTATACAAATAAAATTCTTGCAACATTTCTTACAACATCATTATGTGTTACTATGGAAACTGCTAAAATGTCACAAAATACAAAAGCCTAAAGCTCTGCTGCATGAGGAGAACCCTGATCATCCTTAGTTCCCTCTTTGGGTAATATGATGATCAAATGTTTCGAGCCTAATATAAAAAAAGTCACTATTATAGTGGGGGGTGTATTTTTTTTTTGGCATTGCTTTACATTACTGAATATTTCATTAAGCCAGCAGCCAAATGAAGTCACTTTTCACAAATTCACCCTGTCAGGAGGCACTTCTGAGGCAGCAAAATGACATTCAAAACTCTCTGGAACTCCATGCTGAGCAGAGAAGCTGTGGCTGCCCCTGGATCCCTGCAAGTGTCCGAGGCCAGGATGGACGGGGCTTGGAGCAGCCTGGGACGGTGGAAGGTGTCCCTGCCCATGGCATAGATGGGACTGGATGGGCTTTAAGGTCCCTTCCCACCCAAACCATTCTGTGATTCTGGGAGTGTATTTTACCCAGGCAGGATGCACATATTTAACAGATACGGGAGCTCTTAACTTTAAAACTGAGGCTGTTTGAGAAGCACAGAGCTGTGGAGAGAGCACTCTGTGCTCATTCATAAGGCAGCAGGAATTACTGTGCCTCAGAAGCAGGAGTGTCACGAGATGTGCCAGCCGAGCTGTGCCACCACTATCGCAGGGAACATCTCGTTTTGCAGTTGAGACATCGTGGTTGCACATGAGCACCAGGGAGAGAGCAGCCATCTGCTGTTAGCTCACCTCGCTAACCTGACAGCTCCCAGCCGAGGCGGCAGCTCCGAGCGCACCCCCGGGGTGACCTCCCAGCGCGGCACAGCCTCGGACAGCGCTGGCACAGAGCTCGGGCTGGCTTTGGGAGGGGCAGGCAAAAGGGAAAACACCCTCCACATGACCAATCTGCCACAAAATTTTTGAGCAGCTCCATCATCATAACAAAAGCACTGAACTGAAGGTCTCAACAGCACAAGACTCTGACTGTCCCCTTTTAAACATTTTCTTTCACCAAAGCATCACCCCCCTCACTGCTGATGCAATGCAATGAAACAGAACGTTTTACAGGAAAATCCCAGGCATCGTTAGCAAATCCTTAACTCGTTAGCAAATCCTTAACTCGGCATGCCTGTGCCAGGTACCCTTCCCATAAATAGCTTGTTCAGTGCTGAGGTCAAACCTGGAGCAGGCATTCCAGAAAGTAACCTTATCTCAGGGAAGGTCAGAGGGTGGTGAAAAGAAAAGAAATAGGACAGAAAAAAAAAAAAAAAGATAAAGAAAAGAAGGAGCTGGATGTTACTTAAGCAAACCATTTCAGTACTCCAAGTGAAAGCAAATCTTTCAAATGCAGAGAGCCACAACCAGAGACAACTCCGAGTGCACTGGAGAGTTGAATCGCTCCCAGTTGGCTCCAGAGATGCGAAGGGCAACTGCAACAAACCCAACAGCAATTCGAGCTTCTCTTCCCACTTCCCATATGAATTCCTAGTCAATACACAGGCCCTCACCTATTTATATTTTTAAGCCCTTCCTTTCATTCCGAAATCCAGCATATAAAACCTAAGCCAATTTTTTACGTTCTCTCCTACCTAAAGCATTTTATCTGAGGGCAGCCCAGCAAAGACACCGTGCTCTCCAAGCCTTTGAAATGAGACACTTGCAAAACGCCCCATATCCAGGGTGTGCCCAAAACACGCTCCGTGGAAAAATCTCTTGGGGTAGTGCCAGTTTAGCAAGAAAAACATTTTCCCCCAGCTGGAAGTCTAGCACTGCTGAGCGAGTGCAACCAGAACGGATCTGCAGGAGGAGAGAACAAAGGAGGGGGGGAGCCCATGTCGCTGCAGAATGAAACCCCAAATCTTTGAGGAAGATACCTGGGAGTACCTTTACAATCTCTTCCTTAAGGAATTCCATGTTCACCATGGCTCCACTTGTAATCTCAGCCATGCAGTAATTCTAATCTCAGCCATACAGTCATTTTTTGTCTTCTGTCAGTACCAGCATGAATAAAAACGCAGCTCTGAGCCGTGGCTGCTCACAGATGCTGGTGTAACACAGTGTAAAAGTCTTTTCCCATCCCCCACAGAGGTATATTAGACTTCAATATTGGAGATCAGCTCTAAACAGGGCCCCTTTCCCTCGCTCAAACACCGACTTCAATTTCAGAGGAGACTGCAGCAAAGCAGACAAGTACCACACTGGGTTTTTAACACCAGTTCACATTCACAGACTTCTCAAAAAAATTTTCTGCTGCTTCAGATGTTGTGACAGGCTTTTTCCAATGAAAAGTAAAGTAAATATTTATACAACCCTATCCACAGTGTCACCCACAACTCCTAAAAATTCTGAGCTACAGCCTGTTTTTACTTGCTGCCCCACTGGGTGAGGGCTACAGAGACAAAGAGCAGCCTACTGGCAGTACCAGACACCAAATCATTCCCAGTCCTCTGTGTTATCTTCCATACACCCGCCCAGCACAGCCTGAGAAACAGGGACAGAAGACCTGACTGAACAGAAGAACCCAAAACGCTGCAGGGGCAGTAAAGGCATCTGCCAGAAAGATGCTTTGTCTGCATTCAACACCCCACACACCAAATTCAAATGTTTGCCTGAACCACAGCACTGATCCAAACCTTATTCCTTGCACATGTGACCACCGAGTGCTGGTTCATAGAATCCCAGACTGTTTTGGGGTGGAAGGGGCTTTCAGCCTAGAAAGATAAATTACAACCAAAGCACCAAACTCCCTCTCGGATGAAAGACACTCACACTGCTTTATCTGAGGCCTGTGGATGGCCACTGACCTACACCAAACCACCAAATCTCCCTGCCATTCGCCAGTGAGGTCTGCACGGGGATCGAGGCTCTAATAAAAGTCAGGAACAACTTATTAGACACCCATAATATCTATAAAAGGTGTACTAGGACCAGCATCTCTTTGAGAAATAACTGACTATTCTCATTTGCCTTCTTTCCTTAAAAGCAAGAGGGACTTGGAGTGTCCTACTTACTCCAGATACCTGATTAAGCATTTTTGAACAATCAACCACTCTATTGTTCAGCTTTCAAATGCTAAGCAAGAACACTTCAGAACTTGCTCTCTCTTCCCGACTGAAAGAGCTTGCAGGACTTCTGACCAACACATTGCTGCTGAGACTAACAACAACTCAGACAACACATAAGCAAGTTCTCATAAACAGCTGAAAAATACAGTTAAGCACCGTGCTGTCATCAGTACCTACAAGCACAGCTAAAATTCAACAAAAAACAACACCCAAAGTGTCAAGCAGGTGACTGAAAAAGTGATAAAGAATAAGAGATAAACTTTCAGGATTGCTTTGTATAAATAATTTAGTGAAATATGTTTGTGATCAGTAGGAAAAGCTTCCTTAGTCCCCATGGCGTGGGATTTGATATCTGAATTACATGTGGGATCTGCCATCTGAATTACAGTTCCATGAAGTCACAGATTTGAGAAATATTATTTAATGGCCCTTGAGATACAGGCTTCATTATCATGTTCTCACTTGAAAAACATAATCAAGGGAGAAAAACCAGAATCTCTAAATCACATTTCTCAGTCAGCTTGCACCAACTGCGACCATTCCTCAAGCAACCCCCAACTCAAGTGCCCCATGCATTCATCTCCAACACAGGACTTGGAAATTAGTGCTGGGAAAAGCAGTTCTTTGTGAGAAATCTTAATTACTACTCCAAGCCCAGCAACTCTGAAATCCCAGCAGTACAACGTGACGCAGTGCAGGGAGGAGACAACACACAGACTGTGAAATGATTCACCGCAACACCAAAGTGCAGAAGGTGCACAGATTTCCCATCAGTAAATGGGAACAATTAAAGTGTGCTCAGGCATCGTGGCCATAGGCATCGTAACAACCACAACTGAACACTGTAGGGACTGTCTGACCCTTGGAAAGGTTCTGTGGGAAGCCAGTGGTGTGAGAAGTTGGTCACTAGGAACTGCAATTCCCTCTCAGCAGCTTGATGCAACTGCCAGCCAAACACTGACTTTCCAGATAAGAAAACCTGAGCTAAAAGATAAGTCCCAGTTAAATATTTGGTTTCATTACCTTTTCAGAAAATTTTTCCATGGTACAGACTGAAGTTGAGGATTAGAGAGACTAAATCACCTACCACTCACCAGTTCATGCCTACATCGCTGCTTAGCATAGGTCACTAACCAGCCAAAAATAATTGACAAATTCTGATTAAACTTGTCTACAGGCAAATCCAACACAACCAAAGAAACCACCAGTCTGCGAAAAGCAACTACTATAAAGATGTACAAGCCACATGAAATATTTCCTATTTATATGTATTAGCACAGGGACACAGAAACAACAGGACTTTGGTGACTTTCTAAACTATCACTCAGCCACACAAACCAGATTTCAGCCAGCAGCCCTCCTGTACTGGGAGAAATTCCATGCCCTTCTCTGAACCACGTTTCACAAAGCAGTTCCTGATCCCAACATGGTGACAGCAACATGAAACCATGGAATGGTTTGGGTTGGAAGGGACCTTAAAGCCCATCCAGTGCTACCCCCTGCCATGGGCAGGGACACCTTCCACTACCCGAGGTTGCCCCAAGCCCTGTCCAACCTGGCCTTGGACACTTGCAGGGATCCAGGGGCAGCCACAGCTTCTCTGGGAATCCATGCCAGTCCCTCCCCACCCCCAAAGGGCAGCTGGGCCCTTTCACAGTCGCACAGGTTTCTCAGGCGCTGCTGTCTCCAGTCACACCCAGCCAAGGAAGCTGGGATTCTCCACAGGGGAGGCTCCAACCTGCCTTCCTCACCTCCTGGCAGAGGCAAAGCTGCTCTCTGCTGACCCTCTCTGCACCGCTCACACCTTTAGAGGATCTCAGCTGTGAGGCAGAGCTGTGTATTGTTAACCAGGGAGCAGACGCAGTCCAACACGGTGGTCCTCGATGCACACAAAGCCAAGGATGCAGCACAACCCAACCCTGCCTGTACACACCTGCCCTCCCCATCAGCTGCCTGAGAAGCAGGAGCACCTCGTTAAACCAAGCCCATGGCTGGCAGGGCTTCCCAAAGGTGTAACAAATCCCTCCCTGCTTTGTTTATGCATTACATGATGGCCTGGTTATGCACCTGAATGACAGCACCTTCCTGGGCAGCAGGTCTGGGGGTGCTTTAAAAGGACCTACCAAATTCTGATACATCCCTAACACTACTGGAAAGAAGAATTTTTCAGGGAGATAGAGCTCCATAGCTGAGATCAAGCAGGTCAGAACAGTACAAACGCTTCAAAGTCTGTCCTTGACCAGATACTGATTCTGGAATGCCACCACACCAGAAAAACTCAAAGGTCAGCTCTTATCTAAGCATGATGTAAACATGTCTTTGTCTCTTTTTTTGTCTACTTGAATCCCAGAGGTGGTCGGTGACGTGGCCACTCACTACCAGCAGGCTCCAAGACACTGTGACGCAGCTCTCACTAAAGGTCTAAAGCAAACAACAATTTTTTTGAGGGGAAGGCAGGGGCACCCAGAAGCAATGCAGAACCAAGGGACGGTGACTGAGCAATGAGAAGTTTAGAGAATCACAGAATTGCTGGGGTTGGAATCGACCTCTGGCGATCATCCAGTCCCAGCCCCTGCCAAGGCCAGGGTCTCCTAAAGCAGGTTACACAGGAACACGTCCAGGTGGGTTTGGAATGTCTCCATTACACACTTAAGATACTCTGTCTCACTTTCAAAATTAAAATAATCAGGGTACACATCTTCCTTCTAATAAGTAAATTCAGAAAGACAAAAAATCCAGCCCTTCCCGAGCAGCCTCTGCACTCACACTAATGTACAACAATGGCTCTGTATCATCAGCTGGCCCAAGGCAGCTTCCCAGTGGAAAACTCGGCTCTTCCCCTTCCTGCCTCTTAGCACTGCTGGAAAAGAATAGTATTAGATGTGCTCAGAAGCTTGTACCAGCTCTTAAGGTTGACTTGAGGAGTTCCACTAACAAGCACCAACACGCACGAGCCTCGGCAGCGCCAGAGCTCGGGGCCAATGTCACAGCACTCAACCAACAGGACAGTCAATGCTGGGACGGCTCATTACTGAATACCCACAGGCACCAACTTTAAACGAGGTTTGGTGGGCCTGGCCTAGATGCCAGTGTGCATACACACCAGCTTCTGAACCCAGAGACAATAGAGGGATCAGTCTTTTTATTAGCTTTCAAATCTTTGGCTTTTTAAGAGTACTCAGAATGTGAAGGCATGACTAACGCAAAGGGCGGAAAAGTCAGCAAAGAATTTCACGCATCATGTCTCTGAATGCCGAACTTCCTCTTGGGATTAGAGGAGTGGCAAAGAAATTTCACTTTGCTAGACAACACGTGAAGCCATGAAACCCACAATATGGGAAATTTAGTATTATTTTGGACAGATTTTTAATCAAATGTCTCCTCCAATAACTACTACAAGACTTATAAATGCAATTCTACTACTAATCCCAACAGTAAGTTTGTGCATGCTATAAAACAGGAATAAAGATACTAAACTCTTGTTTCTAACAGCACAAGAACCTCTTTATGTCCACCCAGGAGAGATCACATGATCAGCTAGCTACCAGCTTTGCACTGGGAGAAACCCAAACTCAAGCTACATTTAAGACTTCACATGCAGAAATTCATCCCGCGCCACCATCCCAAAACACAATGTGACATTTAGCTGGAATTTGATATTCAAAAGCTGTAACATCTGGCTATCAGCACTGATCCACAGGAGTGTGTTCTCGAAGGACGCTGAAGTTACCACGTGCCCGCTGTTCGCATCCACCCAGCTCAGTAAAATCTGTGTCACACAGCCCTCGGCCAGTCACTAACACACTCTGGACAACAGGTATCCAAATCCATTCAGTTATTTCTCCAGAGAGAGCTGAACAATCCCAGGACATTGCAGGAATGCAAAAGTCCTGGTGACTTTTTCCAGCCTGGATGGGAAAGCCATCGGCATTCCAGCCAGGACCCCTGTGCCTGCTGCAGGGAGCTTTTTGTCGACCGTAGCGATACTTCACAGACTGAGGTCTCGGTTCAATAGGTCCATCAGGGTGGAAGAGATCATCTACTGATGCAAGCAAGATTTCACACGGCCTAGACACAGAATATGGCCTTTTAAGAGATTTTTGCAAAATACTGTGGTGTGCACTCCCAGGGAAAAATCTGGGTTTGGAACAAAAATTTCCCTTCTTCCCTGACCTGTCTCAAGACCTTTTGCCTTGAGAAGGATCTTCCTCCTCCACACGCAAACTGACACCTAATATTTATGCAAACAGCATCCAGTTAACAACATAATTATGAAGCTGTTGTCATCATTTAATGCAACTCACAGACAAGAAGAAAATTCCCAGCAATAATTTCCCAGATTCAAGAAGAGAACACACTCGCTTCACACTTCCGCTGGCACTTGAACCAAATCCTTTCAAAGTATTTTTTTTCCAGGCAGTTCATTTAACAAATAAAATAATTCCCCAATCATAAATATGCTCTCAGCTACACAGATTCAGACTGGCCTTACTTTACACAACAGGTTTACAACAAATATTCCCATTTAAAAAACCAAACATTTCATTTCAGGAGACAGGACCAAAGCATCCTGGAGACAACTGCTAATGGCATTCCAGGTTTCTATCTGCAGCTCACACCACTCCAGCCAGCCAATATTTCCACGACTTGCTGCTCCATGAACACCAAAGACTATTTCCAGTACGCATGAGGAATTTTATCTTCAGTGCTGCACATGCTGCAAATCACACCAAACTACTTTTAACAATTCTTTGACCTAAGACCACACAAAATTTAGAGTTCCTACAAAAACTGCATTTCTGTCTGCCACCTTCCACCTTGCTCCCCACCACCAGAAGGAAACAAGTGAGTGCTACTTACAGTGGTACGTGGGGTTGTTCTGGGTCTGCTTTGGTCAGTTCCTCCTCTTCAACATCCGACTCTCCTCCCGAGCTGCTGTCAGTGACATCCGAGTCAAAGGCCTGCTCGCTGCATCTCAAGTTGGCCATGCCACTGGCCGTGAATCTCTCCAGTTCCTCCGATATTGAATCACTCTTCAGGAAGTTACTCAGGCCTTCTGAAGTAACTGTCTCACTCGCAGCTTTCCTCAAGGCTGCTTCTGCTTTTCTGGTCAACATCAGCTGGCTCCGATGCCTCAGGGGGTCCAAAGCTGGAAGCTTGCTCAGCGTTTTCTCCAAGAAGCCACCCAACTGCTGCTGGATGTGTCTCTCCACCTGCTTCGCCTGCACTACCTGCAAGCGCTTCTGCAGCCGTCGGGCTCGGCTCTCAATGTCTGCCTGACGCCGCAGCAGGGCCCTCGTCCTCATCTCGGAGTCCAGAGCGCTGTGGTGACCAGCCAGCAGAGAAGGTTTCTGCTCCTCCAACTTACTGCTCCCGAAGTCGGAGCGACTCGCGACACCGGGCACCCGCGTCTCCCCACTGCCGCCCTCGAGCACCCACTGCTGCTCTGTGGAATTAAGGGAGGATTTATTTGCAGTGCTATTATTGCTAAAGGGAGTTGCGTGCTCTGCATCAAGGCTTCTATGTGGAAGAGTGCAATTGGTCAACCCGGTCTTCAAGTCCCCCAATTCAGAACCTCCTGTATTATAATCAACAGTCTGGAGGGCAGCAGAAGGAGGAGCACACTTCCCACCATTCAGAGAACTAGAGTTTTCATGGTCTGAATTGGTACTTTTGGCCAATTTCTTGGCCAAGCCATTCACAGGCGCTTGTGGGAGAGGTGGCTGGCTATTAGTACTCATTGTTTTTAGATTCTCCAAAGTGAATTCCAACACTGGTTGCCTCCCCAACAGATCACTTGTTTTCAAGAAGGACTGAGATAAGAGAGAGTGAGATTTAAGGACTGTCTGCTTGTTGAAGACTCCTTGCAGCTTCAGAGGCTCTTTTGAAGAGACAGATGTTACATCCGAGCAGAGATAAGAGGCCACTAGCGGCTGCAGCTTGCCCAGCTCTTCCTTCGTAGGGTTGTTTCGGAAATCTAGACTGGGATCCTCCGGAGCAATGGCTTTCCTTTTGGTGCCGTTGGCAGCCAGGAGGATGTTGTTGGCGTTGCCGTTGCTCTCGGCACTGCCAGGCGACAAGGTGGAGGACGGGGGAGCCAGCTTGAATCGGATGTGGTGAGCTTCAGCTGCTGCGTCAGTGAGAGCGGGCGCCATCGCAGCCATTCAGCACAGAGACACGGGAAGTCCAGCCTCTCCCGCTGCCGAGGCCAGCTCCACTGCCTCCCACTGCTGCTCCCGAGGGCAGCCTGCAGAGGAAAGGCAAAAGACACAGTCAGGCACTGCATTTGGAGGAAATAAATCAAACGCTTTGGACAACGGCAGTGAGACTTGGACGCGACGCTCGCGCTTCGCCACATCGAGCGCAGCCTCCTCCCCCTGGGAGCCCCAGCCGTGCTCAGCAGAGCCAGGCGGGCACCAGGCAGCTGGGAACAGAAACAGGAATACACGACCCAGTCCTCAGGATCTCCCAAAGCTAATGCCTGTCTGTAACTGCTATTCCCATCTTTCAGTTTACCCATGAGCACACCAGAACCCTTCCAGGCCTCCAGCAAAGCTCCAGTCCTGGATGCTCCTATTCCTCAATGCCAGCAGCTCACCAACTTCATCATTAAAATCCCCGAGCTACACCTATGAAATAGTTTTCAGTGCTTCTACTGCCAGCTCGGGGGTCTTAAAAATGACGAATTTGACTATAACATGTAACACAGACAGGGCTTGAGGGGAACAAATCTCCATATGCTTAAACTCCCAGTGGCTGAAGAAACCCCACCACTTCCCCGAAACCTGGATTTCAAGAAAGTTGCTTCCCTGCTGTATACGAAACCCACTTTCCCAGAAGTACATTTCCGAATGAGCCAGGTGTTTCCAGTGTTAGCAACTCCCATTTCTCTTTCAAGAGCATGGATAAAGATTAACCCACACACGCACAGAGCAGTTCTACACTGACTGTCAGAGCAAGCCCGGGTTTAACTCAACTAGAGCAAACAAATTAAGAGAAGTAACTAAAGACTCTCCCTTTCTCTACATTGCAGCCTTTTCCCACCCACCTTCAAGTTTCTGGTCATTCACCCACTTTCCTTACCACTAAAACTGTCAGTGTTTTTAAATGCCTTTTTAAATTGCCTTCAAATAACCCACAGCACAGGCTGTGCCACCACTGAAACAGTTACTTGATTTTCCTTTTACTGAAGTTATTTAGCATCTTCATAAGATATTTCAATGTCAACTTAATAATAAAAAGTTGCCCTGATCTCTTGCATGATATGCCAATCCTCTAATTTCACATAAATTTGCATAAGCTTGTTGTAGCTGTTCATTAACACACCCCAATGACCAAATTAATACACCACTTTACAGGAAAAGCGAGGACTATCTAAAGTTTTAATATGTTTAACAACGAAAATTTCACAGCCAGTCTTGTTTCTGGGCTCATCTAGCTGTACCACAGTTGCTCCCAAGCATCAGATTCAGGTGATTCTCTGTAACAGGGACCAGAAAGACATCAAGGCTGAAAAGCAAAGTACTAGAACCTGAATATTTGTGAGAAGTCAGAGATGAGTTAGAGAAACAAACCCACATTCCCACAGAGGGAAGGCTCAGAATTATTTGCTCTGTGTGGTTTCCAGTGAGTACATACATTGGTCAACTGGCCAGCCCCTCACCAGGTCCAAAATACAAACTCTCCAGAGTCCTAGAATCCCAAAATGATTTGGGTTGGAAGGGACCTTAAAGCTCATCCAGTTCCAGCCCAGGGCACGGGGGGTTCTGGGACTGGTCATGTCCAGCCTCTCCCCCACCAGTGCTTCTCCCCAGGGCTGCTCTCCATCTGTTCATCCTCCAGCCTGGATTGACCCCAAGGGTTGTCCCTACCCAGCTACAGCACCTTGCTAAGTCGTTCTAACTCTCCATAAAATCCAGTTCGGTGACACAGAAGGAGGAGACAGGGAAGGAAGAACACACTCCCAAAGGAACAGACTTTTAAAAAACTGTTGCAATAGAAATACTGAGATGCTGGAGGTGGGTTCAGGCTTCCCAAGTCCCCTACTCACAGAACTTACGGTATTCTGTAATGAACTACACCTTATCCTGACTAAAAAACGATCTGCATGTCTAAAGGTTTTGGCCACACTCACTGAAAATGGATTTTAGTCACCATTTGGGTCCATAAATAAAAACTGAACATGCCTATTCAGGGAAGAAAGAAAAAAAAGGAACTTGCAGGGAACTTTCCACTTGTAGCTAAGACACCCTTGGGAGAGGAGGGAGGAAGACTGTCAGAATAAAGACTTCCTCCACTCCAGCCTCCTTCCAAGACCTTCACTAGAGACACACACACTGGGAATGACTGTCCCTAACAGGTTCCCAGTTCTGCAGAAACATGTGGGTTTCCCTTCCAGGGGGAACTCTGGCTCAGGGCTCTCCACCACAGTTACCATGAGACATCGGCAGCGGCTTCGGGAACACCCGACTGCAAAAAGAACAGAAAACCCTCCCCTTGGTGCTAAATGACTCTTCATGAACATATCTGCACTGCACTGCAGCCAGTCAGGAGTTTGCCCAGGCTGAAGAGAGTTTTAATTTGTAGGACAGTCATCAAATTAAATTAACAGAAGTAGGAAACGGAAGCAAAACTTTGATACTGCCTTTTTCTCTGGGTTAGCAAACCCACTTGAAAACAAAAAGTCCTCCTGTTAAGCTACTGCAAACTTCCTTGGCTCCACTTTTCATTGGGTGGACAGCATTTAGAATACTTCGGAAGCCTGGAAAGCCTCCCCTAAGAATAAGGCTTTGTTCTAATAGCTTAAAGATGACCTCCAAAAGTTATTTGGTCTATTTTTTTTTTTTAATTTCAGTCCTTATAAACTCTCTGTGTGCTGGACAGCACTGGCTTCTCTAACATTGAATTAGATCTCTACTTTTATGAGCAACCCCTGGAAAAGACATTAAGGAACATTTGTAAGCACATTCCCTCCCTCTGTTTGTAAGTCTGGGCTGTTATTAAAGCCACATTACACTTATCAGGAATTTCTTCCTAACAGAGAATTGGAAGGGAGAAGGTGTTAAGGCATCTCTGAGGAAGGAGAACAAAGAAAAGGAAAGGTCATAGAATGGGAAGGTCATTCACACAGTCTGAGGAACTTTCAGACCATTCTGGTAAGTGACAATAAGGCCAAGAATTATCCCCAATCTGTTGCCTGCTCCTGGGACCCAAACCATGCTGGCAAGTTCTACTCAAACTGCTGTCACCCATCCGTATTAGCAGATCCATGTGAGCACCCACAGGTCCCTTTTTTCACCGTTTCCCTGCCAAGGGTCTTTAATTCCCAGCACTCAAGGTGACACATGTGGGACTAAGAGGCTTCTGCTCTGGCACAAGCCCTGCTGGTAGAGAACTGCCAGAGTAACTGGACACTGCTCCAGTTCCACCACCACAGCTCAACTCCAGCCCAGCGTGGTGTTTATGGTGTGTCTTAAGCTAATACTGAATGAACGTTCTTCATTTTCCCTTTAGAAGTAGAGCACTGCCAGAGCAGTTAGCAGTAATTAACAGAGCAAAGATGAAAGGCTGCAGCAGGCAGGTAAAACCAGGGTAACCGTAACTCGTCCATCTTCCCTCGGTCCCCAGGAGTGCACGGGAGGCCACCGAGGCAGCAGAGGCACCAGGGCTCCTCAGGGGGCTTCACCCACAACTCCACATCAGCGGCACCAACACTCAAACTTAAACACAGAGCAGAGGGAAGAGTGGGAATAAGGCCGAGGCAGCGACGGGAAGTCAGAGGGGGCACGAGGAACACACCCAGTCACACTACACCCGGAGCAGCATCGGGTCATGACACCCCTGAAAACAATCCGCCGGCATGCTGACTTATTCAACACCCTCTGCTTCTAAAACCCAATTTTACAATCAGACCTTGAAAGGAGAACTGGGTTTCCAAGCACATGACTTTGTGCAATACCTCAAAAATAAGCCCAAAACAAACACAGGAAGTTTTGAGTTTCTTGGGGAGAAACCAGGCACTGTGCTTCCAGTGAGGCTCATGAGAAGATATGGGGAGCTCCAAGCACTGGACACAGGAGGCACCTGTCTAAACTCACTCCAGTTTGCCTCTGGAAGGGCTGTCTGTGCTCTCCCACCAGCTCGTCTCCTCCCAGACATCAATCCCACCGTGGCACCCACCTGGTTCCATCACCTCTGCCCTCCATCCCTCTCTGCACCGCTTGGTCACACCTTCCTCACACGTATTTCTGTTCCCTGGATTACAGTTTCAATCCCTGAAATTAACCCGAATTCCTGCACCCTGAAACCCCTTCACCCCAAAGCTCTGTCCTCCCCAACACCCATTTCCTGATGTACACAAAGGTGCTGTTAGAAGCAATAAAAGCAAAGTTACCCTGAAGGAAGTGAGTATTATACCAATTCCCACTTCCCCTCTCCTCCCCCACTGCAAATCAACAGTGCAGCCAACTCTTGAGTTCGTGTGGTTACAAATATGTTTCAGTCAAAAAACCAAAACAAAGCACACAAAAAAATCCCCAAACTTGCTAAAATAAAATCCCTCTACACTTCATTTTGCAAGTAAAACACATCATCTGTGCTTCTAACCTCAGCAGGTAACAACACACAACAACTCCCTGAGCCCTACAAATATTTTCCATATCCACAACGTCCATCTACCAAAGTTACAACTATTGTGCATAACAGATTCTCAATGTGCCTTTTGTTATCACTTTTCAACATTTTACAGTTGTAAGACAGGTGTTTACCAATTTAGAAAGGGATTTACATGAGAAGCAACTCTCAAAGCTTTAATTAAGGAAACGTGACAGGCAACTACAGGACGATCATCTTATTGATAAGCCAGTTATCACGTGCAGACTGTGTGCTTGCAATGACCCACATTTGGGAAGCAGGGGTTTTTTTAAATACTAATTAAAAAAAGGTTAAGAACATACACAAGAACCACAGATTTTTACAATACATACACGAGTACATTGCACAGCTATTAACACTACAGACTTGTGCCTAATCTCCCTGGGAAAAATAAGAATTTTAATAGTAAGAACATCCCAGAAATATTACTGAGCTCTACTTTTGTTTCCAAAGAGAAACCCTCAAGATTAACTAAAAGCTGCTGTTTCCACTTCCTTGTCCCCATGAGTAGCAGGGTCTGGTCAACTCTGAGATCTCCTTTTGCAAGAGTAATTCTCTATTATGCCTGTGAATTCTCATTGGATATAAATAAACCAAATCAATTGCATCATCTGAGGTAAAGGAGGTTTCATCAATATGATGTCAGAAAGAAAAACAGAAGCCACAAAGCAAGATTAACTGTCATCTCCGCCAAAAAAATCTGGAAAAGTGAATAATTAAAAGCAAGAATGCCTTCACCTGGAAAATTAAGTGGCTGGAGATAAAAATACCCATTGCTGTTAAGCTACTCTTCAGAACAAGGTTGCAGTTCAGAGTCAAATCACAAGAAATGTGGTTCAAAAAATAATGGGACATCTGCAGAAAGCAGCAGCCTGTCAGAGACAAAAAATAAAAAATAAAATAAAATTTAGAAAAGCTTTAATTGTGAAATCCGGGTCTCCCCCATCCAGTATCAGAAAGATTTTGTTTTTCTTTCGCATAATCTGGGCAAGTTGCCCAGGAAATATGAAAAACTGAACTCAGGACTCAGGGAGCAAGTTAAACAAAAAACAGAATTGCCTTTTAATTTTAAAGACACATTTTCATTCACTAGGTGCAGTCATACCCACCTTTGCTCAAAAGCATACAACTATTCCCAAAACTCTTAACAGCCCCTGCTCCATAAAGTGGCACCACCTTAATACTTCACATTTTATACTTAGTATTTTAGAACAAGGCATGGACTGTCACTACAAAAAGTCCTTTGGAGTGCCTTGGGATAACTGGCCATGTCCTCAAGAGGAAATAACAGTTCAGAGAGGAGCAAAATTAAGTGTCCCAAATCACTAGACCCCTGCCCAATCTGGCAGCCAAGTTCAAATACTTTATTCTGACTGGAGTTCAGAACTCAGTTCCTCATGACACGAGTGCACAGCTGACTGCAGATCTCAGAGCAGACAGCACAGCCCACCACGACTGCCACGGCAGCAGCCAAAAACACGATGACAAGAACTCCAGAGCAGAGACACTTGTTTAATAAAAGGTGATGGTCACTCACACATCACAGGCTCTTTTTCACAGGCCGTAATTACAGCCTGAGCTGGACTTGCTCTTCCTCATTTAGTGCAAAGCAACTTCACAGTAACCTTCCCATCACATCCTCTGTCGCTGCAGACCTTGACAGGAAGTTATAAAGATTTCAGAGAGATGTTTCCCAACGTGAGAGCTGAAAATGAGAAATCTTTAAGGTCCACCTTCTGCTAAGGCCTCTAAGGCCTGAAGCAGCTCCCAATACAGAAATGCATATTTCAATTAAACTTCTCTTTCCACCAAATCCGAAAAAAATAAGTTTGCAACAGGAGATTAACCCAGGCACAGATGAGGACGAGGCCTGTTCAAGGCTGACAGCTACTCCCATTTCCCCTCTTGAGATGTGATTTTGTTACCTTCTTCCCTCATTTTATCAGATAAACAGAACGGTTTCATCACTATATTCAGATACTGCACTGTCAAAACTGTACTCTCCAGAATTAGGTCTTCCCAACTATTCTCATCTCCCGTTTCTCCATTTGTCTCACTCTCCAAACTCCAGCAGTCACCTGCTGGCTGTGCCTCGTGGCAGGGGAGATCCAGACTGATTTTCTAACTTCAAAAAACCTGAACGAGACCTTATCCAAACTCTCCTCTTCCAAAAACACAGCTCTGAACTCGGGCTGACGAGGACACGCGCAGGGTTTAATGGAATTATGTTTACTCAAGTCCTGCATCACCCAGACTCTTGCTGATTTGGGTATGACAACTCCTGGCCCAGCTGAGAAAGAACAGAAAGCTTTTATTCCAATTTAAATGATTTGTCACAGAAAACTGCATCCTCAAACATACAGCCAAACTCCTGTTTACAGGGAAGGATTTTCAAACCGAGTCTCTGCTGCTTTTCATTCCAGATAGACATTGTATTCCTGGAAGTCATGAGCAGGGACATGGTATTTATAAAATGCAGCAACGGAAACGGTGCTTCTCAGATCACCTGCCATTGCTACTGCCCAGTGCTCAGAGCTCTTTTTAATGGAAGGATAAACACTGGGAAGAGAGGCAGGCGTGCAGAACTTACTCATTATTTGGTCTCATCACTATGTGATCCACCTGAGACCCTTCCAGGAATTAAACTCCCATTTAGGCCTAAGTTGGCCCACCTGTTTCTCTCATAGTCCAGTAAAAAAACAAACAGAAAAATGCAAAATCAGGTGCTGTTTGGGCATGGGTTGAGATAGCACTGACCTACTCTCAAAAAATGGTCCCAGAAAAAAAGTAATTTTCCAGAAGAGGAAAATTATATGGAAGGGGGTGGGGGGAAGGCACATAAATCAAAATATGTGCTGCTTGCCCTTTCTCCCACTCCCCAAGCTTTACCCTTTCCCTCGGGTTGGGCCTAAGAATCCTCAGGCCTTATCTTTACCTGTCCACTGAGTCTCATCCTCCCTGGAAAAGCCTTTTGAGGTTCCTAAGGACAGGCAGCAAGTGGAGCCTGAGCAGGGAAGGGTGGAGTGCTGGAACTCCAGAGACAGTCTTTGTTCTGGGCGTTCATTAGATAATGGCAGTGGCCTTCACCAAAACGCAAGTTATAAACAGGGCAAAAGGAAGTGACTTTGGTCACAGAACCGCTCAGTTTTCACCCCTGCCTTGCATGATGTCAGAATCTCACCAGCTCTCCGGTTACCGGATGATCGCCGAGAGCAAATGAGGCTGAAACACAGCATTAAAAAATAAATAAATAAAAGGCAAAAGAGGGGAAAAAAGGCATAAGAGAAACCCACAGCCACATCTGCCTGGTCATCTGCTGCTTTATCACCTCTGACGAGGGAACACAAGTCATTCCTCATTGCTAAATCATTACAAATCAGCTATAACAGTACCACAACCAAGTTCCACAATTAACTGCTCCTGCAGCATATCAATCCATTAAGCCCCACACAGCTGTGCTACCTTGGCAGTGTGGCTACAGGGAAAAAAACACCATCCCCATCCCTCCCGCGCCAAAAGCCAGGCCGCCCATATCTGGCGTGCGGGGGCGGGCGGAGGCCGACACCTCGGCCAAGGAAACCGAGCTCCGAGCGGCCCCAGCACCGAGCCGGGGCTTCCCCAGGCTCTCCTTCGCTGCCCCCGGGCCCACTCTGTTCCACCGCCCCCTTCGCCGATTTAAAAGGCTGCTGACTTCTCAGTTAAAGAAAAAAATATATAATCAGCTTGAACAGCGTCGCTGTTCCCGTGCCAGAATGGAAATCCAAGAGGATACGCTGAAGCAGGGAAGAGCATCAGAGGTTCCTCCATGAAAACAAAGGCTATAAAAAGGACAAATATGGTTTTAAAGAGAAAACGCTTGTACACAAACAGATGCCTGGACTGCCAGGCACGGCAGAGGCTCGGTGGCACACACAGCCACGCGTCACACCTCAGCCACCCCCAGGACGTTTCATCTCCCGTAGGCAGCGGGACCGACCCACACCGGAGTCCTTCCCGACTTTCCCACCCCGGAGAAACGCGCTTTTTCCTCACCTTATTTTTAGAGGCACAAAGCACCCTGCACACAACACATGACATGATGTAACCATCAACACGGCCGTGGCCCAAACCAGTTCAAAATATAATGGTCAGTCAAAACAAATAAAAAACCTGCAGTTCCTCCCATATCCTGACCGGTTTCATGGAAAACTACAGTTTGTCATTCAAGTGCATTTTACATAACAGGGAACATAATCTATGGAGTGCCTGCCTTCTGCTCCACCTGGACACAAATTTAAGGAGAGGAGAGATGACATCTCGGTTTGGAAGGTGGGTCTGATTTTTGGGGAGAAAATAAGTTTAGTTCCCAATATATTTAGCTGCTTTATTTTTCCTCTTACATGACTCCCATTTATACCCCAAATGATAGAAATTTCTCTGTAATCAAGCACTGGAAGATGCTAATCCCGTGATGGAAGTAAACACACGTAGGGATCACAGAAAGCATTTCAGGATGGCCCGACTCTTCCAGCTTGTTTTGGGGAAAATAATTCTGGATCGGCAGGACCGGTTCGAAATAAATAAAATACAAAATATGCGGCTGGAAAGTAAATACAGGGAGATGGTTTTGGAGCTCGAAGCCACCTGGAAAATAACGCTATTGTGCACCCCGGGAGCAGGGAGAGCACCCGGTGACACGGCTCCCGCCGGTGACAGCCCACCGGGATTACCAGCACCGCTCCGCTCCTATTTTCCAGGCGGATTTGGGGCCGCGGGACCTGCTCCCTCCACGCGTTTTGCAAGCTTTGAGGTTATGCAATTAATTTTTTTTTTTCTGTTTACTTTTAAAACTTCGCGTGTACCCCCCCACCCCAGCCCCCCTTTCCCACCAGGTTGGGGACTGGTGCCCCCCCTTCTTCCCTCCCTCCCGTCCCTTCCCCTCCCCGGGGGCAGCGGCCACGTGAGAGGCCCCGACCCGACCCTGCGGGACCCCCGGGGACGGAATTTCAATTTAAAGTGGCGCCGCCGCCCCCCGCCCGCGCCGCCCCCCCCCCGCCCCGGGGAGCCGCAGCACCGGGGGCGGCGGGCGGGGGGGGTGCGGGGCGGCTCTCCCGCCGCGACCCCCGCACTTTCCGCCGCACCGGGGAGGGGAAGGGCAGGGAAGGGGGGGCTCAGAGAAGTTGGGGCGCGGCGGCGGCGGGGCCCGGCGGGGCGCGGCGGCTCTAACAAAGGGGCGGCGGGGGAGGCGCGGCGGGCGCGGGGCGGCGGGCGCGGGGCGAGCGGCACCTACCACGTGACGAGCGGCGAGCGCGGTCCGGGCGGGCTCGGCCGCGGCGAAACGGGCGCAGTTCGCAAACAAACCAAGCGGGCCCCCCCGGGACGAGGGGCGGCAGCCGCGGCGCCGCCACCCCCGGCGCCCCCCCCGCCCGCCCCGGCGGAACGGGGGATGGGCTCGCCCGTCTCCCTCGGCGGCCGCAGTGCTGGGGGTGGGGGGGGAGGGGGGGAGCGGGGCCCCCCCGCCCCCGGGTCGGAGCGCTGGGGCGGAGCGGGCGCTGCGGCGCTTCTCGTCGGCGCGCCCGGTCCCCCCCTGCTCCGGGCGAGCGCGGCGGCGGCGCGGCTCGAAAATGGCGGCCGGGCTCCTTCCCTGCCCTCCCCCTCCCGTCAGCCGGAGAATGCACCGGGGGGAAGGAGGAGGAGGACGGGGAGGAGGCGGGGGGGCGGGGGGGCGCCGCCGCAGCGCCCCCGGCGGCCGCGCCGCGCAGCGCAACCCGCGCCCGCCCGCAGCCGGGGGGCCCCGCCGAGCGCCCGCCGCGGCCGCGCGGAGGAGCTGCAGTGCGGGAGGGGAGGGGAGAGGAGGGGAGGGGCGGGCACCGGCACCGCCGCCGCCGCCGCCGGGGAGGGAGGGAGGGAGGGAGGGGAAGGGGAGGGAGGGGCGGACCCGCCGCCTTTTGTCCGCCCGCCGCGGCCCCGCCGTTGCGGAAGGCTGCGCTCCCCGCCGGACACCGCCAGGGGGAGCCCGCGGCGGCGCGCGGGACACGCCGGGAGTTGGAGTCCGCCCGCCCCCGCGCCCGGGGGACACACCGGACACGGCGCTGCAGGAACGCCGCTGTTTTAACCGTTTCCCGCCCAAAATGCACAGCGCTGCCCGCTCTTCCACCGCAAGCCCGCTCCCGGGAAAAATGAAAAAAAAAACAACTTTCGCCGTTTAAGTGTTTCCCCCCAAAACCGCACATCACGCTCTCCCGTCTCCACCCGCAGCCCCGGGAGCTCCCTGCTGGCTCGTCTCGCATCGTTCCTGCCGCGGTCCCCAGCTTTATTCCCAGAAAATCTGCCCAAAGGCTCCACGACCCGCAGCGCCCCGGCCGGGTGCGGGGAGGTCCCTGCGGAACGCGGGCCCCGGGGCTCTCCCCGCTCCCGCAGCTGCAGCTCCGAGGCTCCGAGCAGGGTTTTGGGACGGTGTCCTGGGGAGACGCAGGGCTGGCAGCCTCGGGAGCGTGTCTGCAGCCCGGCAAAGAGGGTTCCTCCTACTGTCCCCCCCCGGATCCTTCCCCCTCCTCACAAGCTCCGTCACGCAGCACACACCAAGAGCAAGAAAGGATTAGTTTGGGACTGCAGAAACCGTTTCACCTCTTTGACCTTCACTTCGGCCACTTGCAGGCGGGTGACACTGACTGTCCCCCAGCACAGACCGAGCCCACGCCTCCACCTGCCCCCGGCACTCTCGGGGTGCCACAAACCCGCCCGAAATTCCTGTCAGGCAATGCACTTCCCTGCTCTGGCGGCAGTTTGGGGCTGGATCTCTCTCAGCCAGAACACTGCTCTGCTGCCTCTACAGCAGGAATGAAGCTCTGCCAAGAAAAAAGTGCTTTAGACCATCATTTGCCTGCAAAGAGAAAAAGGTACAGCAGTGCCAGCTGTGTTCACTGTCACAGAGGAGAACCTGCCCCGGGGAGCTGCACTTAGAGAGAAACAAAACCTGTCCTGCTCGACTGCAGAGTTAGGTAAGCAGGAATCCTCTTTCCATATAGACAATCCTGGCCTGGATTATGCAGCGCGCACAGACAGGTTTATTTCCTCCTCTTGCTTCAATCCCAGCACCACACAAGCAATTGCAGAATACCCTGAGCTGGCAGAGACCCACAACGATCAGGGTCCAACTCCCGGCCCTGCACAGGAATCCCACCACGTGCCTGAGCAATGCCCCCTTCCTCTAAAAAGCATTTGGAGATACAGAGTCAAGACACTACTGTTGCTCTTTAAAATCCAACATATTGCCTAACAAATCACACCGTGGCACTGTCATCATAGCTGCGGTTTTTGGGTCAGGAAATTCACATTTCATCATTTTTCTAAGGGTGTGTGCGACCACCTGGGCTTGCAGCCAGAGCCGCCCCAGAGATCTCTGCTGACCACACAAATGCTCAAAACCTAGCTCATACCTAAGTGTTTTTCCAAGAAAAATATCCAACTAAGGACAGCAGTGAGACCAATGCTGGTTTTTATGCCATAGCAGGGAGCTGCAGACAACCAGCTCCGCTCCGGTGCTGTCCCTTGCAGTCCCAGCTGTCCCCTTCCTGATGGCCATTCCATCCCACACACCAGTTACCCCAGGCTCAGCACTCTCATGCAGCACCTTAAAAAAAAAAATGAGCGTAGAGACCTTGAACAGTCAGTGATGAAATAACGCCAAGCAGGACAGCAGGGCAGTGTGTTATCAGCAGCCCCACATTCAGCACCGAACGGGGTCACAGTGAACACAATCTATTCTTACCGGTAACAAAATTACCATTTCTGAATGACAATTGCATGAGGAATTCAGCAGCTTCACACTTCTCCTGATCTCCTCACCTCACTTGGAGAGAACTTTAGGAACCCAGGACAGAGGACCCTACAATGGCATGCAAAGCTCTGATATTATTGCTTTTTTAATCTACCTTGAATTAGAGCTCAGCTAAAAAGCAGAAATAGCAACAAATGTGGTTTTGTACTGGAAAAGAAGAGTGAGGACAATCTGTTGTGGAGGAAGTTAAAAGAAATTCCTGTGCAGTAAAGTTTCTGATCTTTTCATTCTGCAGTGCAGGATTTTCTGCTGAGGCACAAACCGAGAGCCCAGATTTCCACCTTGACATTCCAGTACAGGTCTGGATCTTCCTGCACCACAGACACAGCTGCAGCTTCCATCGTCCAGCCTGATCTGGGAATGATGTAGCAAAAATTGCCATGCAGTCTAAAATAACACAGCTTTGGCCTCTGACATGTACTTCCTACGGCCCTGCCAGTCTCAGGTTTCCCACTCAAAACTGTGCCACAGCTGGTCACCTGGCCACTCCTGGACCAGCCACCTGTCCCTCACACAGGATGTTCCTGATCTTGAGATGCCTCACATGAACAAGAGCAGCTCTCCCCAGTGAATCCCCATTTTTACAGCATCAGCCTTTGAATTGTCCTCTTCTGCAGAGCATCCAGAACACTCAAACCACAATATCTGGTGAGGTCTGTGTACCCAGCTACTCACACCTAATTGTTACCTCATCTTTCCACCTATTCACCCTCATTACTTGCTCTGATTGAACCTGCCTCAGAAATTTAACAGTCTCCATACAATAAGTATATGCACATCTGTACATAAAATAACTTTTAAGTGATATTATTTATGACTTTTGAGCCTAAAAACATGCTATTCCAGTTTGGGAAACATGAGCTACAAACCTGGATCTTCCTTGGGGGATTCTGGATCAGTGGAGTTTTAGTTTGCTTGATAAGAACAGGAAATGAATGTGCTACTGGCAAAGAGCTGAGTGATCAGTGTAAGTTCAACTGCTTGTCTGAAAACCCCCTTGATGATTTAGGCGGAGCCATTTGATACAGACATTCAGAATTCCAAAGACAACATGGAATCTCAGAATGGTTTGGGTTGAGAGGAACCTTCAAGACCATCCATAGGCAGGAACACCTTCCACTATCCCAGGGTGCTCCAAGCCCTGTCCCTCCTGGCCTTGGACCCTTGCAGGGATCCAGGGGCAGCCACAGCTGCTCTGGGCACCCTGTGCCAGGGCCTCCCCACCCTCCCAGGGAACAATTTCTTCCTAATACCCAATCTAAACCTACTCTCTCTTAGTTTAAAGCCATTCCCTTTCCCTGTCATTCCAAGCCCTTGTTGTTTGTTTTCATACTGGAGTATCTACTCCACAGACCATGGGTACCTCTCAAAGTCACCCAGGTCACTCAAGGATAGCCAGGTGAGGGGGGGGGAAATTATTTAAAATACTGTGAAGTCAAGGGGCTTTGTTACTGTGACACATTATTAAGATACTTTGAATCAATTAAGGTTTCTATGTACACTTCCCACTGTGAAATGTATTTCTATGGCTTCCATAGGGATGTGAGCCGGGGAATGTTGGACTATTTCACAAAGGTAACAAACTTCACCCCAGTGTGTTTGAGCCCCTGCCAAAGGCGTCGGTCCCATCGTGCCAAAAAGTTCTCAAATCCTCCCTGCTGTTGCATCAGACCAAAGCACATTGGACAGAAGAAGTGGCAGAGTGACAGAGTGTCAGGGCTTCATGCAAATTCCTCAGTCCCAGACAGATCCACCTGCCTTCACACCCTCAGCAGCACAGCCAGAAATCAGAACTGAGAGGTGAAAAAGTCCTGTCTCTACTTGCTCTTATTAACAACACTTCTTATGACAAGTCCAGCGCAGGAGAATCGGAGCCCAGGCAACCACAGGGAAATGGCAACGGGAAGGAGAAGGCAGCGAGTCCCCGTTCTGCAACCACGGCACAGCCAGGGCTGGAGCAGCACAGGCTGCATTTCCCCGGGAAGGACCAGGCAGGGCTTCCTGCTCCTCTGCTCCCACAAACCTCCCACCCTCTGAGCAGCTCCAGGTAACGAGCTCTATAAAAGTTAGGGGCTCTAATTGAGTTGGTCTCTTCTATGACAATAAAACATTGCAAACTGTGACAATACCAGGTGCTAGAGCTTGAGCACAAGTGGGGGATACCAGTGAGAACAGCCCTCAGACAGGTCCTAGCAGAGCTATAAAGCAATTCAACTTGTGACACACTCAACACACTCCAAAAAACAAGATCCAGCAAGATCCTCACCACCAGAAGCAAATGCCCCTCAGCAGAGCTGCAACTGCAGAGGGATGCAACAGCCGGACACGACGATGGCCGGACACGCCCTCTGTGCCCCACCAGCACACACAGGCACTGCTCCTTCCAGCTCATGGGAGGCAGAAAGGATCCAGTGTCATCCTCCCATGTGCCCTTCCCTGCCCTGCTCCATCAGGGACACCCTGCAGTGCCCTCTCAAAGCCAAGGCACCTCCCGCAGCTTCCCCAGCCAGGACACCAAACCAGCACCATCTCCCCATCCCACAAGGGCTGCAGCTCTCTTAAATTTTACTGGGTTTTCTCCTCCCAAGTTTTCCAGGCTGCAGCATGAGCCTAAGGAGCTGGCATCTGGGATCAGGACAAATGTCCCATTAGCTAGGACACTCACAGGGCTGACAACACCGCAGTGCCCACGTGGGTGACTGGCTCCACACAGCCATGCATCAAACCCCAACACATCAGCATGTGGCACTTTGGAAATAAAGACCAGTCTGCAGAGAAGTTATCTCTGAATTCCCACCCGTGTCAGCAGGAGCTGTAGGAACACAGATTTCCACGGTATTTCATGATAACTTCCAAAACCCACAACAGGGAGTTTTAATTCCATTTTTCAAAGCCCACAAAATAACTCACTGTTATTCTGTGTACAAAGACCAAGAGCTTTGCTGCCGTGTTGGCCAACTGGAGATCAGATACCACAGCAGATTTGTGTAAGGTCAGTGTGAAGGGATTGAGATAAGATTTTTGGTTTTCCCATTACATGAAAATTTGTCTAAATTCAGCCTCAATAATTGGCCTAAAGTTAGGCTGCTTTGGCTTGTAGATTTATGAAGAGAGTGAAATATCCTTCCCTTTAGCACTTCCCTTCAGGTTTTATTCAGCTGCACAGAACTCAATTCCTGTACCTGAGTGTTTAGGACACATTTTTAATGTGTAAGAACATCAGCAAGGCAAGAGGTCACTTTTCTAAAGAAGCACCAGCAAACCCCCGCCAGGCTCCACTCCGGACCCAGAAGCACCACGGCCGCCTCACACGTGGGGAAACCAGAGGGACGGAAATGTGAGCAGGAAACTCCAGCTTTAGACCTTTGGTTTTCACAGGACAAAGCCAAGACCCCTCTGACAGGTGTACACAAAACTCTTTGGATACTATAAATACATCTAGAAACCGGATCATATCAGCAAACTAAAAACACCTTATAGTGCAAACCTGAGGTTTAAGGATGAACACAATAAAGGGAGGAAAAAAAATAGATCTTTCTTTTTCTGGGCAAGTCATGCCTTGATGTCTTGATGCTGCTGCACACAAGGACAAGTAACACCTGTAAATATACACACATGCTCCTGAAAGGAGCCTCCATGTCTCTTCACTACAGGCATTGGAATGGCTTTGGAGAGAGCAACACCCTGTACACACAGGATGAATCCACACTTCCAGCCATAATCCCAAACCTCCATTTTTAAGTTCTGCATCAGCCAAGAAACTATGTACAGGGCTCCAGCCTCATCCTGCACGGTCCGGAACCAACCCAGCACCTGCCAAGGTACCTGAGCACACCCGACCCGGCCGGCGCTGGGGACGGAGGGCCCCGAGCGCCCTGGCCAGCGGGGCAGACGGGACGTACCTTGCTGGGCATCTTGGCCAGGCCCATCCTCACACCTGCGCTCCAGGTGGGCAGCCGGCGGCACGGGGACGGCCTCCGGATCCTCCCAGCCTCCGCCGACGCCGGGCGGGATGTAAGTTTCTTATTTATGTACTCGAGGAGGTAGGAAAATCCAGGAGCTGGGGAGAGAGAGGGCTGTCACAAGGGGGCCCCGCCACCCCCTCCCACCGTTACCTCCATCCCGCCCCGGGCCGGCCGGCGGGGCCGGGCCCGGCAGCGCTCGCAGCGCGGCCCGGGGGCGCGGGGGGACGGGGGCCGCCCCCCACCCCCGATCCTGCTCGAAGCCCCCCAGGCCCGGCCTCGCTTCCCCGGGCTAAAATGGAGGCGCGGGGCGGGCGGGGGGGGGGTCCCCGCTCCGCACGGAGCCGGCCGGGCCCGGCCCCCCGGGGCAGCGCGGCGGGGCGGAGCTCTCCCGGCGCCCCGGGGCCCGGCGCCCACCGCGACCCTGCCCTCGACCCCCAACTCCCGGGCGGGAGGAGCCGCCCGCCCCCCCCAGCCCCGCTGCGGCCCGGCCCCCGCAGCCAAGTTGTGGGACGGCGGGGCCGCGGGGCCGGGGCCGGCGCTGCCCGCGGGCGGCGGGGGCGGCGACCCTCGGGCCGTGCGCGGCCCCCCCCGCGCCCCCCGCCCGCACCGCGCCCGCTCCTACCTGCGCCGCTCCGCCGCCTTCAAGCGGGGACCTTCCGCCCTCCCCCGCGCCCATTGGCTGCGCGCGGGGCATGGGCGCGCCCCATTGGCTGCGGGCGCGTCAATCAGCGCCGGGGGGGCGGGGCGGGCGGTGATTGATGCGGTGCCGCCGCTCGGCCCCTGCCCCGCGCCCCCCGCGCCGCCCCCTCCGCGCCCCCTGCCCGCTGCCCCCCGCCCCGGGACCCCCCCCGCCCCCGGCACGGGCCCTAATGGGGGTCCCGGGAGCGCCGCCGCCCCCCGGGGCAGCCGCGGGTCCGGCCGGGCCGCGAGAGCGGCAGGCGGGGGGCGGCGGGGGCGGCCCCGGGTGCGGGGCGAGGGACGGGCGGGGGGGGACACGGGGCGCCGGTGTCCTGCAGGTGGCACCGGGGCGGGAGCCGGGGGACGCGCGGGGCGTCCCGCGGGCCGCAGGCCACTCGTGCCCCGTGCGGGGCGCGGGTCCCGCAGCGGGGAGGGACCTGCCGGGGGAGCGGGAGGTGCCGCCGGGACACCGAGCCCCGGCCCGGGTGACGGGGGCTGCGGTCCCGCTGCGGACACCGGGCCCTGTCCCACGGATGGCACCAGGCCCGTGTCCCACAGGTGACGCAGGGCCCGTGTCCCCCGCGGGGCCCTGGGCCTGTGTCCCGTCGCTGCCGCGGGTCCCTGTCCCACGGGTCACCGCAGGCTGAGGTCCCACGGGTGGCACGTGCTCCATCCCTGGGTGACCGCAGGGCCCTGCCCCACGGGGCACGTTGGGGCGGTGGCAGGGCCGGCACTGCTGCCCCGTGTCCCCCCAGCCGTGGCCATGCCAGGCTGTCCCCGAGCTGTGCCGTGGTCCCCAAGGAACCCAACCCACAGGACTCACCAGCAGCTCCCTCGGTCCCTTGTGAGCCACACACTGCTGAACTCAGGGTCATCCCAGTGTCATCTTCTGCTCCTAGACACAGAAAACTCTTCCAATGGCTTCTCCTGCCCACCAATGTGAGGCACGGCCCTGTAGCTCTTCATCTGCTGCCACTCTTGCTTTTTTAAATTGTCTTTTAGTTTTTATCCCACTCACAGGACAGGTTTAATTCAAATAAAAGACTCAAATCTCTGTCCCACGGCCAAAAAGCAGGTGAGCTCCCTCACTTGTCCCTGATGGTCCTCCTGTGCAATGAGAGTTGCTGTTTCCCTTTGGGACAGCAGAGCTGGGGAGAGGATCACAGAATCACGGAATGGTTTGTGTGGGAAGGGACCTCAAAGCCCATCTTGTTCTACTCCCTGCCAGGGGCAGGGACACCTTCCACTGTCCCAGGTTGTTCCAAGCCCTGTCCAGCCTTGGACACTTGCAGGGATGGAGTGACCACAGCTTCTCTGGGCACCCTGTGCCAGGACCTCACCAGACTCTGAGTAAAGAATTTCCTCCTAACATTGAATCTAAATCTCTCTCAGGTTAACATGGTTCCCCCTCTTGTTATGTCACTATCTGCTTATGTCAAACGTTACTCTCCCTCTTTTTTTCTAAGCCCCTTTCAGGACTGGAAGGATGTTTGAGATGCTCCAAATACACCGTCAGACATGGCCATCCTGATCCCACACAGAGCAGCTGCATTCCCTGTCCTCACACAGACACTGTCCCTGCTCCCCTTCCCCAGGGAAGGTGAAACAACCAGGTTGTTTTTCCTGGTTATCCAGGAAAATCCAGACTATGACCTTACTCTGCAGGCAACAAAGTGTTTAAAAGCAGTGTGTGAATGAGCTGCTCACCCAGCACCATGGGACCGAGGAGAAACACCTGCCAGAGAGAGACTTTCCTAAATCTGTTGAGACACACGAGAATCCAAAAGAGGCAGAAAGTAGCGATTAATCCTCTTCTCTCCCTAAGCTCGTTTCCCAAACGTCCTGGCAACAAAGGATTTCTGTTGTTTCACACACACACAGATACAAAGTGCTGGATTTGGGAATGGGAGATTTTTAACTTAACAACGATTTCAAGAAAGGAACACATGGCTCCTTTCTGGATGTGGTTTTCTGGAGTAGTTTGGATGGAATTGGTCTTTAAAAGTGGTTTTGGGTTTATTTTTTCTCATCTGGGAGGTGTTTCTGGTACTTCCCTTCTTGGTACCATCAGGATTTTTGAAAGCCTTCCATCCTTTAAGGCTGAGTAAAACAGTCTGGGCCAGGAAAGCAGGTCCCAGATGAGAACAGGTCAGAATATGACATGGGGGGGGGGGGGGGGGGCAGACCCCCAAACACTGATGTATGGACCAGAAATGCAGCCAGAGCCACAGAAGGGGCATTTGGGCACCTCTCCTCTGCCCCATTTCCTCCTCCACAGATTGTTCTGGTGCAGCACTGCTGATCCATGGAATTGCTCCACGACTGCCCAGCTGGAGGTAAGGACACAGAGGCTGGGAGGCGTTTGCTGTGTGGGTCCAGGGAAGGGTCTGAGTCCCCTCCTGTCTCTGCTCACCCAGGAACATCTCCCGGCAGTTCTACAGCAGCTGGACCCAAGCTAACTGGGAAATCTGGTGCTCCACAAACACAGATTTGAAAAGAAGATTGGCAAAAGCAAGGAAGGGGTTTTTTTCTGTGTTAATGGAATTTTAAACCCTGCTCCTTGGAGGATCAGGAATACAGGGCTCCCTGCCTTATAAAAACCCTGTTCTGCTCCATTAAAAATAAAAAGCAGTTCCTGCTCATGGACCAGCTCTCACTCAAAGTCACAGACTTGGACAGAAAATAAGAAGATGTTGCAGCAACAAAGTCAGTGGTGAACAACAGAATGGAGTGCAAACCTCAGTAAGATGTAGGTGTTCATAAACAGCTCCTGGTGTTCATCACACAGCTGCAATTCAGCCCTGGAACGATGGATAAATCCAACTTCATCACTGCTTTGCCTTTCTCTGGAGGCATCTAAAGCTCAGCATGCCCTGAACAAAGCCCGGGTTCACCACTAGGCAGAGCCCAGCTCCGTGCAGCTTCATCACCCAGTTCCAGCCCACACGGAGACGCTGCAATGAGACACAGGAAGAACAGCTCGGCTCTCACTGCAGGGCGGGAACTCAGTGACTAAGAGTTGAACTACGAGACACAGGAATAAATGTCCAGGAGTAAAAGAACCATGGGAGAAAACAGGGGGAAGCAACTAGGAAAGGGTTCACCTCAGTGTCGCTTGTACAGCCAAACTCGGCTCTCAAAAATTACTGGATTAGGTTGGGCAAGAACGAGTGGTAAAAGGTTCAATCCAAGATGACCACATGCAGCAGGAGGAATTCCTGCACAGCCATGAGCCTTCCTAGAAAGCTTTTCCGCCAGGTCTGGAAGTAAAAGAGACTGTAATAATTAATTTCTCTGCTGAGCAACAACAGCTGCAGCCACAGGGTGGGGACCTGCTATGGAAAGCAGGAAAAAATGAAAATAAAACTCACCTGCTCCATACCCAAGAGCTTCTTGAATCTCCTGTCGCTGCAGGATGGAAGGTGAGGATGAGCAGCAACAGCTTCTCTGGGCAGCCTGTGCCAGGGCCTCACCAGGAAGGTTTCTCCCAACTATCCCACCTGTCCCTGCCCTCTGGCAGTGGGAAGCCATGCGCCCTCTGTCCTGTCCCTCCATCCCTGGTCCCAAGTCCCTCTCCAGCTCTCCTGGAGCCCCTTTAGGCCCTGGAAGGGGCTCTGAGCTCTCCCTGGAGCCTTCTCTTCTCCAAGTGAACACCCCCAGCTCTCCTGGAGCAGCTCTGTGGCCTCACCAGCTCCACATCCTTACATCCAGTGTCACACCAGTGTCACACCTCCCACCTCACCCAAAATTCCAGCCACGATCTTGCAGCCCACTTGGAAAGTTGTGGTAGAATTACAGGTGACACGTGGAGCCCTGGGAGGCATAGGACAGAAAACAGCCCCTGTGCACCCCAAGGTGTCTCTAAACCTTTCCCAACCTCCATCACTTGCCCAACTCCTGAAGGAGAAATCCCACCCCTGACCCAAAGCACCCAGGGCTAAGCCTGCTTTTAAAAGTAATTTATTCGGATTTTCCACATCCTTTCATGAATTGCAAATATATTAACAGAAAAGACTTTTTTTCCCCCTAGGACTGTACAATTTTTGAAATTAAAAAAAAAAAATCAAGAAAAGGAAAAAAAAGAGAGACAAATTACATTGTTTCAATGCAAATAGTAACACCACACCCACACTTTGCATTCTTCCATAGTTTTGTTGTAACAAAATGACAGTTCCCTAATTCTCTTCAGTGAACACTTGCTCTCACCTGCCTGCCAGTGCCTCCATGCTTGGCCTCCTCCTCTCTGTCCTTCCTCAAAGAGCCAAATTTTAGTCCTTCAATACTAATTTTGTGTTTCTCCTTAGAATGTAAAATAGCAGCATGGGCTAAATGTGACCCTGGATTCTTGAGAAAAAAGAAAATACCTTTAAGGTAGGATGAACATATAAAGCCAGGAATGCTTTTATGTATTAAGTCTTCCAAATAGCACAAACATCCTTTGAACAGCCCAGCTGAATTAAGAGCTTTTTCCCAGGGGCTGAGAGTTTTACTGTGGTTTTCAGGGAACAAAGGAAAAAAGCCCCCTCAATTCCTGGATCTCTGGTGCTCACATGAACAACATTTGTTATGGAAAAGTAAATAGCACCTGCTTTCTCCTGCTTTTTGTTTAGAAAATATGCTGGGAACCAAAAGGAAACCAATTAACACGGTAATTAGCGGCATTCCACAAGTGCTGCCTGCAGACCTTACCAGGAGGTGCTGCTCAGAGACTCCTCCATGCGAGGGATGTGCTGGGAAGCTGCCACAAGCCGGAGCTAGATGGGAAAATCACACCAGGAGAGACACAGGGACCTCAGGAGCAGGGCCTGGGAGCTCTGCCCTGGGTGCAGATCAGTCCTGGGGAAACCTCCCCAGGGAAGACTCTTCAGGAAAGGGGAATCACCCCAGAACACCTCAGCCACAGGAATCCGTGTGAGATCCCCCAATCGAGCCCAAACGTGCCACGATCTCCCAGCCAATCCATCACCTTCCAGACCCAGCTGATCACAAGTGCGTGGCAGAGGAAAAAATTTCATCCCTTTTAATTCCTCAGATTTTAGAGGGTTTTTTCCACCCTATGAGGGGAACTGAAGCCTATTTTTCACTGCCCATCCTCCTACTTCAAAAAAACCCCACCGAACCACAGAATTCTATTTTCACTCAGAACTTGGGGATGATTTTACAAAGGATAAAGGTGTCCATGTGGCTCTTGACCAGAGAGAAGCTGGGACAGGAGAGGTGCCAAGTGGACAAGGACAGAATTCAAAAGAAATTGAAGTGCAAAGGAAACTAAGAGACCCCTAAAAAAACAATAGATTTAAAAAAAAAAGAAAAAAAACCCCATTAAGACTGATCACAACAAATACGTTGCTATGAAATTTGTATCATTCCCAATTTATTAGGCATAAATTGCTCTTTAAAACTGCTTGTATCATACACTTGCTTTATCATCACTGCACAAAGGGCACCAATTGCTGCTGCAGAATGCTACAGAGAGCAGTTTGGACTCACTAACGTGGCACAGCTTTCTCCTCTCAGAAACAGACCCTGGAGGAAAGGAAAGTGTTCCTAGAATGGGAAACTAAAAGAACAGCTTAAAAAAATAAGGAAAAAGACAGATAATTGCACATTTTTGCATCCTGCTTGGACCACACTTTACAATATAGTTTTCAAAGTGATCACAGACCTAAGGAGATACTGATCTGAGACAATTATTTGATGCGTTTGACCAAGGTTCTGATTGTATTAAGGCTTCCAGTCTTCCCACTCTCACAGGATTAAGGGTTTGATGTTTCACATTACACTTGTACCTACATTTCTCTCTTGATTTTGCCCTTTATTAATTTTTATTCTTCAAAGGGGAAGAACAAGTCAAGGGGTGCATGAAAAATGAAGCAAGGTGGTGCTGACTGAAATACAAAGTAAACACTGACCTTTCCAAAACCGGGTGAATAAATTAATTCATGGTTACAACATGAAAGCATTTGATGAAAGCTCTGATCCTGCAATGTGATTCTCCTGCAGCTGCACTCTAGGCAGAGACAGGGGTGTTTCACGTGGCCCGACACACACCCAGTCCTGGTTGCTCACTGGAGACACTGCAGCTTTAAGGTCATTGACACTCCCTGGCATTTAAGTTACACTACAATATGCAAAAGTCTTGAACAGCCTGTTTGTCAACACTGTCCTTGGAGAACTGGGAAACGAGGTTCAGCACTCTGCTTACCAAGAAAGACCCAAACTAAGACACATTTCTGGAAAAAGAACAAGACACCTCGTCATTAGTACTATCCCCACATCTACCGGCTTCCATACAGCAAACCAAGTCTGTCTTCCATGATATTTTTTTCCAGCAAGGGGGAGTCCAAAACCAGCATTTTCTCCTCAGTCATTTCCGTAAGTGTGTAAGAGCCAACTAGTCAGACTCAGCAGCAGCTGGATATTGCACTGCCATGAACTCTGGTACAGTTCAGGTCTGAGGTGCACTCGTGGTGTCAGTGGAGAACAACGACAGTGCTGGCTCAGAGATGTGGAACCCAGGATGCCAAGGAAGGGGAGAACACGACAGTACCAGTCACACACACTCAAGCTCAGACACTGGCTCTTGAAGGTTAAAATTCATCACTTTCCACGGCATGGAGTTGCGTGTCATCCGCGTCCGTCATGCTGCTCTCCTGGGACTCGTCTGTGCCCACTGCGGAGGGAAAGAGACCTCGAGGTCAGAGACCACAGGGCTGTCCCACTGCAAAGCTTCCCCCATGACCCAGCCCAGCCCATCAAAGGCAGGGCAGCCAAAGTATTAAAAAAAAAACCCCTCCATTTCCCCCCCAAATTACCTTGAATTACTTTAGATTGTTCCATGTACCCTGAGGGTCATTCAAGCTGAGGCTGTGGAACTCTTCCACACTTTCTCTGCACAGCCAGGGAAGCTGAACTGTGACACACAGCCCAACATTTATTTTGTTTATGCTTATTGGACAGATTAAGCTGCTGTTTTTTTCCTTTTTAAATTTTTTTTTCCTGTTTGGTTGGGCTTTGGGGTTTTTTTCCTGTAATGCTCAGGTGTTGCTCAGCAGTTCTAGTCTCTGTCTCCATCTCCTGGTCAGAAAGGCTCAGCTCAGGAAGCCAGGGCTCAAAATTACCCCAATTCCAACAGCAGGGAGAGAAAAACTCTGGATATTTCCAGAAGTGCAGTGCAGGGTAAAGTTCCCATATTAAAAAGCACACAGGACCAATAAAAACCAACGTGATACACAGCTGTCACCTTTCCCTACTTTATCAGTTGAGAATTTTAGGACACAGCATTTGTCTATTAATAAGAATCCCAATCCTGCTGTATATTCTTCTTTGCCACCTTTTACGTTTAGCACACCAAGTATTTTTATCCAACATCCAGTTTAACTTCTGAAAAAGCCTCTACAGACGACTTCAGTTGCCATTCATTTACTCTGAAATTATTTGATGCTTTATGATAGAATGCTTGCAGCCCTGGGAATGTCTTGCTCTCCTGGGATACTCTTATAGACACCCCTGATTTGTGCAAATTGAGAGTTACCATGATCTCTGTCCTACTACATCTAAAGAAATTTCACAACTCTTCACGCCATGCTTTCTGTAGGGAAAATGAATGAATTCTGCTGAATGAAGAGCCTCCAGAGCTCTTACTTGCTGAGCAGAATGTTTCACTTATGAAACCCGGCATTCTTCCCACACCCAAGTGGCAAACGCTCCTGACCTGCCCCAGGGCTGGAAGCACAGACCTGACTCATAGGGGTAACATTCACTGATCTGCTCCTCGCGGGTGATGGGCTCCTCGTCGTCGGGGAGGTAACGCTTGTCAATGGCCTCCTTGATCTGGTTGTTAGCTCCTTTGGGATCCAGGTCCATTGCCCAGGAGAAATTCATTAGGGCCAGATGTGTCTGACCCAATTTTTTATAAACCTAAAAATAAAAAAGGAGAAAAGGCTACATTTACACAAAGCTGCTCCTTGAAGATCTGGGCAACGAATGTTCCAAGCCGCAGTTCAGTGATGTTTTATGGAAAGCAACAGAAGGTGGATATGAAAAATTTATTATGTGAGCCCCAAGGGAAATAACAAATATGTGTAGGAAGAGCAAGTGCTTCTATTTAAAAATAAAAAAATTTAAACTAGCACCTAAGACATTCTTTATCATTAAGGGCAGACAAGGAAGTTATTTATCTGTGTTGAGCATTTAAACAGTGAAAATACTTCAGTTTGTCAAGACATGGCCACTCTCATGTCAGTTTAGAGGTCAAGATACTCCTGGACAAATACCAGTGAATTTCAGCACAAATCCTTTTACCTCACTCCAGTTTAAACAAAATAAAGAAATCTTCCTGACAGAGAGTTCTCCAGCATTGTGTTAGAGGGAAGTTCGTCTAGGTGCTTCCAAGTGACCAGACACCCCCCAGCAGAAAGTTGCAGAACTTATCTAAAGCTTATCAGCAGAGGAGGTGGTGGGAAGGAGGATTTCTGTCACCAGATCACTTCTCCCTGGCATTTCACACAAGAAAGGCTGGAATGTAGTTGCTTCTTATTCAGTATTTCTGACACAATGCATGAGAATGTGATTCAGTATTCTAATAGTTACGTGTGCAAACAACCAGCTCTGCTGACTGAGGGATGGACTAGCACCTCCAGCTCTCTTTAACTGTCCTTTGCATTTAAAAGCTGGCACATAATAAAGCTGTGAGCACTAAGCCTTATTTAAAGCTTTGGGAATTTTTAGAATACTGCTCCATGTGGAAGCAGCTTAGTGACAGGCATCAAATTGTCTCATTAAGCAGCAAATGAAACCAAAGAACTTCCAATCACAGTGAAGTTTTACCTACCTTTCCTATTAAAAAGTAAACAAGAGACTCTTTGGGAACAATCTGTTTCAGTTCTTCAAGTTCTTGTAAAGCCGACTGAAAGGTTGGAAAGAGTGTTTATGTTAGGCATTTGAAACCAAAAACTTTTGGTGAAACTTCTACTTTACTTTTAAACCAGTTGTTGATGCTGGAGCTATTCATTCTGCTGTGACAGTCACCTGGCATCATTAAGAAATTCAACAAAAAAATATTTGGTCTGCAGTTAGAAATAAAGTTTGAAGAAAAGTCTTCCCTTTCAATGTGCACACATGTTTCTGAGGCAAGTTTCAAAACAGATCTGGGCTTGTCTTCTGGAGCCAAAAAACACTGGCCAGAGGAAAAGCTGCTGGATAAACACTGTGGGAAGATCTCTTATTCTAAACAAGGTTCAGGTCAGCAGGGGATCAGCCCAAAACTGCTTCACTTCTGACTTTTCACTCCACAACACAACCTTGGAAACAGCTGGTTCCTATTGCTGTAATTGGATACGGGGCAGTTTGCTGAGATTTTTTAGTAATTTAGTATAAACTCATGATACTAGGTCAGACTAAAGTAATAATTAAAAAACAACACCTGTTGGCCCCAGATTTTATTACAATCAAAACATTTAACACAGTTCCCTGGTGAGGGTGGCACTTGCCAAAGCAAATGCTTCCCACGTCCCAGGCTCTTCCTGCAAGGCCTGGTGCTCCCCAGGGTGACCTGTACACACTCGGCTTCCAAGGCGTCCCCATTCCCAGCTACAGGAATTTCAAGGTTGCCACGAGCACCCAGACTGACCTTGTACTTCTCATTTGCAAATAACACCGAGGCTCTATGGAATTTGCATAGTGGGTTCTTGGGGTCAATGTTGATTGCTTTGTTCAAAGTGTCCAAAGCCTTCTCAGATTTTTTCAGTGCATGTTGGACCTGACACACAAAGAGAGAACAATTCCAAAAGGGGAAAAATAGCAGCTCATCTGCCAGGCAAGGACAAACCCTTCTGACCATGTTTACTTACAATCTGCTCCTTTAGAAAAATATTTGCCCAATTCTAGACCAAGTCTGAACAAGCTTTCCTACAGGAAGAAAAATCCTCCTCACCTTGTCTCCACCCCAAACCCTTCTCCCCACCCAAGTTAAGTGCCATGTACTTACTACTCCAATGTGACACAGTAAGACTGAGCTCTGAGGGTTGATATCAAGTGCTTTCTGGAAATGCATTTCTGCCAGACTGAATTTCTCCTGTTTGTAATAAATCATTCCCAACCCGTACCTGCAGCAGAGAAACAATTCTGGTAAGTAGCAATGGATTTTAATCAAATTAGTTTCTGTCAGTGAATGTGACACAGAAGGAATGGTTTGGAGCCTTGCCAACCCCATCCAGGGTGGGAAGGGATTTCTTGGGGGAAAAAAGCTGTCTAAAGTTTTCTTTTTTTAATCCATTGGGTAGCTGAAGAACTGATGTGTGATACACAGGAAGACTGGCTAAATAGCTACTAAATAAAAAGCACACGAAAGTTATTAACGCTAAGGGATCACACTCACAGATCTAACTTTTACTGCTTTATATATTAAAAAGCTGTAAGAAACTAAGTGTGTCCTAAGGTATGAAGGGGCTGAGATCTCATCTCTCCAACTGCAAGTGAGGAAACATAATGCATGAAGAATGCTGCCCAGCAGAGCAAAATAGCTGGGGTAATACAGCCTAAGCAATGTGTGAAAACCAAAAAAAAAATCCAATTTTTTGCCTTCCTTGTGAAAGTATCTCCCCCATCTTCTGCAGAAATGGCTTTGCTCTCTTCCAGGAGGGAAGAGTGGTAGGTAGATTGTGGCTGTCCCATCCCTGGAAGTGTCCCAGGCCAGGCTGGATGGGGCTTGGAGCACCCTGGGATAGTGGAAGGTGTCCCTGCCCCTGGCAGGGGGGTGGCACTGGATGGGCTTTAAGGTCCCTTCCAACCCAAACCAGTCTGTGACTCCATGAAATCACAGCAGCGGCAGCATCCAGAAGATGCTCCTCTGTAAGGAATTCTGAACCACATGCAGCAGCAGGGGGTACAGCCAAACTTACCAGGCATTGTAGTGCCGGGGGTTGACCCTGATGGCGTTTCTAAAACAGGCCAATGCTTTGTCCAGTTCTTCTGTCAGCACAAACTCGTGGCCCAGCAGGGTGTAGGCATAGGCATAGTTTGGATCCACCTGGATGGCCCTCTGGAAGAACTTGATGGCAATGTCATGCTCCCTTTGCAAGCTGAAGCAGTTTCCTGCAGCACACCAGGCCTGAAGCAGCAGCAGGGCAAGAGCAGAACCATTTTTACAACCCTGAGTGACTAAGTTTGAGCTGAACACATTTATTTATACTGCTTTAAATAATTATAAATAACTTATTCCTAGATTTAAAAGTAAAAACAGGAATAAATCAACAGTTAGTTCAGGCTCATTCCTGTGAGGCAAGCAGGGCTAAACACACCTTCTAAAATAAATAAATAAATAAATAAATATACACGCTGAAATATAGAAATGGAGAATCCATGGACACCCAACAAATCTGCACCAATTAGATCCTTTGATGACTAAGGACTAAAGCTTTTGAAGCTGTTGAAAAGGCCAGAAATAAAACATCTTTGATATTTAAGACTAACAAAGGGAGAGATGGTACTTTATTTCTTCGCTCCCTCCAATTGACAAATCTGGAAATCTGCAGAGGAAGAATTTTAGCAACAACCTCCTCTTTCCCTGCTGCTCAGCACCCATTGAGACTGTAAATACCACAGCCTGGCGTCCCTCACTTCTCCAAATTTTTAGCATCACTGCCAAAGCACAGAACTGTTTTCCATTCCTTGGATTAGAATCTGCATTTCCCTCTATCCTGACTAATCTTACTACAACCACCAACTGCTTCACTGGGTTTGAGTTTTCCACTCTTAGACAAACTAACAGGACAACATGAATTGGATTTCCTCCTCCACCAAAAAGACTTCCAATACCCTCTAGAGCTCTCAATTCTTAAGAGCACATCTATAAACTCACATTTGTTATTTTTACTGTGGCACTCATTGAAAGATTCCTGTTTTTTGGCACATTGTGACTTTACATTACCACACACCCTGCAGTTTAATGGACTTTGGTATAAAAATGTGCAACATCATGTCTGCAAATAAATTCTAGAACAAATATTTTAAGTGCCAGTGAACTAACTACAGCAATTAAAAGGTGGTACAGGAAAAAGATATTCCTTATCTCTGCACACTGGCAGCAGCAGGAGTGACTGACTAACCCATGATCTTCCTGGTTGAATGGTGCCAAGGCAAATTTAAATAACCATTAACAGATAAAAGGTTTCAACTTGTTCCACATAATCTGATATTCAAATTTTAAGAAGCCATTTCAGGCATCAGCAGTTCAACAGACAACTCTGCCACCTCCTCTGCAGTTTTGGCATGTTCAGGTGTATTCCCACTGGAGAGTACACACTGGATTAGAGCTCAAAGCTCTGTTCTGAATCACTGATTTTACCATGTAGCTTCCCTCTTCTCACTCAAGCCCACAGCATTTTATACCTCTGGTGAGTTTTTATCCATGTCTGTCAAATCCTTGGAAAGAACTGAAAGGGCAACATCTTTCTGCAGATGCCAGAGCGTGGTTGAATAGATCTCCATGCCTTCTACTCTGTAGTTTTCAATCCTCCTCACTTCTGAAAAAATTCTCTCAGCCTGAGAACAGAAATGAAACTTAAAATAAAATTCCACCCACCAAGGCGGAGCACAGAGGTCAAGGTCCAAGGCCTCATGTCCACCCTGAGCATCCTCTTTGCTTTTTAAGTGTTCTACAGAGAGCTGCAAGTCCTGGAACTTTCCTTTCAAGGGAAGGAAGTGACTGTATCCCAGGATACTTATGCCAGCAGGAATGCAGCCAGCTCTCCCTCCTGCTGACTCAGCTGCATTCCTGTTTCTATCCGTGCTCCAGCGAGGCAAAAATATTACCCACAAAATCAGGAGGAGTGTAACAGACTTTTATGGGACAGTTATGACTTAACCATCCCAACAGTGACAAGATAAGGGGCAATGGTTTTACACTGCCAGAGGACAGGGTTAGATGGGATATTGGGAAGGAATTGTTCCCTGTGAGGGTGGGCAGGCCCTGGCACAGGCTGCCCAGAGAAGCTGTGGCTGCCCCTGGATCCCTGGAAGGGTCCAAGGCCAGGTTGGACAGGGCTTGCAGCAGCCTGGGACAGTGGAAGGTGTCCCTGCCCATGGCAGTGGTGGGAATGGATGGGCTTTAAGGCCTCTTTCAACCCAAACAGCCTTAGAATTCTGTGATTAAAATCCATACCCTCACCTTTCTAAATAATCTATAAAAGCACCCAATGTGTTTCATCTCTGAACAGACTGCGCACAGCTCAAAACCCCCCTCTCCTTTGTCTCTTGCACACATTCTGCCAAGGAGTGTTTTAAAAACTTAGCAAATGGGCACATCAGCTGTCAGGACAACAGTGCCAAGGAGAGGTGAACTGTGGGATTACCCTTAACTGCTCACTTCTGATTCTGGAGCAGTTTGGCATCACCTCAGCTGTGCCAACGCTTCATTTGTGAGGCTGGAAGGGAAACTGGGTCACTGATGTGATCAGAATTAACTAGAATGCAGAGAAGTTTTTTGGTTTAGAGCTCAAATTGTTGAGTGATCTAATCTAAAACAGTGCAGTGCAAATAATTCCATCAGCACAGCTGGAGGCAGAGACAGGACAGACAAGGAAGAGACCCCAACAGATGGATACAAGAGGAAATAACATTAAGATAAAGCTCTAAGGAAGCAGATTCAAGATCTAAATCCATTCCAGGTGTAAGTTTTAGATTTTTCCATTTACCACAACTGCAAACTTCCCATAGATTTTACAGGAAATCTGCAGGTTTTGTGTAAAACTGCCAAAGGAAAGTGAGAAGAGGAAGGCCCAGCCCCAGTTCCTACCTGCATGTACTCTGCCAGCTCAAAGTAAGCTCTCCCAATTTGGCACAGCACCCAGCCTGTGTTGTAGTGGTGGGATGGCAAATGGCTCAAAATATTGATGGCTTCTTTGCAGTTGTATGAGCACAAGGCTAAATAACCTTTCCCCATGTCCCGGAGAAGGCTCATCAAACCTTCTAGGAGAAAAACACAATAAATAAAAGTGGGAGAAAAAAAAAAAAAGAAAAAAGACAGCTGAGACTTATTTACTTGGAAGTGCTAATCCCAAAAGCTCTCCCTTGTGCACTGCTCCTGAATTTGCCAATGAAAACCTTTCAGGAGTTTCCGAACAAGGCTTATACACTCTTAATTAACATGAACATGATATTCTGAATATCAGACTCTGTAACAGAAGCCAGAAAATAATGAGTCTTTAAACTCTGAGGCTCAGGGTGAGTGGAGTTCTGCACTTCCAGCAGCTATTCAAACACTTCTCTAGATCTGAGCAGTTTCCACAAGCCTGGTAGCCATGGATACATCCTCTTGCTGCCTGGAAACATTACTGAGCCAAAAGAGAGGAATCCAGCATTTTGCTTAGGATTTTCTGACAATCTGAATAAAGACTTGTTTTTAAACAAGTGGGAAATACCAAGGGAGAACAGACCACATAAAGCCCATGTTGAGGGAAGATACTGGGTTATGAGTAACTCCTCTGAATCAGTTCCCAAGGGTAATAATACTGTCATACCTTATATACTTTAAAGTAATTTATATTATTTTAAAGTTATAATTTATAACAACATAACACTTGTATGCATAATATTAATTATTCTATTATCATAATTAATACATTGCATAATAATTTGTAATACTTTATGTATCAATACTTTGAAAATACTTTAATCATTAATAAGGACCAGAACTTGCAAGATGTATCTGCTGATAATTACCACTTTCAATATTTCTTCACATGTTTCTGAGTTAACAAGAAAATATTGAATTAAATCAGTTTTTATCACTATACAAAGGTGAGAGCTGCAGGCTAAATGAAATGGGGAAGAAACAAATACTGAAGCAACACTAAAACCCAGATATAGCAGATTTTACTCTACTACAGTCCAGTAGTGCTCAAACAGACCTGCTGCTGCCTTCTGTAGCGTGAAAGCTTGGATTTGTGGTGCAACAGTGGAAATTTTCCCTTCTGAAATGATGGAAGAGTCCAGTTTGGTAATTTCCAAACTGTCATTTAAGTTTGGTTGTGTTATTCCTCCCTTATTTGTTTTACTTTTTGTTTTTCTGTTTGGAATCTTAGGTGGAAACTTCATTTTTAATTTTTTGCTATTTTCCTGCAAATAAGAAAAGTAAGAGTTACATATAAAAGAGTCTTCTAAATTCAGAAATCTAAACTTGAGAGTGAATTGTGTAAAATTATGTGTAACAAGCATGCCCAGCCATGCCCTGCTCACCACAGAATCTATTCTTAAGCTGCTAAAACTGCTATGAATACGCGGAAATTAACAGTTGGCACAGTGGCACGGATAAGAAAGGCACGAGTTTCCAGCACTGGGAGGTTTGGTACCTTGGTTGTAGAACTATCACTGGTAAACAGGCGAGAGCTTCGTCGAGGCAGCGCATTGGGTGGAGCAGCAATGGTTGGGCTCAATACCTGAGGTGTTGTACTGAAAACAAAAATTTAAAAATTACACGCGGAAAAGTAAGCTTCTTTGCTCCACTTCTACTAACAACAGCTTTTAGCTTTGTTTTAAACAAAAATGCTCCAGTACTATGGTTTTTATTACCTTGTCTGTGGACCAGAGCTCTGTGTTTGTGCAACAAGAATTGGAGTGACTTCCCGGCTATTCCCACTCTGGGAGAAGACAGATTTTGTTCCAGCCTGGCTGATCCTGCTGACAGTCTGCACAACACAGAGTTTCTACAGGTTTGTTATTATGTCACTCAGGAGTCTCCATCTCTGCTCCAAACCCAACCCATTCCACCCACCAAACACTGCACAAGGAGAAACAGAATTATTTCAATTAAGGGGAGGGTTCCCCCATCCCAAGCGGAAACCATTTAAAGTGTTTCTCATTCTACTTGTTAATAACACCAGGTCCACAAAGCTTATGCACTTTATTTGAAGATATAGAATCTCCATCTAGTGGCAAGAAACTGTATGTTAAAGTGCTTGTGCAAGAACAAAAGGGAATTAAAAGATGTCATATTTAAAGGCTTTTTCCTGCAGAAACTTGTAAAAAAAAAAAAACCCACACAAAATAAAAAAGAGAGAAAAATATTTTTGAATTATCCTATTACAATCCCATTCAGAAGCCATTCACAAACTGCATAGCCTGTTTTCAGAACAGATCCTCCTCTTCCTACTTTTTAAAAAAAGTTTAAAAAAAATTATCTTTCTGCCCACTCCAGGGACACCAACATGCAATTCCGTGATGGCTGTTTGGAAGAGACAAGTGGGATCAACACCAGCACAAGCAATGCCAGTTTATGCATTATCCAACCTCTAAAGCTCTGTCCTTCCCTTCCTTTCCCAGATTCTGTTACCAGAGGATGGTTTAGGTGGCCAGCAAGGACACTTGCCCACTCAGACAGGAAGCCTTTGGATCCATCCTAACGCTTCATTCACTTATGTAAGTGTTTCCTAGGAAACTGCCTCTGTTCAGCCACAGCTCCACCAAACCTTGTCTGACACAGAACTGGAAGAGCAAAGTGGAACTGGCACAGTCATTACTTGCACTGGACAAAGCATGAACCAGAATTTAAGCTGTTTATTCAAATGTATTAAATATTTGTGTTTTGGTAGTGGCACAGCTCTGTCTGCGCAGCACCTAAGTGTGGAGTAGTGAAATTTACACCTCGGTGCTGTTGTGTCACACTCAGCAAAACAACAAAACAGCAGCAAATCCGACTTGATTCTCCAAAGCTTTTCAGCTCTCAGAAGAGCTGCACTTTACTAACTTTATTTCCATTTTCAGACTCATGGAAACTTACCTTCCTACATGTGCACAGCCCACCACAAGCCATTGTTTTCAAATGTACCATGGAAAATTCCTTGGTCCTGAGCAGGTACAGGATGGGATCAGCCATACAGAGCACATCCCTAACAGACCGTTTTAGCACAGTTCCCAAATTTCCCTTTCAGAATGGCACAGCAAGGTGAGCACCAAGATTTGTCCAGAGCAAACGTGGCAATTAAAGTTCTACTTTTTGAGGGATTCAACACTATCACTTGCACCGAGTTTTCACTTCAAAATACTGCCCCCTGTAAAACACCAACACCCCTCACACAACTTATAGATTTACTAAAAATAGAGGGAAAAATCCTCAGGTTTTTTGTTTTTAGAAAGGAACAAATAGTTCTTCAACTGTCACCAACATTCCACCTCTCATTTATCACTATGGCAACTATGGCAGTTTCTTCCTGAGTAAAACAGACAATTTTTAGTTTCCCCTACCCAAGACTCTGCTGAGTGAAACAGCACCATTCTCTCAGTCCTTCACAGACCAGCAGCAGGGTTTTTATTACTCTGGCCTGTAAACTACAATTCAAGAACTACTTGCAGGAGAGCAGTAGCTTCAGCTCACTTGAGGCTTCAGAAAATACATTAAATAAGCAAAACGAAAACTCCAAGTCTTCACACTCCACCCTGCAAACTGAAGAGTTTGCATCTGCTGTTGTTTGGAAGCATCAGTGTTTGCACCCTCTGTGATGGGAGGTGGACAGAACACAGAGACCTTCCCTAGGTTACTCCAGCAACACCAGCCTGGGCATTTGGGTGGGAAAACTCAGCTCACATGTCTTTTTCTCTGTATTATGGATTCTTCTTTAAAGTGCACTGCAATGTCAAGCTCTCAGAAGAGCAGCTGTGTTCCAGAATACAAAGTACCTTCTTTGAAGGTGCTCCGGTGGATGGCACATCGATTACAGAGGAAGAGTTGGTGTAATTCTGTAAATAGGATCCATCTCCAGGGCTTGGGGTTTCTAGTGGCAAAATTCCAAAGCTGAGAACAAACCAGAGAGGAAAGGTCAGTGTCTGAGTGTTACACCTGAAGAGCTGCTCTGAAGCTGGGGTTAAAACAGAAACCCAGACCATGGAATATGCTGAGCTGGACCCACAAGATCATCAAGAGTTGTTCAAGAAAAGCTCTTTACAGTAGCCTTTCATAATAAAGTTTATTCCAGAACAGTAACACATTCCTTTAGAGATTTTTCAAGTTAGAACATGGCAATAAGCAATATCCTGAATCTACAATTCCCCTCCAAACCACCGTTTGTTTAAAAACCAGAAGAGATCAACACTAGGACCAAGAGCAGTTCCTGAAGTTGTTTGGGTTTCCCTTGTGCAGCATTGTTTACAGAATTCTACCAACACGCATGTCTGAGTGTTCTGTGCAGCACCAGCCCTCCTGCTCCAAATCCCAGACATTATCAGCAGCTCAGCCCTGGGCAGAGCTTGGCCATCCCAAGGACTCACCTTGGAGTTAGTGGGCTCAAAGCTGCAGGTCCCCCCAGTAAACTCCGTCCAGTTTTTGGTTTATTTTGAGCCTGTTTGGACAATATGGCAGTTCCTGACCCCAGAGGGACAGAATCCGAGGAAATCACAGCCGAGTCAATGTAAGACATGGAAGAATCCGAATTCAAAGAGGAATACTTTGAATTGGAGGATTCTAGGTTGATTCTGTTCAACTCCTGAAGAATAAAAGGCAGCTGTTAGGTACTCAGGGTACAGTTTAATTAACGTTTTTCAGTTAAGCTGGAAAAACTAACTGATTTTGCAGATGATTTTACAATAATTTCAGCAAAACTCACAATTGTGTCCTGGGGTGTCTCCATGAGGACAGTCTCGGGCTGTCTGTGGGATATGTTGTGATTAGACACCAACGTTGTGCAAGTGTTGGGCAGACAGCTGCTGAAGTTCTGTAAGGATGTTAATTTAAATGTTTGGTCAGGGTCTGGCTTTTCACCTGTAAGAGTGGAAGGAGATTTAACAGTTATTCCTGAGTCTATACATGGAATATTCAGTCTGAAACAAGGACAGGGGACAAAGGATTTTAGAAGTTGGGTTGGGTTGGAAGGGACCTTAAAAATCATCTCATTCCCACTCTCCGCTAGACCAGGTCACTCTGGGCCCTTTACACTAAAGCAGAAGTGTTCTTCCATTCTTCTGCTACAAAACCCTGGACAATCAATATTTTTAATAATTTTTATTTATTGTTTGTTCAAGCTATTCTCAGAAACAGTTTCTAAGTGTCTACTAAATGTAGGCTGGAAAGCACAGGGTACTGTTAAATCCAAAAATGTATAAATAAAAAAATGGAAGAAAACAAGACAGAAGTTTTTAAAAATGGCAAAGTATTTTAAATTAATTGTGCTCACAAAAATCTCTCCAAAGAATTACTGAGTAAAACAGTTCAGCAGACTCACCTATTTCACATAGTGATTCAAAAGGGGACCAGAGGAAAGGATTTAAACTAAGGCTCTTTTGGTAACATTCTGATCCTTTGGCAAGCCGGTCTGTCTTGCTGCAAAAAGAATGAAACAGTTCACAGGGGAACTTCAGAACAGCACTTTTGTTCAAGAGAGTTTTCCAGAAGAGGAGTTGAAAAACAAAAACATGTTGAGAGGCATAGAAACATTCCTCATTTTTCAAGCCAGAAGAATACTGAGTTCTTTTGAAGTTATTTGACATATTTAGACACAGTTGTCAAAAAAAGTTACATAAGCACTAGAATAGCTCGAGAATTTTCATTTTTAGGAAGATGCTGTTCTTTGCAACAGCTTGTTTCTTTTTTGCCAACAGTAACCTGATTGCCAGCCTTCCAGCCATCTTAAGTATCTATGGATAATATTTTTGCAAATAAATTAGGGACTAAACTGAACACTTAAGTATTTGCCTACAAAGAAATAATTTTGAAAATAATTGAGAACAGATATAGTAGAGAAGAATCCACGAGCCAAACTACTCCCATTCAATCAATCATTCACATTTACTGAAACCTTTCTTGCATCTTGGCAAAGTCAAAACACTTAAATTTGTCAAGTTATTCTGCCTAGCACCCTCAGAACTTTGATTTGAAGGTTAGAGCTACACACGTATAAAACAGATAAGAAAAATATAAATTTTTCTTATCTGAGAAACAAGCTGAGATTTTTTCTTAGGGAAGAATACAGAGAAAATACAAAGGTATATAAAAAAAATCAGACTCCTGGATTGCATTCTTATCTGCCTGGGAAAGAGGAATTTGTGTTTTCAGCCTTTGGGTGAAAACTAAACCATTCTTGCATTCCCAAATTAGACTGATTCCACAACTACCCACCTGAGTTTATCGTGCTCCAAAATGGTGTAACCCAGAGACAGATGTCTCCTGTAATGACTAAGGGTATGTTTGACTAAATCTGGGCTTGGTCAAGTAAAAACCCTCCAGCTTTATTGGGCAGAATGAAAAAGCAACTTTACCAGTAGACATGTCCCAGTAAGGAGAGTGTAAAGCATGCAGAGTCACCAAACTCCATAACAATGTCATCATGGCTTTTCTGTTTATTCAACACTCCACCAGACAAGATCTGCTCTCCTTCTGCAAGCCTTTTTAAAAAACAAGAGGTTTAAAGGGGTTACAAGGCTCACAGTACTGGCAGTCCAGTGTTTTCACCCTGCTGCAAACAAAAACAGAAATCCACCGTCAGTGTTCACAGGTTTTAAACCACAAACCAATTCCTGCAAATGAATGTTTAGTAACCAATGGATTCCTCTACAGCAAGGAGTTTCAGGACTCTGAAGTCAAACAGCTCCACTGGGAGGGAAGAAAAACAAAACAAACCCAAAAGCAAAGGTACAAAATACAGCATGACTTTTCCAAAAGTGATCAATCCTAGGATGAAGGACAAGAAAATCTTCCAGACACTTGATCTTTGAAGGTGCTTTATCTAAGCTAAGACAGTGCTTAATTTGGCTTTGTTTTCTGAAGAAATACAATCTGTAAGGCCCCATGCACCGAGTTAAGACCCAATATTGGGATATGGCAGAGATTTTGGATTTTAATGCCTTTCTTTCTTGCAAGAAGGGCTGAAAAGGAGAACAAAGGCTCAATTTGCACCTCCCCCACCTGCAGGAGCAGCACCACTCACACGGAATGGGCCACTGGCTGTCAGCTTTCAAAATGACTTTATGCAACTGCTGGGGTAGGACTTCCCTACTAAAGAGAGCAGCAAAGACCAAGGAGCTTTCCCTGCACACTCCAGAGAGGTCTGTTTTCTCCCTACACAGCTCCACAATTCCTGTCTAAGTTACTCAACAACTTTTAGAAGTTTCTGCAACATGGGATAATGCTCATTAGATCCATATGTGAAAGCAAAATAAATTGAACTTATAATCTTTTGTGTGAAGGACCAATGAATTTCTAGTTTATACAAAATGATAGCTTCCAAAGAGAAATCCAAGCAAAAAAATGAATCCATTTGTAACCCTGGACAAAACATGAAGGATTTACTTACTTGCTGAGGTCCACACAACATTTTGCAAGCAGGTATTTACACTGTGGGGTGGTACAGCTGTGTCCCTTTAGGAGCCTGTAAGCTTTATAGGCCTTTCCTGAGCGGTAGTAACATGTTGCCAGTAAAAACAGTGCTTCTTCTGAGTGTACTGGAAAACAAAATGTAAGAAAAAAAATCATCAGTTAGGTGTTAATCATTTTAGTACAAAGAATTTGGGGGCAGGGAGTAAAAGCCAGCTATGGACAAGATGGAAGAAAATGGGTATTGATATTAGAAATTCATTCCTGAATGAAGTGCATTTCTTTCTCTGTTGGTGATTACCAAACTTCCTACGCCATTTCCTTGGCTAGTCAGATCAACTCGTAACATCTCCAGCTGTAAAGGAACTTTGATCCTTCTGGCTACCCAACCTAAATAAGTGATCAGCCAGCTTGTTGTTAGAACAGCAGCAAGCCAAGCAGAGCAGCCAGGCCAGAGCTACTTTAACAACCTGCTGGCCACACCAAGACTGACTTGGCTCAGAGTATCACCACACCTGCCACCAACACTTTGCACTACTTTACGGAGTGCATAAACACTAGCACAACACAAAGGACAACAACTTTCAGAAGGAAGATCTATTCCAGCCCAAGTAGCCAGTTTTAATCCCAATTTCAAGTGGTCTTTTTCCATTTGTAATTTTACATCTGTTCTTGTTCTAAAGCATTCAATGCTTTACCTTCACATGACTCAGTGGAGAAGATTTTCTGATTTTAATGACTATTAAAGTTGGTCAATTACCAGTGTCACCAACATTGAGTCCTGTCCTTTTTGCTGCCTACTCTCAGTATTTCATTGAGAATGTGGCTTGACAGCACCATTCAGATGCTTTAGTTGCTTTATGTTGGGATCTATCGATAGGGACAAGCTCTCCTACAACCTGGATGGGGCTCAGAGCACCCTGGGATAGTGGAAGGTGTCCCTGCCCATGGCAGGGGTGGAACAGGATGGGCTTTAAGGTCCCTTCCAACCAAAACCATTCTGGGATTCTGTAATGCCATAAATCCTTTTCCCAAGCTGAGATCTCACAAGTTTCTGAATTCTGGATGAAGTAGTCAAGCATCAGGAAAAGTCATCTCTATCTAAACAGAGAACAAAAGGGATCAGGGCAGAGACTGGAATCATTTAGATTTGATGTTTGCTTCCACATTTTCTTCCACTGCAGAGATGAATTATGCACCACACTGAGGATGTTCTGCTCAAAGAGCTTGACTTGGCATCCAGGTTTGAGACTGAGGTCAGACCCACTTGTGATTACAGCATAAAGGACAGAGTTAACCTTTGAAGTAACTTTAATCCTTCCTGTAAACTCACAGATTTTGTTCATCCATGGTGGCTTAACCCACTCTCTGTACTTCCCCAAATGTTACACTCGAATCACCCTCACATGCTCACACAATGATAGCTTAAATCAAAAGCTGTGTATGAACACGAGCAACTTCAAACTCCAAGCAATTAATAAACCCACATTACCTTTATACTTTTCAGAACACATTATCCTGCAAATGGAATTCAGCATTAAAAGAAACAATTTTGATGTTTGTTCACCCACCTACAGGGAACTCTTTAGAAAAATCAATATGAGCACTGTACAAAAACCTCTTTGGGAATCTGCCCAAATCCTTTGCTTCATCGAAAACTGACTATTTTAAGTTTTTGTTATCACCTGAGCATTGACAATGGAAACAGAAGACCCAAACAGAGGACATTTCATTAGCCTTATCCTAAAAACAACAGAAGACCTTTCTGAAAATTCAAGTTAAATCAATTTTTATCCACTACTTTAACAGACTTGGAGAGTTCTGGGAAACGACCAAGCCACAGATGTCCCATCAAGGACAGTAATTGCAGGTAGACTTAAAAGAAATTCTTCTCAGGGTGAAATCACTCCTGCCAACGTGGAGCCACTGTATTCAAGTTCTACAGCTTCCATTCTGCAGTGTAGCCACTTATTTTAACCAGGAGCCAGATGTTTTGTTAGCAGTTAATTGCTTGCACCAAGTGTCAGCATTCATGCTGCTTTCTCTCAGCACTTCTGGTCACTGAAAAAGGCTGTTTGAAGTATTCTTGCAGAGAATTATTCTGTAAAGATGTGTCACTATCAAGCCAGGTATTTTTCTCCTGGCTGCTGCAAAAAGTGGATTCTCTTTGTCCCTAAATCCTTGGCAATTACCTTCAATCTACCATTTTCCTGCACCTCACAGTGTGTTGTGTTCAGGGGAGCTCTGTCATCCCTAAAATACTATTTCCTTCATGCACACCTGGATTACCAGGTTCCACAATATTCTACACAACATTTCTCATTCAAGCAACAGATAAAACACCCCACATTTCATTTGTAACCCCGACACAAGGAAAAAGAAGCCTTTATTTCTCAAAACTTAAGTTTGTGCTTCCATTGTGAAGAACTGCATTGTGGGCATGGCAGGCAAAATATTTCATTACAAAACAGAGCATGAAATAGATTATACAGTTTAATTCAAACTATAAGTTTGGGTTGTTTAGCATGAGAAATTGTATGATGCTTGTATTTTAGCTTAAGGATTGGGGTGTTTTTTATGTTAGTGGTTAGGGAACAATACTTTTCAAAATAGAGGAGGAAAGCTGACCACCAGTTTTGAGGAGAAAGAAGTACAGAAGAATGAAAAGCTTATATGAGGTCATGGAGAAAAAGTTAAAGAAATAAAAGGTGCTAGAACACACCAAAAAAGTGTTTGAAGGACCCAGAGAAAGTACAGATTTGTGTTACTGCTGCCTGCTCACTATCCAAGGCACCCCAGACCTGGCAGCTTTAGAATGAAGTAACAATTAGCAGGGATTCGGCAGGAGACACCTGTTCCACATGTTCTGATTCTCACTGTCTCAATTTCACAGTGCTTTTCTCTCACCATCACAAGACTGTCTTTGAGCCAATCAACATACCTGAACAGCATTATTAGCAAAGACAGTTTTCAATGTCAAGCCAATTTGTAGAATTTGTGTGCTGCATCTATCCTCAATTGCCCTTGGAAGACATGCAATGCTTGAGGGTTATTAAAAAACCCCAGCACTCTCCCATTTGATACCATAAACCAGATAAACACTACACTTAAACACACAAATCTGAGTTTAATTTTAAGGTTTTACAGTAAAATAACATTGCTACTGTTACATGATTTGATTTTCCAACCTAACTGTGAGGCATTCCTCTGCTTTCCCCAAGCAGAAAGTTAAACTTCATTACCAGAACAGAAAGAAAACAAAGCAGGAACAGAGGCTCAAAAATCCCAAATTAAAAATTGAAAAAAAAAAGCATCAACTTTATAATTGCAAAGTACACACCTTCTGCATATAACCTTTCTGCGAGGAACACAGCATCGCGATACGCGTAGTGGTTCAGTGCTTGCCAGATAGCAGCCTGCAAGGCAAGAAAATCATCTTAATTTAGTGGGGAGCTTTAAAAATGCAAAAAACTCATTACCTCTTACTGTCAAAAGGCAAAGTTCAGCTTGGTTTTATAGAGCCATAAAAAGAAACGGGAGGATAAACATGCTGGCCAAGCTGTATTTGTTTCAACTATTAGTAAGGAGGCTTAAAAAACCCCACCAAACTCTGCACTGAAGTCACGAATCAACCTTGGAATGTTTCTCACTAGTTACCAGACACAATCATCCAAACCCCTCAGAAATTACCGAGTTTTAGCCTGGTGCACAACTCAGCAGGAATTACTGCAAACTACCACCAAACAACAACACCTTCAGTAAAGATCAAAACAAAATCCAACCCCAACTGGTCAGAGTATCCCATTAAAGCATCTCCCCAAGATGCCAAACCAAAACCCAACAGGCCCAGAAGCCTCTCAGTGTCCAAGACGGTCAAGATGAGACTTGTGTTGATTAAACATCTTAGCATAAAGGATCTTCCCTGAAGAGGCATCAGTGTTCCCTTAAGGGCCAAGGTGAACAGGATCCACTGCTTTTTGTGCAGCATTTTGTTGGGTCTTCAGCCACTTCTCCACTGTCACCAGCTGTGAAGTAGCACCCAAGAATGAGTGCAATGCAAATTAAATAGACAAATGGTATTCTACAGCCATAGATGAACACAACCTACTTCAGACTTTTGCTCACACACTCACACTTGGCCAAGTCCAGCTCACAGGTACTGTTTCCTTTTTCATGAACACCAAGTTTGAGTTTGTGACAGCCAATATTTGTGCAGACTGGAAGGATGGCACGACTCCAGCAGAACAGACATGCACACAGGTGTACAACCTGCACACCAGCAAGGCAGGTGCCATTTACTTGCACTGCTGTCACCAGTAGCTGACACACAAGAGCTGTCCAGGGCTGGGGTAAGAGGGTTTCACACAAACTACTCAGCCAACTTTTTCAGATTGCATTAAAAGTCATCTGTTATCTGTAAAAGAGGCTGGAATTCAAAAAATAATTTAAGATCTGTTCAGCCTTTCCTCTCCACCTACTCCAAGGGTGCTGTGCATGTTCATCAGGGTTTGTGCTCCAAGGTGGGCAGGGTTGGGTTCAGGACAGCAGTTCCTTCCCACCTGGGGTCTTTGCTCCAGTTCCAAAGCCCTTTTCCATCAGCAGCAAAGAGCCATTTTGCAGTAGTTTTGTTATTACGGATCCCAAACGAGAGCTGAACTTATGAATTCACGGCATTGTGATCTAGAATTTCTCTAATACTCATCAGCAACCAAAGATAAGTAAAATTTGCTTCTAAAACCTATGAGACACTCCAGAACTAAAAGGAATCTTGCACAGGGAAGCAATACTGCCCTGCAGTGCTATTCCCAGTGGGAAAGGCAAGCGCCAATTTCATCCAAAAAAAAAAAAAATCCAAACATCACAGAGTTACATGTACCATATGCTACTTCTTCCAACACAAACTTGACAAACACAGGGTGTGAAAACTGTGCAAGTTCTCTTCACGGGAAGCCCACACAGCCATCATGAACAGCACACACCAGGGCTCCCAAGTACTACAGGGAATATTATACACAAGTCTCTGCAGAGAGTCTGTTTTCTCCTATTAGTAGATCCCAAGAACACACTTAAGAAGTCAACAGGTGCTTTTAAGCTTGTGTGAAAGTATTTGGAAGTATTTAAAAGTGAATTCTCTGAGTTCGATCATTGCAATACAAACACATTATTGTTTCTCTCTGGTTGTATTTCATATTTCAGATAGCTGAGCCTCAGAGCCTCCTGAAGTGATTCCTCCCCGCTGCCTTGAAAGGCTCCCAGACTGAAGGTGGCTCCACGCCCTGCAGACAGAGCAGGACAAACAGGGAGACAGAAGGCCAGGGCTACAATCTTTCAAGCCATCCCCAAGCCAGAGCAGCCCAAGGTCTCCCGTTTCTCTTGCTCCCAAAAGCAGCTCTTCCTTCACCAAATCACAAGTGACATTTAGATGAACCCAGCCAAGTTGTGGCGCCTTCAGGTTAAAAAACCTGTCTTCGCAGGGCTGTAACTCAGCCAGCTCACAAAACAAAGGTGTGGGGGTGGGAGTGGGGAAATCAGGGTCATCTGACTGCTCAAACAAGAGCAAGTTGCCAGGAACAATCCTGCCAAAGGCTAAGAGGGGACACGAGGGATTTGGGGCTATGTCACAGCCACTTTGTAAGAGTTACACTACACACTGGCTCAAATAACAATCGTTGTGGAGCAGAGGGAAAGCAAGAAATGGGCTGGTAGAATCCCTGATCTGTAGCAATTATCATTTTGCAGCCCAAAATGTGCCTCCTGCCCTGAAGCGACTGATGCTGGAGCCTGGATCCTCACACACACTCTTCTAAAAGAGCAGGAAGAGGAAAGGGAGGCAGCAGGGAATCAGCCATACCTGTGCAGCAACAATTTTCCATGAGAACAGATGTCTAAACTATGACTCTGCCTCAGAAAACAGGATTTCTTGCCTACCTTTTAGGACTGGAACATTGATCTCAATATAGCACAGTAATTTAGCTTGTTCTAGAAGAAGCAAAATGCAGGTACGGAGCACTAGTGGTACACAATTGCTAAACCACACCAGAGTCGGGTTCTCAGCCCTGGTCTCAGGGCTGCATCACAGGAAGGAGAAAAGTTGGAAGCGTTTCCACATTTTATTCACGTAGAGCAGATGAACCTCCAGGTCCTAGGCACTCATGTTAAAAATAATTAATTTGAAATGCAAAATGAACAGGGAATTCCAAAACTACCATGCACAGCCCTGCAGCAAGGCATCCTCAGAGAGAAGAGCAGGAAAATAAAATCAGATTCAGACAGGTCCAACTTCTATCCAGAAAATCCTGTGCATTGTCCAAGTGTCACTTCATATCTAAGCCAAAGAGCTCTTAAGAGATGTTCTCTTCTGACAGCTATATTGCCTTGGAAATTATTTTCCAAGCTGTTTAGCCTATATTGCCATGCTATGCAGATTCTACCATGATTTCAGAGTCTTCAGGGTGGGCAGGGAGGAGGAGAGCTCCGGGATGGGCTGTGCTGCATTCTCCAGTTACACAAACTCTGCCCACTGAACAAGCACATGTTGGTCCTGCAGTTTGCAGCCAAGTTCAAGCACCATTCCAGTGAGTCACAGCAGATGATCACCTTGAACAGCTAAATTCCAAGCAAAGTGCTCATTTTCCTTCCAAGATGTTTTTCAGAAGTATTTGGAAGGCATCCAGCTTGTTTCTCAGCACATGGGACACAGAGTTTTATGTTGGAGCTGAAGGGTTTTAAATCGACCATATCAGGAAGTACAGTAGAGGGCTGTAAACTCTGGCACTTTTCTCAACTTAAAAGAACTTTAAAAGTTAGCAAAAATCTAACCAGTGACCAGGATGCCTTCTGGGACATGAATTTCATGTAATTAAAGCACAACATTTATAAGGCTACATACAAACACAAATTATGTTGTTTATCTGTCAGGCTGTGACAGATAAGTAACATCACAGCTGTGAGGATGTAAGGATGACAGTTTTTTCCTGGAATGCTGAGCCCTGAAGACATCTGAAAGGCTGGGAGAGAACAGACAAATAGACAGGAAAAATCTCTTCAATGATAAAAATGAGAACTAGCATCAACTTTCCCAAACATTTAAGAAAATTATAGAAACAGAGCTAAGTCCGTGGACTTCAACTAAACTGGAAATTCAGAAACGCAGTGGACTTTACCCAGTCCCAAATAATTCCTAAACTTACCAGCACTCCTGGTAAGCAAGGAACAGCAGCAAAGCTGACAGCAGCAGAACTACTGCTAAAGGAATGATTTGTCATTTGAAAGCAGAATCTAAATAGACATATTCAATCTAAATAGATATATTCAACATAGCAAAGCCTCATCAAAACATCCGAGCTGGGAAGAGGTTAAGAATGGAGAACAGCATTAGGGAGGTCTTTACCTTGCTGAAACACCACAAGACCCCACATTTCTATCAGGGATCTCTCAGAACAGCAGATATTTCCACTTGGTCAGTCTAGTTAGCACAGCACCGGAAACATTTGGTATTGTTTCCTGTCAGTTTCACTCATTCACACTGCAGTGCATTCTTGCTTCCTTTTCTATTGTAATCCCATGTTTTCCTGGAATATCCAACTGGTGCAAAACAACCAGCCCAGCTCCACGGATAACACCAATGGTGCAGGATGGCCTCTGCAGGAGAGGGACCAGGTGGCCAAAAGCACTTCCAGCACTGTGCTGACCCTTGCTCTCAGAGGGCATGAGCACAGCGGTGGCATCAAGGACACAAACCCCTGGTGTACAAGAATGCCCTCACTGTCACCATCTTCCACAGACAGGATCAAGTCAGCAGGGTGGTTTTCCACAGGAGACTTTCTTCCCCTTCCACCTTTTTGTTAGGAATAAAAGAGCCAAGAGCAAGAATTCTCACTATGTTCATAACAGAACACAATCATGTTCCACCAAGACACTGCTGCCAGGAACCTCTTGCTGTAACTACAAAAAAAAAAAAAAAACAACCCAAAACATCCTGTTAAAAAGCTAAAAATATATTTTTAAAAAGAACGGGAACATGAATAAGATGACTGATTAACGAAAACTATGAATAGTTAGAGAACGGGCATACAAGAACTGTGGAAAGAAAAAGCAGCTCTTAATTCTGTGAATCATGACTTTTGGATGGGAAGGCTGAGCACAAGAACAGGAAGCCCATCAGAGTTAACTGCAGTGAGACTGAAACACGAGAGAAAAACGAGATTTACATTATTTTCTCTCATAGGTCTCCCATCAACCCGAAGGAACCAACTCCTTGGGAAGAAGGAACGTCCTTCACTCGCACGACACGGAGGGATCCGAGCACGCTGCGAGCATTTAAACACAACACGGCAGCGAACGCAGAAAGGTGAGCGAAGTATCAACAGGTCTCCCGGGGGATCTGCGGGGGGCCCCTTCCTGGGAGCCGAATCGGCTGAGGGAGACCCACACCTCCCTCGGGGGCCCGGGGGGCAAAGGGGCGAGCGCGGCCGGTCCCGGGGGCGCGGAGATGGGGACGGGAGGCTGGAAGGGGAAGCCCGGCGGGCTCCGGCGGGAGGGAGGGCGGAGGAGCTGGAGGTCCTGCGGGCCCACCGGCCGAGAGGCCGCCGGGAGCGGCCCGCAGCCCCGGCCCCGGCCCCGGAGCGGGCTGGGCGGCCTAACCCGGGCCGGGCCGGGCTTTGGGGCCTGAGCCGCCCGGGGGTCGGTACCTGGACGGGTTCCTGCAGCACCGTCATCCTGCTCTCCCCTGCCTCCGCCTCCTGGTCGCCGAGCCCGAGCGGGGCGGCCCCAGTCCCGGCCCGGCTCAGAGCGAGTCCCGGCGGGGCCCGGCCCGGCCGCGGCTCATTTGAACCCGCACCGACCGTTACCGGAGCGAGCGAGGCCGGCGGGCGCCGAGTCCGCCCGAACCGGCGGCGGAAATACCCGAAGGTGCAGGCGGAAAGAGCCGAGCGTCGACGGAAAACAGCTGGGAAAGCCGCACTCGGCAGCCGGGAGGAAACTACTCGGCGACGGAGATGGCCGAGCCGGGACGGAGATAGCCGAGCTGGGACGGAGATGGCCGAGCGAAGGGGCGGAGATGGCCGAGCTGGAACGGAGCCGCCCGAGGAGAGACGGAGATGATCGAGCGAGAGCGGAGATGGGCGAGCGTGAGGAGGGCAGTGAACCCTCGGCAGGGCAGGGCGCGTTTGCACCCTTGGAATGTAGAACTTCCACTTTATGCCACAGAACGGGCTCTGGGGATCCCCAGGTCTGTCGGGAGCCCCCGCGTCTCCCGGGGTGCTGGTCCGAGGGCTCCCTCCTGCCATCACCCGTGCGTCCTGAGGCAGCCCGGCCCTTGCGCTTGGTTTGGCTGGTGATTCCCGTGTCCCCGTGCCCAGGGTCGGGGTCAGCACGGCCCAGGTCATGTCCCCGTCACTGGGGGGTCCCTGCTCATGGTGCTCCCCAGGTAGGTTCAGCCACGATATCACAAAATCATTGGATCCTGTGTGTTGAAAAAGACCTGCCAGATCATCGAGTCCAACCTGTGACTGATCCCCACCTTGTCAATAGACCAGAGCACTGAGTGCCACGTCCAGTCATTCCTTGGACATCTCCAGGGACGGGGACTCCACCACCTCCCTGGGCAGCCCCTTCCGATGTTTAACAACCCATTCTGTGAAGAAATTTCTCCTGATGTCCTCATATCCAGGACTAAAACTGGCAGACTGGGGTATAGGGACAAGGCGGGTAATTTGCCAATTACAACTTGGATGTGTTTGAAAGTACAATATCTGGCACACAGAACTTTAGCAAAAGAATGGAATAAAGATGCACAAGTAAACCTCGATTTATTAAAAATACTGACCTAGCAATAGCCACCTGCAGCTAGCAGAGGCCTTCCTTCTCCAAATCCTTCTGTGGGCTTGCTGAATCAGCCATAACACCACCCCGATGCACACACACCTATACACGGACTCTGTGCTCCATCCTGCTCTGTTCAGTGCTTTGCACTTGCACTCGGGCCCGAAGGTCAGATCCTGATGTGCTGCTGAGCAAACATGAGCAGGGGCTGTATCCTTACATGAGAATAAAAGCTGTGTGTGGAGCAGGAGGGCTCAGCCTGCCTCCTTCCCCTCTTTCTATGCACTTCTGAAAGGTGTAGTTACAAATTTGTTACTAGCAGCAAATCTGCAGGTGTTTGCTTTCAGGGTGTGAGCAGGCAAAGCTTTCTTCCATCCCTCACCTGAGACAAATAACAAATGGGGCCCAGAGCAGTGCTGTCCCCTGGGATGGACACCTGGTTTCCTAATCAGGTCTATCCAAGTCATTTTGCCAGACAGGAGGGTATAAGTAACATGACAGTGAAGTGTCTCCTCCCCTGAAGGCCTTTGGCCTCGCTCGCTGATGGTGATGACGGTGGTGTGTGTACGTGGTCTAGGGCTCCCAGGAGCCTCTCAAGGTGCACAGTCCATGTTCATCCTCCTCCTGATCTCCTGCACTGCAGATAACTCCTGGGGATGAAAGCTGGCTCCATCTGTCTCTCCCATTCCCCAGGGCACAGAACTCCTGACATCCAGACCTTCTTTGGTATGAGAGTCTGTCTTATCACAGCCTGAGGAGATACAGGCTCTCCAGAGCGTGGGGGCTCCTTGTACCTCTCCTCAGAGTCCCGTGGAATTCATGTAAAACATCCAAACTGTAAAAGGTCAGTGTTTACTCTTGTCTTTGGAGATCTGGATTTACAGAGACTCCTCAGTCCTATAGTGCAGTTCTGCCTGTGGAGTCACTCACTGGCACCCACAGATGCTTTTATAAATGTCCATGGGACTAAAACCGCTTTCTCTGCGGAATCCTCAGCTTTTCCAGAGGAGGAGGGGAGCAGCCTTGCTAGAGGAAGAGGCATGAAGGCACAAGTAGAGATACAGACATACACACTGTGCCTGTTCAAGTGCATCATTCCAACCTGCTTTGCTACAAACAAGCTCTGCTTTATCCTAAAGACACACAACAGGTCCCCAAAGTAAAGTGTGGCTGGCTCTTCCCCCAAGGGTGCTTCAAGGGCTGGATTTTTCACATGGAAAACTGTTTTCCTCTAGTTCTGTCATTTCCCACTGCTTGCTTTCTGTCTGTCTCTTTGCAGGTCTCACTTTGGTTTTAATTTAGTGTTGCTCCTTTCGGCATGGAAGCTGGAGGCTCAAACGCAAGGCTTGTGCTCTGCATAGAGGAGTGAAAGTGCAGCCTCTTGGCTTGCAGGGCAGGGATATCACAGCTATAGCAGGAATATCATGGCTAGCAGGGATATCATGGCTATAGCAGAGATATCATGGCTATAGCAGGAATATCATGGCTCCAGGGCCCCCAGTCCCTGCTGTGGATTTCCTCTGTGAGTTGAGGCAGGTCCCCACCTCTCCTCTGCTTTGTTCCTCTCTGCCACAGCACGTTCCACTGCAGGAGTCGGTGCCACAGTGGCGACAAGGACAAACATGACCCCGGAGCGAGTGTGCAGCAAGCAGGGTCCCTTCTGACCTCGTCACTGCGGTCCTCTAGGAGGTTAAAGCACACATAGTACATTAAAAACACGAGGTGCCCAGATCCTGCCCAATGGAAGCTGTAGGAATAGCACAGAGAGGAGCTCAAATCTAATCTTGCATTTATAAACAGCTTATGTTGCTTTTTATGAGCAGTTGAATCAAACAGTGGGAATTGAAAGCAGCTGTTACTCAGTCACTGCACAGGAACGAGCGAGTGGCAGCTGAAGTCAACACATCGGAGCAAAATGCCTTCAATTTCTAGTCAAAGTCAGAGTGAGGACATTGGAATAAGGAACAAATCAAAGGAAAGTGTTTTCTGCTCCCAGTGTTCTGCTGATGGGGAGGCTGAGTTACGTGTCATGAATTTTTCACCGCTTGTGTCGATGCTCTGATGATTGCTTTGCAGGTAGGAAGAGGGAGAGAGTCACCAGTTTGTATCACACAGCCCCCAGACAGCTCCTGGCTGAAACACACCGTCTGCCTGGAGAAGAACCATCCAGGAGCCCATCCTGGCTGTGCTCCATCCCAGGCAGGACACTACCCACACCCCAGGGACCCCTCAACCCATGCTGTGAGGGTGGACCTGGCCCAGAAATACCTGTTCTTTCCCCATTTTTCTTCTCCCTTGCTTATTCAGCAGGAGTCAACTTTCTGGAAACCTTCAAAACTAGACTTTTGGATCTCTCATTGATACAGATCAAAGAATGTTTCTGATGCTTTATCTGACATTTTGGGGTTTTTAAGGGCCTTTCCTGACTGGGACAAGCAGTGCATTGATGAAGGAGTGGTGCCTGCGGGTCCCTCTGTGACAGGGACAGTGGCAGGGCCAAGCAGGTCCCTCTTTGCTCCATGGTGCCGTTCAGCCTGGACCTGGAGGGAATGCTCGTGGGACAGGGTGATGAAGAATGGATGGGTTACAGGTTTGTAAAAGGATTGATTTTAGAGCAGAGAGGAAATTAAGAACCTCCCAAAACTGAAGGATGTCTCTTTGATGCAACCTGTCCCTTGTGCTCTCCTCGCTCCACGTGTGCATGAGCAAGAGGTGACCAGACTGCAGCCCAGCTCCTGCCCAATGCCAAGGGAGGGGCAATGATCCTCACTTACAAGTCTGACCTCTCGCTTTGCATTCCCTGCCTTTTCCCCCTCTCCCTGTGGGGAATGGGAATACCCTGTTACCTCTGAGAGCTGGTGGACACCGAGGGGTCTCCTCCATCCACCGTGTCAATAAGTAGTCCCAAGCCAAAGCAGACAAACCATGTAAGGGAGGAAGGAATGAAATTTAATGAGCCAAATGTCACAGGGAAAACCTGAAAAGAGTAACTTGAGGTTTAAAACCTAGTTGCAGATATGTCATTGAATACCAGGTTTAGGCACACACACGTGGTGGCCAACGCTTCGTGATGCCTTAGGCAGAACATCTCACGGAAAGCACATGGATGGAGGAGTCTTGCTCTTCATGGTGCTCAGGTGGGTTCGAGCATTTCTGAGAGCCTGGGAGACAAGCAGGAGAGGACTCCATGCAAAGAATCTTTGGGATGAGAGTATTCAGGGTATTCCTTCTCAGATGAACCCAAAATGTCAAGAGCTATAATTCCACACCATTTAAAAAAGAGTTTTATATGCAAATAGTTATGTGAAGAATTAAACGTCCTGGCAGCATTTGCCACCCAACCATCTATATTGCTGAGCTGATGAACAAGAACCGGAGAGAAATGGATTAAAAAGAAGATAAAAAGGATGCTGAACATTCAAAGTTCAGACTTCTGTCTCTCTGCATTTTAACCTTCTGATGTTTAAGAGATTTTGGGAGGGGAGAGATTTTTAAATGTTTAATTTAATTTCTGAGCAGACTCCACACAATTACCCAGACCACAAATGACCATCATAGGGGTGATGATAAATTTTAATTGGCAGGAGTTACAAATTAAATTCCTTATCATCAACATAACTTTTGTGCCTTCAGAGCTGGGATTATTCCTGTGGCATTAATCCACTGCAGGTTTGGGTTTTGGCTTCTCTGCCCCTGGCTGTTACTTGCAGGATTTCCAATTTTGGAGTGAGCAGCAGGAGATGCCGCTGAACTCCTGAAGTTTCTCCTTTTAGCCAGACATGATGTGCTTGACAAAAGCTGAAGAGAAATGAGAGTGTGAGAGGTCAGGACATGCTGTGAGCTGGGGGGACAGGTGGAGAGGCAGCAGGGGGGACCCCCAGCCCAGACACCCCAGGGATGAAGGGGATGCTCTGCCAGGACTGATACTCCTCTTTCTGTTCCCACTTTTTGCATGCTATCCCCAACCTGGTCAGAGTGATGCTGACCCTTGGAGATAAGGCTGTACCATTATCCCCAATTTTCTGAGGCCAAGAGAAATGGGTCTCCTCTTTTCCTCATTGCTCTCCAATTTTAGGGGTTCCCAAATTTAACCACCTCCTATTCCAGATTTTCACCCTCTTGGAGCTGCGAGTGATCCAGGTCTCCAAATGTTCCCAATTAGCCTCTGCTGTGCAAGATGCTGGCTTTGTTTATTTTCAATAGCTTGCAACAAAATGGTGCCAAAACTGGGGATACACCAGCCCTGAACTCCTTGGAAACATGCTGTCTTCAGCTGCTTTTCCTGGAAATCACTGGTACAACCACCTTGTTCTCACCCCGGCTGACATGTCTCAGTGCCTTTTTGGAAAGGCTTTGGAGGGTGGTCCACACCTCCCTTCCAGTGATCACCAATGTCATAGAATCGTGGAATCATTAAGGTTAGAAAAGACCATTAAGATCATCGAGTCCAACCAGAGCCCTTGCAGAGGATGCATTTTGCACCCTAAGACAAGACAGCCATGTCTGAGATAGCCCCAATGGGAATCTCTTGCTCCTACCTTCATAGTTGATACAGCCATTGGCATCTTCCTGCCCTGCCATGAGCTGCTCCACCTCGCTTTCCATCATCTTCTCTCCTGCAAGAGGAAGATGGAGAGGTGAGGGGAAGGGTTTTCAGCCTGCCAGGATCTTCCTGTCTTTCTTCCAGATAACCAAAGACACCAGAGGAAGGAGAAGGGGATTAAAGAAGAGCTGTGTGCCACTACTGATGAATGCTGGTGGGACATTGTGGAGAGAAGACCACACTGCAGCTGTTGTCTGATAACTGAGGATGTTCTGGAGTCTCCATTTTGCCTGGATCATGCATGAAGCTGTGGCATAAGATGGAAAAGGCCACGCATTCAGGAGTCATTGACTCCTAAAAGAGACAATGAGCAGCAGAGTGAAAAGGGTCTCTGTGATACGTGAGGCCAGCCAGCTACCTGAGCCACTTGTCCAGAAAGAGCCTGGGGCCCATGCCCTGCTCCCCCCCGGGGCCAGCCCGTACCCAGCGTGACCAGCACATGGCGCAGCTCGGCCCCCATGACCATCCCGTTGCCCTCCTTGTCGAAGACACGCAGCCCTTCCACAAAGTCCTCAAAGGTGCCCTGCTCCTTGTTGCGGGTGAAGTGCTGCAGGATGGGGAGGAAGGTCTCAAAGTCCAGCATCTTGGTGTTCATTTCTGGAAGGGGAGGAGATGGGGTCAGAGATGAACCTCATGGGGCTGAATTCGGCCTCTGAGGGCCTCCTGATTAACTTTCTTGCTCTCTTTTCCACCAGAGTACAGGGAAGAAACCCCATGAGGAGATGGAACTATTATATTAGACTTGGGATTGGAAGATCCATATGAAGAATAAAGTATTAACATCAGGGGACTGCACAGAGACCCCTGATATCAGCCCAAAATTAAACCATCAGGTGGGCTGTCTGTCACCACGGTAATATGGCCACACTGGGACTGGTCAGGTTATACCAGTTCGCACCAGTTCAGGATAAGGTCTGCTAAGCATCACTTGCCACCATTCCTGTGTGAGGACTGCCTATCCCATATGTCATCATCCATGGTATGGGGAAGGGGAGTGAAAGAATTACACAGGAATGAAGCCTGTCTGCATAATTTCCTTCCCAGTTCCTTCACCTTGCAGGGTTCTTCCTACAGGGAATCTAAACCTCTACTTGCTGCCAGGGAGAACAAGAATTGCTTGTCCCACCCTGTCCCCAGCTTGCTGTCACCTTCTGGTTTGGGCTTGCCCAGCACCTTGAGGACCTCTGCGTTGGTGGGGTTGTGGCCGAGTGCCCGCAGGACGTCCCCGCACTGTCCGTAGCTGATCTGCATCGTCCCCGCAGGTGTCCGGTCAAACAGCCCGAAGGCTTCTCTGAACTCTGCAGGGAAGAAGAGCTCAGAGTGGCCCCATTCCCACTCCAGTGAAGCACATCGTGCCTGGCCAGCAGGGAAGGGACGGACACGTGTGCATTGTGCCCTCTGAACGTGTCGCAGCCCTGAGTGAGCTTGAGCAATGCGGGCTGAGTGTTGCCAGACTCCTTGGACGAGTTGCTTGCCTGCTCAGGCAGGTTTTGTCAACTTTGCAGAGCTGGCTGGGTGACCTGCCGGATCCCTGCACCCTCAGCAGCTGGCTTTGCTGCAGGACATCCCTACTTATCCCCTTTTCCACTCGGATCTCCACTCTCTGGGGCTGTTCCTCCCACCAGAATCCCTGACTTTGATCCAGGCTGCATCTCGCACCATAAATGAAAAATATCTTTTCCCTGCCAGGCTCTGGATCCTGCTGGTCTTTCCCCAAAGAGGGGATTTGATGTGTGGGGCCTCAGTTCTCGTGTCTGTGGTGAAAAACTAGCTGGAAAAAGGATTCCCCATTTCTAAAGCCATCTCTGAGAGAAGCTGAACTCAGCACTTACCTTCAATCTGCTCTGCTGTGAATTCAATCTGTAAAGAGAAGGGAGCAGAGCCAGGCATGAGAGGTGGTCTACTGCTGGGGGGAGCAAAGGGACTCTTCCCCTGTGGACCTCTCCCTCCCTGGGCTCGGGGCAGGGGCTGTATCCATGCCATGTCCTATATCTATGCCATGTCTGGCTGTGCTGTGTCCCCGACTGCTGCTGCCCTCGCTGTGGAGCTGAGATCCCTGTGGAGAGCACAGCTGGCAGCAGCAGGGTGGGCAGGCAGGAGGGATGCTCAGACCACAGTCAGGACTATTTTGGGTGGAAAGGATGTTATTTAAAGGCCTGATCCCAAGTTCAAGTGATTAAACAGCATCCATGCTGAGCTTGCTCTTAATAAATCTCCTGCCACAGCTCTGGCTTAAAAATGTGAGTATCCCGAGAAATCACGGAAAAAGTGAGCTCCTGTTGTGGAGCCATTGGATAAAGGATGCTCTTATGTGGAGGAGGCAAAGCAGGCAACAAAATACTTCATGATGGAGACAGTGGGTGGCAGAGAAGCTTTTTATTGCTGCTGGGGCCCCGACACGGGGTCTCAGCAGGAGCCGGGGGGTTCGACTCTGCAGCCGGAGCTCTGGGAGTGGCATCCTGGTTCCCTCCAGTGAGTGCTGGGCAGGGCTGGGTGGGGAAGACTGAGCCATCCCCCCGGCGAGAACAGCATCACTCCCAGCCTGCTGCATCCACACAATCAGATAATTTTCCCCTCCCAAGGCTGGCTTCCAGCCTGGCTAATGCCATTTGCACAGCGCTTTGCATCGCCTGTGCCTGGCAGATGTCAGGCACGGAGAAACACGGTGACATCTTCATTCCTCACTCACCTTCACGCTCTTGGGATCAAAAGCAGGCTCTGAGCCTGGAGCTGCTTTGGCTGCGTCCTTCTTCGGGTCGGGTTTCTTGAGCGGCATCGCGCAGGGATTTGCGGAGGTGCGGGATGAGTCCTGCCGCCCAGCGAGGGAAGCGAACAAGGGATGAAAGGCAAGGCTGCTCCTTCCCTTATATACAGAGCCCAGTGCTCACCCTGGAGGGCAGGCCAGCTGCTGGAGCAACTGCTACTTACTATAAAAGGAAGAAAACTCAAACGAGAGGGGCCCCAATTTGACAATTGCCCATTGTCATCAGCTCCTGGCTCCACGGAGCCACCAGCTGCCCCCCCCCCAGCTGCAAAAGGGGGGACATATCCCCCTCCAGCACCTGCACTGGGTGGGCTGCATGGGGGCTGCTTGCTAAATGATCACTGAAACCTAAACGCGAATGGCCACGGGGGCCCGGCAAGAAAATAGCAACAGGATGGCTGATAAACCTGCCCCGATACCCACGGGGAAACGCGCCTGTTTGCAGGCAGCCCTGCGAGGGCCAGCACTGCAGAGCCCTTTTAAGACCAGGATTTATGAAGTACTGCTTCAAAGGAGCTCAGAACTCTCTGAACACTCCCTTGGCTTCGTGCTCAGGGTCTGCTTTGCCCCAGTCTCTCCCCAGGGCTGAGCTTGTGCCCTGGAAAAGACCAGTGTAGGTGCTCACCTCCCTCAGGATGGCTAATGAGGAAACGCAAATGATGGCCAAAGCCACAACTGAATTCATCAGCGCAAATCTTTCCCAGCCTTGCACCACCCATCCCAACCACCTCCAAAACCTGCAGGGCAGATGGGATCTCCTTTTGGCTCCTCTCCAGGTGCTGAGCAGGCTCTGGTGGGAGATGCTCCTGCTCTCACCCTCCTCCCAACTGTTTGAAGACCCACAAAAGACACAGAAGTCATTGAAGTTCAGCATCCCAGAAAATGGGGCTTGAGGGTTATACTGAGACATTCTAAACCAGTTACTTAAACAAGATGTGCGGGGCACCAGGGCACAGGAGGAGTTATGGGGGTCATTCAGGAGGAGGGAGCAGCCACAAACTGCTGGGAATTTGCTGTGTGCCATCATCTCCTGATTGCTAGCGGGGACTGGGGAGCTGAGGGGGCTGGATGGCTGTCATTTGCAATCACTGCTTTCCAGAGCTCTCTAGAATATAACAAGTCATTTAGCAAAAAAACCCAACATGTTTTGCTAAGTGTGAACTCAGAGCCTGGGTCAGGTTTCGCCTGGGAAATCAAGGGAATCAAATTGCCCCTGAGCTGCCTCCCCCTCAGCATCCATCTGACTCCAAAATAACCTCACCTTAACTCCATCCTCACTCCCCAGCAGAAAATCAGAAATCAGACCCAGCAGAGCCTTCAGAAAACATTCATGGTGCAGTTGGACTGTTTACCCCTTGGTTGCCCTCCGAGCCCATGGCAGCATCCGGAGGAGCTGCTGGCAGAGCTCGTGTCACACCCACGCCATGGCCCGGGCGGTGCAGACAGGCAGCTGCCCACGATGTCCCCAAACCCTCCTTGATTTTCAGCTGATGGCCACTGCGAGGCTTGTGTTGCTGTCTGATTCTATCAGCAGGAGCAGCAGCCCCTCCTGAGCCCTGTCCTTGGGATTTGCGGTGCTCCCTCGGCCTTCCCTCGCTGCAGGAGCGCAGCAGGACTCTGACCCTCATCACGCAGTCATGGGGGCTCATGGCTGGGGCCAGAATGAGCTGCCTTGCCAGGAAAACCCCAAGGGAGGCTCCGGGGGCTCTGCTGCTCTGTGCAGGATTGGGGCACTGACGGAGGCAGCAAGAGCTGTGTCTGGACACGGATTACACGGGCCAAGGGAGGGGCCCAGGCTGGGAGCTGCTGTTCCAGGGATTTGGCACTGGGCTGTTGAATTCCAGCCTCATCCCACTAATGACAACCTGCTTGGGGAAAGAGGGCTCCCCTCTTTGTACCCCATTTTCCCAGGGGGACACAAGGTGTTGGAACTGGCTGGGTGGTGGGAGCAAGCTGGGCATCAGCATGACCCTGAAAGGCAGGGGACAGCCCTGGGGCTGCCGCAGGGGGATGCAGGGGGATGGTGACAGCTGCAGTGGGACCAGCTCTGACCTGATGCCCAACGACGGCGTGGGACCCCGTGAAGGTGGCTGCTCCCTCCACCCCCTGCCCCAGGATGGAGCCTCCAGCCCCTCTCCACAGGAGACCAAATGCAGACATGCCCTGAGGCCACTGTGGGAGCAGGACAGATCCCAGCACATGTCCCCAAAACACATCCCAGCCCTCGGAGAAGGAAAAGGGTTAAACTGGCATCTGCCTGAAAGACATCCCAACGCAGGAGCATCAGCTCGAGGTGCTGCTCACGTGCTTGCACCCTCTGCCTCTCTGCTTCCAGCCACCTCGCTGGGATTTTCCCCACCTTCCTCCTGCTCCTTGGGACCAATCTGGGGCTGGAGAGGATTTAGGGGCAGTGGGGGAATGCTGTGACAGCTAAAAAATGAGCCACCAGGCAGTGAGAGAAGTTTCTGAAAAGAGAAGAGGAATCTGCCTTGAATGAAGAGGATTTTAGCACCTTGGGCTAAGCCAATAAACCTCTGCCATCCCCATCTGAACGGGAATTGTTTGCACACGCTTCCAGAGCTGCTTAAAGCAGGCAAGACACAAAGAGAGAATAGGATCAAGCATGGTGGGGGGAGAAACCCCCCTGCCTGGAGAGCCTGTGAGCAGATCCCTATAGCCCTGCCGGGGCAGTGCCCGCAGGGACAGGGGGCTCACCCAGCCCTGATCTCCCCGGGACGGGCTGTGCCCCCACTGCCACCTCCCCTCAGCGGGGCTGGCAGCCAGGACGGTGCTCCCAGAAGATGCTCTGTCCTGCTGAACACACCAGCCCTCTCCACCACTGGCAGCGATTCTGGTCCCTGAAGTCCCCATCCAAGTGACACGGTGGCACCATGGAGGCATCTGGTCGTGTGGGAGGTATCATGGTGACTCTCCTCTGCTGCTGCGTCCTCAGCTCGGCGTGGGCTCTGGTAAGTCTGCGCGGCCCCGGGGCTCCTCCGGTCCCTCTCCTGGCTTTAAATGTTGTGCCACGCGCCCGGTCGGGGCTGGGCGTGCTCCCGACTCACGTCCCGCTCTGCAGAGCTGCTGGGCAGGAGGGGAGAGCATCTCCACTCTCTCCACTCCTGCTAAAAGCTTTCCAGCAGCCATGGAGGCACTGCAGCGTGATGGCTTTTCCATTTCTTGGACACATCGAGGGCAGGGTTCAGTGCCTCGGAGGAGTCGGGGGAACGGAGCGGGCGGTTTACGAGCAGTGCAGGAGGGGCTGGAGGCATGTGGCACAGCAGAGCTGGGCACAGCAGCATCCCACGCCTGCCCCACATCCCTCACCAGCCCCCCATCCACCCACCCAGATGCTGGTTTGGGGAAGAGCGTGGATGGGAGTCCTGGATCTCCTCTCTGGAGCCAGGTTTGGCTGCGCTCACTGCAGGCAGTCTGGGGAGAGTGACCCCTCTGCATCCCGGCTCCTTTTCACTTCCAAAGTTGTGTCCTCATCCTGGCTCTAAACTCCTTCAAGCATCTTAGCCCAAAACACCCCAAAAGACATTTGCACATGTGGTGTGATGGGGAGGCTGAAGGTGCCATGGGTGGCAGTGTCTGCTCTGGGCACTGGACACTGGCTGGTTTGCTGAGCCCCGGTTGGGCACTTTACCCAGAGGTTGCCAGACCTGGCCTGGAGAGCTCAGTGTGGGCAACAGGGACACCCAGCACTGCTGGTGGGGTGGGTGACAGAGAGCTGGGGCAGGAGCCCGTCAGGCCACTGATTTCTGCACAGAAACATGAGCAGAAATGATCATGGAGAGGGTGGGAGGGGGCTTGGGGTCAGCATCAGCCTTGGAAGAGGGAAAAATGAGAGCAGGAAGGCAGGAAGAGCTTTTTTTCTTCCCTGTGTTGTTGAATCTACCCAAAGCCACCCAAACCTGACTCTCCTGGAGAGGGTTGGAAGAGCACGGCCATGCCGCGCCTTGAGCCAAGAGGTTGTCACTTGGGTTTTGTCTGGGCAGGTTGATCCCGATGATGTTCTCACGAAAGAAGAGCAGATCTATCTCCTGGTGGAGGCCAAGGAAAAGTGTCAGAGGGACATAAAGGCCCAGCTGGAGAAGATCAAAGGTATTGTCCCTTCCCTGTGCTTGGGCCAGCCAGTCCTGGTGGAGCTGGTTACACTGTGGGGAATGCTGTCCCCTCTGAGGGGAGCGGGATGGGGCTGAGGACACCCAGCTCCTGGGGGTTTGTGGAGCTCATGGCACCCTGTGTGCTCTGGGTGCAACCATCACCCTGAGGAGCCAGCACTGGCTCCAGCAGTTTCCAGACAGCTCCATGTACACCACAAACAAGAGCCCTGCCCCCTCTGGAAGAGGTGGGATGTGTCCCTATCCCTGGCCCCCTGCAGCTTCTCCGTCCCTGCAGCCTAGGGGGATCTGTGGCAGCGTTTTCCTCCCCCTGGTCCAGCACACACCTGGGGAAGCCAGAGGTTATGCTGAGGCCCTGACTGGAGATGTGAGACTTGTCTTTGCTCTTTGGCCAGACCCCAGCTGCCCTCCGGAGTGGGATGGGATCATCTGCTGGCCAAGGGGCTCCCCCAGCCAGGAGGTGTCAGTGCCTTGCCCCGACTACATCTATGACTTCAACCACAAAGGCAAGTCTTGTACGTGGGCAGAGAGCGAGCTCTCCCTGGTGACAATCCACGCAGCAGGGACATGTCTGGGCTTCCCGCGGGTCCTTCTGCTGCCACGGTGCCCATTGCTGTTCCCAGGTCATGCCTACAGGTACTGCAGTGCCTACGGGACCTGGGCCGTGGCTCTCAGCATCAACAAGACCTGGGCCAACTACACGGAGTGTGCTCTGCTCTTCTCCTCCGAGAGCCGGAGCCGCGAGAAGGTGACCGTGTTTGTCAGAGGTGCTGGGAAAGGGGGATGGACGGGGGCCAGGGAAGGATGAAGCAAAGGCCAGGGAAGTGCTGGGGGTGGGTCGCTCTTCCCTCTTCGCTCCTCAAACCAGCCCTGCTCCCCCTGTGCTCCGGCAGGGAGGTGGAGCTCAGTCCTTCTCTTTCAGGAGGTGTTTGACCGCCTGCACCTGATGTACACAGTGGGCTACTCCATCTCCCTGGCCTCTCTCATTGTCGCTGTCTGCATCCTCTCCTACTTCAAGTAAGAGAGGCCAAAGCCCCTCCTGTGTGGGAGAACCCTCCTCATCCCATCGCCCACACACGAGCACTGAGGGGGGGCAGCCCCCAAAGGAATGGGAACAACCCCAGACCCAACACAAACATCCACCAATTTCCCAAAGCCCCAAACACCCCCAGTGTGACCAGCTCCTGATCTGCTCCACCCTGCTCTTGGACAGTGTGGACACCCCACTTGCTCCCAGATCTGGTTTCTGTGTCCATGGGAAGGCTGACACCCCAGAGCTCCCTCTGGGACCCCCCCATTCCCTGAGCCCAGGTGTGATGAGTTGGTTGGGCAGCTGGGGCTGGGTTCATGTTACATCCCTTCTCCGCAGGCGCCTGCACTGCACACGGAACTACATCCACGTCCACCTCTTCACCTCCTTCATCTGCCGGGCCCTCAGCATCTTCGTGAAGGACATGGTGCTCTACTCAGGCACGGCGCCCAGCGACACCGACAGGATGCGGGAGGACGATTTCAGGGGTCCCTTGCCAGGACAACGGGGCCACCTGGCAAGTGGTGGATGGGGGGAAAGGGGGATTTAGGAGCTCTGATGCAATGGGATGTGCTCGGGATCCTCCTAGTCCAGGGCTGTGCTACTCAGGGGGAGGGGATGAAGGTCCACCTTTGGCTCTACCCAGCTCCTCCCTGTCCTGGTGCCACACTAGAGACGAGAGCCACAGAGTACCTTGGCCTGTGTACAGGGAATACTTGTCCTGTGGGAAAGAAGATGCTGGAATATCCCAGGGAAGATGTACGTCTCTGCAAGAGGAACATGGGGCACAGCTGGGTTTTGGTGACCAGAAAGCAAAAGGTTTTGCTTTTGGGGACCAGCCTGACACGGGCATCTCCCTGTGCCCACAGGTTGGCTGCAAGGTGGTGGTGACTCTCTTCCTCTATTTTCTGGCCACCAACCACTACTGGATCCTGGTGGAAGGTCTCTACCTGCACAGCCTGATCTTCATGGCCTTCCTCTCCAACAAGAACTACCTGTGGGTCCTCATCATCATTGGCTGGGGTGAGCACAGACCCCAGCCCCGGCCGTAGTCCTGGAGAGCAGCCGGGAGCTGTGGCATCGGCCGCGGCTGAGCGGCACCGAGTGCCCAGGGAAGGGCAGTGGGATGCAGGAACTGGTTTGATCTGCAAAGGTGATGCTTCAGCCGTGCTCCTCACTCTGGCTCTGCCCTTCCAGGTCTCCCTGCTGTGTTTGTGTCTGTCTGGGCCAGCGTCAGGGCCTCGCTGGCGGATACGCAGTGCGTACACCCACCTTTGGGAGGGGAAGAGTGGTTGCAAATGCCAGCAAAGTACCTGTGGGCACCGGAGCTTTTTGGAAATGAAAATTTTCCAAAAAGAACAAGAGGAGGGAACACACATTCAAGGCTTGTTCATAGAATTGTCAGTAATGCAGAGTGATAGTGGTTTTGTTCTGCATTTGGGAGGATAGTGGATGCAGGTTTGCAGCATAAATTGATCAATAAACAGCACAGAGATGGATGCTAAAGGGCACATTCTGGAGTGAGGCATTTTAAAAGGAGAAAGGCCACCACATGAACAGCAGGAATTTGGGATGAGGTGGCCAAGGAGCCCTCAGAAACATTAATGCTCATTTAAACCTGCTTTGCCCCACCATGATGGTTACAAATGCTTGTAGCTGGGGCTCAAGGTTTACACAAAGCCCACCAAAGGGGTGAAGAGTGGCAGATGGTGGTTGGGGGTACAGGGAGCCATCAGCTGGCAATTTACCTTCCCAGTGACATCAGGTTTCTCCAAGGAGTTTCTTTACTGGTCTTCTCAGGTGCTGGGACCTCAGTGCAGGGAACATGAAGTGGATTTATCAGGTCCCCATCCTGGCTGCTGTTGTGGTAAGAATCCTGTGGATGAGCCTCCCAATTCCTTTTGGGGAAAGAGGATTGATAGAGACCAGAGCTGTTTGCTTGTGGTCACTGGAGTTTTGTCCTGGCCACTCGGGCACCCAGGGAGGGCCCAGAGGGATCCAGGGGCTCTGGTCCCTCCTGCTCTGACTACAGCATCACTGCCATGTCCCTGCCTGCACCAGAGCTGCCTGTCTGTGTCCCCGAGGGCTCCTCGGGCAGACCCCAGGTCACTGTGGGCACCATCACCACCGTGGGTGTCTGTTGGCAGGTGAACTTCTTCCTCTTCCTCAACATCGTCCGGGTGTTGGCCTCCAAGCTCTGGGAGACCACCACGGGCAAGCTGGACCCCCGGCAGCAGTACAGGCAAGTGCTGGCAGCCCCAAACCCTCATGTCCTGCCTGTTCAGCCAGGATGGCTCCCAGAGGTTGTGAAGAAGAAGCAGAGGTGTGGGCAGGGCTGGAGGAGTGAGGAAGGGTGGCAGGACAGTGGCAGCCAGTGCTTCTGGCAGCTCTGCTGGATTGAAGCCTAGCTCTGGAGTTCCAAGCTCTTCCTGCTCCCACCTCCTGCCTGGACACTGTGGAAGCCGGGGGCTGCCCAGCGGGACCTGGGTAACGGCTCCGGGATTTCTCCTTTCAGGAAGCTGCTCAAGTCCACGCTGGTGCTGATGCCACTTTTCGGAGTCCACTACGTGGTGTTCATGGCCATGCCCTACACCGAGGTCTCCGGGCTCCTGTGGCAGATCCAGATGCACTATGAGATGCTCTTTAACTCCTCCCAGGTGTGTTGACACAGGACTGCTCTGAGCATTGAGGGATGTTCATCCAGGGAGGCTCAGGGACCTCAAACTCCACCTCTTTTGGTCTCTTGGCAGGGTTTCTTTGTGGCTTTTATCTACTGCTTTTGCAATGGGGAGGTAAGTGGGAAGAGTGAGGGGCTGAGCTCCCTGTTCCAGCCCCTTTAGGGTCAGGGAAGGCAAACCTGCAGCCCCAGGCTGTGATAACCAGAGCAAAAAGCTTGGATCCATCCCTCTCAGTAGGATTTGGAGGGAAAATAAGAAAGGGAGAGGAAAAAGGGAGGTAAAGGAAAAGGGCAGGGGAAACGGAAGGGAAAGCAGGAAGAGGAGGGAAGGTTGTTTTGCTGTCTCTGGGCACAGCAGCCCCCCTCTGCTCACTCAGGTGCAGGCCGAGATCAAGAAGGCTCATTTCCGGAGGCTCCTGGCGCTGGACTTGGGGCAGCAGGCGCGGCCCGGGAGCTGCTGCTGCGCCGGGCCGGGGTCCCAGGCCCCCCAAAGCTGCAGCACCAGCCTGGCGGGGCGGGGAGCGGGGGGCACCCGGGGGCTGCTGCTCCCGGCCCGGCCCCGCCTGCCCGGATACATCCCCAGCTCCGGCGCCTCGGACCAGCTCCTGCCCTGCCGCGCCCAGGAAATGAGCCAGAAACCCCGGGGGGAAAATACGGTGGATTTGACAGACCTGACTCAGTGTCACCCCAACCCCAACAAGGAGCTGGAGACGATGCTGTGAAGAGGAATTTCCCACCTCGGCATCCAGATGTGCCTGGAAAGATGCTGATCCTCACGCTTCGGGCTCTGCTGACACTTGCATGGAGAGCCAGGGCTGGGACAGCAGCTGGAACAGCCCAGCTCCCTTTCTGTTAGAGCCAGTGTGCAAAGGGATCAGGTGCTCTCGCTCCTCCTTCCTCCCGGCCCAAAAACAAGCCATAAAACCTCATTCTCCTCCACGTGCAAGTGACTGACGTGATGTCTGTGCATGCAAAGCCTTGAGTCTTCAGCAGGAAACACCTCCATGCTCACTCCTACCCCAACAAGTGGGAGGTGACTGCTCCAGGGCATTAAAGCCCATCCCACGAGCCCAGTCCTGCCTCGGACTCCCCTACCCAGAACCAGCTCCGGCCCTGTCCATCCTGAGGGAGCACAGAGTGCCCGTGGAGCTGTTCTGCAGCTCACCCTGCCCTCCCTTGCATCCTCTGCAGCTCACGGACGGTGTGAACACCAACACGCAACCACAAATTGGAGCAGGAGGCACTGGGACAGGGTGGGCTGAGGGAGGCAGGACAAACTTTATGGCCTGGAAGGGTGCAGGGAATACCCGGATCCCCAACGCTTCATCTATTAACACAAAGGCCCCTGCATGCAACAGTCGTGGCCCTGTCATCTCATTGTAGGCTAAGAAGTGAATTAATCTGTCTGGCTTGTGTCCATCCTTGTATTCTATCACGGAGCCAGCAGCTGGTGGCTGGAGAGCAGCAGCGGGGGGAAAGGCTGGAACCCCAGCCCTGTTCCCAGCCAGGTCTGCTCTCCCTGCCCCCTGCCAGGGACAGGCAGCCCCAGCATCCCCCTGCCCACTGCCCTGCACCGGCTGGGAAAGCTCCTCACCTGAGGGAAAAGGCATCCCAAGGAGCTGGTGTAGATGGCAGATGAATTAAACAGCATGTTGGTGGTAGCATGGAGCATCTTTTTCCTACACAGTTCCTCAAGGCAGCAATTTCATGTTAAAGACAGTGACAGGGAACAGGTAAATAATTCTGTGAAACACTAAGGGGCAAAGGGAGTCACAGGGAACTGGAGGGACAGACAACCAGGAGCCATGGGAAGGGCTCCAGGATTCACATTTTTTAAAACAGCTCATGGAAGGAATTTGTCTCTTTGGAAGACACCAGCACAGCTGCCACTGCAGGGACAGATCCCCTCTCAGGGCAGTTGGAATGCTGCTCACACTGCTCCCTTGTTCCGTGGGGCTGGAACCAACCCTCCCATGGACCTCACACAGCCCCGCAAGCTGACGTTTGTGGCTCCCTGTCACTTATCAATATTTACTCACACTCTGCCCAAGAGGCTCCTGGTAGCTGGGAGAGGGGTGAGGAATTTCAATAATTCTACAAAGAGCAGAGAGAAGTGTTCAAAAGAAGGGGAGAACCCCCAGCATATGCCTCACACGGGGCTGGTTCCCAGTGGCAGCGAGCTGGGATCCGGGAAGGGAGGGAGCAGATGGCAGCTCAGACGGTGGGGATATTTTTACAATTTGTTTTGAAACTCCAATCTTTAATTGCAGAGTGATGAACCTTCAGGGTGAGAAGGGGAACACAACAGCTTAAAACAGTAAAGCCCTGCCAGTCTGCCCTGAAACACCCGTCTTCACACGAAATGTGCAGAGCTCAAACCAGGGCAATGATTCCTGCCCAGACTGCGGGGAGGGAATTCTGGAAACTATTTTTAAAAACTCCAACAGATTAGAGCTGGTTTCTGAGGGGGTCCAAATAATCACTCGGTGTCTTAACTGAAGCCAGTTCAGGTGTCAGTCAGATCTCAGGACTGTTGCTGAGTTCTCTTTCCAGGTCTGCACATGACCCCACAAAAAGCTGGGATGAGTGACATGTCCTGGGCTGTATCCTTTCCTCTTATAAAGCAGAGGAAAATCTATTTCCCAGGAGGCCTTGAAGCTAAAGCAGGGTTTGTGAAACATTTTGGGATGAAAGATACTAAGAAAAACCACAGGAAGTCTTTTATCAACTACAATCCACAACTTCTGGTGAGAGAGACACAGTCAAATCTCCAGACAGTCAGTTCTCCACCTGCACACCAGGGCAGCCAAAGGAAGTGGAGAATAAAAAGCACACACTGAATATGTTTGTACCAGTAATAAAACATTTACTAGAGCAAGCAGAAAGTAAATGCACAGCTGATAAAGAAAACATCACAATGTCACAAAACCCTGACAGCTTCTGGTATTTCTTCCAGTGGAAACAAGCCAGCGGTGGGTGCTGACATGTTCCAACTGAAAAGTTCTTCCCTACCTTGTGGCAAAAAAAAAAAAGAAGTTAAAAAATGGGTAATACACACGAGTTAAAAATGGGCAAGCAAGATTTTACAGATTTACTACATGTGTCCAATACAGGGCCAGATTTGAGCTGTTTCTTTTCATTAATTGTTTTCTGGGTTCTCCCTAAAGGCTTCTGAGCAACAGATCCCTGAATTTCTTAGTGAAGCTTCTTCCTTTAGCCACACTTCCTGGGGACTCCAGCCTCTTGACTGTTGTGGTGATTCTACATTGTTTTCCCTTTTTTGTTTTTAATTTGAAGAAAGCACTCAACCCTCTCAGAACAGAGGGTGCATAGGCACAGCAGAGAGACAGGTTTGCTATGCAGGCTTCCACCAGAATGAGGGATATTAGGAAACAGGAGGTTCTTCAAAAGAAAAGAAATATCTGGGCAATGGGATTGGAATTAAAGTACTGACCACAAAAAAGCCAGGGAGTCCAACCTACACTACAAGTGAATTTGTGGTTTGCTGGGCTGGAGAAAGATCCCTTGAACAGCTCCACACACACCAAAATAAAAAAAAATCAACTTCCTCTGCCCCACCTTCAGCAAAGCAAATCGATACATTCTTAGTTGATGGGGAGAGAGGTGAGGGGCAACGTGGAGGCCAAATTATTTAGGTAGAATATGTGAAAAGGAGAGGGGGGAAGAACTCACCATACTGACCAAACTGCTGCAAGATTAATGTCTAACAGGCAGGTCCTGAGCATCTCTAGGTGGACTGGACTGGTTTGTAAATGTGAACGCTGGTTAAGAAAAGACTAATTTATACTTCTATGGACAACAGTTTCTTAACGTTCCAAGGATGTGGAACAGCTTCTTTTTGTCAAGAAGATCTGTTTAAATCCAGCAGAGTCACTCGAGCACTGAATATTTCAAAGCAGAACTCAGGGACTTTATCAAAATGATTTCTTTCACTAAGTGTTGTGTGCATTTCATTCGGGTGAATCCGTCCGCAGATGAACTTGCATGGGGGTTCTCATGGTTTCCTTCTCCTGCCCCAGCTGCTCAACAACCAGTTACCAGAAACCCCAAGAAATCCTCTGGAAAAAGACAACACTACCTGCAGAGATTCCAGGCTGTGAACCCCCAGCTTTTAACTGTCCCACCGGCTCTTCTTCCGTTTTGGGGGCTCTGGGACAGCAAAGCCATCTGTCTTGTTGTCCCGGCTGTTGGCATCCTTCCTGTTCTCGCCATTCCTGCTCTCGCTGTTCCTCCCTTCGGTGCTGTTCCTGCTGTCACCGTTGTTGCGGTTGCCGCCGCCCGGGAAGTCAGTGAAGTGCCGGCCCTCGCTGTGGCGATGGACGTCGCCGTGGCGGCCGTCACCGTGCCGGGAGGGGTCACTGTGGCGGCCGCCGCCTTCGCCGTGGCGTTGGACGTCGTTGTAACGCTGGACGTCGTTGTAACGCTGGGCGTCGTTGTAGCGGCCACCGCCCTCTGCGCGGCCACCGCCCTCCCCGCGCCGCGGGGCCTCGCTGTGGCGACTGTTCCGGCTGTCGTTGTACCGTTCTCTGACAATGCCACCAACGCCGCCGCCGCCTTCTCGGCTGTTGGTGCTGGTGTTTGTGTTGTTGAAGCCCTGTGCTCCGACACTCGGGAAGGTGGGAACGCTGCTCAGATTGCCGGTGCTGGTGAAGCCCGGGACACCCTTTGCTGCCGCCGTGGCTGCGATGGGGCTCTCGGGGTTGGCGGCGTTTTGCTGCGCTGAACTCGTCGGGACGGAGTTCAGGCTCCCGGCACTGGTCCAGCCACTGGCACCAGCAGCAGAGCTCCCAGTCTTTTGGTTATTTAAACTTGCAGCAACAAAGTGACTCTTGTACTGGGACTGCAGGAAAGGGAGAGACAAAAGAGAGCAGGTTTGGCTCTGTGCTGCACCACAGAACACGGAGTCACAGGGCGTTCACAAGCCCACCTTGGATTTTGGGAAATAAGAGTTCCTAGAAAAAGTCAGTCTTGAAGTGATTACATTCCTGCTGTGCTTATGGACACATAGTAACAGGCACCTCCTCCCAGACCACACCAACAAGGGAATTCTTACATTGAGGGGTTAATTTTTACACTGAAGAGAAAGAGCTTCTGTTTCCCCTTTCGCTTGCAATTACACTATTGCTGCTAAGCAACCTCAACAGAATCAAGCCCAGGTGCAGAATCCAGAAAGGAAAAAGAGCAAAGAGGCAGCAGAAAACAAAGAAAGTTTGGCAAATTTGTGCAAACGTGTTCAGTCCAGCCTGCACCTAATTCCACCACTCGGGACTGCAATACTGAGTGTGCTCAAAGCGACACAGCCACAACCACCACACTCAACTTCCCTGAAATAACAGGGCTGCTGCATTTTCAGGGGAGAAAAGAGTCCAAGCATGGAACCAACCTGGAAAGCTGCTTTCATTGCTGTCAGCCTGTCCCCCATGGCCCCCGTGGATGGCTTGTAGGCCTCGTAGTTGCTCATCACATTGTTGTTGTTTCCACGGTCCTGCGCAAAAACACAAAGGGCAACTGCAGAGGTTTATCCCACACAGACACGCTCAATTCAACCACTCCCCAAATCTATCCTGTCCCTGCACTCAGGAAATACATCCACTAAGGATGACAGACTTCTGGAGAGCCCTGAGCAGTGGAACAGTTTGCTCCATTTTTTTTCTGCCAAGAATCAGCCTGGAAATGGGTTTTGAAGTAATTTATTAGCATTTATTTTACAGTGACAGTCTATTTTATGAGGAATCTCCAAACCTTCTGGATCATGCTGGCTCTAAAAAAAAGCAGCTCTTGACAAGAGGAAAACAGCACAGGAGACTTTCACTTGAGGTATCTGATCCTAACTCTGAAAGACGCTGAGCTATGAGAACTTTTAAAGCAGACACTGTAATCCAGTACCAAGATTTTTTAAATTAAAGAATAATCTTTAATCACTAAGTGAAAAAGTTCCAAATCTGTGAACAACCTCTTCAGCATCTCTACTTACGGTATTTTCTGAGCCCAGCCCGGGGCGTTCGCGGTATCCCAAGCCTCCACCACCAATATTCAGCTTCTTGCCTTTCCCTCCTTTAAAACGGGATTTCCGGAACCACGGATTCTGTAACAAAAGGATAAATGTTTCTCAACACAGGGAATACAAAGCTTCATAAATGCATGTAATGAGGCTGAGAAAAAAAGGACACTGAGCATTTCGAAAGACAAACATAAATACTGTTTTCCATTCAACCACACAGCTGCTGTAGACAGTTGTGCCATGTGGGTCTGATACTTTGGGTTACAAATGCTTTCTATGAAAACTAATTTTATGCCTTCAACTCTCATCCATGTTAAGGTTTCGGGGGTTTGGATTCTAATAAACCCAGGAATAAACACAATTTCCAATGCCATCACTTGGGAGTTCTGCTCTTGCTCATACTTTGGGCACTGATTTAGCCTAGTGCTTGGCTAAAGAGAAATGAGGGTCTGTCACCAAAACTTTCTGTACCAAGCAGTGGCCAGGGAATGTCAGCCCAACCAGACCTCCTGTTCCCAGGTGTTTAAATATTAGTAGGCTGCACCTCTTTTTATGCCCTACAGTCTCTCCAAATGTGAATAAGTCAGTTGACTTCTACATGCTCCTCTCAAGGCAGCCAGGGGAGCTCTGCCTCACTAATTCTGTTCCTTCTGAAAATGCTGCCTCTCTATGTCAGAGAAAGTATTTTCATTTGGCAGCTGCTGTTCAAGCTGCTTGCTAATGTAGCCACAGGCCTGCTAATCCATCTCTGAATTTGGGAGTTACCAAAAAGCCTGGGCTTTCTTGCAGCTACAAAGGCAGCAAAAGACAAGAAATTAAAGAGTTGATGAGTTCAGTGGCACAAGCACAATTGCTGCAGCTACCTGTCATACCTATATATAGCAAACCTGCCAGAGAGTGCTGCCAAGCAGGTGGAATGATCAAGCAACAACCCTTTCACAGAGGGAATGTCCCTGTAATTGTTTTCTGGTTTAGCTTTCAACTAAGCTGCATCTCCCAGGTGCCTGCTATAAATCTGACTGTAATGAGACACTGGAATGCTCTGCTGGCATCAGCAGATTACAGCTCCTAATTTCCTAGGCAGTGCCTGGCCCCAAAATAGATCACATACTGTGTTCCAAAATCTTCATGGATTCTTTCAAAGGCCATTAAAAACAGTAGGAAACCTACATTAAACCAGGACCGATCCCCAAAAGGTCACTGCTAACACGTGATGGAGCCTGTGGTGTGAGCTGACTGATTTTGTGCTGAATCTGGAGTGAAACCTCCTCATCTCAAGGAGTTTTGCTGGTTCATACCTGCATTGCCAGATCCAGCAGCTCTTTGGAGACGTGTTGGTTGGCACCCTCCAGGTTTCTGACGAGGTCACCAGCGAAGTTGCTGTCCTTGGGGGTCAGCAGAGTGTAGGCGACGCCCTTCTCCCCCGCGCGGCCGGTGCGGCCGATCCGGTGGGTGTGGGTGTCTATGTCCCGAGCCACGTCGTAATTGATGACAGTCTTGATGGAAGGGATATCCAGCCCTCGAGCTGGAAGAAAGAGCACCGTAGTGGGAAGTGTCATCATCTCCAACTAACTCAAAGCAATCCCTCTGGTACCAGGGTATCACCCTGCTCTGGTCCAGCAGGCAAAAGGAATGTCAGCTGATGAATGAACAGCAACCACTTCCTTTAGACACAGCTTTTCTTTCTGCATATTAAAAAATATGTCAGACTGTAATTTAGGTATCATTAAGAGACTAAAAATAACCTCCCTTCCCAATGCCATGTACTGCACAGGCACACAGTGTGACTCTTGGGGGTGTTTGTGCAGGGCCAGGAGTTGGTCTCCATGATCCCTGTGGGTCCCTTCCAGCTCAGGATATTCCATGGTTCTGAAAAGCACCTGGAACACAGTGTCCTGCAGGTGCAGAAGCCAACCTGGTTGCCTTCCGCTGAAACATGTTTGCCTTTCTGTGATACCCACAGCTTGTCTGAGCTGCTTTCCAGGTCACGTACCTGCCACATCAGTAGCTACCAGTATGGGGATGCCCTTTTTCTTAAACTCCGAAATGACTTTATTCCTCTCACTCTGGTCCATGTCCCCATGAAGCAGCCCCAGGTTATGATCCTCCTGCTTGAGGTTATTGGCCAGTTCCTCTGCGTTGGCTTTCTTGGTGACAAAGAGGAGGACGCTCCCGGAGGACGTGAACTCCACGAGGCGCCGCGTCAGCCAGTTCCACTTGCTGGGCCCAGAGGGGAAAATCTCCACAATCTGAGTGACATCTTCATTTGCCTAAGGGGAGAAATGTCCTCAGAGTCAGGAAGGTGGGAGGAATAAACAGACTCCTCAATTAATACAGTGCAGCACAGCTCACAACCCTACCCGAAAGTTTCTTTGAAAGATTTGATTTTTACATATTTTAATATTATTTCAAGGATGATACTCCCACTATACAGTAACAGTTTAGATCAATGAATGGAGGCCCTGTGATTGAGCTGGGAAAGTTGGTGCTTTTCTTAAGCAAAATTAAGGAAAAATTTTCTCAGAAAGAAGGGGCTTCATGCAGACTTTTTTTTTGTTATAAAGGGACCTGATGTAAAAAATAAAAAATACAGAGAACTGGTTAAAAGAAGAATGTTCTGAAGGCATCTTGTGAAATTTCTCAACAGTTTCAATATATTATTAGCAAAGTCTCTTCCCAGCCAGTTTACATCTGGCCACTTCATCAGCTTCCTCCCAGATCCCAGCCTGCTGATAGTTCAGCTGTCACTGTCAAGCAAGTCCAGCATCAACATTCCCATGTAAACCATATGAAAGAGCTTTTAAGTCTCAAACCCTTCATTGCAGAAGTTGCAACAGCTTTGTTCATGCTTTTGAGACAAAACTAAAAGATACATCCACTGATTCAGCCTAATAATAAAAATAAACCACTCCATTAATATTTTACTCCTTGAAGAAACCTCCCACCACTTCAGGAATATTTGTTGGCAGAAAGAAGGTCAGTAAGATAAAAATAAAAACACACAAAACTTTCTATTTTTGCTAAGCACAAATTATTTAAAACTAAATATAAATGATGATTTTTGCAGTTTAACTTAAATTTCAGAGAACAGAAACAGAACAATTCCTTGCTCTGAGTGTCTCACAAGTATCATGGAATCACCTCTCCAATGTCTCCTTGCACAACCCGAATTGGGTCGATCAGAATATCCCGGGCCAATTTCTCAATCTTCTTACGGAACGTGGCACTGAACAAGAGGGCTGGAAGAGAAACAGGGTTCAAAGTCCTTGAAGTAGAAACTTTCTTTCAGAACTGTGAAAACACTGCACAGATGTTGTGAAGGAGGACTTGGATTCCTGAGTGTCAGTGAGCTGAAGCTGAGGTTTTATGGATTCTAATGGAAATTACCAACCACTTTTAGAATACCACAAAGTGGAAACACATTTCATGGCATCTGAAATGTTGATAATATGGGACACTGCTGTGAACTTTCTCCCATGGCAGCTCAGAACACTGAATTTCAAGGCATATGAACACAAAATCAGCTAATCATCTTTGCTCTGAGTGCAGTCAGTTGGAGGGATTACAGAGAGATGAGCTGAATGCCCACATGTCACAACTACTCCCTCCCAACAGCCCACGCTGAGAACACCACCAGTGGACTTTGGCACGAGTCTCCTGGTGTGGCTGTGTCCAGAACTGGAAATCCAAGCTCTGCTCCAGACTCACTGTTTACTCACTCTGTCTGTCAGGACGTACATGGCTTGCGATTGATCTGACCTGATATTCTGCAAAGGAGAAGAAATGCTCTAATCAACCCTGTATGCTCATTATTTAGTAAAATTAAGTCAAAATGAAGTTTCATTGCTTTATTTAACACATAACCACAGAATAAATGAGTGCTTCTCACTCACTATTCAATTTTACAGACCCACAAAGCTGGGACTGGGCACCACTGCTTTCCAAAACAGTGACTTTGGTTCAATACGTACCAAACCCCATATCAAACATTCTGTCAGCTTCATCAAACACAAGGTAAGTGACTCTCTGAAGGTTTGTAGCTTTCTTTTTCACATGATCAATCAAACGACCCTAGTAAGAGAAAGCTTCAAGTTTTTAAAGCATATTTAAAAACATGTTAATATATACAAACACCTAGCTGCTTTTCGTCCTGACTTACCAGAGACTTAGAACAGAAAACATCTCAAGGCTTTAGTCTAGAATTGGTGTCAATATTCACATCATAGGAACAGATTCTCGTAACCTTTTTCAAGCTCAACAGTGCAAACCCCTGTACTTGGTGCACACAGGTACTTACTGGTGTGCAGACCACGATCTCTGCCCCCTCCTGCAGGGCCTTGGCTTGCTCCCACATGCTCCCTCCTCCGTACACAGCCACGGAGCGCAGGTTATAGGCCTTGCCAAAGCGCTTGCACTCGGAGTGGATCTGAGGGTGTGACACAAACACAGCACAGCTCACGTCAGACAGCTCTGAGACAACACACCTACCTTGCAAATTCAGCTCGGCTTTTGAAATGCCCTTTTCAGCTACTAACTTAATGAAATTATTCCGAACTCCTCAGGGATGAATACTTCGACACATGTGGGTAATTTCCAGTAACTTGAGAAACCTATTTAGGTATCCAACAATAATTTAACCTGCAGGCTCTATCCTTTTGCACATACAATTTGTCGCAATGCATCCACAGCATTCTTATGCCTAAAAATAATACAGGAGCACTGTGCAAAAATTGAAAATTTTAGATTTGTCATGATCTTTCAAGAAAACAAAGGTAGGTAAGAGCTGTGAGCTGGAGCCAGGCTATTCATGCACAGAGTAGTTTTTTCAAATACTTTCCTGAGGTTCTCTGATAATTTTTGCCAAGAGTTTTGCCTTCTTCTCCAAGAAGACTGGCTGGCACACACAGGAATGCTCCACACCTACCTGCTGGCAGAGCTCCCTGGTCGGGCAGACGATCACTGCAATGGGACCATCCCCTGGTTCAAGCTCCTTCTGATCCATGATGTGGATCAGCATTGGCCAGATGAAGGCGGCTGTTTTCCCACTTCCAGTCTTAGCAATCCCAATCATGTCTCTGCCACTTAGTGCCACTGGAACACCCTAAAAAGAAGGGAAATTCTAACCCCACATTACGCCCACCGTAGCGTATCCTTGTGCTAGACAGTACAGGAACACTCAGGTAACGAGGAAAGCCCATGACAGAGGACTCGCAGCAACAATTTGTCAATGCTCACACGGTTTTATTGCCAAGTTCAGCTCTGAATTAGTTTGTTTCAAGGGCTGGAAGCCATTGCCACGTTGGACTGTTGGTGGCCTGTATGAAATCAATGTTTGAGCACGGCACAGCACCCCAAGGATATGTTTATATGTACACAAATGCATCTTGTCCAGCTCTAAGAATGCTAAAAAGTAGAATCCCTTTAGTTTGCATGGCTCTTCAAGGAATAAAGCTGTCAATATATGGCTCTCTATTCAGCTACTGCTATGGTTATTTTTAATACAACCTCTAAAAAAAACCCACCCTGAACTTTTCATACATTTCTATAAGCAAGAGACATCACTTGAATGTTCTTCATTCACCAAAAAATACAATGAAAACGGAATATGGATATATTTACAGCAGTCATTTAACAAGGAAAAAAAAGGGGGTAAACTTCTATTTAAAAAATATCAAAGCTATTTTTCTAGAAAAACCCACGGCTCTCTGTAAGCAACTAGAATTTGTCACATCCTCATGTGGATGAGGGAGCTTCACGTGCATTCTTTTAGTTCTCTTTAGAAGTTTGAGAAATAACAACACTCACCTGACACTGTATTGGAGTGGGTTGGGTATACTCAGATTTCCTAATCTGATGCATAAGTTGCTCATCAAACCCAAAATGAGCAAAACTACTGCCAGGCCTTGGAGGAGCAGCCCCGGAGACCTTGGAAAGACAAAAAGATCTTTGTTCATGAACAGTGAGAGAAAAACAAAGAGCAATCTGTAAAAAAAAAAAAAAAAAAAAAAAAAAAAAAAAAAGGGTCTCTCTGCCTCTGAAAAATAACTTTACTTTTTGAGTGGATGTTAAATTTAACTGGGTGCAAATTCCAAATGTGTTGTGCAAATAAGACTTTCAGGTATAAAAATTTAAATTATGTGGCAACCAACATGAGATACTAAACATCATTTTTACCTCCTTGTGTATAACTGGTGTTCTATGCCAAATAATTCCCTTCACACAAGGTCACCCCACTAACATGTTACAAATGGCAAAGAACTACTTTCTGCATATTTAACTCCTAGCTCTGGTTACTGCCCACTTTCACAAATCCATAGGAGACTTTCAAGAAATCAAAATCACTGGAAGTGTCTGAGAGGCCTGGATTCAAAAGCAGGAGTTCCCTGTGAAAATCTTCATTAAAACTAAGATACTCTGAAAATAAAAGGACGTTAAAAGCTGCTGGGAGGACAGTTCTGTGACCAGCTTACCCGGAGATTCAGCTTATGCCGTAACTCCACCACTTGCTGCGGGGTCAAGCTGGTGATCTCCTCGTGCTCATCGTAGAAATTTTTCTCAAACAGTGGGTATTCAATCTGCAAGGTAATTAATTAATTACTCAGTTAGTCCAGACTCAAGATTCCTTTTTTTCTGAAGTTCTTAATTGTCTGCCAGAACATTTGCTTAAATGATGTCATTTCAAGGACCTTTGATATGACTTACCTAAGAAAGCATTGAAATATTACAGGGGCCTTCTCAGCTCCTGCTCTCTGGAATGCCTCAAACAGAACAGAACAGAATTCCCTCCTACCTCTGAATGGTCAATAGGTGGAAGAGGATCAATGATTTTTTTGGACGGTGCAATCGGATTCCCATCACTATCATACTCCAGGTTATCCTCTTCCTCCTCTTGCACCACACCAGCAGTGGGGTTCTCAGCCATGTAGCGAAAATATGCTTCCTGCAGCAAAACAGATCAGCAAACTCACATACAATAGGATGCAAAATTATTACTGTTTGTTGAAGTGATATATGTCCTAAGTGGCTGTTTGCTTTCACACCCACCATTGAGGAAAAAAGTAACTACATTCACTAGAACTGATTCTTCTAATAAACACCAACAGATACATCCCGAAGGACAAGAAGTACAAATAGAGAAAACAACTCCAGTGTCAGCTACACCACAAAATGCTCCTAAAAAACAAACTTCTCTTATGCATCTGCTTAACAACTCCTTCTACCAAGTCTTGTTACATTTAACAAGGATCTATTCTTATTTCCATACGAACAAAGCACAAATGCTGTAGGTTTCTAATCAGAAAATACATTGTTACTAAGCATATGATGTTTATTTTTTTAAACATGCTATGCCAAAGATAGTTTCTTTACTTCCCCTAACTAGACTTTAAGAAATGAAACTATATCTATTTTTCATTGAGAGAGTCAACAACAAATGTGAAAGAAACTATTTCAGAAGAGTCCTTCAAGACAAGCCCAAGTTAAAACACTGTCACCCTGTCACACGCCATCCTCACAGCTCACAAAGATGGTTGTGTCTCTCAGATTCTCACTGGCACACCAAGACTTTCTCATAGAGAAAACACCCGTCTCGCTTGACTTGAAGCAAATATTTAAGATCAGATTTGTCAAACAAGGCTCAATTACAAATATATGTATATACTCATCTGGCTTTTCCATTTTCCTGGCCAATTATCCCTCAGTCACAGAGCTATGCACACAATACACTTGAACAACAGCTGTCCCCAAGCATAAAGTCACCTCTGCTCAAACTTTGGCACAGCTACACTCACCACACTGGAAGCAGAGCCCTCAAGGCCAGACAACCCTGCCAAGCTCTGCATTAATGCAAGTAACACAAGAGTTAGTAACTACAACTCAGTAGTAAGGTACATTTTGAAATTATGTCTTTTCTCTTTATTATTTTGGCTACAGTGATGCTTATAAACCTGAATGAGAACTGGAGCTTCTCTGAAAATAGGGATCAAAAAGCCTGATTCTTGCCCTGAACAGACCCCACATTTCACTGCAAGGAGCCTCCACAGTCCAACAGCCTCTCCCTGGTGTCCCCTGGAGCTGATTGTGCTAATCGCAATTTGTAAGATCCTCAGACACTGAACAACCTATACAGGAATCTGAAGTTCAAACTGACTGAAAAAAATCTTCTTCAATGAATGCAACTGTCTAGTATTCTTCTTAAAACACCTAGAAGGGTAGAGACCGCAGGGTAACCACTACAGCTTCCTGCTGAATTGTCCGGATACTGTGCATGATACTGGAATTTTGTTTGTCCCTAGTAGTTTTGTGTTTGGAGAGGAAAGGTAAAAAAAACCAAAACAACAAAAAAGAAGATAGAAAGACTGCATAGGAACTCACTTGGTCATCTTCCTCTTCAATGTCATCTCGAATACCCCTGGAAAAACAAGCGGAGAAAAAACTTCCCTGCAAGTGTTCCACAGACTCAGCTCAACAGTTTCATTTGATTAGTGCTGAGCTTCAGATTTCGTGGAAGACACAACACTATCAACTCGGCAACATTCATATTCCCAACCCATGGAGTTTTCATATCTGGTGCCAACCATAGCAGTGACCCTGCAAAGACTTCTCTTTACTTCTAGTACTGAGACTGAAAGATTAGGACTCCGTCTTCCCAGCAGAAGCCACATCAAAGATCATCCTGTTCTAAGCTCTTGATGCTACAGAAGGCTCATAACTGAAGAGGAATATGAGCCAGGAAGTGCAAATCCAGTTCAGAACTTCCCCAGGTGGTGATTTGGATCCGGTGTTCTGTTTCAGGACCATGTATATCTGATCAACCCCATGCAATGTAACTTCTACAAATATATCTGACATTTCTATCAAGAATCAACAGCATAACTATTTTCCTTGGTCAAAACAAATAGATAAGCTGCACAAATTTAAACTGTTTTTAACCTCCAAATTTAGTACCCCAATTGTCACGTGCTACCTAATCTATCAGCTTTAATGTCCAAAAACTAAGTCCAAGTTTGGAAGAGTCTCCAGTACTCCAGGTACAGCAGCACTGAGTTATTTTGCTCACATAAATGCAATTTTAAGCTAAACCATCCCGATCTCTCCAAGGGTGTGGGAAGCAGAAAAACTACCCAGGCTGATCTGGAAGGTGGCAGGAGTACAACGTGCTGCCCCAATTCCTGTGGCCTAGAAAGGCTTCTCGCGTGGGATAACTCTCAGTCTTGTTGCAGTTTGCCACAGGATGGTGCCACGGATTCTTCCCTATTATTGCATTTTTACAGCACAAATCGTTACCCACAGGATATCATGCACTGGTTAATGATGTTTATTACGTATATACTATACTGTCTAATGAACAACCATCATCAACAGAATGCACTGGAATTCTCTGAGCACCATACAAGACACTGGCAGGAATAGGAACGATAAAAGAGAACTTACTTAACATTCTTTTTTTCTTTGTCTTTATCTTCGAGTCTCTTCATGTCTCGAGCAGCTTGATCCTAACAGGTCATAAAATTGTCACATGTTAAAAAGACCAAAATGGTAAAACATGTAAGGGAAAAATGTTCCTGCATAATTAGACGATTATGTCACAGAGACGACACTTCTTGGACTAAACTTTGTCTTGTTCCATATCTGATTATGCTAAATAAATTCTCCTACGAATACCCTTGAATTTATATACTCTAAGCTTGTGACAGTGCTGTTGAAAAAATAAATTACCCATATTCCTCCTGAACCCAACTAATAACAGAACTGTAGCTAAGAAACAGCTCATGATAAATACAATTAATTTCCATTTAGGTAGTGAAAAATGCACGAGACCTTAGTTTGATGTTCAGAGACAAGCAGAGCTCTATGTTGTATTGTTCTGACATCCTCAAAGCAGTTAAACAGTTAAGTTATTGTAAGTCATATCCACTCTCTGCCTATCTAATCCATTTTTGAGTTCTAACTAACACCATTCTACATAAAACCCAAAGTTAAGTGGCATTTTGACCGCAGCTGCCAAAGCCCTGAGTGACATTTGCTGCTCCTGACTGCACACAGGTACAGCCACATCAATGAATAAACATTTCCCGAGACGGGTCTTGCCTCCACTTCAGCCATGAATGCCTCCAGAGGATCATCATCGCTGTCAGAGTCTGCAGATTTGGAATGGAACTGCTGCCGAGTGGGGGAATTCTCTGCGGGAATGTAGGGCAATTCCACATTGCTGGAATCTTCCTCTTCATCCTCAAAGTACCTGAAAAGAAATGAACAACAGCCCAGTCAGCACATAGTTTACAGCACTGCGCTGTCTTTCGTGGCTTCTGGTTGAGTCAAGGTACCCACACAGACAATAAAAGTCAGTATGGACACAAGAGAAGATGCTGAGATTTATTTATTTACAATTATTCATGTTATAAGTTCAAAGTGATGGCAGGGCAAATAGATAATACGAAACGCAGCCTCTCTCCATCTTTCTTGTAGGCTCCCTTCAGGTACCGGAAAACTACAATTAGGTCAGCCCCAAACTTCTCCAGGCTTAACAATCCCAACCTTCTCAGCCCTTACTTACACATTTATGCAGCCAATAGAAAGGTTAGTAAAGAATTGTGGAGATCAATGTTTTCCTGTGCAAAAGACACCCAAATTTATCCTGCTTGGCTCCAACTTTGAGAACACCATAGAGTGAATAAAATATGTTCTAGAGAGGGGAAAGCTAGAGGAGGAAAGCTTCCATGGGCTACCGTAGTATCTCACAGTCTTCTAAGTATATTATTATGCATTTATACACATAAACATCACAGATACTTCCCCTGACCTCGGAAACATAAAACCATTAAAATCTAGAGCTACGGAAACACAAGAAATAACTGTACTTACGCATTCTCCTCATCAAAATTTGCTCTCTTTGACCCGATTTTGTAGAAGGAAGGCAGCTGAGGAGGCCCCGATTTCGCGAATGCTGCCGAGGAGCCGGCTGTGCCAAAAGCACTGTGGGACTGCTGAGACAGCTTGGGCTCCTCTTTCTTCCCAGGTGTTATGGCAAATCCACCAAACCCAAAGCCTCTCTTTGTACCAGGTCCGCCTTTATTCCAATTCATGATGTCCCCAATATACCTGTTAACATGAGAAAAGGCAAATTAATGCCCTTTCTGCTTCAGGCAGTTATAGATAATTGTCGTTATTTTTCTTGTTAGTTGATCCCTTTAGTCATGACACAGGGACTTGTGGAACTCTGAAAGACAAGTTTAATCTGTTTCCCAAAAAGGATGGGGCTCTGCTCTTTTGTCAGTGTGAACATATCCACAATTCCAGAGAAGAATAAAACAAAGTGGTTGTCTTCCAAAACAGGTCATGTCCTTCAAGGATTACTCAAACATACTTAAGATGTTACCTGTCCTGTTTGCAGTCTAAAACAAACAAACCCAAGGCCAGAACTTTGAACATCAGGAGGAACAAGAGATGAAAAGGCAGCTCGGTGCATATTCTGCATGTCCACATTGTCCCATCTGTAAGCGTTTCACAGCTTGTCAATATCTCACTCCCGCAACCCAGCAACCTCCAGAGAAATGGGCCCAGAGCAGCACAAGGCTCCATGTGAGCCCAGGCACATCTCCGCCAAAAGCCAACTCCCTTTGCCTCTTAAGACAGCACCTTCAGCCACATATATGATCTCTCCGTATTATGCATATATATTTATATGCTCTCCATCCTCTATTTTTCAAACAATATTTTAAACACTCCACATAACATGTCTGCCCAGAACTTGATTTTCTAAGATGAAGACTGAACCGATATATTAATATTCACAGTTTCCATTCTTGAGTCATTTAATTATCTGCATGGTCAAGCAAATCATACCTGTAAGGCAGGAAAGAGAGCAAGACACCCACTGCTTTCCAATGCATTATAATTAGCTGTCCAAAGGCTACAAGTCTTATTCAATAAATCCTCACACTAAGAATCTTCAATGAGATCAGAACTCACTGGCAAAAACCCAGCTTCAAAACAATCTGAAGGTAAATACTGCAGCCGGTCCCTGTGCTGAACATTTACCAGCTTGGGGCTTGCTCAATAAATCTCGAGTTAAGACCAAAGCTCAGTAGCAGATTTTGGGGGAAACTCTGCTCTTCAGCTCTCCGTGGCAGCAGCTGACCCTGAAGTCCTGTTTTCCCTCTTGTCCTGACACACCTTGTAGCTTTTACACCCGCGGATCCGTGGGACTGGGAGATCAAAATGTACAAAAGAGGAACGAGAGGCGGAACCGCATTTCTGCTGTGACAGCACAGTGGGAATCTTTGAAAACTGTTAACTTAAAATCTGATTGTAAGGATTCTTCCTCACTGCACTTACACACCTTTTTTCTCCCTTCCGCTACCTCAAAAAATAAGGAGGACCACTTTTTCATTGTCATACAGCAGCAAAAGTACAAAATGTGGTCAGTTCGCCCACTCGCCAGCAGCGAGTGAACAGGGACAGGTTCCCACAGGACGCAGAGACCACAGGAAAACTCCCGAGGCTTCGCTGCCCTGTGGTCGCCGTTCCGTGGGAGGAAACGCGCGGGGCACGGACCCTTCCTGCGGCCCCCGGGATCCGCGGGCACGGCCGCGATGCGCCTCAGCCGCTCCCGTTTCAGGAGGGAAGGGCGGAGGGACCCCCGCCCGCCGGGATCGCCCTCCCCAGGGCACGGCAGGGACCAGGGCCGGGGCGGGGACAGGAGCCCCGGACAGGCGCTGTCCCGGCACATCAGGCCCTGCGCGGGGCCCTTCCCGCCCGCGGAACCGCGGTGCGTGGCGGGCCCTTTGTGCGGGGCAGGCCCGGGCTGCCCGTGCCCGCTCCAGGCCGCGGCTACGGCGGGTCCCGCCCGCGAGAGGTCCCACAGGCCGGCGGGGGAAGATCCGCCACCGCGCCCGGCCCAGCCTCGCTCCCCTCCCTTGCCCCTCAGCCCCGCTCACTCACCCTCAGCCCCGCAGCCGCCGCCGCCACTTCCCCGGTTACCGGGGCGGGGGGTGGAGACGCGACGCACCGACGTGCCCACGCACCGTACGTGATGACGCGCGGCGGCCGCGCGTTCCCCCCCCGGCGCACGCGCACCGCCCGCAAGTGAAGCAGCGGGGAGTGAGGGCGGTGGGAGCGGCAAAGGCGGGAGCGGAAAAACCAGGAGCGAAACCGGGAGAGGGTAACGTCACCGGCGGCCTCGGGACCGCACTAGTTCCTGGGTGGTTCCTGGTTGGTTCTCGGGTGGTTCCCGCGCCGCAGGGCTGGGCTCACCCACCCCCCGCCCACGCGTGTGTATCCGCATACCCCCGCACATGCGGCGGGGCCCGCACTGCGCACGCGCCCCGGCACGGCGGGCGCGGAGCGGAGGGCGGGGGCCGGGCCCGTGACTCAGGTAACGCGACCGCGGCCCCTGCGGCCCCGCCGGGACGGGACACCCCGCTCCCACCTCTCCGGGGCGGCCGGGCGGGGCTCGCCGCCTCCGGGGAGCTCGGTACCGGCGGTGCCCCCTGGAGGGGCAGCCTCGCGCGGAGGGCACCGGGCGTGCGCGGCCTGTGCTGCGCCCCGCGGGGCGGGAGGAGCTGGCGGTGGGGCCGGGGGGTCTGGCCACCGCCTCGGGGGTGTGAGAGGGGCCGCGCCCAGGGGCGGCGGATCGCTGATTTTGTCTTGTTGACCTTGACTCGTGTTCCGGGAAGGAGCTGGGAACGTCCCTGGAGCGGCGGGATAACAAACACCTACGGTAGTGTTCCCGCTTCGGGCGGGGGTCACGGTGAGGGCCCGACCTGCTGGGGACGGGCGCTTCTCCAAAATCTGCCACTGAGCTCGGGTCTAGGCTCGAGATCTATTGAGCAAGCCCCAAGCTGCTGAATGTTCAGCACAGGGAGCAGCAACAGCAGTGTTTGCCTTCGGATTGTTTGAAGTAGTTTCTCTTGCCAGTGGGGTCTGGGCAGCCGGTGTGGAGATCGGAAGATGAATCGGTTGCAAGGGAAAGTCGGTGGCGGGCGGGTCGTGGAGGGCCTGCTGAGGCTGTTCTGCTTCCTGGAATTTGTACTTTGAACCCATTCTGACAGATTGCTGAGTTAAGGGGGTGCTCCAGCTCTCACCCACCTCTGGTTCAACTGTATCCTTCGAATTGGCTGTAGAAGTTTATTTTGCATGAAGCTACTTGGAGTTGTTGGGTCTTCTGAAAGTGGATGTGCTCAAGTAGTCTTGGAATTCTTACTGTGAGACTGTTAGAGTATGGTCGAGCAGGTGGCTCTGTTGTCCTGTCGTTTTTAACCTCTGAGTGCAAATTCTGTCCTATCTAAATAGTATTTTGGGGTTTTTTTCTGCTTAAATTCGCATAAAATTGTGAGGTTCTCACACAATGTTCCAAATTCCTGGGCTCAGCCTTGCTGAACTTTCCATCCTGATTGAGGTTCTGTAAACACGTTCTGTGCGGGTTTTTGCTGAAATGAGGAGTCTTTGACAAAGGTGTTTATTTTAGTCATCCTTGTCATCCATAGCAGTGGGTTCCCTGCGTGAGGCACTCAGAGGAATGTTGGTCAAATTTAGAAACAGATCATTTCTATTCTAAGTTTGTAAGAGAACACTCTGATTAACATTCAGGTTCCCACTCGGATCTGGTTGCGGGAGGGAGTAAAATGAGCCTGACAGCAGAGCCCGATGCAGCTGATCCTCTATGTCTGGTTGTGGAGTGCAGCTAGGGGGTTATTGCTGCCTTTTTTGGACCTTGGAGAAGGTCCCCCCAACCTGAATGGGAAGTGGGACTGTTTTGAACTCAAGCAGAAGAGGCAGGAAGCTGAGGGCAAAAAAAGGTGAACTGACAAACTCTGCAGGGTTCTGGCTGATGTGGGGGGAGCTCTGGGCTTGTGAGCCCGTTTACTCTGTTGTTCTGGGGAGTAGTGCAATATTTACTGCTGCTGTTACACATTAAATGCTCTTGACTGTGCCTAATTGCTAATTAATAACAACTGTAGACGCAGAATGTGGTCTTGGAAGTGAGCTGGCTGGGAGATGCTATTGGAGAGTCAGTTTTGTAGCAGAACATCCCTGTTTTCCATCTCAGCTCATTTGAACAGTGTGGCCAGATGTGAATTTGCTGCTGCCACAAGCAACAGAGTCCGGAACCTCTCCTTCAGAGTTATTTTGTTCTTGTAGCAGTAGTCACTTTCTTTATGGAGAAGATGGCAAGATCAGGCAGGGGTTTATTTCTCTCTCTGGTCTGACTCTCGTAGTGTTTTCAAATTGTGCATTGTGTGTTGGGGATTACTGGAGGTGTGATGTAATGGAATGGACAAGGCCTTTTTGCAATGATTGATTTGATTCTTTTTTCCAGTGAAAATGAAGCACTTATATATTTTTATTGCTGTCCTGTTCATCCCATGGAGCTTTTCTTTGGCAAAGTATGATGAATTTGAGGATGGAGATGACATTATGGAGTATGATGATAATGACTTTGCTGAATTTGAAGATGTGAATGAAGATACAGTCACAGAGTCTCCTCAGAGGATCATCACTACGGAAGATGATGAAGAAGAAGCCACTGTAGAGCTTGAAGGTCAGGATGAAAATCAGGAAGACTTTGATGACGCAGACACACAGGTGAGGCTTTGTCTCCTTCCTCTGTGTGTTTTCGAACGGTGTCTCTGCACCTTTCTTTCTCTTTTAGGATTTTACTTGCTGGGCTTTGGATTTTCATGCTGTTTGTGATTTTGTCCTTTAGGAAGGTGACACTGAAAGTGAACCATATGATGATGAGGAGTTTGAAGGGTATGAAGAGAAACCAGATGCGTCTCATAGCAAAAATAAAGACCCCATAACAATAGTTAATGTACGTATAACTGTTGATCCAGTTTCTATTTGGAGTTTTATCACTTATTTTCTTAAGACAGTACACCAGGAATGTCACTGAGGTACTAATATGCACTTACAATGAACACAGTGCATTTTTAGCTTATTTATGGCTTAAGTGTCAGATTAGAACTTGTCAACTCTGTTGGTTTTTGAAGCCAATCTCTCTGCCCATGCTGCTTCACCTTTTTGCCTCCCAAAATAGTCTTTCACAGAATGATCAGGTACTCAAGGTCTGCATTTTTACTGCCCCTGAGATCTCTTTTTAGGTATTATAGCTGACCTTGGCAGTGAAAATTAAGGTTTGGGTACTTTTGTGACTCAAGGGTGATACAGTGATAGCAGAATGACTAATTAGCCTCTGAGGTGGCAAGGTCAGGAAGGCTTCCCTACTCCTCCATGGAGTCTGTGGCTCTGTGTGGCATCCTGAGAATGTTCCTGGGCACTGGGTGTTACTTTGGAGTTCCAAAGAAGTTACGATCACATAATGCTGTGATGGGCAGGGCATCGAGCTCAAATGCTCAGTGAATTGAAGTGCTCGGCTGCTTACTCTGAGGGATGTGTGCTAGACCAGGCTCACTTGAAAGTGAGTCCTGTGTTTGTATTAAGCAGGTATTTTGGGAATGCTGTTATCCGTTGTTTCCTGTATGATTACTGTGCCCCAGTAAGCCAAGTGCATTATGTAGGCTTAGCTCTCTCGCTAGCTTATTGCTGTGTTGGGGATGGAGCTTCTCCAGTACTCTGTGTTTCCCAAATTTTCATGTGTATAAAATCCACTCGTTCAATATGTAAATCACAGTTTCTGTTCCCTTACACAGGTCCCTGCTCACCTTCAAAACAGCTGGGAGAGTTACTATATGGAGATCCTGATGGTAACAGGTCTCCTGGCTTACATCATGAACTACATCATTGGGAAGAACAAAAACAACCGCCTGGCTCATGCTTGGTTCAACACTCACAGGGAGCTGCTAGAAAGTAACTTTGCTCTTGTTGGTGAGTTCCATAATGACACGGATCCAGTTTTAGTATTTGAATAAAGCTGGGTTTAGATTGGCATTTAGGCTGTAGAGAATCCTTCTCTGTTGCTGGGGTATCGTGATCTCTAAGCCTTCTGCTGAACTATGGTGTCTCAGTTTGTGAGTTTAGATTGCAGTTCTCTGTCACTGTTGTTTTTCCTCAGGGGATGATGGCACTAATAAAGAAGCTACAAGCACTGGGAAACTAAATCAAGAAAATGAACACATATATAACTTGTGGTGCTCTGGAAGGGTGTGCTGTGAAGGAATGCTCATCCAGTTAAAGGTAAGAATGAGGGAGTTTGTGGTGCTGTTTACGTGTCACCAGTTGTCAGGTTCTAGAGGCTTTTCCATTCCTGTGTGAGCAGCAAGGAATACCAGCTTGGCATTTGTGCTCACATGCAGATACAGAATTCTAAATACACACACATGAGGGAAAACTGGTCATCTGAAGGTCTGTACAGACCTGTATTCTGGCCCATAAAGCTGGCACCAAAGAGCAAGTGCTTGCAGAAAGAGCATAGAAACCAGAGGTGTAGTGTGAACAGAGGTAACTGTAGGCTGAAGAGCCCATCTGCCACTTACAGGGATAAATGGACCAACAGGATTTCCAAGGAAGTACAGCAAAGACAAATACAAAGCCCTGCACCTCGGATGGAAAGTCCCACAGTTCATCTTCTGACTTGAGGGAACAAAACCCTGAGAAACTCCTCCAGTGCAGAAAGTGGGCCTGCTTTTGAGCTGTACTGGTCACAGAGAGAAAACTCAGGTTAGATACTAGGAAAGAATTTTTTACTGTTGTCTCTTCAGCTGTTTTCTGTGTTTACCACCTTGTGTTTTTAGTTTCTCAAGAGACAGGACCTGCTGAACGTCCTGGCGCGCATGATGAGGCCGGCGTCGGACCAAGTGGTGCGTACTCAGCCCTTCAGATTAGCTCTGATAAACTGTTGCATTCCTTCGGTTCTGCTCTGCTGCTTTTGATTGTTCCAGGTGATTTCTGTAGTATTCCATATCTTCCAGTTCAGTAACTGTTGAAACAACCTCAAAGAATTGTTTGTATTTCTTTCCTGCCTGTGAAATGCAAACTGCTGATGGCTGGAAGTTGCTTTATCTGTGGATTTTATCATTTGAGTGGTTTTGTGAGCAGTCTATCAGGATTCAAGACCTCATCTTGATAAAAAGTGGTTTTACAATCTGAAATACTTAGTGATTGTTTGTCTGTCTGTTCAGTCTGCCTGAACAGGACTGCTTAACCCATGTGTTGGTCTGGATATTATATTCTTAATGTTACTTTTTGCCTTCCTACTTGCTCTTAGAGAGCGTAAGTGCCAAGAGAGGTTACATTTGGAAGAACACTGTGTGCACTGTGAATACTCTTTCCATGCATCTATAATCGTATTTACTTATATCTATTAAAAATAATTAATTGCAAATTATTTTTACAACTCTGCTGTTCTAGTCACTGTCATTACAGCACAATACTGAATTGTGCGCTCAGTCTAATTAAAAAGCTCCCTTATTTTAAGACACACTGAAAAGCTTTAAATCAACCACCTTTTTCTTAGCTGTGTCTCTCCTTGCTTAGTCCTTGTTCTTAGGAATCAAAGTGTCAGACAAACATTGAAATCTGACCAGGGCTAATAACATTGTTTCACAGCAAATAAAAGTGACAATGAATGATGAAGATATGGACACATATGTGTTTGCTGTCGGAACCAGAAAAGCACTGGTGAGACTTCAGAAAGAGATGCAGGACCTGGTATGTACATGCACATTGATAAATAATAGCATATAAGAATCTAATCTGTGTATTCATTGTTTTCTTGGGAACAGCTGAAAACCTGTGACTGACCTGTTGGAATTTGTGGGGAAAAGACATTTTCATCTATAGATAAAAGTCTAATGGAATCAAACATCAGATGTGCTCCCCTTGTCAGACCTGCAGGGAAAGAGGCGGTGGAAAGCAGCTTACACCTTTCTTTTGGGGCACAGTTGGTTTAGGAGAGGCTGCAGTATTTTGTCAGCATACACGAGTGTCACTTCACCTCATTTAATTTGCACAAAAGACTTCTTCAAGGATTGAAAAGTAAACTTAATTAGTGATATGTGATGTGGAAAATTTAGGTTTAAGTCATCTATTTTTACATGAGCTGAAATTAAAACTTTCCATATGTTCAAGCCCTGAAAAGAATTGCAGAGCTTGCAAAGAATCCAGTGATAACAAGCTCTGCTTTGCAAATCTTTTCTCTCAAGTAACAGCATGAAGTGTGGTTGGTAGGATGCCAGTTTTTGTTCTGTTATCAAACAATGTAAGCAAAATGTCTTAATCCACTTTGAACACTCCAGCATGGATGTATTAGAATTGTTTTATCTTCTTCCTTAAAGTGCTGACTTCTGAAGGAAAATACTAACTTAAAGACTGTTGATGCTATGTGCTTTACTTTGTTTGAAATGTCCCCAGCCAGGCTGAGTGACTGAGTGCGTTTTTTATTGTTTCTTTTCAGGTACTTTAGGGGTCCCACTGTTCCAGAACAGTTCAGTCTGATGAGATACTTACAGGCTTGTGTTTATTTTTCTTTCTCATTGTTCTCTTTGAAACAGAGTGAGTTCTGCAGTGATAAACCTAAGTCTGGTGCAAAATATGGGCTTCCAGATTCGCTGGCTATCTTGTCAGAGATGGGAGAGGTCACGGAGGGAATGATGGACGCTAAGGTAAACTTGAATTAATTAATACAAATACTCCTTGGTAATCCTGGCATTTACAGCTTGTATGTTCTAAAAAAGTTAAAAGGAAAAGTTAAAGGAAAAAGTTCATATCTTTATCAGTGTCACTGTGGCAAGCTGAGCACAGCAATTTCCGAGTGACATACAGAACCATAGAACGGTTTTGGCTGGAAGGGGCCTTAAAAATCATCCAGTTCCATGGGCAGGGAACCTGGCAAACCCATATGGAGTGGGTAGGCTGCAGCTGGATTGGTGTTGGGAAAAACTAACCCCCGGTTTCTCTTTCAGATGATCCATTTCCTCACACACTACGCTGACAAGATTGAGTCTGTCCAATTCTCGGACCAGTTCTCCGGTCCAAAACTTATGCAAGAGTACGTATAAAGGCAGAGCTCTGTTCAGGCTGATTCTCAGCTGTGCTTCAGCAATACACAGAGGCAGCATCTCTGCTGTTTCCCTGAGCCTCCTAGTCCAGAGGTACTTTCAGGGGCTGCTTCAGAACTGCCAAGTGGTGGGTGATGTGTCTTATCTGAATTACCACGTAGGTTTTTGCAAGGGTGTATTATGCTCACAGGCGTATAAATAAATGAACATAAAGGAACATATTTTGATTTAATTATAAGACAGCTTATGTGTGTACCTTGTACTAAAATTGTGGAGGATCTGTGAAATGTCGGCCTTAGATTTTCACATTAGAATACTGTGGGATTTTGGGCAGTGAGTACTTAAACTCTTGAGAAAATATTTTGTTCTCCTAAAATATTTAGAGATCTTCAGTGGTATAAACAACAAGGGGGTGTGTGAAGCTGAATGTAATTAAAAATACACGGGCCTTCTTAGTGCTCAGATGCCCTCTTGACAGTCAGAGGGGCTGGTGCTGTATGTTTTCACACTCATGCCTTTTCTGTGCAGGCTTTTGGGTAAAACACTTCAGGAATCTGAATAGTTTGAAACTTAACTTTGGGTTATAGCCAGGCTTTTAATGTTTATTTTATTGAAGTGCTTTCCAAGAGTCTTGGTTTTTGATGAAGTTTTTCCAACCAATGTTAGTTACTTTGTATTTTTCTTCACTCATTCCAAACATTTGTTTCTTTCCTCCAGGGAGGGCCAGCTTACAAAACTGCCCGAAACTAAAAAGACACTTCTGTTTACATTTAATGGTAAGAGAACTGTTGTCTGTGTGGGTCTGGGGGAGTGTTGTACTTTATTTGTGTTAGTCACATGCTCATGATCTGTCACCTGTGGAAGATAATGTGTGATAAATGACTTCAGTGCATGTAAAAGGATCATTGATTGATAAACAGAAGGCAGCAGTACACTGGGGACCGAGCAGCATATTGTTGTGATAACAGGACACTCGGTCTTGCTGTTATTGGCCTCAGTTCACACTCTTCTCTCTTGGCGTGGCTTTAAAAACCACAAGCCTTGCAGTTTGAACTTGTGCAGGCTCAACTGGTGTACCCTGGTTTGAAATAGAAGTAGCTTGTTGGGAATCTATTCTAGAAAAGAATAGATCTTCAAATCTCTTCAAAATTCAAGCCCATAGCTCCAAATGAAGCTTCCGAAAGAGTAGGATAAGAGCATCTTTATTTCATGAACAGTGTGAGCCATAAGGGAAGAGCATCACAGCAAGTAGACAAGTACTGCCAGTCTGTCTGAATAAACTCTTTATTTCAGTGCCTGGTTCAGGCAACACTTCCCCAAAGGACATGGAGTCTTTGCTGCCTCTGATGAGCATGGTTATCTACTCCATTGACAAAGCAAAGAAGTTCCGGCTGAACAGAGAAGTAAGTAGTGTCTGGTTTTCTGTCTTCTGAACATTGTGTGAAATTGGAACCATTACCACTGGATCCTTATGGATCCACTGGATCCTTATGTTTCTTGTATGGCTGGTAGAAATCCTGCATCCTGCTTGTGGGGAAATCAGTACAAACTGCATTTGCTTTTCTCTGTGCAAAGGGTAAACAAAAAGCTGACAAGAACAGGGCTCGGGTGGAAGAGAACTTCCTCAAGCTGACTCACGTGCAGAGACAGGAGGCTGCCCAGTCCCGCCGAGAGGAGAAGAAACGGGCGGAGAAGGAGCGAATCATGAATGAAGAGGATCCCGAGAAGCAGCGTCGGCTGGAGGTGAGGTGGATGTTCACAGTGCTGCAGGCTGCTGGCAGATCCCTCCTAGGAGATCTCCAGGACTGCCTGTAGGCATTGTAGCAGTGGCAACTTTGATTTCTATTTGCTGGAGGGCAGACAACTGTCAGGGTATTTCCTGCTGCTTTCTGAAACACATGAAGGCTCCCGGTGAGATGTGAACCCAGTGCTGGAGGGCTTTGTTGTTTGGCTCTGAAATGATCTGCTTGCTCTTTGAAGAGATCACCCGTGTTTATTCAGATCCCTGTCCTTGTCTACAGGAAGCTGCTCTGCGGCGTGAGCAGAAGAAGCTTGAGAAGAAGCAGATGAAGATGAAGCAAATCAAAGTGAAAGCCATGTGACCGTCGTGAGAAGCGCCTCGGTGCCACCTGTGGAATTGTTACTCACAGGGTACAAAGACCTACGTAACTCCATAATCTTCTGATTCCTTGAACACTAGTAACCCTTAAGAGAAAAGTTCTTGCATTGGTGTTACTTATTTAAGTATTACAGCAAAATGTGTGGAGAGCTTTGTCTCGGCAGTTCTGTTCCAGGTGGTACAAAGTTTTGCTACTTGTCTGTTTAAAAAAAAATTGCAATATTCTTGAATGCTTTTTGTCATTTGTTCTTTAAAAGCAGAAGATTGTAAACCTGTCCATGTGTGCTGGTAACATATTCATGCTTTGGTTTTAAACTTTGGTTTTAGTCATTGTGAGGGAAAGGGGAAGAACTTAGGGGGAGGAAAACTGCACAAGAAACATTTACTGTGCATTTATTTGCATCAAGGCACAACACTTAGAGCCTTCCATACACAGTATGGATTCTTCAGGGATTTAAGCCCAGCAGAATAGAAGTTCTAATAGAAGTAGAAGATTTTTTTATCTTAATTTTTTTTTTTACAAACAAAGGCCTGAAGCAGTGTTAAGTCACCTGTGGGCATGACTGGCTTGTGTGTAAAACACAGAGATGGTTAGAACCAAGGGAATGGAATACGTGGACAGTTTCCTACTTGTGTGTTTGGATGCTGCAAACTTAACACAATGTGAAGTCTGTGATGTCAGCATAGTGTTCCTTCAGGAGTGAGTGCATGGTGAGTTAGCAATTCAACCAGCTTTCCTTCAATATTTTTAACTGTTCAAGTTTGCCTCAACCCCTTCTATCCTGATCTCAGCAGCTGCTGCCCAGTTCACTTCAGCCAGGAGCCAGATCTAGTGGAGTACCTGCAATTGCCAATCTCCCCAAGCCAGTGAAAACATTTCAGAGGATATTTGTCCTCTTCATCTGGTCAGTGATCACTTCAGGGTTTTGAATCTAAATGGGAAGAATGAAGTGAATGCCCTGTGCAAGCACTTCGCTGGGAGAGCTCTGCATTTTATAAATGCTTCCTGTCCAGAAGGCATTTTATTGTTGCTTGTAACAGACTTTTAACAGTTTTGTGGGGAAACAATGTCCTGTGTTTTCTTGTTCAATACTTTGTGGAAACTTGGTTCTGAGGCAATAAGAATTAGCTGCTGTTGAAACAGCAATTGCTTAAAGTCCTTGTTCCAGCATGGGTTACTTCACCCTGATTGAAATGCAAATGTCTGTAACCTGATACATGCAAATACATTAATTTTATAATGGTTGGTAAAATTATTTAAAACCAAAACTAATGTAGATTATGTGAAATTTTAGCACTATTTAGCTTTAAAGATTAATATGTTATTGTTTCACAGAGTTCTTTGAAAGGAAATACTAGTTTGTGCTCTTTTGAGTAAGTGGACAGCTTTCCTGAAGTCCCATCCAGTTGTGGGCCATGGCAGCTAATTTTGTAATACGAACATTCAAATGAACAATCTAATGAAGAGTAAAATATAATTGAACCACTCCTGCTTTACTTGGCTTGTTTCAGTGTTCCTTTCATTTACTAGAATCTCAAAGCCTCCTTTGTCCTGGGTGAGTTTTGGTGTAGGTTTTAAACACAAGGAGGAGCTGGTGCTACCTGTGCTGCGCTGTGGTGGAAGTGGTTCCTGCTGGGGGAGGGCTGGAGGAAGGTGTCTCTCCCCTTGTGCAGGCGGGCTTGGGGGGAGATGGAGAATTTGCCCCCAGGGTTTTGCATTGCAAGTGGACAGAGTGGGGTCCCTGTTGGGGGCACAGCCTTGGCCACTCTCTGAGGGACCCAAACAATCACAGGATTGACTAGTTTGGAGAAGACCTCCTAGATGATCCAACCTGTGACTGATCCCCACCTTGTCACCCAGCCCAGAGCACTGGGTGCCATGTCCAGTCGCTCGTTGGACACCTCCAGGGATGGGGACTCCACCACCTCCCTGGGCAGCCCCTTCCAATGTTTCAGAACCCTGTGAAGAAATTCCTCCTGATGTCCAACCTGAACCTCCCCTGGCACAGCTTGAGGCCTTTTCCTCTCATCCTGTCCCTGTTCCCTGGGAGCAGAGCCTGATCCCCCCGGGCTGCCCCCTCCTGTCAGGGAGTTGTGCAGAGCCAGAAGGTCCCCCCTGAGCCTCCTTTTCTCCAGGCTGAGCTGCTCCTGGTGCTCCAGCCCCTTCCCCAGTTCCATTCCCTTCTCTGGACACACTCCAGCCCATCAGTATCTTTTTAAAGCGAGGGGACCAGAACTGGACACAGCACTTGAGGTGTGGCCTCACCAGTGCCGGGCACAGGGGGACAATCCCTGCCCTGGTCCTGCTGACCACACGTTTTGACAAGCCAGGTGCCATTGGCCTTCTTGCCCACCTGGGCTCACGTTCAGCTGCCTATCAATTAGCACTGCCAGCTCTTTTCCACTGGACCTCTTTCCAGCCCCTGCCCCGGCCCGCAGTGCTGCGCGGGCTGATGTGGCCAAGGTACAGCGCTTGGTGCTGCTCGGCCCCTCTGAGGGACCCAACATGGCGCCGACGCCTTTCCCGCCGCTCGCGGGAGCTTCGCCGGTGACGTCACGAGAGTGCGCCCGCGCGTCACGTGTCGGCGCGCTGACGTCACGCGCAGCGTCTCCCGCCGGTGAGCGGCGGCCGCAGCCTGAGGGGTCCGTGAGGGGGCCGGGGCTTTGCGGGGGCAGCGCGGGCCCCACACGGGTGAGGGGCCCCGAGGGTGTTCGGGGGTGTCGCTGCTTTGGGGGGCTCCGGGCAGGTCTTGCCGGAGTTACCGCTCTTCTGGGGCCCTCCTGGGATGGCCGAGCCCGGCGGGAGTTCGGGGGTGTCGGTGTTTTGTGGGGGCACCGGGTGGTGCTTACCGGGGTTACTGCTTCCCTGGCGCCGTCCCGGGCCGCGGCTGCCGGGCCCCGGGTAGGTGAGGGCCCCGGGGGTGCCGGGGGAGGAGGGCGGCGAGCGGTGCTCGCCGAGGGGGTGACGCGCCCCTGTACCCGCAGGTGTCCCGCCCTTTCTGCTGCGTGTGTCCCACGGCGGCGGATCCATGTCTTTCCTTGTAAGTAAACCCGAGCGCATTAGGGTGAGTGTTGAAGACCTTCCAGCTTCCCTCGTGTCTCGGTAGAACGAGCCTTGCAATTGTGCAGAGTGGCCGGGCCTGGAGAGCACTATAAGGGAAAACTGATTATAGGGCTGAGTACAGGACATGGGTCGGTGTGTAACCAGCGCTGGTCAAAACCCTTGCACTAAAGCCTCTATTGCTCGCACATACACGTGTATCTCCTTGGGGTGCGGTGCAGAGGGGCTGTAGTGGGCTTTGTAGTGAAGAAAAAGTGCCATAATGCTGGTTATTTTCAGCTTTTCTTTAAGTAGCCTCCTCACCTGTGTCACAATTAATGGGGTTTTTTCCTTCACTTTGCTTGCAAAGCTAAACACAACAGCTTTGTTTGATTCTGCTTTTTTAAATGAGGACGTTTCCTACAACAGAACCACTTTTAATGCTTTCAAATGGTATTCTTGCATACAAGTTTTGAGTCATCATTACCTAAAGACTCATTGGTGCTTTCTAGGACTGGCTTCCCGTGCACTGAACATCAGCTGTTTATTAAATTATTTTGCTAAGCAGCAAATCCTACCATGGGAGTGTTTGTGATTGATTATTTGACTTCGTGATCAGCACTCTGCAAGCTTAAAATCGCCTATTCTATTGTATACTATGTGTTTATATATATGTATATTTAAACTGCAGTATTAGATAGTGATAGAAATACTCCTCTGCACAACCTAATGCTTGTTGTGAATTTCAAACATGAATTCTGGAAGAGTGCAACAGCTTTAGAGTATCTATGTTCTAATTTTGCATTATATCAATAGATAGATAACCAAAATATTTGAATTCTCAAAGATACCACCTCTTTGTAAATAGTGAAAGCTTTTTTAAAAAACTTGTTGTACCTAAACCCCCAACTTTTATTTGGCTGTATGAGAGGGTTGTGGCATGCTGGTTATTTTTTTATTGCTGTATGTGCATGTATGAAAACTTGCTTGAATTATTTAAAATGATATTAACTTTATTGCAAGTGCATGTTAATTGGGAATAACAGCAGCACCTGTGTGGTTGCTGGGTGCACGTCATTGTCACAAAAAGGGAATGTCCTTGTCCAAAGTAAGGATGTCACTGGTGATGCAGCAAATCAATTTCAGACCACAGTAGAATCATTGAAGTTCGGGGGTTTTTTTCTTGTGGGGAAGGGGAAAAGAAACTTTTCTCTAGATGGAGTAACTGATTATGTGGAGAATTTTTTTTCTTTCAGCGGTGGGTGTCTGAGAAGTTCATTGTTGAGGGGTTAAGAGAGTTCGAGCTGTTCGGAGGTGAGTTTTCCCCTTGTTAAATGACATTGCTAGAAATGTTTTATTTTAGCTGTAAAGCTTGGCAATTTGGTAGTAAAGACATATTTTAACACTAAAAGAGATGATTAAATCTCATTGTAAATCCGGGTATTCAAGATGGCTAAGCCCAGAAATTTAATGTGGAAGTGTCCAAGATCTAGCAACTTATTTGGAAGTCATTTCCATATTGATAACAGTACTAAATTAGTTCTGTATTGCTTAGCATAACCACTTTTTTTTTCCTATGCAACAGATGGGTTTGGGAGGGTTAATTATAATTTTCTGAGTGAAAATGGATTTTGAAACTGCTGATGGCTCCCCAGGAGCAGGAGCTGACGGATTTGTGCTCTGCGTCTGCATAACAAAGTTGCCCACTAGGATGCAGGATTCCTGATCAATGACATGGAAAACAAATAGAGCATAGGAAATATGTCTAGGTCTTGAGCTTCCAGGTGGAGTAAAAGAATTGTTATTACTTTGAATAATATTAGATAGTTTCTTCTGTATTTAAGAGTCATCTTTGAATGTGTTCATAATCACAGAATTGTTCGGGTTGGAAGGGACCTTTAAAGCTCATCAAGTCCAACCCCCCTGCAATAAGCAGGGACATGACAGAAGGCTCATGTTTAGCGTTATAGTAAAAAAATTTGTCACCTTACATTTATGTCAAATATGCAAACAGTAGCACTATCTGAATCTCTTTGATTCCGTACATGTACTGCAATATGATTAGTGCTGCAATTTTGTGTGTAAATTAAATGTCTTTGTATAGAACAAAAAATCATGTCTATTTGGTATCAAAAAGTGTTATTTAGGGTTAATTACTTAGTTTTCCAACTATATTTTAATGGGTATCTGTTGAACACAACATGGTGAACAATTAATTTCTTTACTCCAGAGCAGCCTCCGGGTGACTCTCGGAGAAAAGTAAGTGACTTGTGCAGGCTGTGGTGCTGTGGTTCATTGCATGGAGATTATTCCTTGTGGAAGTTTGATTTTTCTTTTTATCTTAGTTATATATCTCATCTCTATATTTAGCTCTACAAGTGTGGAAACAGGTTTCACCCTGGAGTGGAGATTTTGGTGTGTGGTTTTCAAACTAGATGTGATAACTCAAAAATTTAAACTTAATCTCCTGGATTTATATTTGTTTGTCATTCCCCTCCCCTCAGCTCCTCAAGGGTCTCTTTTTGAGGTGATTTAGTTCTGATCCTTCAGAGAATGAAGGAAGAATTTAGTCTTATGGAACTTCTGAAAAGTGTTTGTTCTGCAGGCCCTACTGCTCACAGTCTGTTCATAATGAGCACATGACACATATAATACTACAATTTACGATAGGGTATCTTAATCTAAATTATTCCCCACGTCCCCACACCACAGGTGTGCAGGTGTTACTCTAGTTTAAGATAATTACAAACATGAATTAAGTGTGATTTGATCATAACTGCGTCAGTTCAAGCTGCTTATAATTGATTTTTGTGCCAGTGTCTGTAATTTACTGGCACAAACAAAGCTCAAAACAGGAGATGTATATGGAATGTTTTGTATAAAATCGAATAAATTCACACCTTTTTTTAAATTGCTGAGTGTTAGACATGCTTGGCTGGAAGAAAATTGAGATTAGCATCTGTTTTGTTTTTTTTCAAGCGTTTACTTGGGATTTTGACACTTTTGCTGATTCTCATTTTGGTCTTTTTACATCTAAATAAAAGCCTATTTTTTTCCACCAGGGCTGTAGAGAAAGGTACATAATTTGGGGAGGGGGGTGGGAGGAAAATTTTTGTTGCTTATGCTGAAGTGAGGGAGGGAATGAGGAGGTGGAGGGGAAGACAGCAGAACAAAACTGATATTCCTTCTTCCTAACTCAGATGAATGTCATTTGGCAAATGCAGGTCCTTGCAAGCATCACATAACTGATTGTGTCATGGCATTTATACCAGTAGTTGCCTTTCAAAGATTAATTTCCTTTAAATCCATCTTGAATTAAACTGGGCTCCTGAGCCAAAAGCCAGCTCTAAATGAATGTCATGCCATAAAACTGGTCATATGGGACTTCATTTTGCAGCTGCTTTTGACCATACACCAAAAATTGTCCTGTGTGAAACCACTGAGGAGCTTTTTTTCAGTATCTCATAAATGACATTTCAGTTTAACTTTCTTTTTTAAACTGTTGTATGATGTTGATAAATTTCTGGTCAAGCTCCTTTTGCATTAACTCTGTTATTGGTCACTGCTAACATGAAGAGAGGTGAGTGAAGACCTCATACTGGAAGACTTTTCAGTAGGGAATTCACAGTATTTTTCCATTACTGCACAGCCTACACCATTAATAAGATTATATTTATTTAATTCTTTGCATCTGTTTTGTTGGCTTATGCTCTATCTGGAGTGGACTTTAATAAAGCAAACCACTTACATGTTGCTCAGTGTCTCACCAGCTGTCACCGCTCCATGACTGCTTCCCAGCCTCCTGCTTCCATCTCCTTGGTGGTGCCTTTCTGCTTCAGAGGTTTCTGTCTGCCTGTGTGTCTCTTCTGGCAGTCTTGCTGTTGACAGGACTTTGTGAAATTGCTGGAAGAAGTAATGAATGATACAGCTGAGATCAGAATTGACAGGCCTCTTTAGCAGAAGTTTGAAATCCTGAGTGAAAAGTTGCTGCCTGTCCTGAGCCAAGGAACAGCACTGCAGTGTTCCCTAAAAGAAGGGATTTGGGAATGCTGCTCCCAGAGGTTTTAGCTATGCTGACATGGGACTGAGTTGTTTGAGCTGAAATTATAACAAAGCACCACAAATCTTAATTTTTGCCTTTTCCCTTAATGGAAAATACACCTACTTTAAAGGTAGGCAGTGTGCTGTTCAAAGCCAGCTGAAAAGGTGGAACTTGGGAAGTGTGGTTCTAATTTACTCCCAAAGTACAGTTAGGCACCCAGAGGTAATTTACAGCAAACTCCTGTCTGTGCTCTTTGCACTGCATTTACCCTGGGCTGAGAGTAGAACAGCAAGTTCCTTGTTTTTCAGCTGTCACTGTGTTGTTTCCATCTTTCAGTGATGGAAATAAAAAATGGAGTCTGCTGTCATGGTAGGAAAAGGCACAAACCTTTTCTGCTTCATGTACCATGAAAAAAACCATTTGCAGTTGATGAAGAATGAGGTGGAAAAATTGAGCTGGTGTTCCAAATGCCAGGAGGAGTTAATGTGCTGGAAATTTGAGATAACTAAAGATGGTTTTAGACACCAAATAAATTTTAATCCCTGGTAGGATGCTCTCCTTGTGACTTTGGACATTTGAAAGAGTTGGAAGGTATAAAAGAACTTGCAAGAACATTGAAGTTTATCATCTGCAAAATCCTGCTGGGGAAGATTTCGGTGTATGTAAATAAGGCAGGAGGCTTTATGTCAGATGGAGTGAGGGAAAGCTGACAGGCTTGGGAATGCTGCTTCCCTGTGTGGTGTGGGGGGCACTTTTTTTCCCTTTTTTTTTTTTTTTTTGTAAGCACTTATGCTTTGCAGTTTTTGCTTTCATTTGGAGCTTCTCTTTTCATGTGTGTTTGATTTTCTTCATCACTTGTACCATTCAGCTAAGCAGCTTCAGCTGTGCTGGGCTTATCCCAGGTGAGCAGCTGAAAACCAGGAGCCCCAGCATCCGCCAGGAACACCAACTGTTATGGTGCAGAGAAGGGCTTTGAACAGCTTCCCTTTGGCTCTTGCTCAGGCAACAGGATGGTGGCACAGAAGTTTGTAATTATAAGAGAAAGGCAGTTACTGTACAGCAGAGTTTAGGCTGTCCTGGGGAGTAATAATTGGCTTTATCCAAATACTCCTGAATAAATTCTAGCTTACAGTGATTAACAACCTACTTGTTACATGTTTTGTAACATAGATGTCTGGATCTTCTGAAATGAGGCATCTCCTGAATTTCAATTGATAAATGATTATTTAAAATTACTTTGACATTTGAAATTACAGCAATTAAATCCTCTTCTGTATTCCTATTATTTTGAAGTGTATGATAGTATGAGGCACAGATGATTTTTCCAGCAGGTGATCTTTATTTCCTTTGACCTGACTTCATTTTTTTCCCCTCAGACAAATGAGGCGAGCTCCGAGTCGATAGCTTCTTCCCCTAAAAGGGACACCATGAGCAACTTCCTGCCAGACAGCAGCTGCTATGAGTTGCTCACTATCATAGGTAATTCTGGAGGGCTGGAGGATCAGTCTGCTTTGTAAAGAAAATAATTTCTGCACATTTGTTGGCCTTTTCTTGATTGATTGCTTATTTTTGATATTGGATGACTGTTATCTTTGATTTTAAAATCATTTGAATAAAAAATGAGATGCCAGTCCTAAAGGTTTTCACCGGGGGGGGCATGTGGTGGGTCAAGGATGCTGGGTGTGCAGTACAGTCAGCAGAAGCAGCCTGAAACCTCTCCTTGGTGCTCCTAATCACTGTTTCTGCCTCAGTCCTGAATTTGAAGGACAGAATAATTCTACTGGCTAGGAGGATTCCTCTCAGTGGGATACATGCCAAGGAAGGTGGTATCTGATGGAACAATTACTCTTTTTTACAAGGCCAAAAGTACTTTCAGTGAGTGAGGGTAAAGATTATTGAAGGGTCAGGGACCAGAGGAGTTCTCCACAGTGCTTCCAAAGGTAGCTTCTGAAGCTTCAATGCTTTCTCTTTCAGGCAAAGGCTTTGAAGACTTGATGGTTGTGAACCTGGCCAGGTATAAACCCACAGGAGAGTATGTCACAGTCAGACGAGTGAACCTGGAGGCCTGCACAAATGAAATGGTCACGTTCTTGCAGGTAACAGCAATCATCATGCAAGCTTAGAAGAGGACAGACAGCAAGAGCAGTGCTTATCAATATTGCAGTCATGTTTCTGTATTTACTAAATTTAATAAAAATATCTTTTATTTTAGGGAGAACTTCATGTTTCCAAGCTCTTCAACCACCCTAACATTGTGCCATACAAAGCAACTTTCATAGCTGACAATGAGCTGTGGGTAGTGACTTCTTTCATGGCCTATGGTGAGTGGAGAGGGGGTACCTTTATCTGACCGTCATATTCTGTGAAATGAAATGGAAGAGCTGAAGTGTCCTTGGGGCTTTTGTTCTAACAGGTGGTGTTTTGTTTCTTTCTAGGTTCTGCAAAAGATTTAATCTGTACCCATTTTACGGATGGGATGACTGAACTGGCCATTGCTTACATTCTTCAAGGCGTCTTGAAAGCACTTGACTACATCCACCACATGGGCTATGTACATAGGTATTAAAAAATATATCGATCATTTTCCTTCTGGTGGAAGATCTTGGAAATAATACTCAGAGTAGAGCAGAGGATGAATCAGGAGACACAGAACACATTAAATTTTGTATTACTTTGTTGTTAGAGCAGATCGGTTTGATACTCATGGGAAGTGATATCACTGATCTTACTAAGCTGCATGAAAGTGTCATTGTGGAGCAAACTTACCCCAAGGACCACTGTGTATCTAAAATCACAATCTATAACATTTAGTCCTGCATTTCTCCTCACCACAGAAACATTCTTTGGGAACTTGCAAAGGTGATGAATAGAATCCTGTTAATTGATTTTGCCCAGCATCCAAAGATGGTTGTTAGGTGTCTCAGCCTCCTGGTAGGAAGCTGATCAGGTATTGTCCTGTGCACTGAGCTGTTCAGTAAAGGCCAGGAAACCTGACTGTTTCTCCCTTTTTTCCTCAGGAGTGTTAAAGCCAGCCACATCCTGATCTCCGTAGATGGGAAGGTGTACCTCTCTGGCCTGCGGAGTAACCTGAGTATGATCAACCATGGGCAGCGACTCAAAGTTGTTCATGACTTCCCCAAATACAGCATCAAAGTGCTGCCTTGGCTCAGTCCTGAGGTTTTGCAGCAGGTGTGTTTAAAAGAAACTGCTTGTGTTTAGGGATGTGTTGTATGTATAATTTTCTGAGCTCTTAGGACAAGTTCAGGGGGTGTAGGGTGGGAGACACGAGAGAACGTGCAGACTTGCTTTCTTGTGATGAGCTCTATTCCTTTTTTCTTTTGTTTTTGTCTTAAAACCAGTGACCTCTAGCAAGGGGAAAGGTACACGAATGCAAGGAAAAACAAGGGGAGAGGCTAAAGGAAACAGATTTGGAGTGGATGCAGGGCAAGTGGGTAGAATTTGATCTAGTTGACTCAATAGTTTAATTGTAGGCATCTCTACAGGTTGTCTCATTAACAAAGTGTTACATCAGATGGAAGTTACCCAGGGTAGATGCCATCCCTCCAGGCTGGCTGATTTCAGTTACATAAATGTTGACCTTAACTGTGTGTTTTAACAAACCAAAAATCCCTCACCACAATAAACCAGTCTATCTGTGGGTTGTACTGTTATTGTTCTAATCATCTGGGTTTGCTGACTTGCAGTCAAATCATGGGTATTGCCCAATCAACCACATCCAAGTCCCTGAAGCTAATTTTCCTTTTCATGTAGAATCTGCAGGGTTACGATGCAAAATCTGACATTTACAGCGTGGGGATAACGGCCTGTGAGCTGGCAAATGGACACGTCCCATTTAAAGACATGCCTTCTACTCAGGTAAGGTTTGCAAGCTCCTTTCCCGTCCTTCGTCCTGGCACCTGGAACTGCTTTGCTGCACTGGGATGTGAACGCAGAAGGGTGTCCTGCCTACATGAATGGGAAACCTTAACTGTGTGTGATGTTGCTTGTGCCCCTGCTCTTCCAGATGCTCTTGGAAAAGCTGAATGGAACTGTTCCCTGCCTGCTAGACACCACCACAATTCCTGCTGACGAGCTGACTATGAAGACGTCCCGTTCCAGTGCAAACTACGGGATGGGGGAGAGCACGGCCATGAGCAACGTGCGCGCAGCCAACGGGGAGCCAGCCCTGCACCCCTATCTCCGCACCTTCTCCACCTACTTCCATAACTTTGTGGAGCAGTGCCTCCAGAGGAACCCCAATTTCAGGTAAAGCCAGGTGAAAGCTGCTGTTCCAGGGCTGGTTAAACTATGGGAGTCAGCAGAGATTGTTTACAGTTTCCATTCCAAAAGTGTAGTGGAGTGAGGATGTGCCCCATCTGTTGAGGAGAGCAGTCCAAAGGTGTAGAACGAGCAGTGTTAACACTTGAGCACTTTCCTGTATGACAGCCCGAAGAATTCCTTTGCAGCCTTCCTTGGGGGATGAGTGGTGCTGCACATAGAGAAAATAAACAACTTGAGTTTCTGGCCCCTCTGACACTGTGTTTACCCAGTTCCCATCACTGCAAATGGCTGCTCTTCAGCCAGCAGAGAGCAATGGTGGAAAGTGATCAAAGCTGCATTTTTCTTTGTAGTGAGGGCAAGCTGTAGCCGTGACAGACTTTCCAGGGCTGCCCCACTGCTCAGGAACTGTCCTTGGCCAGATGTAGGGGATGCAAGTATGTAATGTAAAGGTTAGAAGAAGGAGGTTGAACTCCTTGTATAAAATATTACGTGATTGTAAATGCTTAATAACAGTGCTACTGCTGAAAAAAGGGACATACCCAATAGCTGAGAAATGGGAGAGGCAGGAAAGACCTCAGTCTTATTCCCACTACCTGACTTCAAGCACTGACTCATTTTCTTGTGTGCTTCCTTCATTCTACCTCCCTCCCACAGGCCAAGCGCAGGCACTCTGCTCAGTCACCCCTTTTTTAAGCAGGTAAGGAACTAATTTCTCTACAGGTAAAGCACAGTGGCTTTGCTGTAGTTGTCTTGCTGTGAGGCTGGGGATGTTGAGTGGCTGAATTTTCTGTGATCGGAAGGATTAAGTCAGTTTTTTGACTAACTGTAGTGTGGTGTGGTGATCATCACATCCTCTGGGGAGGTGCTTGGGCTGTTCTTGAAGCATCTCTTATCTAAGAGAGGTTTTAAATCTGCCTGTCCCGGGAGCCACAACAGCTCAGCAGCTGCCCAGTTGAGTTCTGGGGTGAGGCAGTTCTAATCTGCTCCTTAATGAGACCAAAGGGTGCCCCGTGCGTTTCCTGCCTGTTGTTTCTGGCTGCAGTGCTGGGTGGAGCAGCACCTGAGCAGCCCCGAATGCTCATCTGCCCTTCCTGTGCAGATCAAGCGCCGCGCTTCCGAAGCACTCCCTGAACTTCTGCGCCCCGTCACCCCCATCACCAATTTGGAAGGGACACTGCCCCAGGATCCCAGTGGCATTTTTGGGTTGGTATCAAATCTGGAGCAGCTGGATGTGGATGACTGGGAATTCTAGAAAAATAGGTACTACACTGAGTTCTGGAGGAGCTTTCTGGACATTGTAATTTATTGGTCCTGTTCATAAAAGCTGATGAATGTTACACACAGAAGAGTTTACAGGTCCTTGGGAAGGAACTTCAACTGCCTGTTTACTTAAGAAGTAGCCTGGATACAAATTGACAGACCTGAGCTGGAAAAGGATCAACCCAAGGAGCTGTGGAGTATTCCAGAAGGTGCAGTGCTCGGAGCCCCCGTTCTTGCAGCTGAGCACTGGTAGAGCACTCGAGGGGGCTGAGTGAGTCCGTGTAGTTACGGTCTCTATTTATGTGTTTCTAAAAGTCACTGGCTTCCTCACAGTTGAGGCTGCATGTCTCTGCCCTCTTTGGTTCTTTCTCTTTTAAGGGTGCCTTAGAGTTGAGGGGAGGTGGGGAGCTTTTAGTTTTGGGCATTCTCTTAGAACTAGTCAGGTTCCTGTAACAGTGTTGTCACAGGGCAAGTTTTAATGGGGGAAAAAAGGGATTATATTCTTAGTTACTGCTTTGTGATGGAAAATGGCAGATCAAAGACAAGCAGATGCCATTCCAGGCACTCCTGCTGCATTGGGCATTCCTCTGCAGCACTGGATTCTTCCAGTCTGGAGAGGGCTTTTGAAGACTTCTCACTCGATGCTGAGCACTCTGAACTCCAGGTCAGGCAGGGCCTTCCAGCCTCCCCTTCCAGCTTCCTGGGTCACCAGAGCAGTGTGGACGCCTGTACAATGTACCAGCTTTTTTATCCCCTTCCAGCTGAACTTTGTTAGCTGGGCTGGTTTCACAGCACGAAACACTCTTTACCTGCCTGTTCTCAGTGACTTACCCTGGCACAGAGGAAAAGTAAATTGATTTTCATGCTGATCGTCTTGCTCACGACTCCTATACAGAATTGAACTTCAACCTTTCCATTACCACTGCTGTTCTGCCTTCCCTCACTGACAGGTAAAAGCTGCTCACGTGGCTCCCTGTGATTCATGGCTGTGTGACTCTGCCCTGCTGCTGTGGCAGCTCTCCCCCAGTCCGTGGTGTTTGGTTTTTTTGGAGGTGTATTTAAGGCTTTTAGTTTGACTTTTCCAAGGACCATGGGTGCTAGAGGTTGTCTACTCTTTACCGAAGCACTGAGAATCCTTGTGTAGGTGCAGTTGATGGAGTAGTGGTGCTGGCAACAGGTCCTTGTGTTTATAAACTGTACTTGAACCCAGATAAAGTTTGTTACTCTAGTTTTTTTCCAAAACAAATAAAATATTTCTGAAGTTGTTTTTTAAGTCTGCTGTTTGTGCAGGATGATGGAAGTGAATCACAGAGGGTGACACAGGCTGGCTGTGCATGCTTGCTTTTACCTCCTTATTTTCATACACCTCAGCAGTTTATGGCAGCTGCCTTCATGCTTCAGAAACGTACTTCAACTAAAGCAACAAGCTGCAAATACCTGGACTTGCTCTTTTCTGAAAAGTTTCAGTAAAATTCTCCCAGTTGCAGGGGTGTTTGTTAAGGGCAGGCCCAGTTCTACTTCCTCACTATGATCAGGTTTGGGTCCTGATTTAATCTTACTGTTTGTAAGAAGATACTAATTTCCTGGCTTGTTATGAAGTTTTACAAACAGGGCTGATTCAAGAGGTGTGTTGCCCACTGAAGTTCTATCCCTGTCTTGAGGTCTAGCAACCAGGACAAGAGGGAATAAATGCCCAATACATGCAGTGCTCCAGCCTGCTTTCCCATGAATTAGCATTTTTAGGGTGAAGGATGAATGTAATGCAAGCTCATATTTCTCATCCCTGCCCATGCCTGCAGCTTGCTCCATGCTCAAAGATTAGGGGCTTAAATTAACTTTTTTCCATGCAGGATCCGTGCAGTTAGGAGTGAAACAGCAGCACTGTGGTCAGAAGCAGCAGTTACGAAGTAACTGTAATTCACCCTCCTTCCCCAGGTGCACCTGGGGGTTCTGGGGGGAGCAGATGGCTCTACTCAGCCACAACCCTTGAGTCTTACCTGTCCTGCCTTGTTGCCCCCACAGGGCAGCAAAGATGGAGTCCAGCACAGGTGGACACTGTTCAGTAGCTGCTGGTTGGATTCACAACCCCTGACTACAGCTGTGAGCTTTTTTTTTTCTCCTACAAAAGCTTTATTAAGTTATGTACAAAACATGCTCTGCTACTGTGGATCCTCTCCATGTTCTGACTGCTGCTCCTCTTCTTCCTCTCCTTTGTGTTTTTCCAATTTTGCCATGAGCTCTGAAAAACAGGAACAGGCAGGATGAGGCTCCAGGTGCAGGGGCTGCCCCACCCCAGAGCCAGGGGCCCAGGTCCTGTGAACACCCAGGACCAGGGCAGCTACCAAACATCTCTTGCCTGCAGAGGCTCAGCTTGGAGCTACCCCTGCTTGCTGAGTCGAGGCAGGAGCTGTTACAGTCATTCCCTCAGTGCTTTACTGACCACACAAGCTGCTGCCTCTGCTCCCATGGCACACCCCCCTTCCCTCTCCAGTCACTCCCCAGGTTCCCCACCTGGGCAAGCATAGATGCTCATTTTGCATCCATGATTTACTATTTCCTGACACTAACTGAGCTCTGCTGGCAGCCAAGAGCTGTGAACTGCAGCTCAGGGCCAGGCCCAACACCAGGAAGATCCAGCAGGAGCTGGTGCCTTTGCTACTCCAGGTGCTCCCCCAGAAGCCCCCGCTCCCCCAGGTGCCCGTTACCTTTCGCAGGGTTGAAGACCCCGTTGGTTTGCTTGTCACAGACGTAGCAGCGCTGGGATTTGCGATAGTGCTGGAGGGCACAGCTCTCACAGAAGTAGTGCCGACACCTGTACAGAGAGTCACAGAGGTCACTGCCAGGCACCAGACAGAGTCATTGTGTCCTGGAGTCAGAAACTACTGACTGCTGGTCACAGGAACATAAAGGTTGGAAAAGACCTCCAAGATCGAGTCCAGCCTTTGACCGAACACCACCTTGTCACCCAAACCAGTCTGTCCAGTTGTTCCTTGGACACCTCCAGGGATGGGGACTCGACCAGCTCCCTGGGCAGCCCCTTCCAGTGCCTGACCACCCTCTCCATGGTCCCCAAGGGAGGCAAGAGTGAGCTGCAGGCAGAGCTTCCTCTGCATCCCTGTCCCCGTGGAAGGTGTTTCAGCATTGCTTCACCGATGTGCAGTGACAGCACAGAGCCACCAGTGAGCTCTTCCAGACACAGGTACCAGCAGGACAGCATTCAGAGTGAGAAAGGGCTGTCCTCAGCCTCCTCCTCATCCTTGCCAAGCTCTTGGCTTCCCCATGCTCACATTTCTCTGCTCAGGCAGTGCAGCTGCTATTCAGAGTCCAGGAGGAATGAAAACAAAATCTCAAGGTTAAGGGGGAAAGATGAGGTAATGAGACAGCATCTGTGGAAATCTAAAAAGTGCTTGAGTAAGGGTTTGAGATCCCTTCCAAGGGGATGCTCCAGATGCAGCTATGAGACTCCCTGGCTCTCACAGGATTCCCCCACCCACCAGAAAGCCACAGCAGACAACAAGCAGGTTCCACCCACAGCCCGTGGGCTGGGTTTGTCTTTGCCTCAGCAGTGAATGAATGACTTGTGAGCTGGATCGACAGCAGACACGTGGCTCCTCATGCCAAACCACCACTTACTTGGTGACCACGGGGTTCTTAAAGGAACCTCTGCAGATGAAGCATTTGAAAGGCATGTCCTCCTCATCGCTGCTCACCTCATAGTTTTCATCATCTGCAGAAGACAAAGTGAACCAGAGCGGAGTGAGAGGAGAGGCCAGCCCAACCCATGTGTGGGGCATGAAATAATAAATAAGGGGAGAGCACAGCAGGTGGGATTCAAGCTCTGCTGGAAACAATGGAGCTCTGGCATCTGGGTGTTGCTGATGTCAGTAACACGAGTGGGACTGTGCTATAATTAGGGCTAATGAGCCAGCAGGCCTGTTGCTCATCTCAGGAGAAAATTCTTTTCTATTTCACCCACTCATTGCTATAAAGAGAAACATTCTCCAGCCCCCTCCTGTTTTAGACTTTCTTCCAAACCAGCTGCCACCAAGCTCTGGCTCCAGCTGAACAGAGAAAACCCTTTTCCCCCATTTGTACAGCAGTGCTCATGAGCCTTGGGCCTCAGCTATGGACACTGAGTGACAAATGACATCCCACCTCCTGGGCATCTGGGGGACAGACAGTCCCATCTCCCCAGCTCCACACAGCTCGCTGCTGGGACCTACACAACAGCAGTGCTCTCCTTCACAGAGAGCCAGGGGAAACCATCCTCTCTGGGGAAGTCAGGGGTTGTGTGAAAGCAGCAGTTCTGCTCAGCACCGTCAGTGGTTACTGGCCCTAAGCTCATCCTGCAGCAGGAGCTGCATAGCTTTGGAACAGAGCCCTGTGAGAGCAGAGCGGGACCGTACCATTGACGCCGTAGCGGCCTTCGTCCAGCTCCCGTTCGATCTGCCAGCCGTGTTTGTAGTCCGAGCGGTCGTGCAGGAATTTGCAGCTGTCTGAGCAGCACAAAGAAAGAGGAAATAAGAGCCAGGCTGCATGGGCAGAATGCTACCAGGACACCTCATTCTGGGGCAGCCTGAGCTTTGCCCAGCCAGAGAAATCTGACTGCTCCTTCTCCAGGGCAGCACCAAGCTCCTGGAGCAGGTACAAGGTCTCTCAGTGCTGACAGGCTGCGAGGATCATCCTCTCAGTGCCACAGGGACAGTTCCAGCAGTTATGCATATGGGAAGTGAGATAAGGAACAGGAAAACCCATTCCTCACATGGTCTCAGTGGACACAATACCTGTAAGAATGTGGGTCACTGGAACATCCTGGGGTCCCTCCCAGAACTCCTGTCACCACTAATTAGAGGCCCTGGGCTTTCGAAGGGCCGGCATGAATGACAAGAACGTTACATAAACAGCTCTGCACAGAAGGGTCTGTGACTTCAGCCTCAGCACCACATACACGGGGTCACAGCTGGACTGGATCCCTTTGCACACCTGGTGTTCAGCTGCAGACACGAGGCACTCACCCCCGAAGCCGCAGAACCCGGTCTCTTTGTAGTCCTTGCAGATGTCGGGCTGGTAGTCCCAGCGCACTGTGGCCCGCAGGTGCTCCGGAGCACGGATGGGGCCTTTCCTGAAAGGGGGGCAGAGGGCTCAGCCCAGCGGGGTGGAGCAGGGCCCTGGCCAGAACCAGACACCAGACAGGTCAGACAGGCAGAAATTGGCAGTGACAGCAGAGTTCCAGCCCCAAACACGTGTCTTTGGGATGGTGCCTGAGCACCTCCGTGGTCTCAGACCCCCGAAGCTCATCCCAACCCACCTGACCATTCCTGAAGAGGCGTTTCCCATCGATGTGTCCTTGGGCTTAACGTACTTCTGGTAGTTGTTAATGCCACGGTAAATTTTATCATCTTCCTTTCCTCTCAGCTCCTAGGAAAGCAAGAAGAGATGATTAATGATCAGGAGAGCTTCTTGACGTGGATTAATTGTCACCACTCTGACACCAGTCTTCCTTCCCACCCTGCCTTCCTTAACACCAAGATGCCAATAAAGCCACAAAATTCCCCTGTTTGCAAGGGTTACACTTCTGGCTTCTCAAACTTCCAGGGAAGAAGAGACTCTAACTCTTCTTGGTGTGCAGAAGGGGATGAGTAAAGCACAGGCTCTCCTGCTGCAGAGCACGAGCTCCTAAGGAGCAAGGCTGACTCACCTCCTGGATTTTCTGGCTGCGCTCAAAGATGGCCTGGGCATCCTTCTCCTTCTCTGTGTCCAGTTCATACACTGCTGTGGCTCCCATGTCTTCTGGGCCAACAGGTTTCTGCAAAGCAAGGAAAACTTATGGCAAGGGTGGAGGGAACACCTGGACAAGACAGAGAGCGCCTTGGCTACCTGAAGGTTGTCACAGAGCAAGAACTGGACACACCTGCTTTATCCCTTGGCATTTGCTAGGGAGAATTCACCATGGGCTCCAGCCTAGTGTGTGCAGAGACCAGAGTGCTCATTCCCCTTTGCTCCCAAATTTTAGCCTGCAGAGTCAGGGAACAGTTATTTTACTCCTTCACACCCAGCCCCAGCTTGGCTGGAAGCCCCACTCAGTTCACCCATGTCCAACACTTAAATCACGGGACCCTCCTGCCCACACACAGGATGTTACTGAACTTCTGACCCAGCTGGGGGTGGCCAAAATTCAGTTTCAACACAGTGATCTGGTTTAGATTCCTCTTTAACGGATTGAACAGATACCTATTCCTAGCTTTTATCAAACTTTCGAGAACAGCTGCACAGAAACCAGAGAATAATTACAGCCAGCCTCAATTAAACACAAATCCAACTTAGGTGCCAAAAGCTTGTAGAGTCCCAAAGCTGTCATCTCCTCCCGTCCCTTCCCGTTCTCTCCAGAAGGTTGGGCAAACAAAACGCTGCTTCCCTTGGGAGCAGCCAAAGATGGTCTAACACTGAAAACACAAATCCAACAGTTGGGCAAACCTGATCCAACTGCTCCCTCTCCTGAAAAATCTGTGCAATGTTGGGCAAGTCCAGTGGCATCCTGGAGTTTTAACTCCCACCTCTAAGAGGGAAAGGCCAACCTTTGATGGCCTCCCGTGGAGGGAGGGACTATCAGAATAAACCCAGCACAAGGTGCTTGGCTATTAAGAAGGGACAGGGAGGTGCATTAATAAGAAAGAATGTCCAATCTCATGTTTAGAGTGGCAAATTCTGCCTGTGACGAGTGGGATCCCCAGCCCCACCCAAGGCTCCCGTGCTGCCCGTCCTTACCGCCGACCTGGTCGATTTGTAGGTGACCCCGATCTCCTTGGCAGGATCCTCGTCCTCGCTGCTGCTCGGCGCGTACTCCGGCCTCTCCCTCGCACAGCGCCGGGTCTGAGCAGGGGACAGCAGGGATGGGGGAGGAAAGGCTCCAACACTGTCCTGGCTGAGCCTGGCAGACCACTGCAGGCCCACCTGGATGGAGCAGATGCTCCCTCGGAGCTCTCTTACCTTCTGGATCATAGGGTTGGGGGCGTCCCGCCGCCGCTCCTTCCGCACCACGGTGCTGCCCTCCTCCCCACTGCTCTCTGCGGGGAAAGCCCAGCGTGAGGGGCACGACCCAGACCTGAGGCAGCTCCTCCCCTGGGCCGGCTGGGGAAGCCCACGGGAGACCCAACAATCCCACCCTGAGAGCGTTGTCCAAACGCTCCTGGAGCTCTGGCAGCCTCGGGGCCGTGACCATTCCTTGGGAGCCTGTTCAGTGTCTGACCACCTTCGAGGGGAAGAACCTTCTCCTAATATCCAACCTCAATCCCCTGTGACACAACTGCAAGGGTCCTTCACGCCCTCCGCCACTCGCACACGGGCTGGGGAGGGCAGCCAGGCCCCCCGGTGTGGGCAGTGCTGGGGGCGGCACCAGGCCCTCGCTCGCCTCCCCACTGCACCGTACCGCACCAGCTCGGCTGCCCGCGCCTCCCGGGTCCCCCCAGCCCTCACCCCGCTCCTGGTCGCTGCCGGGCCGTTTTCGCCGGCCCCTGCCCGCGGCTCGGACCCGCTTCTTGAACACAAAGCTGCAGACGCCGCTCTCCTCCGCCATCGTGTGCCGCCGATCCTGCGCCAGTGGACAGAGCGGCGGCCGGCGCGGGCTGCGCCCCCTGCGGGCACGGAGGACTCAGCGCCCGGGCTGGGCCGCGGTCCCGCGGGTCCCGGGGCCTGTCCCCCTGCCCGATCCCAGTTCCCGATCCTCGATCCCCGATCCTCGATTCCGCTCCCTCCCTGCGCTCCCCGGCCCGCCTGCTCCTTCCCGCGCCCCCGAGCCCGGCACGGGGGGCGCTTTCCCCGGTTCCCGTCCGTCTCCCGCAGGCCCGACGGGTTTCCATGGCAACGGGGACGCCGCTGGGTTCCTGCGACCCCCGGCCCCTTGTGGGCACAGGCGGGAACCGCGGGAACCCCGGCATCGCCCGCTGCCCTGCGTAGGTGCGAGCATGGGCACGTGTGTGTGTGTGTGTGTGTGTGTGTGTGTGTCTGTGTATACATGCGTGTACACACGTGTCCATGTGTGCATGTGCACGTGTGTCCGTGTGTGTGTCCATGTGTGTGTCCATGTGTGCACATGTGTGTCCGTGTGTGTGTGTCCATGTGTGCACGTGTGCACATGTGTGAGCCCAGGCACAAGGGACAGTGCAGTTCCACCATCAGAGAAAGGTCTGCTCTCTCATGAGGTTACTCCTACCCGGTGATTAACAGTCATATTGCTAAAAGTCTAACAGGATAATTAATAAGCTAACAAACAAGCTGATTCTGTGAAATAGGATTGGTAGCAGTTGGGAGGATGGAGAGGCCTTTCTGAACACAAGTGTTTTTCCAAGATTTTTAAGGTTTTCATCATGTGTTAAGACAATGATAAGCAGCGATTGTTGTGGGCTCTGTGCTCGTTTGCTTCCCGCGCACCTGCCCTTGTTTTGGGACAGCCCTTGGATGCTCTTCTCTTCCCGTGCCCTGGTGGACCCCAGCTTTGCAGCCCTCTGGTCTCTGCTGCCTGCTGGGTGTGACCATCCCACCGCGGGCTCCAGATCACAAGTGGAATTCCTCATTTACTTGCGCTCGGTGGCAGCGAGCCTCTTCAGCACAGATGCTGTTTAGGCAACGCAGAGTGACAGAAGTGGTAAATCACATCACTGCTGTCTCCTTGTCCAGTAAACACTCCCATAAATTCCTTAATTGTGTTTTTTGTACAGGGAATTACAGACAAACTGCACACAGAGCACCTGTCTCTGCCGCTGGGCTCGGGCTTTGGGCCACCTCCAGCCAGTGTTTGGCTCTTTCCAGCAGCACCATGCTGTGTTCAGGAGCCAAACAAGAATATTTGTTCCTGCATCATCACTTTCAAAGGTATTCCCGTCACTCCATTGGATAGTTTCCTCCATTTATCGCCCATTGGAGGGCTTTGGGACCTTAAGGTAAAGTTCTCAGAGCTACAGGTTCCTGCTGCATCTCTCCTGGCTCATGGCCATTCCGGCTTCCTTGGCTGGTGTGAAACCACCTCCAGGTTTTAACTATTAATATTTATATTTATTTCTGATGTTTTGCCCTGTTCCTGGGGAAATCCCAGCCCTCCAAACACCAGGGGAAGCTGCCTTTATAGTCCAGGCAGTGCTTTTGCTCGGCCCGTGGGACCCTGCCCTGGCAGATCTACCACCCGCCTTACACAGCCCCGTTCCCACGCTCGGCTCATCAGCTCTCCATGGAATAAACCCTGGATTTCTGAAGCCATCACAGCTCAGTTTTGCCCTTCTGGGGGGTGAGGAGTGGGGACCACTGGAATCCTCCTTTCCTGCTGCTGCCTGATAAGATCCTTCCTCTGCAAACAGTGAGTTGAGGTGCACGTGTGGGAAATTTGGCTTTTGCAGACCGTGGAGGGATGGATCCTTTGGGATGCTACAGGATACCTTACCGGGGTGGGCGAGTGCCACGCGGGGAGAGCCCAAGGCCGTGTCCAAAGCCTGGAGCGAAGCCAATCTGCACATGCAGCTCATGGGAGAGAGGCTGGAAAAGCTAATTACTCCGGGGGAGGTAATTGCACCCTCTGCCAGAAAGCGGAAGAGCCGCTCCCGGGGTCGGCGGTGTCGGATCGGGGAGGCTGGGGGCGGCCAGGGAGAGGGAGCTGGGAATCGAGGGGAGCGGGGAAGGTTTGGGGTTAGAGGTTGGCTTCACACAAAGGAGCGAGCGGCTGGAAGCCGGTTCGACGCCGAGAGCCAATCGCTGCTGCGGCCCCGCGATAAAAGGGCTCGGAGCCGGCGCTGGGAGTGCAGGAAGCGGCTCCGCTGCACGGCCGCGGCCTCTGCGGCGGGACACGGGCACCCAGAGCCCCCGGCACCGGGCACGGACCCGCCCCGCCCCGCGGACCCTCCTGCTCGGCGGTGAGCCGTGCCTCGGGGACAAGGGGCGGCGGGAGGAACGTGCGAGACAATGATGGTCCCCGCAGTGTGGGCAGCGAGGGCTTCGTCCCTCCCGGGGATCTCCGACCCGCAGGGCTGGGAGAGCTGGGGGGCAGCCAGAGCGACCGGCGGGGAGGGAAAGAGGCAGGCGGCCCGGGAGAAAGGGATGGAGAGGAGGGAGGAATGCAAAGGGAGAGCTCCGGGAAGCGGCACCGCTGGTCAGGAGCCGCCCCGCAGATGGGGGCTCATCCCCAGCCCCCGGAGCGGAGCCCTCCGCTCGCACCGGGAACTTCTCGGCTTTGGGAGGAGGCTCGGCCGAGGCGGTCGCGGGAGGCAGATTTGGGGGGGTCGGAAGGGGGGCTGTTGTGGGCCGGGGGCAGGCGGGGCAGGGAGGCGCTGCCAGGGCCCCGGAGCCGGCTGGGGAGCGGTGCTGGGGAACGGAGGCGAGCACCCCGTGCCCGTGTGAGCCCCGGCGAGGGGCTGGCACCCGGCGGGGCGAGGAGGCCTCTGCTGGCTGGATCTGCCCCGGGGGGTGCGTATTTGGGGGCGTATTTCGGGGCTCACGCTCTCCGTTTGGGCTGTAATTCCCTCTTTGTTGTGTGCTGCAGTACATGCCGGAGGGGGGCTGGACAGATCCATTTTATTAAGCTGATCAGAAAGAGCGGAGATGGAAGAAAAACCTGTTAGATCCCGACTCCCTTATCCCCTGTCGTTAATGCCTGCCAATTCCCGATGGTGTGTCTCCTACCGCCTCATCCAGCCTGGATTTAAACCTTTCCAGCGACAGGTCTTTCATCACTTCCCTGGGGAGGCTGTTGCATGACTGTGAGATTTAATAACAACACAAATGCCCTGAGCTCTGACATAACCCTTACCAGCCAGGGATCTCCCAGGGCTTCACAAAGGAGAGCAGCTCTGTTTTCATCGAGGGGAGGGGGAGAAAAGGAAACAGAAAAAATGAAATTATTTGTCCACTACCACCCAAAATTAGCAGCAGATTTAGGAATCAAGCCCAGGTCTCCCGAGTCCCAGTCTGGTGCTGTAACTACTGTGTTTTGAGCCAACCTGATCTGTCTAATCCCCTTGGATCACTTCAAACAAGCTAAGATACCTTGTAGATCATATTTATGATCAATTTTCTGCTGGTTTTTTCATGTTGTGGGTATCAGTTTTGAAAAAAACCTGATAATCCAGCCTTGAAAATTGGGCTTTGTCCGCCAAAGACATTGTGTGAGGGCTCTCACAGGGAAGACATCTGGTGTCTCAGCTGAGCTGTCGTGTGTTTAAGGCCAGGAGTAGCACATCTGCAGCATTATTAATGTAGATTACAAAATAATTGCAGGGCAATCGACCAAGCTTAGTCTGAAACAGCCCCAGTATTAATGTCCTTTTTAAATGGGAGCCCTGCAAGAAGCAAATTCCCAGTTCCAAGGTGAGGGTCTGTAAGAACCAGCCTCCTGGGCTTTGCAAAGTGGCTGGATGCGTCTTCATTCTTCTACAGCTCAAAACCAGGTTCCTGACCTTTTCTGGTCAGCAAAAATCCCATGAGACTTTTCATTAGGGAAGGGAATTCCTCCCCAGGTTTCCTTCAGTGGGTGACTCCTGTGAGTCTTCAACTACCTCCCTGGTCCTGGAGGGTGATGGAGTTTTTCTTTTCCTTTTCTCCCACCCTCAGCTCTCGCAGGGTCTTGCCAGGCAGCTGCCATGTCCCCCCAAGACATGTCTGCTTTTCCCTTCCCAGTTAAGTCGTTTTTTATCTGCCATCTGGGGGTGGTGCAGTGCTTACCTCGCTCTTAGCAAAAGCCCTGGGATGGAAAACATTAAATCTGGACAAAGGGATTATTGCAATATCAATGTTAAGCACACTTTAGATATATTCCCCACTCCTCTGGTGTGCCCATAACCCTCTCCATATGGCCAGCTTGGGGTTTTCAGTGACAAGGTACCTCAGCATCCTCTGATGGGCCTCTCCAGGGGTTGCTTTTCCCAGCACACTCATGGCTCCGCTGGAATCTTGTGGATTTCAAAGAACCAGGTCCTATGCTGGGCTCTATGGCACCTTGGATCCTAAAAGGGAGGATAGAAGTGAAGGCTGAAAATAGCAAGGGCAGCTCAAAAAGATTGATCTTTGGAGAGATTTAACTACCAATATGATTTTGGTGTTTTTTGCTTACACAATCTGCATTTGGACAGCAAAGAGCGGCTTTTGTAGGGCTTGTGTGGAGGCAGGGACCATGGAAGGGGTTGTGCTGTGTTTTGGAGTGCCTGGAACTGGACTCACTCCTACTCCTGCTGCATCTGCATCTGCAGGTGGAGAAACATCAAAAGCTTTTTTGTGGGATCTGTTGGGGCTCAAGAGATGGGCTCATCCCATGGAATCAGAGAATCCTTCAGGTTGGAAAAGTCCTCTAAGATCATAGAGTCCAACCATTCCCCCAGCACTGCCAAGGCTACCACTAAACCATGTCCCCAAGTGCCACATCCCCACGACTTTTAAACCCCTCCAGGGGTGGGAACTCCACCATAGGAAATGCCGGTCCAAAGTCTGGTGAGTAACAGGTGATACTCTGCAAGAGGAAATCAGCCAAGGTAACACTGACAGGTTGTGTTAGAGGAAGAAGGAAATTAACAGGCAATTACAGGTCCATTAATTGGAAAGGAAAGGTTGGTTTCTAGAACAGGCTCTGGAGGGGTGATCAAAGACTTGGTGTTGGGAAGCAGAATAAAATGCTGGGTGGTTTTAACACAGATCATGTCATGTTGGCTCAGTGTCTTCCTTGGATTTGATAAATGACTTCTGAAACAACAGAGCCTCGTGATGCAGTGCCCCAAGAAAATGATTGTTTTAGGTGGAGACAGGAAAAAGCACAGGGAAAAGAGAGCAAAATGGAAGGAGGACACTTGGATTCTTCCACAAGGGGGGATGTAAGGACGCATCAGGCCAGAGGTTTTCAGGGGTGCTGGAGTTTTGTATCAGAATACCAAGGTCTGAGATCTCCCAGATGTGAAGCTGCCAGACCAGCTCACCTGTTTGCATCGGGCCACCACCGTGGCTGTGGCAACAGAGAACCCACCATATGAGAACAGGTTAAAAGGAATCTGCTTCTCCTGCTAGAAAAAGACTGGTCAGGAATGTGGTTGCTCTTTATGAATCCCACTGAGAGGCAAATATATGATGGGAGAAGAACTAATGTCTAATGGTAAATGGATATACATTTGTGTAGGAAACCAGGAGGTGATGTTTCCAGGTGGAGCACGGTCTATGGAAGAGATTAGGGAAGAGCTGGCAAGGGAAGGGAAGGACCATGAGCTGCTGTTTGCCTGTTGTGCTTGTTTGCACCAGGTCTATGTTGCACCTCGTTGGTGCTGTTCTGCAGAGCTTCCAGGGTTTCTCCCAGTGAAGCACTTTTGTCTAATGTCCAGCCTGAACCTCTCAGCCTGCCATTTTTGTCTGGCACTACTGAGAATTTGTCTCTGCTTGGAAAAGTCTCTTCTCATCCTCCCGGCAGGATTTCTGCTGTGCTTCTCTGCTCTACCTGAGCTCCCAGCAAGACAAGAGATCCCAGGGAGCAGAGACCCCCTTCAGATCATTATTTTTAATGGATGCCATTAAACACAGCCACAATCCCAGGGCTGGGATGCCTCAGTTACTGCTTCTGGAAAGCGGATGAATCCCAGGACCATCCTTCTGGCCCATGGGCCCCCTCAGTGAGAGGCAGGGGCAGGGACCAGCCCAGTCCCCTGGGCCCTGGTGCTTCCAGGGCCGTGCACCTCCTCCTCAGGGGAGGCAGGGATGAAGGTGGGAGAGGGGAGTGGGTGGGCAGGGGCTTCCCTCGGGCTGCCCCTCGCTCCTGCGGGTCTCCCATTGTTGCCCTGACAAAGGCAGCCCTGTTCCTCCCCACAACTGTTCCTTGTCAGCATCCCTCAGCATTTCGGCTGCAGATTTCCTGCCCACTGGCAGCCTTTCAAGAGGCAGAACGTGGATGGAAAGGGGATTAGTGGAGCAGTGGTGGAAGGTGGCTCCCATCCGTGGGGTGCAGGCAGGGTCAGGTCCACTCCCCAGGAATCTGATGGGCAGGGCAGGAGTGTCCCCAGAAGTGTCCGGATGCTCCTCCCTGGAGTCCTCCCCCCTGTGCCAAGCCAGCAGGGACCTGCCCTGGGTCCCCAGTACCAGCGAGGTCAACTGGTTGGCTCAAAGCCATACAAGAGCCAAGTCCTGAAGAGATTCCGTGCCTAAAGTGGGAGCTGTGGCCCCTGGGCTCAATCCATCATCCCTTTCCTGGCACTGCTGTGCCTGGTTCTGGACTGGCCTGTTTGATGCTGGTTTTGCACCACACTTTATTTCATGGTGTGGGTCAACTGTGAGACCCCAAGACTGCAGAAACTGAGCCTTGGGAGCTGTGTGATTCCCAGGCTCAGGAGACAGGCTCTTCCAGCTCCTGTTCACCTCCTCCCCGCACTGGACAGCTGAGAGGGATTGATGGCCATGGAGCTGGAGGATCAGCGCTGTCCTGTGTGTGGGTTTCACTGATTCTGCACAGGATCTCGGGGACATCCATCCCCACAGCCAGCAGCTCAGCCCATGATTTCCTGGGGAAAGGCCTGACAGCCTCTCTGAGGTGTCTCCCCTGCCCGTGCCTCGCCGTGCTCTGGGGACACTCCATGTCCTCCGAGGATGGAGGAGGAAGGGGGCCCAGACCCCCACGCCGTGCTTTGCCTTTGGGAAAGCCTCCTGCAATGGAGCAGTGATCCCTGCTGTAAACAAACCCTTCCCAGGGCTGCTAATGGGAACCATATGGCAGAGGGGGGCCTCTCGCCCTCCCAGTCATGCTCCTTTCCTGCTTCCCTGTGCCGGAAACCCACCGGCTCTCGGGGAGCCTCTCGGCCAGTGCCGGGCTGGGGCCCGCTGGGAACGGGCTGGATCAGCACTGGGGGAGCCCTGGTGGCCCCTCTGGAGAGGGGAAGGGGCAAAGGCTCCCTGCACCTGTCCTGGCTGCGGGAAACGTGATCCTTCAGAGGCAGGTTGGGATCGGGGAATTGCCTTGAGGGGCCACCCCAGATGTTCCCTCTCCTTCCATCTGCCCCAGGGTCAGGCAGGGCAGTGAGAGGGGATGCAGGAGGCTGTTAGGGAAAAGCTCTGTGACCGAGCAGTGTTGCCTTCCTCCCTTCAAACTGCTTGGAGCCCTCAGTTGCTACGAAGAGAGGCTGGAAGGCAAAGGGGTTCTCACCTTGTCCTGAGCCAAACAACTGAAACTGCTGGCACGACCAGGACAGGAGAGTCCTCACTCCTGCTCTTCCCAGGCTGTGTAAGTGGCTAAGGGCTTTAGGGAACAGAGGTTTGGAACAGTCAGATGTAGCAGTTACGGTGCCAGTCTCACTGTGGGGCATGGCCTCGCCTTTCTGGCTTTGTCACAGGTGCCCACTGCACCCCTCAAAGCCAGCGAGCCCCGAGGCTGCCCGAGCTTTGTGAAGGCTTTGTAACATCAGCGTGGCAGCGTGTCCTTAGGCACTGCCCGTGTCACCGCGTTCCTCCTCTCTTGGAGTGTTGGCTGCCCTGGGCTCCAGTCCCAACCCGTGCTCCTGGGAAGAGCGATGACAGCAGCTGAGAGCCTCCAAGAAACCCTGCTGCAGTTTCTCACTTGTTCTGGTTCCCTTATCGCCTCAGCACACCCTTCCCCTTTGAGATTTCTGCTCTTGCCTCCTGCCCTTCAGCAGGAAGGAGGTTCAGCAGCTCCGGCTCCTGTGCCTGAAGGGCAGCTGCACCGAGGGGGCTCTTGCCCGAAACAGCGGCTGGGAGAGCGCGGGCACGGGGCTGCGAGAGGGTATGTGCACGGCGGGCAGAGGGATGTGGAGAGGAAGGGGCTGGATGGAAAACATCCAGCCATGGGGTGGGATCAGTGGGCTGGAATTGAAGGGAAAGGGGTTTGGGGGCATGAGAAACAAAGAAACAAATAGTAGGTGGAAGTAATCATGTGCTTATCAGAGAACCCCTGAATGGTTTGGGTTGAAGGGACCTTAAAGATCATCTCGTTCCAACTCCCTGCCATGGGCAGGGACACCTTCCAGTGTCGCAGGTTATGGGGGAGGGCAAGAGGGAGGTGATGGAAAAATGGAGGGAAAGAAGGTGGCTGGGGTAGGGGAGGAAGATGAGCTGCGAGGAAAGGGAAGCTGTGAGAGGACAAACATTTGTAACAGGCTGGGGTGAAGGTGAAAAGCAGGTGAAAAGGGGGAGGGTTGTGCATCTGTGTTAGAGGCATGTGTGGGGTGGGGAGACCAGGTTTCCTGGGTCCGTCATGTTCCCTGCAGGGTCTGTGCTGGGCTGTAGGACCCAACAGACCCCGGAGACACGAAGAGAAGGTCCTGTCCCAGGGAATGGGGGGCAGAGAGGGGCCGTGGGATTGGGCCCTGGCCCCCAGCAGATGCTGAGTTCGGCAGCAGCTGCCTGCAAGTGAGCTCGGAGAGCAGGAAATAACAACCCAACCGCAGAGAGACGGGAAATGATTTTGGTAGAACAGGGGGCTGGGGCTCAGCTGAGGCTGTGAAATGTTTGCAACCAGGGCTGTGCAGCCCCAGGGCTGTGAGGGGCAGCCCAGCTCACCCACCGGTGCCCAGGGCCTGGGGCAAAGGTCTTTCAATTCTGAAAGCAGCCACGAATTTTGGGTGCTTTGCTGGGTGTAACGCAAGCCTGGTGTCAGCTGCTGGGGGTTGGCAGCCAAAGAGCCCCCCAAAACCCAGGACATGTTTGCAAATGTCCCTGTGAGATGGGCATTGAGGAGATGCCTCTGCCCCAAGCCCTCCACCCTGACATGTCTCCGCCCTGGGTCTTTCTCAGCCTCTACCCCAGTCCTCAGGCAGCAGGAAGGTTTTTGGGGTGACAATATGAGGCCACGGGGGTTCAGTAGGACAGGAAAGCAGCCCCACACAGAGGGGGGTACTGGTTTTCCAGCCCCCAGCTCATCCCCATCATTGCAGAGCCACCCCTTCACCCTTCTTTTCGCTGCTCTGCTCCTCCCTTGGCAGCATTCACTCAACCCCACAGCTCTGTCCTGCGTATTCAAACCAGGGCTCATCTTTCACGGGTGTTTTGAAGGTAAAGTGCAGTGGGGAAAACCCCCTGAGGAGCTGTCAGTGCCTTTTTAGCTCTTTTTTACCAAAAGGGGTGATTTGCAATGCGGGTGGTTTTTTCCTGTGCTGGTCCCAGCCCTGTCAGCCTCACACGGGGCCACAGCTCACGGGGCTCAGCCTGAGGGCGACGTGGGCTCCTCGAGAAAACAAAATCCCCATCACTTGCTCTGCTGAGCTGTGATCTGTGAGAGTTTTCTGGGCTAAAATTAGACTAAAATCACAGTCCTTCCTCCAGCAACACCAGTCCTTTAGTGGCTGCATTAGTGAAACACGGGGTGCTGGCTTTGCTGCCTTGGCTTGGGGTCAGCCTTGCTGCCAGTGGCGTGGCCATGTGCTGGCAGGTGCTTCCGTGCGTGGGTTTGGAGTAGAAACCATCACATCACCTCCCGGGTGCTCAGAGCCCCAAACTCTCCAGCTGCTGTCACAGTACTCCAGACCTGCACCTCCTGTCCGTCGGTCCAGTTTCGTGTCCCTCAATCTCTCGGCTCCGTTGGGAAGCCCCCAGGCCAGAGAGGCTGATCTGACCCCGTGGAGGAAGCTGTGAGCACACACCAGCTCCTGCAGAGCTGCTGGGTTTGGGTGATGAAACCAGCCCCACTCCTGATGACACTTCCTTTCCAGGTGTTGCAAGAAGTCTATCTTAGACACCTCTGCAGGAACATCGACCCACGGACTTCAAGCTCAGGATTAGACGGAGAAGGGAAAGGAACCATGTTCCAGGCCACGGGAGCCGCCAGCCCACCCCCAGCTCATGTACGTGGCATCCTGTGGTTTGTATGGGAATTTCAGCTGGGTTTTGGTTCTCAGGGAGGGAGGGTTGTGTACAGAAGCTGTGTTCCTGACCTGACATCTTGGGATGATCAAAGGCACAGTCACTGCTACTCAAACAACGGGACTGGGGACAGGAATGTTCCAGCAGAAGGTGCTGTTTGCTGAGCACACTGAACGCCAGCTCAGGCTCTGGTCCATGCAGAGCTCTCACCCTGCGCTGTCTCGAGTTGCCGTCTGTTTGTTTGTGTTTCCATGGCTTTCTGTGATCACAATTGAGAGCTTTCGAGCTGCTTAGGACTGGAGTGATTGGAGATGGAAAAACATAAAGGCTCAAGAACATCTCCTGCTGGGACAGGATACGGCCCTTCCCCGAGGGAAGATATATCAGATATGGAATAGATCGTGTGCCTGATCGGGGCCAGGAGGCTGCCGAGAAGTGACGAGCAGCCCCGGCTTGCTGTAGCCTTGGGAACGGACGTATCCCAGCTCCGGAGAGGCAGCATTTTCCTTAGCTCTGGTCAGCTGAGCCTGGAAACAGCATATTAAATCCTAACCCCAGGAGAGCACCTGCAGTTGTTCTACCAGTGCCAAGGGATGCAACTGGTTTTACACGGCCGGAGCCTCCTCACTGCCCATGTCCCGCTGTTGACTTTGGCTCCTGCTTCCAGCCTCGGGGGAGTGAGAGGAAAATCACGTCCCTGACCTCAGTCAGCGAGAGCAGCTGGGAAACGTCTGAGGAGGCAGCTCGGCGAGGGGAGAGTTTCCTGTGCGCCTCTTAGGCAAACTGTTTCCAAAAATACAGAGGAGAAACGATGGGGAAGGACAAGGCAGGAGGAGCAGGGGGTGGGGGATCAGCCTGGGGCAGAGAGGGGCAGTGCTGGGCAGGCAGGGCCAAACTGCAGCCAGAGGAAGGACAAGGACAGCAGGGTGGCATCCTGGGGAGACACTGCCCCAGCCTTGGGAACAAGGAGTGAGGAAGATGAGCCAGCCCTGACTGGTCACCTTGCTGGAGTGTGATTGCCCCTTGGATCCCGACTTTGGGAAGGAGGGAGCATTTCCGCCAGTGCCAAGGAGGGTGAAACTCCTTTGGGTGGCTGTCGGGGATGCAGTGGGTGCTTGTGCAGGTGCCCTGGGGAGGGTGCAGGGTGTGGAGCAGGTGAGGGAGGAGCAGGTTTTTGCCAGGGGCTTGTGCCAAGCTCTCATTTTGATTTCTCCTTCCCTTTTTAGGAGGCCAAGAACAGCTCAGGAGGCAGCACAGTGCAGCGCTCCAAGGTACGTTTGGTTTTTCCACATCATAGAATCATCCCAGAATGGCCTGGGTTGGAAGGGACCTTAAATCTCATCCAGTCTCACCCCCTGCCATGGGCAGGGACACCTTCCACTATCCCAGGATGCTCCAAGCCCTGTCCAACCTGGCCTTGGACACTGCCAGGGATGGGGCAGCCACAGCTTCTCTGGGCACCCTGTGCCAGGGCCTCATCCTTCTGATTCATGGCAAGGGTGGAAGGGCCAAAAGCCCAAGGGCCAAGCTCCAATCCAGCCCAGCATCAGTGGAGTGGCCCAGGGAGGGGGAGGGAGATGGGGCTGCTTCCTGCTCCCCGGTGCTCCAGTGAATGGAGGGCAGGGAAGAGGGCAGTGGAGGGATCCAGGGTGTCCCAAACGCCTTCCTCATTCTCTGTCTCTCTTTGCTCTGCCCTTGGCCAGTCCTTCAGCCTGAAGGCACAGGTGAAGGAGATGTGCACTGCCTGCCAGAAAACCGTGTATCCCATGGAGCGGCTGGTGGCCGACAAATTTGTCTTCCACAACTCCTGCTTCTGCTGCAAGCACTGCCACACCAAGCTCAGGTGAGCCAGGCTGGAGGCCGTGGTGGGACAGGTGTCACTGGAGCTCTGCTGAGACCCTCCCAAAGAGAGCACCCAGCCCCCATCCCAGCCCCTCGCTTGGCCAGTAGCCAGAGACCCCCAGCCCACCCATCACAGCAAAACAAAGGTTTATCTGCACACCTGGGCCCAAGTCTCAGCTAAATCCCACCTGCTATGGAAGGAGAGATGCTTCCCCCTGAGAGCAGCCCCAGGGGAACAGGGAGCTGAGCCAGAGCCTCCTACTAGAGGACACAGAGCCGAGGCTGAGCTCCCTGGGGACCTCCCCATCTCTACTCACAGCAGCCCCCAACAGCCTCTGCTGGTGGGAGAGGGCTGCTGGCCCCAAGGGTCCCCTCCTGCATGTTCCCTCCTCTGCTGTCCCGGTGTCCCCAGGCCCCCCATACTTCCCCCAGGCTGCAGCTAAGCCTCCATGCCCGGCTAACCCTGCCCTCCCTCCCCAGCCTGGGCAGCTATGCCGCGCTCCACGGGGAATTCTACTGCAAGCCCCACTTCCAGCAGCTCTTCAAGAGTAAAGGCAACTACGACGAAGGCTTCGGGCGCAAACAGCACAAGGAGCTGTGGGTGCACAAGGAGGTGGAGAGCGGGACCAAGTCGGCGTGAGCGGGGCCAGCCCCCCCTCCTGGAGCCCAGCAGAGCCAGAGCAGCTGAGCCGGGCGCTAACTGAGCTGATGTAAAGCAGGACCTGTGGGAGGGGAGGGAAGGGGGTAGCCCACCCCTCTTTGGAGGGTGCTCAGAGGGGTCCTGCAGGCCGTAAGGACAGGGCAGAGGTGACCAGGGCGCAGCCCCCAGACCTGAAGCCCTCTCTCTGCAGGCCCCTCTCCTCAGTGAGATCAGAGCAGAAGCAATTGCCCCCCACAGGACCCCCAGCCCTGTTGATCCATTTCAGGCCTGTCACACGGAAAAGGAGATGAGCTGGGGGCTGAACCAGCTTGTGAGTCACAGCAGAGCTCCCAGCTCCTGCCACACCAACCCTGCGTTGCTGGGGCTCTGGATAAGGAGGGTCCTTGGTTTACATCAGCTCAGTTCAGCTGGGATGGTTCAGCCTTAAGGATGTTGCCCTGCCACTGTTTAACAGTGTCTCTTTTTTATATTTGCCTTCGACTGGTACGTTCTGCGCTGGAGCCTCGCGGCAGCTTTGCGCGTGACACATGCGCTCCTTTATTTTTGTAATACAAGGTTTCCGAGCCTTCCCTGTCTTGTCCTGTGTTCCCAGGGACCTGGGGAGGTGGGACCAGTGGTCAGCTCTGTCTCTTACTGCCCAGGTACTGCAGAAAGAGCCTCTGTCCATGCAGGATCAAGGAAGTATTCCTGGATACCTGTGTGTAATGTTACGAGTGAGGCTGGGAGGGAAGGGGATGGAGGGAAGGGAAAGAGGCAGCCCACCCCTCTTTGGAGAGTGCTCAGAGGGGTTCTGCAGGCCATGAGGACTGGACAGAGGTGACCAGGGTGCAGGCCCCTGACCGGAAGCCCCTCTGGGACCCCCAAGTTTTTGGGAACTGAACCAGGATTTCAAATTCCACATCAGTGTTGCCCTGCGAGCTGCACAGCCCATCTGGAACCTTCCACCAGCTTCCAAATGGAGCCCAGACCACCCTCAAAGGGAATTCACCGGCCTGTGGATCCCCCAGGATTAGATCCACCCCTTTGCTTGGATACGTCTCTCTCTCTCCCCCCTCCACATCAGTGGCCACCGTGCCCTGTCCCTGCCTCAGTGACTCTGCCGGGGCAGGACGGGCATCAGCGCTGGGCTGGCCGGTGCCACACAGGTCTGGCTTGGGTCCACCCCATATCCAATCCCCTGGTTTGGGCAGCACAGTCCATACAAATTAATGAGCCTAGCAAGCCCTGCCAGGCTGGAGAGACAAATGCAGGAAAACCAGGTAAAGTGGGTGAGTCTGGTTTTAATTATTATTTACGTCTTTCCTGCATGCACACTTTGCACAGCTGTGCTCAGGAACCCCATGTCTTTCAAGTTCTACAGGAATTGGGCTTTTCAGAGCCCCTACACAGAGCAACAGGCTGTGATATCAACAGCAAGAGCCCCTGTTCCATCCCTGACTGATACCATCAGCTCTGCTGAGCACGTCCTGTCTGGGAGAACCCAGACACATCCATGGAAAGAGGAGATAAGGATTGAAGAGGGAGAAAGATGGGGATGGGCAGTCCAGAGGAGGAAGAGATGGCACAAATAGAGACGTGCTATTAACCCTGGTCTCTGTGGTGCTCCCCCTGCTCAGCACAGCCCTTCAGGGGCTCAGGGTGTGCACCCACAGCCAGGCAGCAGCTCTGCAGTGGAGATGTCTTACAGTCACAGTGACATCTGATTTTGGGGACAGCACCTGCTGGATGACCAGAGGAGCCTGATGTTGGCCATTTTATTTCTCTTTTTTACTGGAGGGCTTTTAAAGGGGCTCCTGGGCAGGGATGGCCAGGGGACACAGCCACCACCAGGGACTGTGCACACAGACCCTGGCAAGGCTCCCGGTGGGGGTTCAGCCTCACCAAGAGCTTTGGCTGTCACTACCACGCAGGTGCTGCCAACCCCCTTCACACCAACATGCAGGTGGCAGATTTACACCCTAAAAACAGCCACCCCTGAGCAGCCCTGCCGAGGGGCTCGTGATGCTGCAGGCTTGAGGCCCCTTCCCCGGCCCCTTCCTTCCTCAGAAGGCTCAGAAAATGAAAGCGGAGCCCTCGGTTCCGCTTCCTGCCTCTCGCTGGCCTCACTTCCCGATTCCCTCAGCTCCCAGGCTGCTGCACAGCGAGATGAGCAGCAGTTTAACAATACCAGATGATTTTGGGGTAGGGAAGCATGAAACCCCAGGTTTTAAAGGCTGGGTTTTCAGTTAGAAAGAGAACATTAAACCAGAAAAATAATGATGTTGTATCTTTCCCTCCCTCCTCCAAACTGAAATTTGAGATTTTATCTAAAGGCCATTCTCCACCCATCGTTCCCTGGGTCCTGTCCCTGGTCACGAGAGCAGAGATTGGAGCTGCCCCTCGGGAGGCGCTGCGGCCCCTGGTGAGGTCTGAACTCAGTGTACTCCAGCTGAACAAGCCAAGAGATATGGGCACAGAAGGTGTCAGAGAATCCTGCAGCAGCTGGCAAGAGAAGCAGGAGCTGGGAGATCAGTTCTGCCTGCAACCCTCTCAAGGATGCTGCAGAGCTTGCATTTGGTTGTGATTAATTATTTCGGGTCCTTGTTGGGGGCACAGTGAAATCAGTACAGCAGCAGCTCCACGGGAGGATATTGCCAGCAGAGGAGCCAGAGAAGCAGCAGAAGTTGCAGCCACAGCTGGGGATGCCACAGCTCCCGGGGGTTCCAGGTGGATGCAGCGAGAGCTCGAGAGCAGCGGCAGCACAAGAACAATCCATGACTTGGAGCAGAGCACAGAAAACAGCCCAGAGCCACCTGCAATTCCTCCTCTCCGAGGGCAGAGCTGCTCTTGCCACCCAAGAAACAAACGACTGATGATCGACACCCTTCATATCACACCCCCCACAGCTTCCTTTTGTGCTCCCACACGACCACGGGGCTCCCAGCACCAACCTGCCCTTCAGCTCAGGGAGGGACATTTTCCAGAACATAAGAATCCAAGCCAGCACGGTCATGTAATAAAAGCTGTTCGGGGAAAAAGAAAAATCAGTATGAATCCATATAAATCCATATACATCCATCCCATCCAGATGTCCAGTTCTGGATGAGATACAGAGCACCAGGCAGAGCTCAGCTGCAGAACCAGTGACATGAGAGCAGATTGCTGGATATAAGCAATACACCCACACCCGAGCAGTATTAAAGCCAGAGGACACTGCTCCTGGTTCACACTTTACTACCCCAAAAGAAAGAGCCACAGGCATACAGCCACCCTCTGTAGAGATTTTTGTATTTTATTTGCTTCAGAAGTGGATTTAGAGAGGAAATGTACCTTAAGTCCCCTTCCCCTGGGCCATAAAACACATTAACACGAATTACCGGAAATAAAAAGACAATCGAGGGTCTTTGCTGCATTTCTTTTGTGCTTTAGTCCGTGTTTCGGGCTGATAATTTCTACCTTCAAGGCTCCAAATGTTTTCTTCTCCCAGCCCCTGCTCAACCACCACTACAGGTGGGATTCTTGCAGTGTCCTGTGCAGGGCTGGGAACTGGACTGGATGTTCCCTGTGGGTCTGGGGGGAACATTCCAGTTAAGAATACACACTCTGTATTTACGGAAAGCAGAATTACTATGGAGCCACTTTCTTTTGAGAGGGGTGACCAGGAGGAGAGCCCAGAAGAAACCTGACCATCAGACAAGGCCAAGATGGGAATCTCAAGCAAATATCCCACTGAACACACTGAGGGGAAAGGACAAGAAAGGCATCAACTTTGGGAAGAACATCCTCAAAGTGAAGGTAACAGAGAGTTCCCGAGTTCCTCCTTTGGCAAGGGCAGGATCTGTGGGTTCTAACACACAAGGGGGTGTCAGGAAGCAGCGGGAGGTGCTTTATTCTGGTTCCATGAGACATTTTTGTTCTGAGACAACCGCACTTGATGGCTCTCATCTGTGCTAGCACAGCCCCAGGAGTCACACACGTGCTTGGTTCATGTGCAGGGTTTCTATTGGTTCAGCTGGTCGACCCCCCTCTTCTGATCTGTTCACATTTTACATTGACAAATATTTCAGTGTTTCACTGACAGCAGCTACATCCTGGGAAAAGGCAACTGGAGGCTGCTTGTGGTGAGGGCTGGGGAGGCCAGTTCCTCGAGGGACAGAGTGGCACCCAAACACTGATTAAGTGACAGTGACACCGAAGAGAGAAGCTGCATGAACAGGAAAAAATCAGCCTTTGAGCAAGGAGAACAGATGAATTTTATAGCAGCACTATTTCTGTCTGTTCCTAACACAGCAAGCTGGAAAAAAAAAAATAAAGCCTGAAAGTATCTGGAGATGTGGTTACCCATTCTCTTGTCCTACTCAGGGACAGCAAAGCTTGTTCTGCCCCAAATCACTGCTACAGTCAATGCAAGACCATCCAGATTGCTCCAGTTCAGCTGGGAAGCTCCATTTCTGGAAGGGAGCTCATGGTATCTTCCACTTGTCTGATATCCAGAGGCTTTCCTTCTCCAAATTTTTGCTTTCTGAAAGGACAACCACCAAAACAGGCTTTCATATAAATGATAATTTTATTGTAAATAAAATGATACATTGGCCTGGCTTTGCACTGCAAGCCCCCGGTCGGTAAATAGAGACTACTGGGTCAAGGTCTTCTGCACAATCCAGGTTAAAGCCCTTTCTCCCTGCTTTGCATCATTTATGGTGATAACAAAATCCTTTTCGAACTGCTCCTGGTACACCTACCTTTTCCCTCTTGGTCAGTCTATGCTGATAATTGGTGGCAATGGGAACTCTTTGGAGCAGCTTCAAGTCCTTTGGAACATTATTCCAAATTAGGCAAAAAAACCCCACCCCAAAAAACCCACCCAAACTGATGCAACCTAACTGCCACTAGAATGGGCAAAGATGGGATTTTCTGGAGAACAAGCAAATAACCTGGAATGCACAGAATCGTCACACCAAGACCAAAATGTCACTACTTTGTTTCCTAACTACCTCAGGGACAGCCAAATTCCCCCAGGTTCCTCTCCAATGGGAATCTTGGACATTCTTCTGATTGGTTTTAACTGTTTCGGGATACTGGGACTATGATTAGAAATTCTTTGTCAAACAGAATATTCTCCATTTCTGCAGCACCTTCCATCAGGGATGCCATTACTCAATATTCCCTATATATCCCTCGCTGGAAGGAACAGCAGGAAACCCAACATGACATTTGGAATCAACACAATAGCTTATTGTCAGGCTGGCACTCCTCCTCCACTCTCCCCTAAATGAGTTTATTCCCAGTTTTTTCCTAGTCTGCCAGGATAAAGAGGCCAGACATAATTCAATCTGAGGTATAATTACATTTCTGTCCACTTGAAACTCTTTTGCTACCAGGGCTGTTAAAAGCCCGTGGTATCAATGTCAGCCCCAAGTTATTCATCAGAACAGTGGACTCAGGAATCCAGATCTTCCTTTTCCATAATCAAGAGGGCTGTGAGGAAACAAAGAGGTATTTTGGCTTGGCTCTACTCATTATAAACCATCAGCAAATTCTCTGCAAAACCAGCTGCTTTTTTTCCTTTTTAAATTCATAAAGGCGTCAAATTTATTTCCCCACCTCCCCCCACCCCGTAACAGTCGATATATATAAAAATCACCAAATATGATCTTTTACGATATAAATAAAAAAAAAAAGTATGAGGCATCACCGTTTACATGATGTAAAAAGAGCTAAAAAAGAGCGATATAAACTACATTCATAAAAGTGCATCTCCAAACATACAGGTAATGCTTTGGCTTGTTCCTGTGCCGAACGCGTGGCGCTGGGGCGGCTGCTGGACACGCCAGTCCAAGCTGGCCCCGTGTTCTCTGTCACTGCACAGCTGTTCTTTACTCCCATTGCAGACTGGAATGCAGGGGCTTGCACAGAGGAGGCACATCCAGCACAGGGAAGGGCCGGGGGCTCCGGGGACAGGACCGAGCCCATCAGTCCTGGGTGCTCTTGCTCTGCTCTGGAACCGCCTCCAGTGGCGCAGGTGAGGTAAAAGCCACAAGGTCCTGAGGATTGAGTTGCTTTGACACGTTAGAAGTTACGCCGTTTCCTCATGCCCTATTCTCTCCCAGATCACAGCATGAGGGACAGCAAGAGAAAGACCACGGGAGAAGGTCTGGATTTGGTGAGGACAAGCCAAGGATAGAGGGAAACCCCCGCAGATGTCACCGTGCTCCTGACCCCTGCAAGTGATGGGTAGTGGATGAAGACTCCAATTTTTGGTATATTTAGGTTGCAAGGCTTGAAGAGCTGGGCCCCCAGCAGTGCAGACCCCCCTACTTTTGTCATCCAGACTCCAGGGAGCGTCACACCCTCGCTTCCCCTCACGGCAACAGTGAAGTGCAGGCCAGAAGTCAGGCCAAGGGTCTGGACAATTTGGAGTTGAGTTCCTGGTGGGGAAAAGATCAATAGAAGTGCTCTCACTAGAATTAAATAAATTATGGAACAAGGGCTTTCACAAAAGGGATCCCCTAAGTGCCCACAACTGGGACAGTGCATCCTTGGAGTAGTGCAGGGAGCCTGGAAAGGAAACCAACACCAGCTTTTACTGGTTACACTTTGCTCTGGGTTTGGCACAGAGAAAACACTTCATATTGTCAAAGTTTTTCAGGGCTTTTCGGTGGTTGGGCCTTTTAGGGTTCTTTTTTTCCCACTTTTAATTCAACACAGTATTTTTCATGTGTTCAAGGAGCTTGGTTTCATTAAAACTTGCCTTATCCTGTTATTAAGCATTCACTTAAAAACTTACTTTTACTGCATTATGAAACAATTTTCAAATTTTTATGGGGGAGAAGAGTGGAGGTGTGTGGAACCTTAATATGGTTTCCAATACAAGAGCAGAACACCTTCAGTGTTGCCCTATAAAGCAGTATTTTAGTTAATTAACAGTTGCTTTTCTTAGTTTCAGTTCTCAGAGATAACTTATAATCACTCAATGAATCCCCAGCACTTAAAAACTGCTGGTCTTTCACGAGTGAAATAAAGATTATCAGTGCCTAAATCAGCATAAAGGATTTGAGGCCATCAGGACCTCAGTTCTCAGACTTGTGGTATCTTTGAAGTGCACAATCATTTGGATAGATTTTCCTGGTACCTGCACGGGGATCTCCAGGTAATTTTAGATATTTGCTACAATTTTAAATGTTTTCTCTGGCTCCCGGGTTGACTTGACTCCCACAAAAGCTCATTTAAGTTAGACGATAACATTTTTATGGAACCCTTAAATGACCACTTGCACACCTGTGAAACCAACAACACACAGCGAAGGGTTGAGCTTGATTCCAGCTTCCTGTGCACAACAAGAATGAGTGTCCAGGTAATTCTCCCCAAGAAACCCTCAATTTTCCATTAGGCCATGTGCTCAAAGAAACTCTGAAGTAAATTCCTGGGCACCAGATGGACTATCTTTGGTTAAAAGGATGGTAAAAAGTTACCAGCCAAAGAGATGCAGGAGGAAGCTGAACTCTGCAGAATTCCCTTCCAGAGGGGTTTTGTTTGGACCCAGCAGCCCCAGAGAGAGGAAGCAGGAGCACAGACTTGTTTGGTACGACACAGATCAGACCTTGGAAATTAGCTCCGGATTTTCCAACGTCAGTGGGAGAGCCCTTCCCTCAGGCCCTGGAGTGATTGCATTCTGTTGAAACTTGTCTGATTATCCTGACATTTAGCTGGAAAGACCTCCCTCACCCCCAGCCCCAAATCCACGAGTTCATTATAAAATAACACTATTCACATACTTTTGAATCAGTATTTTCTGAACACCTTCAGATGCTGAATACTCAAGAAGAAAAATATACCATACTATAGCGAGCGCATGCTCCATGACACATGGCTTTTTACTGGATTCAGGTACTGGAGACGCCTCTGGAGCCCCAGCAGGGGAAAACCAGGGACTCCCACAGACAGAGCTGGTCTGGAGGCTGGTGCATGTTTCTGTTTTGCTGAAGAGTGGAGCTCTTCCAGTTCCCACTTGGGTTCAGATTTTCTCCTATGTTCAACCAGTGAGACGCTTGTTAGATTCCCATTCCTGGGCCTACAGAAAACACGCAGCCAGCTGCAACGTCACATCCAGGTAACTTGGGGCAAAAATGCAGCTCTGCTTGGACAGCTGTTGGCAGGATGAACATCAGTCCAGCAAACGAAGGAATCAGGCACGAGAGCAGACCCTAAGTTCCTTGGCAGAAATTCCCCAAAGGACTAGGCCTAGCTGAGTTGGCATTTTGAAGATGCAGCACCACAACGGGCCGTTGCAACTAGACCAGACAGGGCACGGAAAGCCCGGCAGGAGCTGCGAGCAAGGGAGGTAATTCAGTACTGGAGCTGTGCAAACTGGTGTCTGAGCAGCTCTTCAGCAGAGGGTCTGTGCCTGGCTTCCACAAAGATCTGCTTTAGGAAGTCCCGGCAATGTTCTGATATGTGGGAGGGGAGCTGGGGGTTGGTGGGCTGGGTGGCGATTTTGAAGATTGCTGCCATGGCTTCGTACTCGGCCCAGGGGGGCTTCTCTGTCAGCATTTCCACCACGGTGCAGCCGAGGCTCCTGGGAAAGCACACAGGAAAAACCACATGAGAATTCACCCAATAATGCCCCGTGCTCAGGGAGAGCTCCCCAGCAGCCCACAGAGAGGTCCAGCTCTGGAAATGGCTCCTGGGAGGGTTGTGCTCGGCAAACCCCGCGCGTGCCCCGACACGGAGCCAGAGCTGCCAACAGCTGCTTTTCCTTCCAGGAGAGCAGGGAAGTGCTGAGTCAGGGGGGCCGGTCCCACTGCCTGGGAAGTGCTGTATGTCCTGCTCCCCCCTTTGCTCAAATTCTCCTCTCAGGAAACATTTGTGATAACAGGGGACAAGAGGTGCCCGTGGGAACGTCCCTGAAGGCACCGTTTGACCTCGGTGGTACTTCAGGTGCTGCTGCTACTGTCGTAACTCAAAGGCACCTAGAGAATCACAGGATGGTTTGGGTCAGAAGGGACCTTAAAGCCCATCCTGTTCCAACCCCCTGCCATGGGCAGGGACACCTTCCACTAGACCAGGTTGCTCAGAAGCTCAACTTGCTGAGTTGCAAGGTAGGAAACAGACTTTTTAACACTCAAGGTTCAGTGAATCAGAGCTCGTTGACCCACAAAGCCATTTCAGCAAAATCCCTTTTCAGTCACAGCCTCGAAATGCCCACGTTGAGGAAAAAGCCAACCTAATAATATCTCCACTTCACAAGAAACCAAGCATCAGTCAAAAAATAATTAAAGTCATAACAGTTCCAAACTGGGAAGGCAGTAAGTTAAATCCCTGTGGGACAGATGCATCGTTACCTTAAGGAAAAATTCCTTGTAAAGTTAATGGGGCTCTGCAGGCTACCTCAGGGCAAGGACGTGATTCTGGGGACATGGCTGAGCCACCTTTCTGAGGCGACGTGACTCTAACACCTTCCCAGGGAAGATGGTTTCTGTGGCACTGCACTGATTGGGGTTTACTCAAAAAGGATTAACTGCTTCCTCCAGGCCACAGATTAAGTAAAAGCCATTAGTGAATTTTTAATATCCAATCCTGTGTTTTTATCACATCTTTCATTAAAAAGGCAAAACTGCCTCCTCTACCTTAAAACTAAACCTTCTTTTGAGGTGAAAAGCAAGGAAAAGACATGTTGAGAGGCAGACTTGCATCAATTGCCAAGACAAGGAAGGAAAGGAATTAAATGCAGTGAATATGCAAGAACTGATTTCTTGACAAGGTTTAAAATCCAACGTGAAAATTTTACAGTTTTCCAGCCATTGCAGACTTACTAGAAGAGAGTACAGAAAATGCAAACCATGTGTGCTGAAGTGCTGGGGGTTTGCTCAAAAGCAAGCAGGGATATATTATTGTTTAGACTGATTTATACCGTTTAAGCAGATCCGGTTTCTTTAAGATATTCAGCAAACAGCAGGAATGTTTTTCATGTCAAGTCACTCCAGCAATAACAAATAGCTCACATATTCTGCTATTTAGGAAAAAGAAAACTGGAGAGGGGCCTGCAGCAGTGGCACAGAGCCAGGTGGATGGATTTGTTACGTTTCTGAGCCTCTGGGCCATACATATCCACCCTGGGACCAGCGCTGCACTGGAAAATTCTGACCCCCCAAAATAATGACTGGGATTGTAGGAACTGGAGCCTGGCCAACAGCAGCGACTCTTTGATGGGAATGGACCAATGTCAGCACCAAGAGGAAATCCACAACTGCACCAACCCAGGGGGAAGGGCACGTGCTTCACTCTCTCCCCAAGCATCCCAACTGGGAGAGTCTGCAGGACTTAACTCTTTGCAGACGAGACACGTTTCAGCTGCGTTTCCACTCGCTGCTTGTACAGGAAACAGGCCCTGCTTTACTGTGGAGGCACAACCAGACCTTTTGTCCCTGTTGCTTACTTAAGTTTTATAATCTCACCTTTTTAAGGCCTCCAAAATTAACATTTTGGCACAGGACCATTTTGCTCTTTTGACAGAGGCTATTCCCTAGCTATGCCAATAATAGCACAGCTACAGTTTCCATTCATGCAGATCATCTCTGATCTGACCTGGATCTTTTCTGTTATTCCAGGTTTGGGCATCTTTCCTTTAAGGCTAAAATTCTATTAATTTCCAGTACGTTTTAAGCATAACTCTCATTTTATAACTAAATGAATGGGCTCTCCCTAAACAACCTTCAGTTGCTCTTCTAAGAGATATCACAGAACCACAGAATATTCTAAGTTGGAAGGAACCCACAAGGATCACCATCCCAACTCCTGGCCCTGCACAGGACATCCCCAAGAATTCCACCAAGTGCTTGAGAGCATAAGAAGGATGAAAACATTGCACCAGCCAGAAAGCAAAAGAACAGCTACCAGTGTGAGGGAGGAATGAGTGGAAACTGTTTCTGAAAAACTAAAACTGCTCCTGAAAAACCAAATGAGTAGTTGGGTGTTAACACTGCAAAATGCAGCCTGCAGAAGATCATGTCTTGAGTTCAAATCAGTGACTTCGATTCTCCTAAAACTTTTCATCTAGACAAGATGTGAATTTGGATATTCAGATGACAGAAGGTGTCTGTCTTATCTGGCTCCAGGAAAGCTGTGAAGTGATGTATGGACAGCAAGTTAAAGGCTCACCACACGTCCGCCTTCCTCCCGTAGCCTTCCCCGCTGATCACCTCCGGGCTCATCCAGTACGGAGTGCCCGTGACGGAGCGGATGCCTGTCCCAGACATACAGATTGTCTGCAGCCGTTTGCTGGCCCCAAAGTCCCCAAGCTTCACATTCCCAGCAGAGTCACGGAGAATATTGGCACCTGGACAGAAACAAAAAATGAAGACAGCTGTTTTCATGCAATCCAGCTGTTGGATCCGCAGCCTAGAGAACAATATCCAACCCCAAATACCCGTGCTCATGGTATGGCTCTTTCCCCATTAAGCCTCAGGTGACCTGCTAAACATCATTTCTTTAATTCAGGCTGTAGACAAGCCAATTGCTAATGGCTGTAAATGGGAAAAACTTCAGGGAAAAACACAAGGAAGTGAAGGGGGGAGGGAAATGAGAGCTGAGTCAGCATCAGCATTGTTACAGTGCCTGTAAACAGCTCAGCCAGCCTAGCAGGGCCCCCAGGCTACGGGCTGAGAGAGAACAGAGTTGTGTAGAGGATTTTATTGGGATGCTGCTTTGGTGAGTGCAAGCATTGCTTTCTGGTCAGCTGGGTAACAGATGTAGCCAATTAAACCGCTTTGAACTCCTACAATAAACAAGTCAATCTCCACTTTACTTGGTCAGAGGTCCTGAACACGAAGCACCAGGGAAAAAGCAAACTTTAGAGCTTAGGTTTTATGTGGACACAAACTGAGGTTTAGACACCAAAACCAATTCTTCCTCCAAAGCTGCAATGAGATCAAGAACCCCATTGCTGCCATTATCTGGTACGTGCCCACGTGAAACCCTTCTGCTCTCAAATTGAGTGCACTTGTGCTGGGAGAGTTCTTTCCCCTTGCCCACTGCTCTCACCCTTTATGTCCCTGTGCACAATCATGTTGCTGTGAAGGTACGAGACGCCCTCGAGGATCTGCCGGGTGTATTTCCGGGTGACGTTTTCCGTGAGGGCCCCGTACGCCTTCAGCTGGTCTTTCACTGACCCCTGCAAAAAGCAAACAGAAGGGATTGGCAAAGAAGTGACAAAGCACAACTCTTGCAGTGTCCATTCAATTCCCACAAGCCCTGGGTGTTATACACCCAACTGGGCCAGCAACGAACTCTGGCTGAAGCCTTTCTGGGAGGCTCTCTGAGCACCTTGCCCTAAGAAGGCCTTTTGAAGAACAGCAAGGACAGGCTTCAAGGCAAAAACAGCTTCAGGAGGTTCTGTCTGCTGGTACAACTAGTTGTGAAGACAAGCAGTAAAATAGTCCAGCAGACTAATCTGGGTCAAAAGCCTCCCTTTTTGGAGAGTCAGTTTTAGCCTCACTTGCTGTACCATGATTCTGCTAATTCAGTTACCAGCATTTACATGTTGGCCCAAGTCCTTTGAAGTACTTTGGAAGAACAAATTTAGACTGAAGAAAAGAACTGGCTTTAGTGACTATTAAAGAGAATATAGAATAAAAAGAATAATTTCAAGTATGAGACACTTAAGGAAAAAAACCAAAAAGGTTATTTGGACATAAATAAAATGAAAGTGGTGGCATTATCTACGCCAGTGAGAAGGCGTAGCCCGAAGAGGGTCTGAGGTGGATGACATGGTTAGGGGGATCACAGCAATTAATAAACCAAGTAACAAACCCAGCCATCTCCCTTTCTGATCCCTGACTGTGCTGCTCTTACCCCTGGCATGTACTCCATGAAGATGGTCAAGGTCTTCTCTGCTCGATCCCTTAAGCAGCCATAATACTGCACAATACGTTCATGCTGGAGATTCTTCAGCAGCTGAATTTCACACTCCAGGGCACTCACTTCCTATGGATGTTGAAGGAGAAAATAAGATTGCAGCCCCGGGAAATATACAATAAATATAAAAAATAATAAATTTGTCATGTCACTGGCAGGATGAGACCACTACTACACTGAAAAGTGTAATCCATGACATCGGTTTATCTGCTTCTTGGAAAAGGCAAACATTACCAGGGCTTCCTGTTCATTTTTACTGTATTATCTGCAGGTAAGTGTTGGTGTGGAAGCTTTGATAGAACACAGGCAGTATCATACATGGATTTAGTACCAGAAAAACTTTGTTTCTTGCCTTGGTTCTGTCAGCTGCATGGCTTTACCCTGAGTGGCTGAAAGGATTCTTCGCCAACACAGGGATAACCTCACTTCTCTCACTAAGCTGAGGGCAGGGAGTGTTAATTATGAAACAGCTCTGAATACAGTTACAGAACTGGAACCTCAACCCACTGGAGAGCAAAACAACAGGTGCTGAGAGTTGCTAAGCTTCTGTCACCCAGTTCTGTTCTGATTCACACTGATGATTTACTGGAATCAACCCTAAAAACAGCTTCCTCTCCTATTTACTTCAAAGAATCTGCAGCTCTGCACATGAAACTGATCCTTTGCTTTGCTCTTGCCACAGACAACAGGATATCACAGTGCAAAGGCAAAGAGGTTATCCAACAACTTCAGATGGAATCACAGACGTTTGTTGCTCAGAGAAAGTATCAGGTTCTTGCTGAATCCAGGGATTGAACAGGAAGAACATCAAAGGCATGAGGATTTATGGAAAAAGGAATAATGTTTTCTCCCAAATTAGTCCCATTTAACTCTTTCCAGCCCTGCCATGGGAAGGTGTCAGGTTCAGCTCTCTTACTCTGGGAAAGGATGCAGAACCTTAGAGCAAGAACATGGATGTCGTAGGGACACATGGAACCAGAGGAAGCTGCTTAATCAGGCCAAATAATAGTTAAAGGTTTGGAGTTTCAGTGCCTTCAAAATATATTCCAGCCTGTTCCTCCTTGGCTCAGAGTTACTGTCTGATTTACAACAGAGACATGGTAGAACTTCCCAATTTAGGACATATCTTGGCACCAATATCCCATATAAAATCAGAATAATTAAATCTTCGTGGATCAGTTATTCTAGCTCAAAGTGAATTTATTCAATATTGGGAAAGTGGTACATTGTTAAAACACTAGCAAAGAACCCAAAAGCCATTCCAGCTCTATCCCCTGTGCAGGGAGTTGAGTGCTGTCCTATAATTTCAAGGTGCCCGTCCCGTCTCCACCGTCTCTAAAGTGTTGTCCCATCACTCTTCTTGATTAATTTACACCCCGTAACTCAATTTGTTTTAAGGACACAGAGAATTCAGAAGTGAAATTTGGTAATTAATGCACTTGATACAGGGTATACCATATAAACCCAGAAATGGGTTTTGCATGTGCAAGCAGCTTTTTTTGTCCAAAAAAGAAAAAAAAAAAACCCTCTCCTCTTGCTAGGTTTAGTTTCATTCACATCTACGTCTAACCAGGAACACAGGGCAGTCTAGTATTCCTCAAGTAACCTGGCAACAAACCAAAAAGCTGAGAAGGGAGAGCCAAGAATGAAACCAGAAAATGGATTTTAGTTTCAGGCTGAAGTTAGTAAGACAGAAAAGTAATTTTTAAGTGACTCCTATTCTTCTCCACATGACTTGAAACCTTAGTACGAACTAAATAAGATGCCAGCTTTCAAGGACAGACAGAGAGAGACATTGTACAGGATCTTACAGGATTTTAGAAGCTGAGATAAGAATTACCTTGCTTGTTTCAGGGCTCTCTGGATCAAACTGGACCTGCTTAGCTGCAAGTTCTCTGCCCGTGTCCACGTCGTAGCACAGATACACGCGGCCAAAGGCACCCTGGCCCAGCAGTTTTCCTCTGCGCCAGTTTATTGGAGCACTTGGAGCTAAAAGAGAACAGTAATAATTTCTCTTTTCATTATACTATTTAAAAACAAGGGTGGGCTTTTCAAGGACCAATCTCCGTCATAGTGGGATTGAACCAGGTGTTCTGTAATCGAATAAACATGAGGAGCTCTCCCAGAGTAAGGAATTAGCGGCAGAGCTCTGAACAGAATCCAACCATCCAGACTCTCAGGATCTGCTGACTGGTGTCCCATTAAAATGGCACCACGAAACATTTTGCAAATGTGTTTTACAGACAAGTTATTCAATGGGATTGGGGAAATTTCATTCCACCAGCAGGTGAATTCTACAAAATCACTGCCTTAAGAGATGATGCAGCAACTAAAGAGCAGCTTCCAACCCTTGATCTGTAGTTATCACATGCATCAGATGAAGAAGAGCTGGATCAGCCTTGCTAAATCAATCCCAGCCAGCTGGGAATGACTTAAGCTTCCGGGACAACTTGAAGGACATTATTCTGAGTTTCTTTGCCAGGCTAGCTTGGGGTTGCTTCTGTGGGAAGGATTTCACTGCAAGGCTCCCTCTAACCAGAAAGATTAGAAGTCCTAATTCCGTACTAGAGATTGATAAAGTAGGGGCCATGTTAGCACAGGTATCTTCTTTACCTGCTGAACAGTCAGACCTAATAAAAATATCCATGAGACTCAGGTAAAGCAGCATCTCCAACAGCCCAGCAGGAGGTTCCATCCTCAGGGCATTAGGAGTCCTCACATTCCATAAGCAGCAGTCTCCTGACACAGAGATTAATACCTGAGGCCAGTTTTTCAGACTGCCCTTAATCCCAAAGCATATTACTCAAAGACCAGAGCTTTAGCTCCAACTTCGAAAGCAACACGACCAGATTCCTGCAGTGCAATGCATCCAATTATGTTGTATCTAACAAGGAACTCTAAAAACAAAGACAGGAACCAGCCATCTGGACAGTGCGAAAATACAGAAGAGCTGAGAGATTAGCTTTGCCATGTCTAATTTAATCAGATTTACTGCCAGTCGGTATTTTAGTGTGTTCCTTACTCTGCTACAAGCTTACTCTTCATTTTAATCCTTAAATTACTGTATGGGATATCTGAAGTTCACCAATAACAACTTATGTTCCATCTCTTTTTTTTTTAATAACAGAAAGTTGTCCAACAAAACAACTCAAGGATGCCATTAATACAGAAGTAAACCCTTCTACTAAGGAGCAAGTGAAATACATACAGCTCTCAGCTAGTAGAATAACTGTAACCCAAAAGCCTGACTGCAATTGTTAACGTGGCAAGAAAATAAACAAGCTTGTCTGACTGTTTTAAGAACCCTGTAGATCATCTAGATCAAGCAAGTTTTTTTTTTTACTTCTTAGCTGAATTTGCAATGCTTTCCTAAGGAAAGGCCAGCTCCCAGAAGAAATCTGAGAAGCAAAAGACTTGCCTTGTGGGTGTGACAAACAAGTCTCAAAGCACAGCCAGGGAACGATGCAGTTCTAATGGCTTGTTAAAGCCAGGTTATGGCAATGTATTGGGTCTGGAGCTCACCCTTAGAGCCTTCCTTGCCCACAACCTGGAAGCATTTCCCCAGTTACCCCAGTGAGTGCCTACATTTGGTGGGAATGTTCCTCTCCTGCACTCCAAGTGCGTTTTCGCTGTCGGCGCTCCGGAGGCGGCCCCGGGGGTCCAGGTACTGCAGTGCCAGGCCCAGGTTTTCTCCGTTGGTGCTCAAGGAACGACTCGAAGGCACCAAGGTGAAAAGATTCCCTTGGTGACGCCGTATCCGTGGAAATGTCCTCCGGCCTGGGAGAAAAGGTAACATTTTTAAATAAATGCTTGCAAGTGGAACGTAATGGCTGAGGGTTGAGCAGCAGCGAGAAGGGAGAGAAACCCCATGTTCTGCTCTGTTCCCATGGAGCAGAATCTACAGCCAAACAGACGAGATGCAAAAATGTAACAGCTCAGGGCTGATGCTGCCTGAGTTCAGTACAGCTCTGGATCATTCCCAAAGCAGAAGGCAGAGAACACTTTGTAATGCCCTCAGTGCTGTAAGATCTAAACTTACCTTCCAAAGGAAAAATCTGGTTTACAGGCTCTGAGCACAAGCTCCAAGTTTTGTAAACAACTACATACAAAATGACTTTCTAGATAACGTGCCTGGACTTGCAAATAAAAACCATAAACAAAGATTGTGCCAACTTACACCTCATGAAATTCTGAGAGATTAATTTGCATAAAGCCATCTGACAAGCAGAGATGTAATTCTTTAAGTCTTTGCTATATTTAAAAGACCCAGAAGCAAGTCTGCAATGCAAATTAGCAAAGCATAATGAATCTCTGCGGTAGGAAACTGCTTAAATAGGGCCAAGTCTAACAACTATGTCCACAATTCCCTACTCAGCCGGGATAACCCCAGAAAGGACAACGGAAACAAAGAATTACAAAGCAAACAAAGAATTACAAACAACCATAATGGGTTTCCATGAAAATGTGGCATCATGCACATCAAGCCCAGGACTAATTGCAAGGACCAGGGCACTTCCAGGCTCTCCAACTAGGAGTTACACTCATGTGTAGAGGTTGCCATTGCCTCACCTTCTTTTTCCAGCCCGGAATGGGAGGTCTGAGACCAACTCACCATCGTTGTAGTCCTTGTGCTGCATGGAGACGTTGTAGCGCCGAGGGTAGGTCCCACCTTTGCCCGCTTTGTCGTAGATCTGATTCTCACGGTCTGGAAGGAGAAGCAAAGACAAAAGTGAGGCTCCTTCAAAAAATATAACTTCTAATCACAGAATTTTCCTGTAACAGCAGGTTTTTAGGAAGAGGCAATAAATAACTTCATAGCTTTTCCATCAACATAGCCCCAGTTCTTCTATTTATACAATCCCAGCAAGCAGGGAGGGCGGCCAGCCAAGAGCAGAAAATGTCTGGATCAAATAACCTTTGTACCAAAGACATACCTGAGAACTCCTGTCTATTATCAGGAAAGCTTTGTGCCCTTGACATCCGTGACTTCCGAAAAGAAGGACTATTAGAGAAAGAAGGCAAGAATAAGTTTTGCTGTCTACCAGAGCAAAACCTACAAGGGCTTTAAATATATGCAAATACATTTGAACACTGGGTTCTCAAATCCCTGTCCCTGCAAAGATTTCACACTGCATCTGCAAAGCTAAAGCCAGGCTAAGGCCCCAGCTAACCAGACTATTTCCCAGTGTGGGCACTCAGCCCTTCTGTGCAGTTTAAGCCATTTATTCAGTGTTTCCCCAGTCTGTGGTACAAGACTCAGTGATTCCTTCAGACGTGAGAAGTGGAAGGCTAAAACCAAGGCTGAGAGGAAGAGGAAAACAAGGCATCACTTGCAGGACAGTGCCCACAGGGCAGTAAAGAATGGAGATGCCTGCTCCTGTGACTCATCACAAGGGGCGAGAGCTCCTCTCATGAAAACTTGGGTGCACTTTCCTCTCTCCAGCAGCAGATGAGCCTGAACACAAACAACCCTATTTCCAACCCTCATGTTTCTCCCCAGTAAGCAGAGCTCCTCCACAAAGCCTAAGTATGGCTCCTAAGTTGGCACAAGGTCTTTAACCTCTCTTAAGAGATTACACAAACTCAATCTGTGCCAAAGCTGTGCTCTTGGCACCTTTTCTTGTTACCCAGCGTACGTGGAGCAGCCTCATACAGCTTTTAGACTCCAAAGGAGATTCCCATCACACAAAGAACAGCAGCTTCCCCAGATGATGCCCACTCCTACAACAAATAACCAGGAAGGCTTTTTATTTCCTCTCCTTCAGTAAGGGCAGAGAAAGGGGAGAGAAGGACAGGTAACAAATCAGCAATGCTCCCTCAGTAGATAAATGCATGCACACACAGAGTTAACTGTAAGTGCTTCCTTGTGACTCCAGAAACTGGAGGAAGTGAACAGCTACAAATCCAAACCTCAAGCGCTTGACATAAAAGCATATGTTACCTATAGAAATGAGCTTGAAGGAATCTTAAAAACACACCACGCTCAAGTCCAATATTACAGGTGCTGGGAAGCCACAGTTGCTATTCAAGTTAATAGAACCTCTGGCTGCCCACCAGCACCTCAAGCAGCACCGTCAGCAAAGAAAGGGAAGAAAAAGATCTGGAGCATCAACCTACAACAAACTCTTCATTAAAGAAAGAGCCCCCCATTTACCTCTGAAATTCATTTTGTATCTTGCAGAACATAGCAATCTAGTGCAATGATCTATTTCTGTAGCCTTAAAATAGTTTGGGTTATTTTTTTCTGTTGTTTTATTTTTTAAATGAACAAGTAGAGCCTTGTCTAAAAGAGATTTAAATACCCTGCAGCCAGATGTTCTCAGAGAGGCAGTTCCACACAGGCTGCTCACTTCAGAATTTTGTATTTATAACATAAAGCCACTGAAGTACCAGTTTGTTGGCCTGTGGTTGTGCCAGAAAATAACACAGCCTTAAGACACAGTCAATGCTCTTTAAGAAATACACTGGGATATAGGTAGGAAGTAAGTTCTTGCTTCCCTCCAAGAAAATGTATGATATAGAAAACAGGTTTTTACGTAAGTACAACTGGCATTTCCATCTGAGCACGCATGTTCTCACCAGTTTGTACATTTGTATCTGTCTGCTCACCTGTCCAAGGACTGGCAGCTTCCTGACACCGAGTTTTCAGCACTGCTTAGAGGGTCCAGCATCTGCAACACAGGAGAAACCACACAGCAACATCAGTGCAGTCCAGGGCCCAGGAGAGGCTGTGCCAGAGGAGCAGAGCCCACAACTGCCTGCCTTCAGGATGTCCAGCTGAAGAAGGGAGCCTAAGCCTACTTAAATGTACAATTTTCCTTCATCTCCCACAGAAATTAGGTTAATATAAAATCTGAGGCACTGCTTTAGTTGTTGAAGGACTCTGCTGTGAAAAATGCAAGCTTTAGCCAGCCTTGTGCTGCATTTTGATCCCAACTGGCTCCAGGAACAGTCTCTGCTGGTACTGCTGCCTCCACCTGCAAGTCGCCCTTTGGCCTCACTTCCCACTTTTTTGAATGGAGAGCAGAGTTTCAAAAGCAAGACGGTCACACAAACGTGGTAATAGGAAACCTTATCACATGTGTGACAGCACCAAAACTGCTCAGTCAGAGGTGGAGGGGCAATGCCCAGAACAGGCAACTGCTTCTGGCAGCCCAACAAAGGCTTTGAACTCATACAGCTACAATTTAATTGCAATTAAATGCACAAAGCAGCACTTTTAGCATCCCAGAATGATTTGGGTTGGAAAGGACCTTAGGGATCATCCAATTCCACTTCCTGCCATGGGCAGGGACACCTTCCACTAGACCAGGCTGCTCCAAGGTTGCCCTTGGACACTTCCAGGGATAGGGCAGCCTCAACTTTCTGGACAACCTGTGCCTCACCACCTAAAGGTGTTGACGCGACCACAGCCAGTGAATATTTGGGAAAGAAAAAGAGGGCCCAGATCCCAGCAGAATCCCTTAACGGCTGGACTTAGGTTGCAGCCTCACGCTCATACTCACACACTGCTCGCTGGTCTCTGGGATGAACTCCCCCTCGCTGTTGATGCTGGTGTAGGAGCCCTGGCGGGCGATGCGCTGCTGCCGCTCCGGCACGTACCCGGGCGGGGGTGAGCTCCGGCCGGTGTTCTGGGAACCTGGGACAAGGACACCGCTTACACTGCTGCTGGCTGGCTCTGCACGTGTAACAAACCCCAGATGTCTCCTCTAACACCAGCCCTCTATGACCACAGTAATTCCAGAGCAAACCCTACGGTCTGCACAAACGTGGAACCAGGAAAACCAAATTGTTTGGTGTGCACCTGTACTGATGTTTTAGAAGCTACATGATTGATGCTGAAGCTCCTGACAAAGCAGTCACCTATTTCTAACCTCTTCTGCTCAGCTTCCTGAGCATAATTTCAGCACCTCAGGGAAGGCAGGATTCCAGGAATCCCTGGCTTTTGGGCATGAGCTCCACTGCTAATCTCCATTAAACAAAACACTTGTCAGGGCAACCACTCTTCTGTCTTAATTATAAATTTGCATCAATTACGGTAATTTACTTTGAGTGACAGCACATTCCTGCTGGTCATTATCAGCTGAGCTAGTTATACTGACACCCAGCAACTTCAGTATCCCATGGGAGCACCTTTGGATATAACCCCCCAATTTCTGTGTTACTGCATGAAAAATAAAACTTTACAGTTAGTTTGGGCCAAGCCACTGTTTTGGAGGCCAACTCTGCAATTCCTGTTAATTAGATGAGACAGCTAAAGGACAGAAAGTATGTTTAGAGGTCAAAGGATGAGAAAAGCAGTTTAATCATCTGTTAGTGGCACTACCTAAAGAGTTTCTCTTGTGCTACCTACTGAGAGAAACTTCATCCTTAGGGTTTATTTTTTCCTTGCAAATCTCAAAGAAGATGAAACTTTAGACACAGAAAGAAAAAAATCTCCTTTTTGCAGTGACCTATCCACCTGCAGCTGCCACCAGTTCCCACTGTGAGCTCCAAGAACTGCTGTGGTCCAGCCAATCTGCTTGAGGTCACCCATGAAGTCAGAGGCAGCAGGTGAAGATCAGCTCTCAAGTTGTGTTCCTTACAACACTGTCTTTAATTAACTGTGTGTACTCAGGTGCTAGGAAAGATGGGTAAAGATCAGCAAATATTCTCCCAAGGAAAGTATTTTCTATAGAAATTGTTGTAATAAAGAGCAAAGGCAAAGAGCTGAGAGAAGTGAACTGAAAAGCAGAGCACACACCTTGGAGAAGGCTGAAAAACAGAGCACACACCTTTGAGGGGGCTGAAAAGCAGAGCACACACCTTTGAGGGTGCTGCAGAAGGAAAATGAACAATGCTGGCATGGCTTAGAGTGCAAGGGGGGTGAACTACATAACAAAAGGGGATTAACAGAATCATAGGATCATTAAGGCTGGAGAAGACCTCCAAGACCATGAAGCCCAAGATTGTCAAATCCACAATCTACTGCTCAGAGCTACCATCTGACTTCCCAAGCAGCTCTCGGGGCTCACGTGCTGTTTGGAGCCGTTTGGAGGGGGTGGGATAACCCCGGAGCGTGTGTGGCTGCCCCAGGCCCAGGAGCACTTTCACTCCTTCCGACAGTGCCACGGCCAGAGCGAGCCCAGGGCCGCTGGCACTGGCCCAGCTGCTGTTGTGGAAAGGCCCCATCCCTGGGCAGGAAAAGGAAGTCGGCACTAAATCCATGTATATCAAAGGAAGTGAGTGGAAAAAACACAAGCCCTGCCAGAATGCTTAGCAACCTTTTCTTTTTTTTTCTCTTTTAAATAAAAGTTATCTTTACTTCCAAAGCTCTGAACTGGTGATAGCAGGCTCAAGGCCCTTTGGAGCTCAGGAACCACACAGGTCCCTCACCTGCTTGCAAAAAGCTTTTGTTGAACACTGCTTTGGACTTTAATTGCATGATGCGGTACGAGTTGGACAGAGTCTATGCCTGAAATACCAGGAAACAGGGCACATTTCTTTTCCAAACCTAAGGTAGGAAAAGAGAAGGAAGAAGAAATGGATGCAAGACCGAGGTATTGCCAAATGACCAGCAGACCTCTGAGAGAACCGGAACTCTTCTGGACCTCTTCATAATGTAACAGTCTAGTACTTCGACACATTCAGAAAATAAAACTAACGGTTTCTTGACTGCTGAATGACAAGCTATTCAGAAATTATCCATAAGCTGGGATAAGAGGAAAGAGTGTGTAACTGGGATATAGAAGGGGCCCCTTATTACTATACAGTTTACCCATGACAGACACTCGCTACAGTCTGTTGGCTTTGGCACCATTATCTGGATACCTCAGAATGTCAGTAAAGGAGAAATACATACATAGATATATTTTAAATAAAATGTTTTTGGCATTCAATTTGTCTTTAAAAAAGAAATGTGGTGTTCAGACGTGCATGGATACCACTGCCTTCTCAGGACCAAGGAATGCTGCTCTTTTTATGCATATTAACTTCAAACTAGGAAGGACGAGAAAAGTCTTTTTGTCTCCGTTTCAGCCACGTACTTCACAAGCTTTCAGCACTTTTGTTTGCTGCTTCATAAAAGCAAACTGTACAGAAGGGATCGGCAAACTCTCCACAGGACACAACAGGTTTGTTAGCCAAGTCCCACACTGAGAACTACTGGTCTAGTTCACAAGTTCTTCCCTGAGCTCGTTCTCCCAGTTACCTTTGGTCAGAATAGTGTGGATACAACTCTGGTTTGGGTCCCCCAGTATGGAGACTGTTGTGGTTTAATCTTGATTTATTATTTGATACTTTGCACTGCAAATACTGATCTAAAATCATCTAATAATTCTGCCTCAAGTTTACAGAGTTAATGAAACTGAAGCACTCCTTTGCCACAGAGAAGAACTTGCAAACAAACCAACTCTGACATTCACAGCTCCTGGTGCTGCCCTCGTGACTTGCATCACCTGTGCTCTGAGGCATTAGCTCTGACAAGCCCCAAAATAGCTGTCGTAACAAACAGAGTCATCCTCTGCTTCTGTTTCCAGCAAAATTTACCTTCTCTCATTTCTGAAGCAGAAATATTTTACACAGAGCAGAATTTCACACACTGGCCTTCACACTCTCACCTTCCTCCTGCACTTTCACTGCTCACTGAGCCTCACACCAAGGAGTCAAATCCTAAACCACAGACTTTTTTGGGGTTTTTTGGGCCCATAAATCCTGGAAGGTGTTTTACATGTTTTAGTTTTTCATACAAAGGTTAACAGCTTTGAGCATCCTTCAAGAACACATTTGAATTCTGTTGCGCAGTCATACAGAAGGTTGTAACACAGAAATTAGGAGAAATAAGACAAATCTGCAGAGATGGAAGTCAAAAAAATTACAGAAGTCTTACACGGACCTTTCCCCTAAACAGGAGTTCACTGAGCTAACAGAAACCCAAAGAAATGAGACAAAGGTACATGTTACTCTGATTTTTTTCATTATCTTTTGTGCACCTCTGATTTTGTCTTGTGCTCTACTCAAGTGATAACTCCAAGAGTGAAAGTTTAGGCAACTCAGAATGTAGGACACTAGCTCGATATGCAGTAGTAATTCCGAGTAAAATGCTTGATTACAGGAGTCAGGACACATTCCAAAGCCCGACATAAAAAAAATCAAATCTAGGTTTCATGAACTGAAATTGCCAATCTAAATAAAAAGCTTAATGGACTCACGTCAGCTTTCCAAATTTCTAACCACAATGGCTCTGGCTTTAGGACATCCCCTTTAACAGCTCCTCAGCTGTTCCACAACTTAGCAAGGAACTTTGAAACATTCTATTGTAAACATATTAAGAGCTTTTGAAAATGAACTGCCTTGTCCTAGAATAACCTTTCAATTTCTCATGGCTCTCCTAAATGCTGTACCATAAACACTAGTGCCCAAAAGATACATTTCAACAAACAAAAACAAACAGAAGTGGCAAAAATACTCACTGACAGACAGATGCCTACTTCTGGGTTCTGGCTGCTGATAGGGTGTGCTCACATCCCCGACAGATTGGGAAGTTTTAATCCTGACTTGCTTGGGCAGTCCAGAATGGGGCGAAGAACTGGTCTGTTGGGTAAAACGAAAAGAATAAAACAAAACAGAATGAAGTGAGATGAAGGAGATTGAGCAGCCTGGCCACAGTTTCAAATATATTATGCTTAGTACCAAGAAAGTGCTGAGCAACAGTTTCACAGCCCAAAATCTTATTAATTCAGAAAACACAAACAAAAAGGCAGCAAAAGAGCAAGGTTTACAGTTATGGTGTAGAACAGGAGTCAAAGAACTAGAACAAGCTACTGTGCAGCTTAACTCAAGTGCACGATTTGCAGGCCTCAGTGTCTGGCACCACCAGGTACCTGTAAAACACGAGGGGCTCCTGTCACCCCCTGAGGCCAGGACACAGAAGGACCCACAATTTCCATCAGCCACCTTGGCTGGCAGAGGTAAGTTCTGAATCTTGCACTGTTTCAGAAGCAACCTGACTCCCCACAGCCTTTAAAAAGTAAATTCATAATTCAGACTGACTAAGTGAAAACAAATTCTGGAGAGTTTAATAGCACCAACAGTCTGGAGATGCCAAGATGAATTTATTCATCCTTCCCTGAACTTACATAGCTATTATCTAATTAAAGATCATTTTTCCAGAGAGCCCTAATTTCATTCAAAGCAGGAAGAGGAATGAGACACGTGGAACCTCCCCCAAGCCAATGAGATCCTGTGTTAAAGCAGGGGCTCAATACCTACAGACACTTTCAATTTTAACCTTGACCCAACACACCTGGTTTTACAAGCAGGTGTAATATTCCCTTCCTCTTGAGTTACAGAATTTATCTTATTTGAGAAGAACATAACCAAAGACACTTCAGGGAAATAAATTCTGACTTCTGAAAATTATTTGAACATGACAGGCAAACAAGGTGTGACAATTCAAATACTTTAATTCAATAATAAAGTACTGACTGGTTGCTCATTTAATAAGTACATACACTCAAAAGGAGTAGGGAGAGAGCCTGATTTAAATCACATAACCTCCACCACGGGCAGGTTCATGGGAGCTGGATAAAGGGTGCAGAGGTCACCCCGTTGATGGACAGTCTGGTTTTGGTACTACAGATGTTCCAATTTCACCAGTTCTCCCCACTAGTTTCTAAACATAAAGGCTGGCAAGAGGGGTGAACCAACTGAGAAAAGAAATGAGTCACAGAAAGAGACATATGAAAATTAATCTGAATGCTGCTCACAAACACAGGCTCCTGGTACAAGGGACCCAGATACTGCTGTAAAGTTCATTTGCTTTCTGTACACATTTGTGCCAAAGTCACTTTTCCATCCCCAGAAAAAGAAAAGAGCACAACCAAAACAAAATCTGCATCCTGTACTTCAGGAAAAATAATGCTTCCCGCTCCCTCAGTGGGATGAGATCATGCAGCCAAGAAACCTCCTTCAGGCTTGTGGGCTTTATCCCACGGAGGGCTCTCCTGTCAGGCAACTCAGAGCAGCAGAGGAAGTTGGAAGAGAGGGGGGGAAACGGTGGCACTTATTGAAGGCTTTGCTGTTTGTTTCTGCTTTGAGTAAAAAAGGAAAAAACAGCTAATAAAAGGACAACACCAGCAGTGGCTACTAGCTGGTGCAGGGTGAGATTTACCAAGTGTTTACTGGTTATGCAAAGTTAGATGGTATCATTTGACATCTGGCTGCAGCCTGAAGGCACTGACACGAACAGAGGGCTGGGAAAGAGGATTGTCTGACTGTGTTGTACCGAAAGTTGAGGCCACCTTTTACAGGATGTTTCCTGACAACACAGAATGAAGTCTGACTCCACCAGGTCAGACCAAAGACCTTCTTGCCAAGTATTGTCTTCAGAACAGGCAGCAACAAATGCTCAGGGAAAGGGCACAGGACAAGGAACAGCACCATCCCCTCCTACACCTTCCCAGTCATTTGGGAAAGGGCTGTTAACACTCCTGAAAGTCTTCGTACTTCCATTACCATGGATCATCAAATTAAAAAACAGCTAGAAGTACATTTAAGTTATCATGACAGTTCCAAGAATTACAGGTGTGATTATTTCAAGAGTTGAGCTCCCTGCCTGCAGAACTTGAATAGGGATGAACATCCCAGATTGACAAGCTACTACCAACAGAGCAGCTTTTTGTGTCACGCTCTTCAGGAGAATGTGGTAATTTGCAAATCAAATATCTAAGCTATTGAGGTGTTTGGCTTGAAAAGCTGCATGACCTTAATTCTGAAGAAAAAAAAAAATTAGAGATATTGGTTGAGTGAACTGTGTTTTCCAGTCACAGATCAGGAATAAGGGAAACTTCTGACTCTTTTTGCCCTCTTCAGCTTGTAGCTCATTCATTGTCCAAAATGGGCATCTATGGGAGCTTGACTTTAAAGATTTATTTCTCATATTATGATCTTTTCTGCTGAAAAAAGCAAAGTACATTGATACTCACTGCCACAGCCACCTGTGGTAGATGAGTGAACCAAGACACAAACCAATTCATCTTAGGTGTGAATACACCACTATTAGCAAAGGCAACTCAGTTTCCACAGAGTCATGCTGGACTCAGTGCATCAGGGCTACAGAGCTGAAAAGTCACTGGGAGCTGTCCCCAGGCTTCTCACTCAGGAAAAAAGTGCTAAAGGCTTTTCTTCAAGGACAACCTGTGCTCTAAAGGCAAAATAATTCCACACGTTTTCAACACTGTGCTATTAATCAAAGGTAATAAAAGTTCTCTGCAAACCACACTCGTCAAGTGTTTTCTGCCTACAGCCACTGGGTATTCGATATAAAATGGCCTTCACATGACAGCTTAAAAAGCTGCAATGCTTTAGCCCCCAAACAGCTGATGAAGTCAGAAAAAAAAACCCAACGCAAAAAGATACCTATAGCTGAGCCAATGCAGAGAGGATAAACACATGCATTTGTGTCTGGGAAGAGTGATTTTATAATCCCTGTTACTCTCAGTTAATGCTGCCATCGTGCTTTAGAGTCTTGAGGGTAAACCCCTTCATTTTGCTGCAGTCCCAGAAGTTGTTACCTACATGGTTTCTGTCCTGGGACAGCAATAGTATCCTCAGGCTTTTCACATTTGAGCTCCGGTCTAAGAGATCTACAGCTTTATCCAGGTCATCTTGGTTTTTCAAAGGAATAGAGAGCTGCAAAATAAAGAACAGGAAAAAAATCATTAGAAAAGACAGAAAAAAATAAGTCTACTTCTACAATAGGTATTTGAACAAACATTAGAAAAATACCAGAATATGAAACAGGATTCTGATTGCTCAGTTATTCCACAAATTTTCATTCCAATACTGTCTTACTGTCCTTTTTAATGAGGTTTTACTCCCATGTCAGAGAAATGGCTGACCCTATGCGAATTCCTCTAAAGCACCACCGACAAAAGTATTAATTGCATTAATTGCTACCTGGATTTGCTGTTTGCAAAGAACAAGTCAGCCCCTGACTCTCTGATGAGAAAATGGTCTCAGAATACTTATGAATCTAGACCTAATGATCAAGTGAAAATTTGGTTTCAGGTAGAAAAAAGAAGATAAACACTTGGAAAGAGGGAATCAAATTAGAATTTAAAACTTGCTGGTAAGACTCCATGAAATCAGGCTGAGACACCCTCTATTTTACAGCCCACTCACACCTTAAAATGGGAATTTTATTAACGAAGAACTCTCACTTTTGTCCCACTCTCTCTGGTGATTGCGGTTTTCCATCTCTCTCATTACGGCTACACCACAACAAAAAAAAAACCAAGGAAAAGCCGGTGTGTCCAGGATGAGAAAGCCACCAAAATACTTCTGATTATTATCAGTGACAAAAGCTGCTTCCTGTGTCACCTCCTCTCCCAATGGCAGTGCCCACAGCCACCCTCTCACTGCACAGACTGGCTTGCAAGAGCTGCTTTCGAAAGCAAAATACTTCAAGTATTTTTTTTTACTTTCCCAAGAGAGTGTCCTAAGCAATACCAAAACAAGGGAACAAGATGCTGATGTTTGTACAATACACACAGCAGTGAGATGCTTTATCAGGATCAGCACATTTGCCATTGGGTCAGGGATTCAACAATGGTTTGTATTAAAGGAAGATCTGAAAATTAAATTTCCGGGTACAGAATTTGTGATGGGGAAAGGAGGTATCATCCAGAGACCACTGACAGCTCAGTACCTCGTTGTTCATGTAGTGGAGGTCCAGGGGCTGCCCAAAGGCTGTTTTCACTTTCTGCTGCACGTCTTCGTAGCGCACGGGACGGACAAACGGGATAATCCTGGGAGGAAAGAGAACCACTGACTCAGTTCAGAGATATACCTGATAATGGAAACAAGTGAGATGGCTGAACCATTAAACCCACATTTGAATGGTCTCCTTTCATCCTCAAGCAGGTAGGGAACCTTTCAAATTTAAATTTATATGTATTATTTCAATAAGGAATTATTGATCTCTGGCCCATTTCCATAGTTTGCCAAAATGCAATACTCAGCTGGAGATTTCAAATAGAATCCCTTTGTCCCTGGGCAGAAAAGTATCCTTTTTTGAAGAAATGTCTTTCACATAGCAGGATACAAATGCCCCGTGCACCTTGGCTTAAAAAATACCACCTGCTCTGGCACAGCTGAGATACTGCCACAAAGAGCTGGATTGTGAGCGCCAATTAACAAACTTGTCACGAGGCAAAAATAACAGGATACAACAAGGTCTCCCCTGAGCCTCCTCTTCTCCAGGCTAAACAATCCAAGATCCTCTTCACACATGAACTCTTATAATATCTGGTTATACTTTTTGTCCTCAATTGGAAGATTAGTGCTGTTTCTGATGCAATTTTTGCTAGTTAACTTTTAGGAAAAAAATCTATTTCAACCAAAGAACTTTCAGTTTTTTTATATATATCTTCTTCCTATTTTTTTTTTGCTACATCAACACACTACAAATGACCAAGGAACTGTCTGCACTTCCGAGTTACTGAGTGGACTATGGAAACTCCAGACCTGTCTTGCTCATAGAGGCAACTCAGTGAAATCCCGAATTATCTCACATGAGTTTGTGAGGAAAGGGAGGGAGAGCGGCTTTCTGTAGGGGCAACAGATAGAAGCTGTGTCTGCCCCATCCCTGGAAGCACCCAAGGCCAGGTTGGTTGGGGCTTGGAGTAACCTGGGATAGTGGAAGGTGTCCCTGCCCATGGCAGGGCTGGCACTGGGTCTTTGAGGTCCCTTCCAACCCAAACCACTCTATGATTCTGTGACGAACCTGTGCTTGGGAGGGAAGGCTCAGTTTCCCAGTCATCCATCCACCCATCCATACGGCTTCATCAGCCCTGGGTATCCTTTCATGAGATGCAGCTTTTGTTTTAAATAACCCTTGTGTTAGTTGTCTTCCTCAGCCCCTTCCCATGAAGGGTTATCTTGCTACAAGGACAAATTATTTGGAAATAATTGTCCCTGTTAAAAAGCAGCCCACAATAACATTTTCTACATATTCCTAAGAAACCCATACATGAAATTACAGTGCTCTGGCACCACACAAATGCAATGCAGCTCTCAGTCCCTTATAAAGGCTCCCATTCTACACTCAACATATTCAAAAGCAGAGCTGTTCTCAGGTGCCACAAATTCTATTAGTTTAAAAACTCTGTGCACTCCTCTAACACAAAATTCTGGACTGCAGGGTTTAAGGAGCCCATTCCTGCCTGACCACCTTAAATATTTGTGGTTAGATCTGGCAGCTCCCATGAAACCAAGCACACACACTGACATTCTGGTGCAAGCTCCCTGTCTGGAACTGCACACTGTGCTGGGAGCAGGGAATTCAGGCGAGCACAACCGCATAATTAGACTGACACACAATCAACCTTTTCATTTTAGAAAAAAAAACCAGAAAAAAACCCTTCTGCCCCCCTGAGCTCCATGCCACCTGAAATGCACCCAGCAGACAGGCAAGATGATAAGCCTGTGGTGACAGGATTTTGTTGCCGAGTTCCCCTGTCCTGACATGGTGTGACAAGAAATTGTGACATGTCCCACTGTGGCTCTGGTGTTGTCCCCACCAAGCCCCTGACACAGGAGAGTGCTGAGCAGACCTGGCTGACAAAGGAGGAAGCAGATCCCAGCGATGATTACGTGTCAAATTTCTCTCACAGCACAAAAAGTCAGTGACAGAATTCATCATGTAGGATTTCAGTGAAAGAAACAGTTCAAGTTTTGAGGAAGAGTAGAAATTATTCTCCACAGCCTGCTTTTCCAACAAAGAACACTTCTGCTTTCCTAACAGAAATCCCAAAATCTGACAAAGGAGAAGCTTCAACTCAGCCAATAACCTTCTCTAGAACAGGCTGTGACAACTATAGACAACTTCTGCTCCTGTATCATTGACATTAAATTTGCATTTTATCATGAAACTGTGAACTACTTCATGTTGGAAGCACTGTCTGGCCTGGGAGAACCAAAGGATTCCCACAAGATGGCTGTGAAGATGGCACATACATTCATGCTTACAACCCAATTAATATCTTCCAAAATACAGACATTATAACCCAGCTTCAAGATCACTTTTTCCCTCAGTGAGAGCAGACTCAGAGATCACAGACAAGCCTGGAGCCTTCCCGAGTGTTCACACAGCCACCAGTCATTAAATGTTTTGAGAGTTCCTCTCAATTTGATGGCAAATAAGAGGCTTTTTGAGACGTACTTTGAAATATTTCAGCAAATTCATCCATTGCAAACAATGCTGTAAAAACTGAAACTGCTGTTTCAGTTATTTCTGGGTTTTCTTATAAAAGAATGTCTCAAAACCAAATATCAGAGGAAATAACAAAGAAACTTTTGCACCAATGAAAAAAATCTTCCCTTGTTGTATCTATTGCTCAATCACAGCAGGGCAGTGATAACGACAGGGCATCAGGAAGTGAGAAACTAGAAAAGAATGACACTGATTTGATCAGCATCATTTGGTTTTAGTTAAATGAAACAAAATGGGAACATATCTGAAATAAGACTTTCAGGCTGAACTTATTTCAGGCTGGACAGCTTTTAAAAATGCTGCAGTTCACTTACAAGTAAATATTATGGAAATAAATCAGTGTTTTATGACACACTGATCTCTAAAAATAACCAAGTTGTGTGTGACCTGTTTGCTATTGCCTTCACTGAGTGATTTTCATTCAGGAAAAAGGAAAGCAAAGCCAACAAAATATTTAACTTAAATTACTGATGACTAAATTACTCTCCTAAGCAGAGAATCAAAGCAGTGAAGGCCAACTTACCGTCTCTCCCCATTATGTTCAAACTTTATCCTGACATCATTCTGCAGGAGAAAGAACAAAAGGTGAGCTCACAATCAAACTCTGGCACACACAATAGCACACAAATGCATCAAATAATGATTTTAATATTTTAACTTTCTCCATGGAAGCTGAAGCAGACTGTGGAAACACGTGGCTGATACCTGAACACAGCATGTGAGGAATGGAGAAATTGCTGAAGGAGAAAAAGAAGGAAAAGGGTAAAAACTAAGCTGTAATTTTTGTAAACTGTCACTTAAACAGAGGGCGCTGAAATAAACTTTAAAGAAAACTAATCTTTAACACTGCATGGGAATAATCTGAAATTCAGTCCTGACTGCTTATTAATCTGAAGCTAATTTTCTTTAAGCATGCTCAAAGCGTGCATGGCAAAAAAGAGAGAGGGAACGTGCTACATTCTTTATTCTTACTCCTATTTTTAATTTTTATTTCTATTTATTATTCTTATTTTTTATTCTTTTTTCATATTTATTATTCTTTATTCTTAAGACACGGACTAAATCTCTGCTTTTGCAAAAATGCAGCCCCTGGAACTTAATCTGAGTTACAAATAGGCTGATTCTGTGTCACCTTTTAAAGCTCTAAGGTTTCATCAAAGGGGTCATCACCTCCATCTGGATGGTTAAAAGCACTGACTGTGCAACCTCTGCAGTCACTGTAAACTCAGAAGATGCTCTGTGGCATGGAAGAGTCAACAAGCTAAACTTTCAACTCTGGACATCGAAGTTCAAATCCCAATTTAGGTCAGAAAGACAAAAATAAAAGGGAAAAATCTGCTCTGATAAGACTCCATCATTTCTGCTGCACAATTTATGTGATTGGAATAGATTAAGCCATCTGTGAAAGCCTCAGACAATAGGCAATCATACATCTAGGAACTTCAAAAAAACATGGCCAGGAAATGCTCTTTAGCTGGAGGAAGTTTCTGGCAGGCCCAGTGGTCAAGAATGCAGTTCAAAAGCACCCATGGAGGCCCTGGGAGCACACAGGATTCCTGCAGCAGTGCTGGAGGGACAGCATGGACCAGGGAAAATAACCTTCCCAATCCCAGCAACGGCCAGCTGCAGGTGGGTCATTCACACCTAACTTTAAAAGGTATTTTTTTTAGATGTGGGAAGAGAAAGAACTTAGTCCAGAATTACTCCAAAATGAAACAAATTCTAGAGAACCCATCTGAATTGAGCAGTAAAGGAACAATGAAGCAAACAGCACAGGAATAACATCCTATAAAAGATGTCTACCAGCTAACTCCTGATCAAAAAGTTGTTCTTAGACATATTGCATGGAGGAACGATTGCTTTACATCAGGATTTTCAGGAAAGTAAGGCTTTGGTTTTGTTTTAACATTATACTATCTTAAGTAGCACAGTCTAAAGGAACTAAACAGGACAGTTTGGATGAAATGGAATTCAAACCATTTTTCAGATTAAATTTCTGACCTCAAGATGTGGTTTAGGCCCTGGAGCAGCCAACTGACACAGCTCTCACCAGCTGAAATTAGACAACACTAAAAGATCCCCAGGGCTCTTTGGAAAACCTCTCTTTAACTTGCTGGTACCCAAGCAAACTCCAGCCACTTTCTCAACTCCATTGCTTGCTTTGAAGCCTGTAATTTGGAGTAAAAGGGAAAAGGGGATGGAATTTAGCATTTATTGCTTGATTTTTCCAAAAGGACCTGACACTGCCCATTCACATCTACTTATCAAAGATCTAAGAAAAGGTGTTCAGAGTGATCTCGGTGCTCCCATTCCAGAGAGAACCTAGAGGAGTTAAGCATCCAGTGCTTTCAGTTTCCCTTGAAAGCAGCGAATCCATCACTTCTTAAAGCAATTCACATAAACTGTCCTCAGAGATGATTAAAAAGGCAAATCCAAGTTTAGCACTTCAGTGTTCCAGTTCTGTGACGTGGTATCATAAATCACAATTACAGATTTTGATTTAAGACATCTCTGAATTTCTGTTTCAAAGTGATTTGGAAAGGATTTTGTACTACTCCATCTATGGATTTGTCCAACACATTCAAGGAAATCCCAGATCCAGCTGAACAAGTAGATTATGAACAGGCAAAGCATAAGGAAGACAGACATGAACTTCAAAGCCTGCTCCAAAAAGCTTAAACCTGTAACAGGAATAAAACTGAAAAGAGTTATTTTACTGACATAGGAAACCTCTCCTACTCATGTCAGTCTTGCTGCCAGTAACTTGATTTAATTTTCAACGACAGTAATGGACAAACAGTTCTTGACTAAAATTGTTGCTTTTGCTTTGAAGCATTTAATTTAAATGGCATTCACCATCTCCAGACAAAGCTGCATTATTCTGTCCTTCCTTTTTACCAGAACATCAATACCATTGTTTTCTCCACGAAAAAGTCTGGAGGAATGTGGAAAGAACCTAAAGAGACTTCAAAGCATTGACTCCACCACCCATTATCTTGGGAGCCACAGACTGGTTTGGGTTGGGAGGGACCTCAAAGCTCTTCCAGTGCCACCCCTGCCACGAGCACGGACACTTTCCACTATCCCAGGCTGCTCCAAGCCCCGTCCAGCCTGGCCTTGGACACTGCCAGGGATCCAGGGGCAGCCACAGCTGCTCTGGGCACCCTGCGCCAGGGCCTCCCCACCCTCACAGCCAGGAATTTCTTCCCAATATCCCACCTAACCCTGCCCTCCTTCAGCTTAAGGCCTTTCCCCCTTGTCCTGACCCTACAATAAATGTGCACACACTGCTACATCAGGACAGAGTCAGGGAAGAAAAGCCTTCCTGGCCTCCCACCTGCTTAAAGGAACTGCACACAACCTGAAGACATACTCCTAATTTGTAACTGCTAATATGGAAATGAAACCAGCTTTCTCACCGGAATTTTTTTTTCTTCCACTGCAGAGGCACACTGGTTCGTTATGGTGGGGCTGCCCAAGAGCGGGGGACTGCTGGCATTGTGTTTTTTCTTTAAAAAAGAATAAAATCACTTTAAAAAATGGAAATATGACTGTGAAATCAGAAAGCTACTTGCTAAATTTTTTATCTGGGCAGACCAAACCCCATCAAAAATACATGTGGGGAGAATGTAGTATACTAAGATGCTGCAAATTATCAAATACATGTATATACATATATACACACATATATAATGCAATAGATATTAAATATTTTATTAAAAATATAAATATAGAGCATATATATAAAATATAAAATATATAAAATACATAAAATTTATACTATGTTATATTATATTATATATAAAATACATAAAATCTTATATAAAAGCACAAACAATAGAAAAGCTACCATATTTGCCACAGCCTGAGCAGGATCAAGGAGGATCTAATTCACATCTGATGCTTTGGCTGTTGGAAGCACAGGACAGAGCCAAGGCAGCAGATCCTCTGTCCACCTGCTCTGTCCCTTCTGACCCCCGGTCACCAGTTCAGGTATTCACTAACTGCCCCATTACCTGTTTGTTGGAGTGAGCAGTGTCTTTATTCTTCATGGTGTCACACCCAGACAGCCGGTGACGTCTGCCCATCTGGAGTGCCACCAGGTCCTTCATGATGGACTTCAAGGCCTCTTGTTCATCTGTGATGCACAAGAATTTTAGGAGTAAGTTGTCTGGGTGAGCATCAACCGTGGCATTTCTGCACCTCTGATACTTCTGCACTGGTTTTCTGCTGGCTCACAGAACAACAATCCTTTTTAGGATCTTTGCAAATACACTGTGATTTCATTTAGTCATAAAAAAGCCCAAACTTAACCAAATATCATGACATAATAAACTGACAGATAAATGTTAAGTCACTTGTCCAGTGTCACAGAAGGATCTGGCCAGAGCAAGGATGAGAATGAATATCCCCAGCCCCTAATTCTGTTCAAAAGGCTTCACAACAAACAGTAAAACTTGGACAGATTTGCTAGACCATCACAGGTCATTTAGGAAGGGCAAACTGACGTGCTTCTGCCAAGGAAAACCTGGTAAAAGTCTGTTCTTTCCCATTTTATATGCTGTTAACTCTGAATTCTTGCTTGCTAGTGGAACAAACCACGGCCAGTAGAAAGAGAAATGAAAATCCGGATGAAGAATCATCTTGGAGCATCTCTGAACAAATCCACTTGCGCTGATTGCCCCAACACGCTCCTCTCTTCCCTCAGAACAAGCTGATGGAATGAAATTCAAACCATTTTATGAGATTTCAAGATCTGCTGAACAGGTTCAAGTTGTCCAGCACTAAGAACACCGTCTGCTGGCAAAGTACAATGCAGCAGGTTCAATTCAAGGCTTCTTGCCTTGCAGCAATATAAAAACATACACTGATTTTTTTCTTGTATGTTCCACTGACTAAGAATTACTTTCTGAAGATTCCTGATGTAACCAATTTAAAGTATTCTCTCCCATTGCCTGTTAGTTTTGAGAAGTGATATTTATCAGAACTTTGTGAGACGTTTAGAGAAAAAACCAAAGATGTAAAAGGAGAGAAATGTACAGTAGCTGGGCTGTGATGGATGGTGCATGAAGGTCTAAAAGCGATGGAAATTAATCCTTTACTTGAGCAAGGATAACCACCCTCAATTCCTTGATACTGCAAAAGGTAAAGGAAGCTGCCAAGCAAAGTTTTGTCCAAAACGGGACTGCACTGGGCACTTGGCTGCCAGGCACTGTGCCACAGCTAACAAAGCAGCACCTCATGCTGTCGCTCTGCTCCTGGCACCTTCCTGCCCGCTGGATTGCCTGGCTGGTGTCTCACATATCAAGACTCAAAAAGGTTTTAGGGATAAAGTGCTGTTTCCTTGGCAAGTAATACACTCAGTTAAATCCTTCCTGATATTAAGGCATTACTTAGGCATGGAATTTGAAGCAATGATTTGATCAGCTCTGGACATGCCCAGGAGAATCTGCCCTTTCTGAAAGAGTTTGGGAGGACCTGAACCCTAGTTTTGAATGTAAAACTTTTTTTTTTGGTAATTGGGACTTTTGGAAGTGCTGTGAACCAGATGAGGCTATCATAGCCCTACTCACACAATGGTGCGTCAGGTGTGCAGTGCCTGATATGCACAGCTCCTCCTTTCTTCTCTCAATATGTCACTTTGAGGAATTTGAATTTAAATAAGTGTTTTTGAATCTGATTTGTAAATAACTGAAACTTAATTTTAAGAATCCACCATGGCTACACGCTCGTCCCTGATTCACAGCACTGGTTTGATGGGTAATCACTTGCATTTGGAAGAGTTGTCCTGGGAACAGCTGCTGAACATCAAATGATGGACTGACTCGCATCTGTATTTCTCTGTAAAAAGGACTCATTGGGACTATTTGTTTCTGCAATTTCATGTCATGCATTTGTTCACGAGTCTCTCCAAAGCAGTTAGCTTATGTTTTATGCAGAAGACTGGCTTAATAATTAATCAATGTCTGAATAACAAACTAGATTTTCGCAATGCTTAAAGATGACAGATGTGGGACACATATGGCTTGTAAAGCACGCAGGGAGCAAATCCTGCCAAAGGTTAGAAGCAAAACAGGGGGGAAATACACCTATTTGTAAGGAGCAAACATCTGAAGAAGACCCAGTCAGAACAGAAGTCACACTAGGATTATCTTTGCTACAACCAATAGTTTCTGCCCAGGTCTGTTTTAGTTTTCACAGGATCCCAAAATGGTTTGGGTTGGAAGGGACCTCAAAGCTCATTCAGTGCCACCCCCTGCCACGGGCAGGGACACCTTCCACTGTCCCAGGCTGCTCCAAGCCCCATCCAGCCTGGCCTTGGACACTGTCAGGGATGGGGCAGCCACAGCATCTCTGGGCACCCTGTGCCAGGGCCTCCCCACCCTCACAGGAAGTAATTTCTTCCCATATCCCGTCCATCCCTGCCCTCTGGCAGTTTGAAGCCATTCCCTCTGTCCTGTCCATCCACGCCCTCATAAAGCCTCTCTCCATCTTTCTTGCAGGCTCCCTTCAGGTACTGGAAGGTGAGTCCTAACTCTGTCCTGAGAGCACCCAACATCTGAGACACATCCACTGTGGACTTCAGAATGTTATACCAAAAACCAGAAACATCAAGCCTAGACCAGATCATGGAAGGGAATGAAAAGAAATCTCCCAATGCATCTGCGGAAGGTGTTAATTCCAGAAAAACTCTTAAAAAAGGAATACAGAGCAGAGAATATAAAAAAATCCAAATCAAAACCCACCAAATCTCTGCTGTCCAAGACAAGCCAAATGAGACAATAACCACATTGTGGCAGTGGAGAAGTGAGAGCACTCCTTGACATTCCAGCTGCGTGGAGAAGAAGCGAGGGGTGTAAGTAACACAACCAAAGCAAGAGGCTGCTTTTTGAGAAGCGCATCAGCCAAAGGAAATAATTGCTGGGATCTATCTCAGCACTAAGTAACCCCTTGTGGGACAAAAATGTGAAGAAACAGCTGTGAATGAAGCTAAAGTTCCAGGTAGGCAACAGTACAACTTTTTCTTTTTTTTTTTTTTTTTTAAGTTTCTAACTTTACAGTTGAACATTTAACCTTTACCTTTACTGGAGTGTCTCCAATTTACTGGTATTCTTTCATTTTGATGGTATTAAGCACAGCCTTGGAGTCACCTCGCAGGCAAAGGCTGAAACTGTGCACAACAAAATACTACAACTTATGGCCTGGAACACCCCTGAGGTTCCTATCACCCAAAACACTCAGGGAAGAGCTGGGATACAAGTTTTCCACTACAGTGCAGTTTGGGTTTGGCCAGATACCAGGAGGATGAAGAAGAGCTTGTCTTGGCAGAGTTCCTTTGGGCAAGAAGCAAACCAGCTATGAAAGCAGTTTATAACTGAGGGCTCATGACAAGAAATCAAGTCAATCAAAGAATATGTCTGGGAATAAGAATTCTGCTTTAAACAGTATCGTCACTGGAAAGCAAAGATCAGTGGTTACAATGGTTGGCTACAGGTGTTTGATCTCGGGTTCCAGGCCGTGTGTAGTCAGCTCGCTCAGTCACTCACTTGTGTCACAGAGGACACATCCAGCCAACTACGTGTCCCTTACTACTGATTGTAGCTCGGCTACGAAGAGAACGTATTTATTAGCTGAGGCAACTTGTGAATTAACAACACAAACTCTGAAGGGCAGCATCTGGCAGACACTAGAGCTCAACACTCTGAGGCACAGGGTGGGATTGTTGGGGTGTCCTGAGCAGGACCAGGAGGTGGACTCCATGATCCCTGTGGGTTCCTTCCTACTCAATATATTCTATAAACCCCAGTTAGTGCCCTGCGAGGTCTGTATCTCATTCACTGCAGTCGTTCTAACACTGAAATATTATTTATCTTCACAAAACTGGAACAGTTCATGTTCTAACAAACGTGATGGAACAACTTCAGGTGAGTTTGAATCTTATCATACATTTTTCAGTAGTCTTACACTGAGTAGTATTACTACTACTAAACCATACATCCTGTAATTCATCCCTATGCTGATGAGGTAGGACATGACAGAGTATTTATCTCTTAAAAACATAAAATAAAGTCAAATATTGATCTGAGCTTGTGTAGGGAAAAATCGTCTCTGGTGAGGACAGCACTGTGATGGATTTAATGCTGAGAAGCATGAATACTCCTTTATTTCCATCCAAACAGAGGATTTCCATAGACTGACTTGGAGAAGCACATGGAGCAGCGTTACATTAATCGCACAATGCAGAAGCTGCTACAAATGAAAATGAAGCAATTTTTGGAGTGCACTGAGAGACCCTGTTTTGCCTGGTCTCCAGTAGGTCTGGGAAACACAGTTCTGCTTTGTGCGGGAAAGATGTTGTCCAGGAAATGCTTTTCATGTTTTAAAAACTACACTCAAGGATTTTTATAACTTCGATAAAAGCAAACTGCTGCTCACAGAGAAAGTTATTCCACTCCACAAAGCATTTACTTCAACAAATCCGTGGTTTGTTACACAGGTCTGAACAAGTCAGAAATGGAAACAGTTTGGGAAAAAAAAATCACAAAGTTAGAACAGCGAAAGTATCTGCACATGGATAAAAACAGGAAGCCTGTGAACCCCCCTAACCCAGGATCATGTTTTATGTGGTGCGATAGTGGGAGACATGACGCCACATTGGTTTAAAAGAGAAAAAAGTGAATAAATCCGTGTATTTGTTATCTACCGCCACAACAGCAAAGCTGGTTTGGGCAAGTGATTGGCAGATCCAGGGGCAATGAGGAAATTTTAGCCAAATTGTGTCTACGTTAAAGGTCTCAAAAAGGTCTTGGAAAGTGTTTCATTTTGAGTCCTTTGCTGTGGGCAGTTTAAGTGGTACCAAAATGCTGCTGTGCCCCAGCTTTGGGAAATCACAAATGACCTGGCTTGCAGAGTGAGGAAAAACCAGAGAGCTCTACAAGGCTGACCCTTGGGGGATATATTCAGGATCCCTCTCCTCATTCACAAATTAAAGGAAAAAACTGGGATTTGAGATTTGAGCCGGTCCTAACCTGCAGGCTCAGCCCTGCTCCCTCCCGCCGGGTGTCACTGGGTGCGTGTGAGCCAAGGGAAGGAAGTGACACAGGCAGGAAAACCGAGCGGATCGAGGGAACGACTGGAGGGAGCAGGGCCCGCACACCCCAAAGCCAGCAGCGCTCACCCCTGCACAGGGACAGCGCGTGCGAGAGGCAGAGATCCCAAAGATCCCTATTCCCAAGCCTGCCAAGGAGTGTCTGCAGGGAAATAAACCTCAGGAATTGTCCCGGCCGCGCAGGGCTCGGAACGGCTCCAGGTGAGCCCCGGCTGAACCACCGGAGTTCCAGCAAACTCTGACATCAACCACCCCACGTGTCCTTCAGGTGGGTTAGGAAACACCAGATTAAAGAAAATCAGAGCATGATATACAGCCCATTACCCATTATTAATCAGATTATTTGATCACAGTTGCTGAATGAATTTAGGTTTTTCCCATTATAAAGGGATCTGCTTGCAGCTGTGCCATGATACACACAATGCTATGGTGGAGTGGTCTACGAAATTGTATTTTTTCATTCTGCACTCACATGTTTACAAACACAGGTCCAACTGCCATTGGAAAACACTTTAATGGAAATCCAACTTCCTACTTCTAAACCATTTTAAGTTTATGAACCACCTTGCTGCTCTAAACAGAGCGGATTGCACTATTCCTCTCTTTGTAGCAGAAAAATCTAGTGATGGATTTGCATGAATTTGTTGTATTTACCAAATCAAAGCAGAGTAAAGAGATATTGAGGCAGCTCTAGAGGAACATTTGCAATGCTTTTTGAATTTAAAGTATAAAAGCTAATTATGCATGCAGACTAAATGAAGGAGAGTCTTAGAAAACTAAACTTGGTTGTAGGGAAGAAATATTAAAGCTATAGCCCACGAAGCCATGAAACTCCACACTTAGAACAGCAGGAATTCCCATGCCAATATGCAAATATGAGTAAGTTCTGGTTTAGACCAATTAAAAGTTTAATTCTAGAACCTCTCTTTAAGCCGAAAAAGGAATTAGGAAACACAAGATCCCCTCCATAAGCAGTTCTTTACGCAGGACATACAGTCCAAATCCAAATTATTTTAAATTAATCAATCAAATTCAGTCATGGCAACTCCTCATAACAACATTTTCCTCTCGAAAAAGAGTTCTTCCAACTCCTTTGCTTGATTTTACATGTTGCTGTCTGGGCTAAGAACGGCAAATGAGAACTCAGGAGAGCTCCATAAAGGAAAATCTATTTTGATGGACTCCGAAGCTGCGATTAATACCAAAAATTTCCCCAATTAAGCTGGAGCACAACAATTCCCGTCTCAAGAAGAGCCAACCTCTCCTGGAGGCTGAAAGAGCTCCCTGAGCTCAGCCCGACCCGCTGATCCCCGCCGGCTCTGTCTGGCCAAGTTTAGTAAAAGCCCGGGGCACCGCACGTTTTCCGTAAACCGATTTTTACCGTTTTAACCAAATCCGTGAAAATCCACCATTTCCCCGCGGCGCTGCCGGTGCCCGGGGACCGCCCGCGGGGAGCGCGGCCGCGGCAGCTCCGTCCGGCGGTCCCGGGGTCGCGCACCGGCCCGAGCGCCCCGCGCCAGCCGCCCCGGACCGCGGGGAACCCCCGCTCCCATCCCGAGAGGCTCGTCCGCGCCCCCGCCGCCCCCTTCGTCCCCGGCCCATGACGCGGCCCCGGTGCCCGGGGTTTCTCCGCCGCTTCTCACCCATGTCTGCGGGCGGCGGCCCCGCTCACGGCGGGCGCTGCGGGACGGCGCTGTCACCGCCGCGGCTCCATGGCGGCCGGGCCGAGGGGGAGGGCTCAGAGCCGCCGCCGCCACATTCCCAGGCCCCGCGCCGCCGCCTCCTCCCGGCGGCCGCGCTCCGGGAGCGGCGGGCGGGGGTGGGAGGGGCGCGGGCGCTCCCGGTGCGTCCCGGGCCCCCCGGTCCGTCCGGGCCGGTCCCGCCGCCGCCGCCCGCAAAACAAACCGCTCGGCGGCCGCCGCGCACCCGCCGCCTCCTGCCAATCACAGCGGCACCCGCCGCCGCCCGCCAATCAGCGCCGCCGGAGCGCCCACCCGACGCCGCTGCCGGCCAATGGGCGCGCGAGCAGCCGCACCGCCCGCCCCGCCTCCCCGCGGAGCCGGCTGTCAATCACGGGCCCCCGGTGCGCCGCGGCAGAGCCACGCCCCCTCGCCCCACAGGAGGCGGGGCATGTCAGACCACGCCCCCACGACTGTCAATCAGAGTGACGGACGGCGGCGCGGCCCCGCCCATGGGCCAGGTCCCAGAAAGGAAAAATCAGGTTTTGTCCTTGTGCCCGCGCTGTATCTGCGGTAAAGCAGATCATATCTACTTTCAGGCTTCATTGTAATAGAAATCCTGCCACTGTCCCTCCTTAATACAAGCCTTGTATTTGTGGTGTCATCCTGGTAGCTTTTTGCCCCTGTTCCAATTCGAATTCCTCTCTCATTCGACAGCATCATTATTGATCTTGGAACCACTTTTTGACATGCTTTTTCACAGCTTCATGATGGCTCATCGCTATCCTTTATCAACCACTAAATCTCAGTTTCCCGTCCTCACTAATTTCCAATAAAACACTCTTGGTATCCTTCACAAATTTCCCCTTGTCCATAAATTCACATCCTTGCACTCTCTGCTGCCACATTTAATCTCATCTCTATTTCTTGCTCTTCAGTCATCCAATCTCCAAGACACTCCAGTTCCCTCATATTATTGAAGCCTCCCACTTCTGCTCATCACCAGATTTGATTTTAATGCTCGCTCTTTGTGCCACGTTCATTATAAAAAGGCTTTTCTAAGAGAGGGAAGAGTCCACCCCGTGCCCTGGGAGGCAGAAATTTAGTATCAATTCCCCACCACACCAGCCCTGATTTCAAACCTCTCCATCATCACTTCACCACTTTTTATTTTTGCTTATCTTGCAGTTCCTACATGTTTGCACATAAAATTCTCAGTTGAAGTCCTGTTAAATGAGAATGGTTCCATGTCCTTTGTGGAGAAACTTGGTTTACTGAGCTCAAAAGATATTAGACCAGTGAGTGGCAGCTTGTGACAGGAGCCAGGAGCTCCTGGCAGATGGTAGGAGACACCCACCCTGGTGGAACTCGCTCTTCCCATCTCCAACTGCCCAGGGTGTCTGGATTTCACTGAAGCTTTTTTCCCCCCTTTACCAAATTGAAAATAGAATGATTTGTCCTTAACAGCTCATCACTTCACCCACCTGCCAAGCCTCATGTGTAAACCAACAATTTTATCTCTTGATTTGTGGTTTCCCCATTTTACAGACATTCTCACATCACTATCCACATGCAAGTGCCATCAGGACTTTTTTTTGGACCACTGCAGGCCCTCGCACATTTTTTTTTTCCTGACAAGCTGGTAAATCCTTCCTGAACTGAAATCCAACTTTCTACCAAAATAAGTGCCCCTTTTTTTGTGTAACTTGAGAAAAAAATGAGTAATTCCTTTCTGACTTTAACTGTGTACTTAATACTGTACTGGTTTTGTGCATAATCACAGAATCCCAAAATGGTTTGGGTTGGAAGGGGCCTCAAAGGCCACCCAGTGCTGTCCCCTGCCACAGGCAGGGACACCTCCCACTATTCCAGGCTGCTCCAAGCCCCGTCCAGCCTGGCCTTGGGCACTTCCAGGGATCCAGGGGCAGCCACAGCTGCTCTGGGCACCCTGTGCCAGGGCCTCCCCACCTTCACAGGGAGGAATTTCTTCCCAATATCCCATCTAATCCTTCTCTCTATCAGTCTGAACCCAGTCCCCCTTGTCCTGCCACTACAGTTCCTGATGAGAATCAGGTTGTTTTATACCAGCTGATATTCTGTGGTTTTCCACCTGGATTGCCCACATCCTTCTAAAGCTGCAGCTGTCCAGCAGAGAAGCTTCACTCCTGTAAACAGCAACTGCAGAACATACTTAATTCTTGAATTTATTCAGACTGTAATCATCAGTAAAGATATTCACAGAGACTCTCCAGGAGCTCCTATGTTTCCAGTCAGCCCATTTGTTTCAAAGGAACTTTATAAGGCCTAGTTGTTTAATGCTGTCATGCAGCATCAACTAAGAAAAGGAAGTGTAATCCCTATTTTAGGGACTTAAGGGCATTGCACAGAGAGAGAGTGACTTGTTAAAAGTTACACAGGAAGTCTGGATTAGACCTTTGGGGTTTAACTCCTGGCATCTTTTCCTAGTCTTAATCACTATGCCATCATCTTATTTTCTATTTTGGTAGTATTTCCATTTTCTGAAGCATACCTGACTCAAAGAGCCTCTTTTCCTTGCTATCAGATGTACTATTTCTTCTTTCCTTCCTGTTTCCCTTCTTGTTTAGGTAGACACATCCTTCCGGGGGAGCTGAGCAGGCTCCAGGCTGAGCCTTGTCCCATGCCAAAACTTCCTTATTCTACATCTTGGACTCCACAGCCACAGAAGGGGGCAAGGAGGAGAAACCCTGTAAACAGAACCAGAGAATCCTTGAATGGTTTGGGTTGGAAAGGACCTTAAAGGCCATTCAGTGCAACCCCCTGCCATGGGCAGGGACACCTTCCACTATCCCAGGGTGCTCCGAGCCTCGTCCAACCTGGCCTTGGACACTTCCAGGGATGGGGTATCCAATCTTCAAAGGATGCATGAAAGGGCTCTGCACTGTCTTCTGCAGATATAAGAGTAATCTCACTGATTCCAGGCAGTTCTGTCTCTCCTAACAATTTCTTCTTGTGTTCTCAGCTTTGAAAACTAAGTGAATGGAACAGTATCACCATTATCCAACTCTAGGACAGCATGGCAGGATATATATGGGCCCAAATTTACCTCTCCCCCAGCAGAAGACATGAATCATGTGAAACTCCTGTAACACACGCCTGAAGCAGCCTTTCTCAGCCGGGAGGAGCAGGTGTGCGCCTGGACCTGTCCTGTTGCCGAGGGCTGGGCCTGGCTGCCGACAGCATTCCAGCAGAGGGGGCTCTGAAGCTGATTAAAACCCAGGAGCTGTTCTGCCTTTGGAATGGCAAAATTAGAGAAGGAAGGGGAGGAAGCACGTTAAAAATATTATATGTTTTTAGATCATTACTTCCTCTGAGCTGGCAGTCTGGACTGTTTCTAAAACAGTACAAATGAAAAAGCTCAAAATTAAGTGCTTCTTTCAGTCATAGGCCCCAGAATAATCTCAGAGACCACTTTTTCTCTACACCTATTGTGTTACCATGGAGGTTTTCTTTCAAGTATTTTCGAGCCATTTACTGATCACTGATTAATTATGTGCTTTTCACTCACAGCTGGTATCAGAGCAGGGACTTTCCCAAGGTCACAGAGCCAGACAGCTGTGCCAGATGTTGGCTGTTCCTTAATATTTACAAAAGGGAGAACCTCTCGTCTTTTTTTTCTACCTGCGTTCCTCTACATCATTTTATGGCACTTGTTTTGCCCCATTGACAGGCAACGTGCTTCGCCCATTATCTACCAGTCCAGCACTTTTTGCACCGTTCCAATTTGCACAAGCTGCCTCCTTCCACCATAGTGGAAGCCGAGAAAGTTTCTCTGGAGTACTCCAAAGCACAGATCCAGGGAGAAAAATAATCTATGAGGCTGCAAATACATTTCTAGGGTAAAAGACAAACAATTCTTAGAAAAAAAAGTATCTTTTCTGAGCAGGGGTTACTAACACAAAGTCCATATATAGCTTAAAAACCACTGCAGCATCTTTGCAGGCAACTCTTTCCACTGTGGTCATGAAGCTTAATAAGCTTTTATTTCAAAGCCAGTACACAAAGAATTAGAGAGAAATCCAACCGTTTAGTTGAACTGGAGTTAATCTAAATACTTAATGAAGTCATCAGTCCTGCTTGCCAAGGCCTAAGGTACAAATTTCCAAGCTCTGCCACCCTATTCTCCTCTTGGTCCCAGTTCCAGACACGACAGCAGTGACTGAGTGTGTGGAAAAAACACCCTTTAAGAGAGGTCATCCTGCGCAGGAGAGACTTAAAGCTACACAAGCACCCAATTGCTTTGTCTTCACTTTGCCTGTATTCAAAACCCCTCAGAGACTAATTATTCTAAAAAAAAAAATCTCTCTTCCCCTTGTCTTAAAAACAAAACCACACAGCAGATAATTCCCATTTGTTGTGCAGGGAACAAGCAAAGGGTTGGAAAACATGAGCAGAAACAACACTGGAATACAGGGACCCCCCCAGCAGCTTTTAAAGAAAGCAAATATTTAATGTCCAGCTGCATTAACCATTCTGTTGAAGTTCTGTTGTGACTGGGTTCCTAATAATGTAATTATCTAGGGAAACTTGCAACTTAAGAGTAGCTGGAATTATGAAGTTTGTTTGGGTATTTGTAGGATGAGGGATCAATACACTTCACCAACTCTGCAGAGACACGGCAAAGCAATCAGCCTCCTCTTACAGCAACAAACTCCACACAGAAGAAATGAAGTTCCCCCCTCGGTTTTCACTCATCACACAGTGAACTGCAGTCAATCTACAAATGTTCCATTTTTATTACAAAGTATGAAAGGCAGAAAATACTGTACCTAATACACAGGAGGCTGAAACTTAGAAAGAAGGTTAAAAAATCTGAATAAAACTACATAGGAAGCAGGAAATAGCATAAAAGGATGCAACATTCCACTTTCAAGCAAGTTCAGAAAATTGCCTTAAAATTTACAGAGTTTCAACAATATGGTTCCATGACTCAGGTGTTAAAATCCATTATTAACAAACCCTTTTATATTTTCTCCATAAAAATAAAGGAATATAGGGACACTGCAGTTATCCATGTCAACAATATATGTCTGTTGAATAGCAGGATACTGGGATTCCTCTAGGACAGAATAGTAGCGAAGTTGCAGGTGGAGAAAAGGACAGAAGTAAAATTACTATTGCTTTAACATACTTTAGTGAGAACAAGAAGTCAGGAATCTCATATGGATGTTTGTACAATCATGCTACAAAGATTACACCTTCAGGAAATTACCACAACGGGACTGTGAATGGGAAGAGCAGAAGGGAAAACACACCTAAAAGTAACATCTCCTACTCAGCTACTGGTAACAAAAACGCTTCGGCGCAACAGATTTAAATTACATTTTACACTGCTAGCAACCCAAGGGTTAAAAAAAGGTTCTTTTTAAATAGTAGATTTTGTAATTCCTATTTCCCAAGTTGTCAAAAAAAGCAACATACCTTTTTCCGGCTGTACTGGGACTCCGGCCTGCTCTGGTTCTTGCCTTTCTGCCTTGCTAAGATCCCACAGACCCACCCTCAGCACCAGGAGGGGGCTGGAGCTGCATGCGTTGCACATGGAAAGCAAACTCCAAGGGATGGGAGCTGGCCCATGGGTTTACAGCTACACATGGTCAAAATATTTTTTCAGGAAATAGCTTTTTTCCTTAATTTTGTTAAATTTCCTGAAAAGAAACAAACTTGATGGAAACCACTGAGATAACGTCGATTATTTTTATGACTATGGAAATTCTCGCTCGATGCTGAGTATCAGAGGCTGCACAAAAGGCCACTGAGGTCCTTGGCAGACACACTTGTCACCTGAAACAGGCAGCAGCAACTCTCACAAGTGCCTTTGCATCTGGTGTCTGCCATGAATCACCAGATGAGCCTTCAGTGACTGGTATTTAGTTGCATTTTTAATTACTGTTCTTTTTAGTGCTGGTGAAAGGTGCTGATTGGAAATTCTGGAGATCTCTTCCTGAAAACAAACCGAGTCGGGGCATCCTAAACTCTCCTCAATACCCTCAAGAATGAAACATTTCTGACTCTTCTTGGGTAAGCAGGGGAAGTACAGCTGCATCAGAAAGTGCTCTGTAAGTGCCACATACAATTAATTCCCTGGGTTCTCTGCAAAGATCAAGAGAAACTGGGACAGAGTTGACAGTACCTTGCTCATTGCTTTCCATGTCCACAGAACAGTAAGTACAGGCTTGCTCTGGAATATTGGTCTGAGAGTAGAAAGCACGAGACACGTGTTAGAGAGCATTTGTGTTACCTGACAGGATAACAGCGTGCATTTGAGGTGGTGGGACCACTTTGCTATGAGCAGTGGGAAAACTCAACCCTTTAGCACTTTGATGGGACTGAAACTGTGCAATCTGCTGGGCCCAGAGCTTGCCTGTGCTGCTGTCCATCTCTCCAGTGTGCCTGGAAAGAGTTAAAACACCACTAACAAGCTGGCCAGTTCAATGTTTCAGGCTGTGTGAATTTACAGGCAGCAGCTGCAGTTTTTCTCTCACAAAACTTAAGTTATCCAAAGAATCCAGGCACATGCCTACACAACCAACCCGGCACTGCCACCATCATGTTCTGATGGTAAAGAAGAGGATTCCCAAACACCACTAAGCTCCTAAACAAAAAGGACTCTCTGGGGGACACACAGCACTACATCCCTTGGGTTGGCCTCACAGGACAGTGTCAGTTTCAGAATACGAAGCTTCAGTTTAACATTTACAATCTTGTCAAGTGCTCATGTTTTTGGCTTTCAGTAGAAACAAGTGAGGGTCCACTATGATGACCCCAGTTTTGCATTTTGGTGACGGTCGTGTTTAACATTTTCTACACAACACGGACAAATGCCTAACCTACAAGGGCTGAGGAAAAGATGACTCTCCTCCCAATCTTACCAAAAATATACTTGTTAAAGTGCCATCTGCAAGAGAACAAAACTGACACACTCAGCTCTTCATTTACATTGACAACAAGCACGAGAACATCTGTGAATTCCGTACATCAGACTCCTCCCCTCACCTGGTCTCCGGCAGGCTATGATCTACACTTGAGACTGAGGCAGCTTCTCATTGCACCACCAGGCAAAAATAGATCTTTTTACTATTATCCAGAACATTCAGGAGAGTAATTACTGCTAAGTTTTGAAAGGATCATTAACTTTGACTTATGAGAGGCAATGCCTCCCCCGTTAAATACATTTCAAGGTTCCATAAGGAACAACCTGTTTTATCAGTCTCCTTTCATATAATTTGAAACCACTGTGTTTTCTTTCTAAATAGATTGTCAAAGCACTCAAATCCTTGCCTTTTAAATCCCTGCACACACAAGTACAATTCCCATAGATGCAAGCTACCATAGCCCCCCCTCATTTAGACAATTCACAGAGTTGGCACACTACACACTAATTCAACATTCAACTTGTTTGCTGCAGGTTTTCGCCTCACTAACAAGTTTTATATCATCAACATCTCCTGGCTGAGAGTCAGCAGGTTGCCCACATAATAGTAGGAATCTGTGGAAAGCTTGGTTTAAACAGAACATAACAACCAAACAATACTTTAGCATCTTGAATTAATCAACTGGAGAAGTGATACAGAACTACTTAACTCAGAAGTATTTCTGTCCCAGAATCAGGCTGGCCTGTACCAACAACAGCATGTGCTTTTCTGCTTTGCTTGCCTCACCTGTGTTCACTCTTCCCTTAATACTACTTTCTACTCAAAAAACGTGAGGTATTTGCAAGCAGTTACTCTGCATCCTCTGCTTGTGCAGTAAGCACCAAATAACAGAAATTAAATATCAAAGTATTTCTTTTCATGAACTTTGGGGGAAAATAGTGCTTATGGGGCCTTTAAACCCAACATAACTGAATGTCAAGCAGGTGAAATGTGATGAACTGTATATTTCAATTCACAGGCTCCAGTGACAAGTGTCAGGGTTTGTTTTATCTTGCAGATGAACCTAGCCCACCAAGCAGAGCATTCCCTCCCTGTCACTGGGTCAGCAGCCGCTGGCAAGAGGGCACCAAAGTCTTTCCCTTCCTTGTCTATATGGAAGTGCCATTTGCACTACAAAACATCTCGCCCCTGAGGATTTTCATGTCTTTTCACTCATTAACCTTTCAAGTTTCAAGTGACTTCTTCGAAGTTATTTTAAGTATCATTTCCCTGTGCCAAAACAGTCTCTAGTGATTTAAAATGTAATTTCATGTGAAGAATGACAATGGATTATGCCCAAAGCAATATGCTGTAGATCCAGAAGGTATCCCAACTGGCTAAACAAACAGGATAGAGGCTTTATTTAGAATCCACTGGAGCCTCCAAGATTCCTTCACTTGCCTTTGATGCATTTGGAATAAGCACACAATTCCACAAATAGACTTCAAGCAGTTTTATGGATGGAAGAACTGACACTGGATCCTCTTTCAGATCCCTAGCAGGATTGCTTTCCAACAGAAGCAGAATCTACCTGGCTATTCAGACTATGAGTCCCTTTATATAAGCCCTGTTCTCACCATCTTAGCGTTCATCTTTGACTTGTGCCATCTGTACAGGAATAAACATTGAAGCAAAAAGGGGACATGGAAAGCACTAACATTGCAGGTAGTTCCCTCTTAGTAAGAGCACGTTTTGCCTGCCATTTGTAATTAAACAGAGCATGACGAGCCTGTGAATGTATTTCAGATGACTCCTAAAGCTGTGAATGCCATTAGCTGCTCCTGCTATGAAACCCCCAATTTTCACTTCATTCTGCAGAAGTTTTTTCCAGTTTCAGATGAAGTGCTGTTGTAAAAAGTGATAACTAATTGTTTGGCTAACACAGCTCTGATGTCCAGCTAAAGCCTGTCTGTGGAACACACTACTCTCAGTACTGCTGCTAATAAGAAAAATTGACCTTCAAGTCAAATCAAGCTTTGTCAGAAATCCCACAACTGAACACAGAGTGCCACTGACAAAACATCAGCTTGAACAGTGTTAAGAGTCTCTTGGTTCTCTGCTATCAAAAGGAGTGATGGAATAAAGCTGTCCCTAATGAATTCCTATCAAATTCCTAAGGCAATGCTTTTATGAGCTCCACGGTGAAAAGCAGCCTGCAGAAGAGTATTTCTCCACGTCCAGAATGACAAAACTTTGCAGATTCTGTTCTGTGTTTGACAGTGTTCTCAGTGTCAGCTTCACTGTTCCACAGCAATTGCTTTCCCAACTTGCCTTTCCTGCATAGACTGACAAGATCCAAGTTTGCCAGTGTCCTACTATTTATAAACTGCCTCCAGTTGCAGGTGAATACTCATTAGGTGGAAAGAATTTTGATGGTTTCTGACATTTACATGGAAACTGGGCTGCATACCCTTCCAGACCAGCTCTGGCTGTCATGTCTTCATCGGAGAGCACTGCAGAGCCTTCAGCACAGGACCTGTGTTACAGTAAGACTTCAACAAAGATTTTTATCTTGCCTAATCCAGTCAGCTTTCATCGAACAGTGTTATTGTAGAGTGATCCACTATTCCTAACAGAAGCCCTCTGGCACATCCCCCAAAGTCAGGAGGATGACAAGTCCCAAACCTTGGCCTCAATGGCACAGTTTCTTTCCTTCTAAATCCACCTTTGTGTACTGCATTAGGGAGTAATTTCTTTCAAAAAACCAGCTTTCTTTTGGGTAGCAGACCAGCTTTTCTGACTTGTCTCGTTCATTCAACAAGACCTGGCAATACAAAGCAAACACACTTCACAAAAAGACTGCTCTGCACTGCCTTCAAGACCTCCCAGGAACACAGGCCAAACACAACCTCCAAATTACAGCCTAACCACAAAATCTTGCTCATATTATTTGCCAATCAAGCAAGCTAGAAAGTGTGAAACCATTTTATTTTGATTTAGATAATGTAAGTCTTCCGAGGGGAAATCATTTGATTGGAAGTGTCAATCCCAAGTCCATTACAAATACATTTTTCAGGAGTTGTTTTACCTCCTGGGAGCTCACGTCATGCACGGATCTTCTCTCTCAACCTATCACTGCTCTGGTTGCTAACATGACTGCAGCATACACACAGATTCAGTTAGAATTTAAAAATAAGACCTACCATAGTAACAACTGCCTTGAGCATCAGAAAAGTGTAAAGAAATTGTGCAACAAGTACTTGTACTTCACAGCACCAGAAAATTCTGCCCAGGACACCAGATACAGGGAGCCAAGGCAACAGTTAATTCTGGCAGGCCTTTACCGCCAGGGAGCCTGCAGTGTTACTGTGGATTGTATCCATGAACAGGTCCTGCTTTGGACATATGGAAGTGGATCACATATCAAAAGTAAGAATTAGGGAGAAAAACCTTACTCAATAGAAAGTTAGCCCAATATATAAAAAACATACAAACGTTTAAACAGTTTAGAGGCAGCGACAACAGGAATGATAAAGATTCCTGCCAAGGTGGCTGTTAACATCATCGTCTTCTTCCCCCCACCTTGTTTTGCACCTGCATCTATTAAACGGGTTGATGTGCTGCCTCAGCTGGCTGACAAACACACGGACATATGCAGCAACTTAAAAGCCTGCAAGCTTATTAATACAGTCAACAAACAAATATACAGAACTTTTACTGAGGGAAAAAGAATTCAACAAGAAAACCAGAACCCAGAAGGTCCAAGAGGCTCAGCACGTCTCTGCATTTTAGAGTCTTGAGAGACAGGAGACCCCTGCCATCGATTCTTGTAACAGTTTCTTGTAACAGTAGATGCAAAGCAACAACAGATACTGGCCACTTGACTGGTGGTGTTCTTACTTTAGAGGGGAGGGGGAATGACACAGCCCTGCCTCACTGTGCATGAAGCAGCAAAGTTAGACTCTGAGGATCTCCAGGCAGTTGTTGTAGCAGATGGCTATCCAGTCTGGCTGGGTGGATGCCCACTGTACATTGTTGATCTCTCCCTCGGCTGTGTAGGCCAGGATCGGGTCCTCAATGGCACGAGGCATTTGCTGGATGTCCCAGATGAGAGCCTGGTGATCATCCGCTGCACAGAGACAAGAAATGCAAGCACAGTCAGAGTATAACCATTATCTCCATATGTGCCAACTACAGGCCTATAGCCTAAGGAGCCAGATAAGATATGGCTGTTTCAGTCCTGATCCATATTCAGTCCAGTTACAACAACACAATTACGCTCCAACAAAATAAAACTTGGATCATTACACATTACCCAGGACAGAGCTGATAAAAAAGTGACCAGTGGAACTCATAACAGTAGAAAGCATTTAAGAAATGGATTGCAAAAAAGCTAAGGAGCATTAAAATAACACAGCTTAGCCAGAGCTGATGCACAGTTTGGGTACTGGGCTCACCATTTCCACACAATAAACTCGAGTAGGTGTCTATTTCTGTAACATTTTAGGTAAGTCACTAATGAAGCGCTGCTAAACTTCAAGTATTCTTTAGCAAAAGACAGGCAGAGAATTGCATAAACTTTAGGATGAAGAGGATTTTGCAAATGCAGCAAAAGACCCTGAGACTCCCCTGTAGGTCACACTTACCTGCTGTACAGACGTGGCAAGAAGAGTGAGGTGCCCAGGCAATTCCATTTACACACGCTCTGTGGTTGTTTAACCTGGCAACAGGGGTGCAGGGAACTCTGACATCTAGAATCACAACCTTCAGAAACAAAAACCAGCTACATTAATAAATTGCATTTTTAAAAATTAATTTCTTCAAAATACTAAATATCTTGAGGTAAGGCTATAAACACGGCTCTTTCCTAAAGGATGTGGTTCACAAGCAAGCCCTGTCCCTAAAGAACAGCTTCCAGTTGGTCAGTGTGTCGTGTCTCAAAAGAACTCAGACCTCACAAGGGGCTTGTGAGTTAGGCCACAGTGGCAAACAAATTGTGCTTCCCTGAAGCAGCCCTGGTAACAGAAAGAACAAGGTGACTAAAACACCTGCAGTTAAGATTTTATGTGAAAATTATTGCCCAGCTGCTCACAGACTCCTCTTAAAAATCAGCTGAAATATATACAAGCCATAAAGCTCAAGTTTATAATGCCAAGGTCACTTCTTTAACTCCTTAGTGCAATAAGAACCGGTCCTTAATCATACCTCGGGTACTGACACTGCCCGCTTACCTAAAATACCTGGCTATAAATTAGTATCAAGCCATCTCCCCCAGAAAATCACCAACAGCACAGAGGGGAGATGAGCTGCTGCCTTACCTCCATCCCGTCCATGGCCATCGTAGCCAGATAGTTGGGATCCTGCTTATTCCAGCAGAGACGCAGCAGCGGGTGGTGCTGTGGGTCCTCATAGATGATGGTGCTGTGCTCCAGGTGACGGAGGTCGAACATCCTCACCGAGCCATCGGCACCCACCGAGGCAAACATGTCCCTGCCCCCGCCCGCGCGGCTGAAGGCAATGTCGTAAACCTGCACAAAGCACAGCCTCAGCTCCACACCCGGGGAGTGCAGCACAGGCAGGGACAGCACATTTCACTGTGACACAGTCTCTCAAATACTTGATGTTCCCTGCAACTGCAGTTTTTACACTTGCCAAAAGGAGGAAATACATGTTTATGAAATTATAGTATCACTCACTGAAACTAAAACATATCAATTTCCCAGACTTGGGGTTTTTTACACTGAAAAGTAAAATGTTAAAAGGAAAGAATTTTGCAAGCTGTTTATTGCCTTCGATATGTGGTTCACTTCAAGTCTAATTTGATGTTTTACCTCATTTTTCTACGATATTCTGGAACACAATCTGGTAAAACAAACGTGTTCTTAAGTCAAGAGTCTATGATGAGTAAAAAGAATTGTTTCGATAGCCAACAGTATTTAGGTACTCAAAACTGTATATAATCTTAGAAAAACTGTATAAAAACTTACATAAATGATTTTTTTGAATCATTAGATTGTTCAAGAAAAAAGGAGGAAAATGGAAAAGCTCTGTTCCTTTTCTACTGCTTTAAAAAGATGCAATGTAAACAATCAAAACCCCCCATCACCTCTTTGTCATGTGCAATAAGCTGGGTCTTCACGTGGCCAGACACCAAATTTACTCTTCCCAGAACCTGTCCTGTCTCCAGACCCCAAATAGTGCAGGTTGTGTCAATACTAGAGGTACCTGAAACAAAACCACTTCTATTAGCAAAATTAATATTGTCACAAATGATTTAATCATTTCCTGGACTAATGTAACATCCCCCAACATCTACAGATCAAAATAGAACAGTATAGAATTAAAATCAAGAATGTCAAACAGCCAGCAGTCTTCTATGCATTTAAACGACCCAAACCTTTTAGCTGCAGAAATAGCCTTCCACACAGGAATAAAGTGTAAATAGCTCATGTCTGCTTCAATCTATTCAGAAGCCTGATGCAACTCTGAGATCGGCTTTCCCATCCTGTATGTCTCTTGTGCATGCAAAACCCCAAATTCAATCAGTGTTGTGATGGCGTGTTATTATTAATTGATTGTTGCTGTGGACTGAAGGTGGGGTCAGCAGTCAAGCTCTTAAGAGATGAGAGATGTAACACGCAAAAAATAAATAATGTAGTAAATAATTACTAAGACATATTATCACTGTTAATCTCTGGGCAAATCCCCCTGACATAAATGGCTGTTCTCTTCTGGGAAACGAACCTCTGGATCAGTCATCTTGGATTCACAATTTGTCCCATAGGCTATAATTAAACCTTAAGCGTTCAGCCCCCTCCTCCAACTGAATTAAGGACTCCTGGCTCTCCTCCCGCTGCTGAAACGGCTTCACAAAACACACAGCTCAGTGCAGTTTTATATCCACTCCATAACACTCCAAAATAAGTCACAGAGCTGATGCACATTCTTACTCAGCACTGTAACAACAGCTCACCAGCCCTGAAGGCCAAGACTCCCTATCCCCAAATGTCCCTAGCCCAACCTGAGTGACCCATTCTGCACTGGATAGGGCATCTTTCAATGAAAAAAAAAGTCTCCATGAGATGATTGTTTTTATTTTTAAACATAAGACAACGGCTTGTTTCTATAATGCAGCAGTCTGTGGTTAATTATCAGATTAACCAGTGGACATGCAGTGGCACAGCAGCAGTTACAGCCCAGACTTCATCAGACTTCAAAAGTGTGCCAAAAACATAACGTTTTGTCAGTCTCACCTAACAGGTAAGGATCCACTTCATTCCAGTCAAATGATGTCAGTGGAGCACAGAAATCCGAGTTCTTGTTGTTGTTCAGCAAACACTCCAGCCGGGTCTCGGTTTCACCCACCTTTAGAGAAAATGAAACATCTGACTTAAAAAGCAACATCACTTGACTTGTTTCACTAGCACAAAACATTAGGATTTAATCCCAGGTTTCTTTCCTCTCAGCTTTATATCCTAAAACTCTGGAAAACACAACCACCAACTCCATTTTCAATAAGCTGATTAAGACAGCAATTACCATGATAATTCTGCTTCTCCTATAGTCTTCATATAGTCACGTTACTGCAGTGAAGAAAATCTTGTCTCGAGTGAAAAAGAGATCAATACGTAACACAATTCATGTCATGGTTCATGTTTTCCTAGGGAGGATTTACTCACTCTCCACACTCGCAGGTAGTCACCGCTGGTGGCCAACAGGTCTGGGTAGACTCCCTTGGTGTCTGGGATCCACATCAGCTTTGTGGTGGGGTAGGGGTGATCAAAGGTGTTCCTGCAAATGAATTCTGAGCTCTCTTCATCCAAACCAACGAGCTGCACCTGTGAGAAACCATATTTAAAAGAAAGCATTTTATCAAAATACTAATTTCTAAGGATAGCATTAAGATTGAGTGTGTTTCAGGACATCTTCTGTCACCTCAAGGACAATATAAAAGGATTATCATGTCAATGAAATGAGAAATCGTTAAAGCATTGCTGGGGCACATAAGTAAAGTGAAGTATCCATAATCACCACAGTGCTTTGGTTTGAAGAGATGATCCCAAATGAACTGAAATCCAATCCTAAAGGATTACAGACCACCCTTCTTTTTTCCACATTGCAAAGCCCAGTTTAAATCACAGACTTAAACTGCACAAACATTATTCTAACTCATCCTTAACTGAACTGATGCTGACAATGTCATCTTCAGAGAGCAAAACAAGCTGTCGTTTGCACAATTAAAGTGCATATTATGGAATTCTTGGCCATAACCTTGCAGACTGTGATGGATCACATCAGGCAGCTGGCAAGCTTTTTCAGCAGCACATGACCCAAAATGTTCTGTCACAAGTGCATGAAAGACTCATAGATCAGTCACATCAGAGAAAGTAAAACAGAATTAAAACTTAAAAAAACTATATATCGGGAAGCTAAAAGGGTTATTCAAATGTTTTGTGTGAACAGACCAAGAAAGCAGGTCTGCTGAAAGATTCTAGGTAACTGAGTTCCAAATGAGTATTTTTGCACAGTGATGTGTCAGGGGGAAGGGCTAAACTTGCCCCGTTGTGAGAGTGATGCAAAACAGAGCAAACAAGAAACTATCTCCACACAGCCTGGTCGTGACAACACCTGAAGTAATGCTTGAAGTCCCAGACATGATGTTATTAGAAAAATATTGACATGTCAGAAAGTGCTCAGAGAACAAAAGGTGCTGGGAGGACTTGTTTAACCTGCAGTGACTACAGGACCCAAACAGGATGAAAGTCCCACTGTGTGAAATGCTGCTCAAACACAAACATTATGGGGACGACTCACTACAATTAATTTGTAAGCTGCTCACAGTAGGAACTTCCTAGTACTTTCCACACAGCAGCTTCCTCCTGGGAATAGTAGCTTAATGGACTTTTTCTAAGATGTTTATCTGAAAAAATCCAAAATTTAAGCTTATCCTGGGATAAGTAATTTGTCTAATAAACTACACATTTCAGCTAGATGGGAAATCTATCACATTTTTTCCCCCATATCAGAAAACCAACAAATGCTTCAGTGGATCTTAAAATCTAATTAATTTGCAGTTTTATGAGCTCATTTAGAGATGCTCTTAAATGCAAACCTTGCCCCCCAACAATGAGAAGCTCCATTCTTTCCACCCCATAACAAGCACTAATAGATGCAACCAAGTATGCTTCCAAAAACTGAAATACAGCCCGTCATGCCCTCTCTTTATTACAACTACTCCTTATTATCCTTCATACTCTAGTATAAATCAGTCAAAAATCTCCCAGACTTCTGAAGCGATTGACAAATAGCCTTCTAACTCCTTTAGGGACCAGAAATACTAAGCGGATTTTACAAAGGAAGCAAATTGTCCTTGGTGATAGAAAATCTTGTGGCAAGGTTAGGATCAGAAGACAAATAACCTCTAATCATTTCTCCTTTGCTTACGCTGTTTTCCACTCAACATGAGTGTATTAATCCTACACAAAGCAATCAACATCCTCATCACCAGAAGCAAATCTCAAACAGCAAAGGATCCCCTTTCACCGGTTTAATGTAAATATTCCTGCACTTCATATTCACATTTAACCCCTCCTCAGACCTAAAGATGAAGCCATTCAGCAATCCAGTATCTCTGCTCTTTGACACGTTTAGGCGCAGGCTGGGTTAGAGAACAGAAATTGTATTATCATCACCAGAACTCCTGCCACTGCTGCAGCTCAGGTGCCTGCACAGCCTTTGGACCTGGAGTAGCTGGCGGTAACTCCGAGCAGGAGACACTGCTCTGCCCAGACACTGGAGCAGGAGGAATGCTTGAGAAGCTCTATTCTTCCCAAGTTCAGCATATTCAAAGCCGTGACTCTTCTTTTCGGACTCGATCACACACAATCATTACAGAACCCCTCTACTCATCCTCTTGTGCAGGCTGAACATGAGGGGATGGAACATGGAACTATTTCCAGGATGCTGATTATATCAAGAGCCCTGTCTCTCCCTTCTGCAAGTGAGGCAAGAAGGTTGCTGCACGAAGGAGTGCCTGAGGTCCAGCCCAGGTAAGACTGAGGTGATGCCTATGGGAAAGTATCTCACAGTCTGCATAAAATTTGAACCATTCTACATCTCCCTGTCTTTCCAGTGAGAAAATGAGGATCAGTGTGTTCAATCTCAACTAGTTTTGTGATTATGCCATGCCAGTAGCTAGGAATGCTAAATATTTATTCGTTTCTCCAACACTTCAAGATAGGAAAATCCACATCTAATTTTAGCATATTATAATCCAAGCACTTATCAACATAAAGCGTAATTGCAACAGTGCACGTCAGTAAAGAAGTGCCCTTAATCAGCATTCCTTAACTTCTAAAAAAATCCTGTCTCCAACATGATCCTAAAGAATCAGACAGAACTAAACGATGCAGAATTTGGTAACAGCTTCTTCTTCTTACATGGTTGGAGGAACAGTGAAGTAAGTTCAAAGTAGTTTAAAACCCCCAAAACTATAACCCTCTAATCTAATTCGTAACTACCCAAAATGACATTTCACAATTATTTTAGGGTCATGTACAATCAGAAAGATGTCACAGCACCAATTAATCTTCACCGTGCAATCAATTTTTCTTTGCAGTGCTAGATCTTACAGAACAAATGACCTTCTGGCAAAACAACTGCCCTGAAAGCTCTGTCTGAGGCACTGCTTGAGAGGAGGTGGAAATCTGGGAAGCACCTGGTCAGAACCTGTCCGTCTGCTCCAGTGATGGAAGCGAGCTGTGTACAGCACAACCTCTACTATCTCCTAAACTGGATTCCAGTTTTGTCTTGCAGAGAGATCCCAAAAATCAGCCTTTCCTGGTGTTTTCCACAGAACGCTCCTGATCCACGAAGCCACAGCCAGGAGCATGTGGAGTGTATTTTAAATAGTAAGACCTATGAACACTGTTCCCTCCCATCATGACACTGATCCATGAGGGAGTACAAAGGCTGACCGCAGTTTTCCAATCCAAGAAGTTTAGGAAACACCACCACAAATTATTTAATTCTTCCAACCAGAGCAAGGCATCTCTCTTCTCGTAGCAGTGATTTGATCAGTGAAGGTATACAAGCTGACACAAAACTCCTTTGGGGTTCAAACAGGTCTTGGCAACCAGCTTCAGTCTGTGCCATAGAGCTCATTAGCGTGATGGCTGACAGGGTTAGAGGTGTCTGGGAACTGGGGATCACAGTAAATTAGGGTTTGGCAGCCAAGAGGTTTGAGTTCCCCACAAAAGAGAGGTGTAAACAGACAGTTCATGTAACCTGTAGTACTTCGAATGCTGGTAATTTCTACAGAAACAGAAAATTAGAGAAATGAGACAAAAATCTCCCACTCTTTCCCCTTAATTCCCTCCCAGTGAGCACTTCTGCAACAAACACTTGGGCATTGAGTCTTTTTAAAAGAAATCCTAAACGAGTAATAAGGAAAAGATATATTCACTTATTTAGTTGGACTTCAAGCAAGCTACACTATTCCAGACCATTTTTGTTACTATGGAAGAAAGCCAATTATTTGGAACAAACCATTGCAATATCAGGAACAGAAATGTTACTGGAACCTTGTCAGAAACCTCTGAAGAGGAGAGTGCAAAGATTGTGAGTGTAAAGAGTAAGCCAAAATGAAAACCAGTTTTCATTATCCTTTTAATTAGTGCCAACTGTACCTATAAGTGTGTTTTGATGACAGAAGCTGCAATATAAAACATCTCAACCATGAAGGACAAATTATATGCAGAAGGACAAAACTTCACACATACTCTGTAAAAAATCTTACATTTCTGTTAACTCCAGAAGTCAGGCTAAAAACTCCACTGCTCCAGGCCCTTTGCTGTACAATATCATGGACTATTTAAACGGGAACTTCTGCTTTTTCCCTTTGCCCCTTTGGTTATACCATGTTTATGGACAGGAGCTGGAAGAGCTTACAACAAGTGTACAGGTAGCACAGTTTTACAGGACCTGTCCAAGGGTTCCCAATCTGGGGCATGAAACTATTCCCTGAATGTTTCACCACCCTCTAAAGGGCTCAGCACAGCTGAGAGAGTCATAGTAAGGCACCGCTAGAATAGTGCAGACACTGTTTTAATACTCCCAAGAGTATTCTGGTCCCCAAAGTAAAGGAGACAACATCAATACTCTGAGCAATAACAACACTTGCAATTAGCCAAGACAGCTCTCTGTTAACTGTCTTCCTACAAAAAGCACCAAACAAGAAAACAAAAATAGAAAAAAATCACTCTGAAATATCAGAGACACAAATGAAGGTTACATTTCACTGCATTGATTGTACGGGTTTAATTTTTAATCATACATCATCTTTATTTCTATAGCAGCAGCAGCATCCAGACTTTTCTCATCCTCACACAATTAGTTTCCAGCTCTTTACACCACACAGACCTCACAGCATGTGGTGCTTACATGGACTGAAGTCAACAGAATCATTATTCCTGGAGCTCAGAGGCCAAGAGAAGCCCTGGGTAATATTTACAGACAGCGATAATTTGCATAGTCCTACACAATTTCTGTCTGCAGCAACTGTGAGTGTAAAGAGTAGAAGAGAGGAGTTGACTTGGTTGCTTTACACTGGAAGCTTGAACTGAAAAGCAGATCTGGCCACACTGTAACTGAGAGCAACTCCAGGGAATGCTCCAAACTTAAAGAGGTATAGGCAACATAAATGTATAGCCCCCTATTAATCAATTGTGCCGCCTTTAAACAACAACTGTTAGCAGATTTGCTATTTTACCTTCTCAGAGTACAGACTATAAAAACATTTTCAAGTTGGTCTTTAAACAAATTGGAAGTTTTCAAGCTCAGGCCCTGCCTGTCCCCAGCAGCATTCCCAGAACCACAACACTCTTCAGGAAAAGGAGACAGCTCTCACACAGAGCCCACGCTGCCTGAACTACAACGTGCTCAGCAAAGCACCATGTCTAGGACTGCTGCAAGGGCAGGGATCTAACCACTCTAAGAGATGTCACCCCTGCCACTCCCTGTCACCACACCCTTGCACAAAGCCCTATCCCCAACACCAACTTTTTGACAGTATTTTCCACAATCTTCATTAAACGCCTTAACAAGGCTACAAAGCTACATGCTATAAACACACCAAGCTCTATTGGCAAACCTTCAGTTTCACAGAAATTTCAGGATGCTCTATAACTTCATCCATCTCCTCATCTCTCTTCTATTTCTACGAATTCATTATACCAGACTAGCACCTTGAATTCTGTTCAGAAGTGACTGCACATGTGTTCTGAGAAATGAACACACAGTCTCTATTTACCTGTGTGACATTCTCCACTTATATTTTGCAGGGAAACAATGAAGATACAATCTCATGCCTCAGTACACCCTTGTTCTCAGGGAAAAGTACCGAGGAATCACCGAAAGTGGTTTATATACTTATGAAAAAAGTTATCATCATACAGAAGTCCTCCACAGCAAGAAAGTACAATGAGAATAGCACGTTTCCGACACAGTCTCAGACACCCTGTACATCACAGAATCACACAATTGCTGGGGTTGGAAGGGAACTCTCAAGATCATCCAGTCCAATTCCTCTTTCTAGGCATGGTCACCTGAAGCAGGTGACACAGAACACACCCAGGTAGGTTTGGAATGTCACCAGAAAAGTAGATTCCACAAGTTCCTTGACCAGCCTGTTCCAGTGCTCTGCCACCCTCCAAGGAAAGAAGTTCTTCCTCAGACTGAGGTGGAACTTATTTCCGTCTATATGCAAATATATGCACAAACTTTAGTCCTGGGCATGAACTTTCCTTTATATTGACCAAAAAGCCAGATACGCCGAAGCCCGGGGACCTTGTTTTATTTCTATGGCAGCAGCACTCAAACTCATCTCATCCTCGTACCTTTAGTTTTCAGCTCTTTACACCACAGAGAACTCACAGCATGTGGTGCTTATGTGACTGAAGTCAACACAATCGTTATTCCCGGAGCTCAGAGGTCACGAGAAGCCCTGCAGCAGCGTTATCCCAAAACCAGCAGCACCCAGGGCTCTTCCCACCGCAGTCCCGCAGTGTCCCATCAGCTCCGGGCTCGCTAGGAGACGAGCCTGGACCTGGTCCAGCGCCTGCACCTCGAGGGGCACCTGACAGCTCTGCACAGCTCCGGGCGTCCAGGACAGGGCGGGGAGGCGCCCCCCGCCCACCCCAACGCCGGGTCAACCCCTGCGCTGCCCCAGTCCCTGTGCCCACCGCTGCCCACCTTGTTGTTGTACTCCTCTACGAAGCTCCCCAGCGCCAGGCGGAACCGCTTGTCGGGCCGGACGCTCCAGTTCATGGCGTACACGGTCCAGGGCGCCTCATATTTGTAGATCTCCTTCCGCTTCCCGTGCAGCGACATGGCTGGGCCGGGGGGGCCGCGGGCCTGGCCCAGAGAGGCTGCGGGGGGGCCCGGCTGGAGCAAGCGGAGAGGTGGGGCGGGCCGGGGGGAGGCTCAGCGCAGCCCCCGAGACGGGGAGCGGAGGAGGCACGGCCCCCTGGGTGTCGGGGAACGGGGAAGGATCGGCTCGGCTCCCGGGGCGGCAGGGGAGGCTCGACTCGGCCCCCGGGGCGGCGGCGGGGAACGGGGACACCCCGGCTCGGCCCCCGGTCCCAGCCCAGACCCGGCGGCGGCAGCGGCGCTGAAGCCGTTTGGGACTCGGCCTCGCACACAACGGGAACGGAAGCCACGCGGGGAGCCCCGCCCGCTGGGCGCGGGTTGAATGCCTTGGCTGTCATTTAGAGCGCCGGCTGTCTATTGGGTAATCTGCCTGTCCGCTTGGCCCGCTGCGGTTTTTTATTGGTCATTTTGCCCGTCACTCGAAACAGATGCTCTCCCTCTGGCTGGGATAACCTATGGTTGCTCTTGGCCCCGCCTAGGAGGGAGGGCGCGCTCGTTGTCGACATCTTATTGGCTATCCGCGGTCGCAGTGACCGGAGGCGCGGTCTTGAGTCCTTGTCGATGATCGATTGGCTGCAAGTGATGTCAGTCACGCCAGCCCGAGGCGGGTGGGGCCACTTCAGGCGCAGGACGGTGCCCCGTGTTCGAGTCCCGCCTCCGCCGGGTGGCGGACGGGGCCGGGCTTGTCTCTAATTAACAGGAGGTTAATTATGGGGTTTATTTTTGGAAGCGGCACTGGCGTGTGCTCGGCGCCTTACTGGGGGAAGGGGCGCAGCCGGCTCCCTGGGGAGCTCCTTGCTGTGCTCAGCATCCCGCTCGAGCCGGGGAGAGGCTGATTTAATCCCCTGCTGGGGGCGAGGGGACCGCCTGGGGTCGGTGATGCGTGATCCTGGGTCCGGCCCCTGAAGCACCCGTCTCGCCCCGCGGGAGGCGTGTCCGCCCAGCGGGGGATGCAGGGGCTGTGCTCCTTGAACTCCCGCTCTCTGCAAGGACTCTGAGCCTTGCCTGAGTTGTGTTTGTGAGATCGTTTCTCATACACAGCTGCCTGGGCTTGTAGAAAAGCTTTTCAAATTACTGCGAGCCTCAACTGCATCCTGTCGGGAAGGGATTGTCCGGCAAAGCCCCCACAAGCTCCATCCTTGACCTGACTGCACGTGGGTTCTGTCAGCCCCACACTCCTTGGATGAAGCAACTGGGGTTTGACCACAGCCTTTTCGGGGTGAAGATACCCGGGATGAATTCATGGATGCTCCCAACGAACACAGCTGTAATTCACATCAGGTGCCAAAAACATCTTTATTAGCAAAGTGTACACTAAAACTCCAGAGAAAGAGATGCTCACAGTTTGACTACTCTCAAAGGGAGCTCGATACATTACTTGAGCTGGTGGCCTAGGACTGTCACAGCATCTACCCGAGCGGCAAGGTGGCAGTGCTACGTGGGCTTCTCCTATGGGAATGCTGCGGGAGTCTGCTGGGAGGAGGGGTGGGCAGGAGGAAGCACCTATTGAACCTTTATCAAAAGAGAGAAGCTGGGAGGGAGGGCTGGACACAAGGTATCTGGGGCATTTCAGCTTTCTGGGATTGTGCTTTTGAGTTTTGTGCTTTATGCCCAGGCCGGTGACCAGTTGGATTTACCTGGGGAGTTGTAGGATGCGTGCTGGGGTTTGCAAGGCATGACCAGCCTTGCTGGAGAAGTCAGTGCCCTGGGACTCGTGCTGAAGCAGGCTGAGGTGGCAGGGGCTGTTGGCCCTTCACTTCTCAGTGGCAATCAAGTAGGACAAGCTTCTGTCCTCTGTCCTTGTCCTGGGCTTCCCACCTGCAGTTTCCCCTGGACCACACTGTGGAGATCTCCCACTCGTCCTCTGGTTTCTGTAACACCTGCGGGCTCTGCTGGGCTGAGCCTTGTACCAACACAATGGTCCCTGCTCCAGAGATCTCCAGCACAGCGGCCTCGCAGCCCAGAGCCGTGGATTTGCTCTCCTGTGGTCGCGGTGCCTCGCTTGGCTCGTGCCCTTCTCGAGAGGAAGCCTTGGCAAGGAGGAGGTGGTAGGAACCACATGGCCTAACCAGCTCAGTGGTGGCTGTAAGAACTGTTCTAGGTTTGCTCTAATGTGCAAATGAAATCTACTCTATGGGAACCGCTGGAAAACGTTGACCTTGGAAGCCAGCCACTCTATAATTCCTGTCACGGTGGCAGAAGATAGCTACAAATTATACCCCTGAGCCAATGGCATTGTCCAATGTCTTACCCTTGCAGTCAAAATCAACATCAACTGACCGGGCTTGCAGTTGAGGTTCCTCTTGACTCGCCCCACAGCCCCCACGTCTCTAACTTCCAGGAAGCACGGGGTCGGAGAGGTGTCTCTGAATGTCCTGGTGCTCGGAAGATGCCTCCAAATGCTCAGGGAGGGAAGGAAAACGAGAGCCCCGCAAGAGTCCCTGGGTATTTGGTGCCCTTTGGTGGGGAGGCTCTGGGTTCGGGAGAGGTGGGGAGTGGTGCTCCTGCTCGGAGTAGACTGTCATGGTTTTGTCGGATGACTCAGAGAGCTGCATCCCGCTTGACAAGGAGTCCCTGGATTTCAAGTGGAACTTTTCTACCTCCGTGTAGCTCGGGCTCTGGTGGGAAACGAGGAATCGTGTGGGTTATGGTAAAAGCAAAACGAAGTAACCACGCTCTCTCCTCATAAGCCTTGGAGCCTCATCAGGCTCCAAGCCCCAAAATGTTATTTTTTACTTGAGGAAGCCTCAGAGCAGAGGAGCCCACTTCCTTCCCTACGGATGGGGCACCTTGGCAGTGTTGGGGATGGCAGCTGTGCCCCCAAATCAGTGATGAGCTGGGCAGATCTGCTCCCAAATCAAGACCCCGTGGCTTTGCTGGGACCCATGAGTGTTTGGCTGTGCTTTGCCTGGAGAGAACTCAGGACTGGGGCAGAAGGACCCCTGTGGGTCCTGAGCCAGGAGGGGTGACCTTACCTGCTCCTGGGTCGCCAGCTCCTGGTCCTCCAGAGGCGCACAGGGGGTGAGCGGCTCCAGGCTCCGCGGGACGATGCCGTACATGGCCAGGCTGTGGGAGGTCGGCGAGATGGGGCTGTACGCGGGTGGCACTTGGGACAGCTGGCGCTGCAGGAGCTGGAGGATTATATTAATATCTGACGACATCCTGGACTCCAGTCTGGGGACAAAGCAGCCTGGCGTTAGCGTAGAGAACCCTTTTGCATCCCGCGGCTGGGCAGGGGAGGCACTGGGAGGAGGTGCCGATCCCGCTGCCCCAGGGCAATGATGCTTTGCCTGCTGCTTGTTGAGGTTTTTAGAGAGCTTCAAACCAGCACTGCCACAGAGAGATCAATCCTGCCATCTCTCTCCTGCCACACTCAATCATCCTCTGCCCAATTTTATGTGGAGCCAAACTGGGATCTGGAGCAGGGATTTGAAAAAAAGCTAAAATTACCCTGGAGGGGGGAAAAAATTGCAATGGTTAGTTTTAATCTGGATCAATTCTCCAGGCCAGCTGCCTGTGCTGACAGATGCAGCAAGGCAGGTTAGTGCCAACCATTTTTAACTGAGGAACAGAAGGAAATGGAAAAGTAGAAGTCTCTTCCTTCTCCCTTGTCCTTGACTGAAGTGAATAGCTCTGGCAGGAGCAGGCACAGTCCCGCTTGCAGGACACAGTCACAGCATCACTTACGGAGTGGACAGATCTGTCCCCCAGTGCTAGGATGGTGCACTGGAGAGACACCTAAACACAAGTGTGTGGTGAAATGAGCTCAACAAGCCCCTCATGTGGGTGCTGCCTGGGGACCTTAAACCTGCACCTCCAGTGTGGGCTCTTCCTTCTCGTTCAAAAATCATAGAATAGTTACAGTCGAAAGGGATCTTAAAGCTCATCCAGTTCCATCCCCAGCTATGGGCAGGGACACCTTCCACTATCCCACGTTGCTCCCAGCCCCACCCAACCTGGCCTGGAACACTTCAGGGATGGGGCAGCCACAGCTTCCCTGAGCAACCTGTGCCAGGGCCTCCCTACCCTCACAGGGAAGGATTTTTTCCTAGTATCCAATCTAAACCTACTCTCTGTCAGTTTGAAAAATCATGTATTTTTTCTTATTTAGAGGGCAGTGATGGTCATGAGGCTCATTTGCTCGAGCAGGAGGATACTTTTAGCTCTTTGCAGCAGGAAGAGGGGACCTGCAAAGGGCTCCAGGTGTGCCTGTGGATGGTTTCATATCTGCAATTGCGTTGAGTTTGGAAGCCATGGCAAGTGACAGATCTCAGGTGGTAGTGTGGGAGATCCTGGGGGTGGTGACAGATGCCAAGGGTGGTGGCACAGCAGCAGATGAGGGGCTGGGCTGCAGTCAGGGTCAGGACTTGCCCTTTGAGAAGCTGCTGCATTTGCAAAGCACTCCCACCCCCTCCCCAGGAATGCAGTGTCCCAGGGGTCAGGAGGTGGTGTTGCTGCACACAGAGCCCACTGCAGCCACCTCTGGAAAGCAGAAGCTGATGGCCCAGAGTCCCTCATGTCCTCTCCAACCCTGCCCACCTGCTGAGCTGGGCCTGCAGGAGCTCCAGCCTGGACTCGATCTGCCCTGGCCTGTAGTCACTGTGCAGGGGCACGTCCTGCGAGCTGTGCACCAGCGAGATGTGCTGCAAAGGCTCCGTGGGGTGGGCCGGCCTCCGGTCCTCCCAGAAGGTGAACATGTTGGGAATATCCAGGGGAGTGGCTGGAAGGAGAGGAGACATCTCAGCACTTCTGTCTTGCATCCTCCAGCCCCACCGGTATGGAGGTGCTCCAGATTCTGTCACCTGACATACATAGAGAGCCATCACCAACATACATGTGGAGCCACCACTGACATACATGGACAGCCACCACCGTGACACACATGGAGTGGCACAGGAGGGACAGAGCAGATCCAACTGGGGACAAAAGGCAGTGAAGACCCTTGGCCTTGGAGTGTGGCTCCCCTCAAACCCATGTAAGCTGCTTGGTCCTGCTCCAAGACAAGGCCACCATACCCAAACATCTCTCACCACCCTCCTGCCAGCTCTGCCCGCAGCTGTGGGTACCTGTGTAGGACTGGCTGCTCTCCGCCGCCTGCTTGCCGACCTCCGTGTTGCCGGCGCTGGTGGTGATGAGGCTGAGCGAGGGCAGAGCAAAGTCATCCTTTTTGGGTGTGGGGAAGGGCTCAGCTTTCACAGGGCTGCCGGTCTTGGCCTCGTCATCACTAGCCTGGGAGCAGGGAGAGGTGCTGCTGCCCATGTCGTCCCACTGGTCCTTACTCAGCGGGTTCTGCGGGTTGGTGAGCTCGGAGTAGGTGTGATACTGCTCTGCATCAGAGATGCCCGTGTCTCGGTCTGTGGGACAGCACAACAGGTCAGTCTGGGGAGTACCACACACGAAAAAAACAGCCCCCATTCCCTCTAGGATGCCTGTAGGGCTGGGGCGTCCCAAGGGGAGGGAGGGAAGGCAGTTTGGGTGCCTGCAGGATGGTCTGCAGGGACAGAGGCACCAGAAACCTCTGCTTTGGGGTACCTGCCAGGGTACTAATTAATAATGATCCCGCTCTCCTGCCCTGCAGGCTGGGCTCTGCCAACGCAGTGGAACTCACCAGGCTTGCTAGGCTGGCAAAGGGAGTGCTTGCGTCGGTGAGTCCGGCGATAGGTGCAGTCGTACTCCTCGCTGAGGGGTGAGCGGGGAACGCTGTCTGCCTGAGGAATGAGAGGGGCTGGTCACCAGGGAAAGGGTGCCATGTCCCATCCATGTGTGCCATGGGGGCTACAGCCCTTTCCACGTCCTCTGAAGGTGAAGCTACCTCTGGTCTCTTCACCACTGCCCTGTCCCACCCAGTGCCTCCTGGGCTGGTTTCAGAGCTCAGGGGATTCCTAAGGCTGTCCTTGCTGCTCTGAGACTGAGGTAAGGGTGTCAGGGCCATGGGGAGGGAAGGAGCACCCTGAGAAGTGGCAGGACATCCCAGAGTGGGACAGGACATGGAGGAAACATGACTTTCTTTTCTATCTTTCGGGTCTCTCAAAAAACATGTCAGGAAAGGACAAAGTTCAGTCACACACTATAAAAGGGTCAAACAGCACTGGCAAAAATGCTTCAAGCCTTTCAGGGATTGCAAATCTGATTATTTAAAAAGGAATTTTCAGAGGAAGCTGGTACCCAATTCAATGAAGCGTGAGAATATTTCTTACTTCAGCAGCCTCAAAACGTGTGCAACTCATTTGCCCAGGCTGGAGCAGCTCTGTGGACGATTTACAAGTGCTGCAGAGTACCACTGGCATGGCTTGTTGTGCCAGCTTTTCCAAAGAGCTCGGAAACACGCAGTAGACATGTCTTGCTGTGGGGGAATCATAACTCCATGGAGAATGCCCTGGGAAATGTGGCTGTTGCACCTGCTGACATCCTTGCTTCGGCCCTCCCACTTGCCAAATTTAAGCATTGACCACATTGCTCCTTGGGGCAGCCCTGGCACTCACATCTCGTAGGTTGAAGGTGATCTCTAAGTTGCTCCAGAAGTTGTCAGAGAAGGCTGGGTACATGTCCAAGACCTCCAGCAGATCCTCGCGCTGAATCTTGTGCAAGTCGCAGTAGGTCAGGGCCCTCACATCGGCGTTGGACTTCCCTGGGCGGGCGTAGAGGCTGATGGGCTCCCCAAAGATGTCATTCTTCCCTGTGTCAAGAGATAGCTCATTATGGAGGGGTGGGCACCTGCTCCTGCTCCAGATGTTCTGGTCCAGCACCCCTTTACTTTGGGGCTCATGAACAAGGGGATGTCCAGCAAGCCTGACACTGGTTGTGTGCTCTGGGGAAGACACTGTGAAAGCCATCACTGATGGTGACACCAAGCCAGAGCAGTGGGTCATCAGTGATGGCTGGTGACTCCTGAGCCCTGCTCTCCTCACTCTCTTGCGGCCTCTTCCTGGCATCTCCCAGGGATCCTCCTTTCCCTGTCCACTGGTGTGGGGACCCGTCAGATGCTGAGGAACAACCTTCCCTTCCCCAATGAAATTCTTTACCCTCACCTGCCACCCTTTGTCTACTGCTCATTGCCCATCACCCTTTGCCCCTCACCCACCACCCCTCGCAAAAGGAAGGACTTTTCCACCTAAGATGGCCACCACAATATCTTCCCGGAGGATCTCAATGGAACCCCGGGAGATGAAGTAGAGTGTGGTGAGGACATCTCCATAGTGCACCAGGGTGTCTCCAGGTGGTGCATGAGTTGTCTTGAACTTCATGGCCAGGGCACGCAGGCAGCCTTTGCTGGCTCCCCGGAAAGCTTTGCAGTTCTGCAGCAGCGTGCGGTTCAGGTGCAGGCAGATGTCGGCCTGCAGGCAGTCGGGGAAGCCCTTCAGCACCTGTGGAGAGCCAGGGAGAGATGCCATCACGCCACCGTCCCTGGGAGGGAACACTGTGACAGAACTGAGAGGTTGTGTGACACTCAGCGTGACACAATGGGGCCAAATGGGGAGACCGTGCGCCCAGAAAGCCAAAGGTGGGGACATTTTCCCTTCCCTGGAAGTTTTCAAGGCCAGACTGGATGGGGCTTGGAGCAACCTGGTCTAGTGGAAGGTGTTCCTGCCCATGGCAGGGAGTAGAACAGTCTGAGGTTTGAGGTCCCTTCCAACCTCAAACCATTCTGTGATTCTGTGATTTTGATGATCTTTTGATCTTCCCTTGGTGGATCCCTGCCTGCCTGCCTGTCACTGGCTTTTACTGCTTGTGGCTGGGGACGACAGCACTCCCAAGCAATAAATAAAAGTAACCAGTTCAATCTATTTATACCAGCTGGTGACATAGCCCCTTTTTCGTCTTTACACCCACTGATCTTGGATGAATGAGAGCAGAAACTGGCACAAAGAGCACAAAAACCTTAATTAAACAGCACCTGCCTGAATGCCAAGAAGCAGCAGCACAGGGCAGTTGTGTGCAGTGACAGCTAAATATACCTGTGCAAATACCTCATGTTGAACAAAAGCCGAATCTGAAGGTGACATCAAGGTAAAACTCGCAATATGGAGAAAGCTGCTGCCACCAATGACTCACAGTGCCAAGGTGAAAACCACCTGGGTTTGGGGTTTTTTTTGGAGAGCAGCATATGGCCCTGGGGCCCTCCTTGCTGTCCTCTTTGCTCACATCCTGCTGGTGGCCAAATCTGGAACAGCCATGCTGGGGCTGGTGAGCATGACTTGTTCCTGGCTCCATCATGATCTCCCAGGCTAGCAGGAGTGTTTCTCTACTGGGAAATAAGGGGTGGAGGAATTGATCGGGCTGTGGGGTGATTGATGAGATCGTGCTGTCTCAGCAGCATCCAGCAGGAATTGGTGTGAGCGGCGGCATGGCTGAGCTGCAAGCTCAGCTCTCACAGGGGATTTGTGACCTGGGTTTGTACTAAGCCAAGAGAACCTGTGCTTGGTAGGGTGCCATGGCGCTGCTTCTCATTATTGCCACTGATGTTCAGCGCAGGGTGTCTCCTCCACCGGAGAGGTTTAACCCGAAGCTCTCCCAGCAGCAAACCCCCAAATGCTGCCCAGTTATTTCATGTGGCAGCAGCAACTTTAGAGGGAGATGCTGAATTCATACAGATCTGTGTCCTGATGGTGCTCAGGATCAAATCTTAAGGAAAAAAAGGAGCGTGAACTGGGAATGAGTGGGCTGATGACCTGCCCAGGGCCAGGAGACCAGGAATATGAGGTCCCATGTCTCTCCTTGCCTTATCCTTTCTCATTCCTCTGCCTTGCTGCTGGCCAAGCTACCACATCTGTGCACTGAATCCCGGCGCCGTGAGTCAAGTCCCCAGCCCAGAACACCTTGGCCGAGCCACCTCCTCATCCCCGCAGAGCCCCGGCGCCGTTGGCACAAGCCTTCCCGCCAGGCTCGGAGCCTCGGCGCCTCTCCAGCACAGCTCTGCCATTGATCCCCCTTTGCTAACAAACAGCTGCCTCTCTGGGCTCTAATTAAAATGGATTGAGGTTTATTTAAATGCCCTCCTTTCCCTGCTGCGAGAGCAGGATGCACTTTGCTTAGCAACCGGCAGTGTGGAGAGGAGCTGGATCGATACCTGCTCCACTCCTGTGACACCAACAGACACCAGCCTGAAAGTGCTCAGTGCCAACGGGGACTCTGAGCTCCCCACCAAACCTGCTCTCTGGCCAAGAAATGTGCTTATGACCCTGGAAAACCTCCAGGTAGATGTAAAGGAATGGGCAGAAAAAGGGGAGAAGGAGAAAGGGGGATGCAGGAGGTGGAAATGCAGGAGCTGTATGGATAGAGTCTGTCTTCAGCCTCCCAAATCTCCTGCCTCTATCCTGGTCAAAAGGATGGAAGTGTTTGGGTGGACCCAGATCTAGACGCCATGTTGTTCAGGACAAAGTGCTGTGAGGACACAAGGCCTCCCTGCCCGTACTCACTGCGTTCATGTCGATGCCATTGGTGTAGGACCAGGCGTGCTGGAAATACTCCTCCAGGCGCTGGCGCAGGGGGTTGGGGATCTGGTGGAAGCGGATGAACTCCTTGACCCGCAGCATCTGCGTGTGGTAGCGGGCTGTGCCTGAGTAGAGGCGCTGGATGATGGCTGAGACATTGCCAAAGATACTGGCGTACATCAGAGCTGCAACAAGAGGGCAGGACTCAGCGGGACATGGGGAGATGCATGTCCAGCTACATCGGACCTGGAACCAGCAGATTCCCAAACCCCACATCTACCAGGACCTGAAAACATGTATTTCTGTCACCCCAACCATTTGTCTGTATGGAAGAGGCATAGGCAGAGGGACATGCTCCAACCTCCAAAGCAGGGATGGGGACAGTGGGACATGTGCAGGCACTCACAGCCAATGAGCATGACACAGATGGAGAAGATCTTCTCGGAGTTGGTGTTGGGCGAGACATTGCCGAAGCCCACACTGGTGAGGCTGCTGAAGGTGAAGTACAGGGCAGTGACGTATTTATCCTTGATGGACGGGCCAGAGGAGAGGTCGCTGTCGTTGTAGCGCTTGCCGATCTGGTCGCCCAGGTTGTCCAGCCAGCCGATCTTGTGCTCCATGTAGGGCCGCTCCACGTTGCCAATGGCGTACCAGATGCAGGCCAGCCAGTGGGCGATAAGGGCGAAGGTGCACATGAGCAGGAAGAGCACGGCTGCCCCGTACTCCGAGTACCGGTCCAGCTTGCGGGCCACGCGCACCAGGCGCAGCAACCGGGCAGTCTTCAGGAGGCCAATGAGGGTGGTAGTCTGCAGGAGAGAGGTGAGAAACCTCAGGGACAAGCAAAGGATAAATGTGGCATGTTCCAAAGGCATGTTCCCAACTGAGCCATGCTTCCTTTGAAGGATAAAAATGCATTTCTAGAGTGTGAATCACCTTGTCCTGGAGGTGACCTCTGAACTAGGTCAGATGAGTCACAGCACAGGAAGAGCAGTTTCCCTCTGCTGACCATAAAGGCAACAAGCTCTGGGATTAGAGGTGAGCAAGTGAGAAGAGACAAGGCCAAGCCCATGTTTCCTGATGGGTCCTCACCTTGCCAGCCATTGCTCCCAAAAGAGCTGCCTTTCACTCCCAGATGTGGAGCCTCCAGGCAGTACAGTAACTACAGGGTTATCCCATTGCCAACGTTTTGAGTCTGGCTGGCAATGCACCCCCAAATTCACCCACAGTGGAGTGTGGGGTCAGCTCTTAAATTGAGCCCCCAGCCTGCTCTGCTGGGTCAGCCTCAGCAAGGGGAGTGGATCCAGTCTTAACACGTAGAGTAGGGACTGCCTGATGCTAAAAAATGAAATCCCAGGTCCCAGCTGCTTAAAAACCTGTAAAGACACCCTTGTCCACCCTGTGACCAACCACCCCTCTCCCCATGGATTTATCCATCTACCACTTACATCAAACCATCCACATCCCTCTCTTTCTCTCCCATACATCTCTCCCTATCCATCCACAAGTCCCCTCCTGTCCTGATAGACCCCCAGACCCTGCTCTTACCTCATCAGAGCCGGAGCGGAAGATGAGCAGGTCAAAGGGGATGGCAGCCACCATGTCAATGAGGAACCACCCCTTGAAGTAATGAATGGCGATCTTGCCGGGGTGGCTCACCACCTCATCGTTGATGTTGACGTAGGTGGTGCGGAAGTTGATGACAATGTCCACGATGAACATGATGTCCACGATGAGGTCAATGATGTTGAGTGGGTCACAGGTGTAGCTGCAGTCCCAGCGCTTCTCCTCCACCTGCTCCTCGTTGAGCAGGAAGGCAGCCGAGTAGGGAGTGAAGACGGCTGTGTAAATGACCAGCAGGAGGATGAGCCAGTCCCACACGGCCTTGAAGGGGCTGTAGTGCAGGATGGTCCATCGGTGGATGCGCGGCGCCTGCAGCTTGTACTCGGGAAGGACGTCAGCACCCAGGGACAGCACCTGCCAGGAGAGGGGTGTGAGAAGGATGGGAGACCAGCAGAAAGGCTGGATAATGCCAGGAGCCAGGCAAGAGACTTCCATGTACTGGTAGAGCATTGAGGAGCACACAATGGTTTCCTACAGCTTTTTCACCTTTGTTGGCTGTACATATTTGCCCAGTTGCTCACTGTGGCTGGCACCAAGGTCCTTGTCTGTCTCTGATGGTCACAGCATCCTCGGGGCAGCTTCTTACCTGCTTTATGTCCTTCTGACCCAGCAGAGAGGAGAGTGCCTGCTGCTGTGCTTCCTTCTGCCCTCAGCTCTGTGCCACCTGCCTGGGAGCTGCTGGGCATCCTTGGCACAGGGTTATGGGATAGGCAGAGATGCCATCCCATGGCTGTGTCACCTGACGGTGACAGCACATTAGGCATCCCGCAAGCCTTGGACCATGCCTTTTTTAGCCATAGCAGGTATCTTCCCCTGCATGTCCTTCTGGCACAGTTGTCCTCCAAGCAGGGGGACAGCTTGGGCCACCTGCAGCAAAGCCTCAGGCAATGCCCATTTCCCATCTCACCTGTGGCCACCAATGTGCAAACACCATCTCAAGCATGCAAGCACCCTCCCATGCTGCCATGTGTCCCCACGGCTCTCTGCTTTCAAGGGGACACACTCCACAGCACCAGTGAATCCCCCACACATCCCAGGCCTGGCCCAGTCCCTCCAGGACTAATGCCAGCTCCTGATGGGCTCTAGAGTCACCCTGGGGACACAACACAAGGCACTGGGGATGGGAGGGGTGGGGTTGTGCCGCTTTGGGTGCTGAGGGGTGGTGGCATGAAGGGGCTTATTTGGAGCTGGGGGCAGCTGGATCCCCTTCCTGCCCCTGCTGCTCTGTTGTCCCCCAGTGTCCCTGTGGTGCTGGGACCAGTGCCGGTTGCAGAGGAGGGTGAGGGGCACCTCAATTCTCTCTCCTGGCCCTGAGACCCCAGCTAAAAGGGAGCTTTTTGCTGGGCTGCAAAGGAGAGGAGAGAGGAAAGAGGAGAGAGGAGAAAGGAGGATCCACATATCCCAAGGCAACAGTGATGGGCATCACCACGGCTGTGGCAACAGATCTGGAAGAAGGATCTGATCCTTCCTGCACTGACACCTGTCTTGTTCAAGGGTTTCCCAAGGGCTCCTGATGCTGTGATCCAAAGCAGATCCATCCCTGTAGCCCCATCCCACAGCAAGCAGCCGCTCCCACATCCCAGAGCCCCAGGACACTAGAGGGTCCTGCGTCCCAGAGGTGCCCCTGCTCCTACCTGCCTGCAGCTCGCCCGGCGCCCCAGGCGGCAGCTGACCCTTGAAGTCCGGGTGTCCACCATGGGGGCCCCCAGCCCCACACGCCCAGGCAGCGTCCGGCACGGCGGGCGCAGTGCTCGGGCCGTGGCATCGCCCACGCAGGCACGCAGGCACTCGGCCAGGCGGGTGGGAGACATGCGGCTGCGAAGGGCATTCAGGAGCCCAGCGTGGATTAATCAAACCCAATCGATGCTGGGGCCCCCATGGGGACAAGAGCGCCAATGGAGCAGCGGGAGCCGTCGACGTCGTTGGCGGACGGAGAGGGGAGGGATTGGAAAAAGTGACCCAAACGCAATCGTTGTGGAGGGAATGAGGCACCAGCTGCGCTTGGGGACTGGCTCCCGTGGGGACGGTGGGGAAGGCGACAAGACAACACCGGTAAAACGCTTGATTCCCAAAACTAAGATGCACCCAGAAGACCTGAGATGGGCTCCTTCACCTTGTGTCTGGGAAAACCAGCAACGCTCCCACCCTCAGCAGCTGAATGCTTGTTCTGCCTGGCTGGAGGCAGCTCTGTGGGGCCAGTCCTGAATTTGGGCCACCAAATACTGTTCCCTATGCCTGGGCACCTGCCCTGCCCCTCATCCCTGTTCCTGGCACCTAGCTCCTGTGGCAGAAGCAAGAACAGGTTAAGCCCTCTTGTTTTCCAGGCAGAAATGAATAAAAAACCACAATCCCAAAGATCTGAGGCAGAAAAGGGTAAGGAAACAACCCCCAGAAGAGCATCCAAACCAACACAGAGCTAGGGAGCAGCAGCAGCCTTGTTCCTCTCTGCCCCTAAGGAATGGCAAGGTCACCCTTGGGTGGCCTGGGTGGCCCTTGGAATCTCTGCAGGTGGCAGTGTCAGTGTTCCCTGTGGTGATTCTCCTGGGTGCCCCTTCCCTTGTCCCCTTCCTCCTGCACTTACTGGCTTCAGCTGCAGCTGCAGGCTCATGGTGTGGGGTGCTGGGTGCTGACAGCGGGGTGCTGGGTGCTGGCAGCGAGCGAGGGAGTGCAGGAGGGAGGAGGAGGAGGAGGAGGAGGAGGAGGGAGCTGGGTATATGTGGGCTGTGGGTGACAGAGGGGGGAGGCTCCTGTGGCCCTGGCTAACCCAGGCCATTGCTCGTGCCCCGTGGTGCCCAGCATCCGTCTCCTTCCCTGTCCCTTGCTCGGTGCTGGGGTTAAGGGCACTGGGGTGGGGGCCACTCCAGAGTCACCAGGAGAGCCTCAAGCACAAGGGGCTGGGCAGGATCAGGCTCATGGTGCTGGCTGCAGGCTGCCAGTGAGCCAGTGTCACCTCCAGCATGTATTCTGACACAGCTCAGGCCCCCATCCCTGTCCCCAGCACCCTCCTGCCCAGCGGGGCAGTCTGGGGGCACTGGAACACATGCCACCTGCAGACAGGACCCCAGCCTGGTGACACCAACCCCACAGCATCCCCATGTGCCTCCAGCCGTGCTCCAGAGCCACAGCCCTGCGAGGCCGAGCCTGGGACCTTCACTGCACTTGTGGCCTGCCCTCCCTGCCAGCCCAGTTTGGCCAGACCATCCCAAACAGCCCCTGTCTCCACTCCCTGCCCACCCGCCGGTATTTTTAGACGGTGTCTCACCGCTGTCTCTGCCTCACCATGAATTATTTAACAGCCAGGAGCGCGGTGCTGTGCCTTGGTGGGAGGTGTGGGGGACATTGGGGTGAGGACAGGCAGGTCCCCTGTGGGAGGGGGAGATGCGGCAGGGAGGAGAGGTCCATCCTGTCCTGTCCCATCGCATCCCATCCCATCTGGAGACTGAAAGTGAAGGGAAGATTGACCTCCGTGGGTGCTGCACTGCAGAGACCTGCAGCCACCACCCACCAGCTCTGATCCCATCACTCCACAACCAGCTACTGACCCCACACTGAGTGGCCAACACCACTGTGACAGTGTCACCCCAGTGTGACCATTGATCCCTGGTGTGTTCCTTGTGATGGGGCATGGAGGCTGCTCACCCTGCCACTGTGGAGTTCAGGGGCTAATCCCAGGTCACTGCAGTCGCCCCCAGATTAGAGGGACTAATGAAGGGGGCAAGCCAGGGGGAAAACAAGCCTAAGAACTGTTCCATGATGTGTGAGGTGGGGAGCCCATCTCCTGTGTGTGGAGGCTGTGAAGTTAAAGGTTTGCTGGCACCAAGACAGAAGGAGAATCCTGCATAGCACCCCACTCTGATGGAGCAAACTCCCAAGCCTGGAGGCTTTTCTGGGGTCAGAAGGCTGCATTTTCATTAAATTTGCCCGGGCTGCTGCTGGAAACAATGGGAGGTACCCTGAGATGTGTTTTGTACATTGAGGCTCTCCCATGCATCAGTTTCCCCATAGGTAGAAGAGCGCCCTACTCGGGATTGTGGGATACGTCAGCACCTTTCATGCACCTTTCTGACATCCCCTTGGGATGCACCATTCCATGCGCATCCCTTTGGGTGACAGTGCGTACGTGTCCCCTGCAGTGACAGGCGGTGGCTCACGTGTTGGTGACAGTGCAGTGCCACCTGCTGTCTCCCAGGGGATCCTGTGGCCCTCGGCGTGCTGACACCAGGCCGGGTCCCTGGCTGGGCACCTCGGGGCCAGTGGTGCCCCAGGGGCTCCATTCCCAGCGCTGGGGGCAGGAACAGTGGCCAGAGCTCCCCCCAAGAGAAGCCACATGCACACGCAAACATGCAAATGCGTGTCCCCTTCAAGGCCATCATCACGAGCAGTTCATGCTGGTGTTCCCCCAGCCACAAATTACCAGAAATACTCATTTAGGGGACTAAAACGAGCATTTCAGCCATTCAGAGGAAGGCATAACCAAACACAGGGATACTGGCATTTCCTGGGATGGAACCTCCAGGTGTCACTGCCCTCTCTGCTTCTCTCCTCCAAAAGCCACTGGAGTGGTTGTGACTGGTCCCCAGCAGCAACACCAGCACCCCATCACTGCCTTGGTGGCATCTCACTGCCCACATACCTGTGTGACCTTCTCAGTGACATTCTGGGTGCGCTCCATCACCTTATGGGGAGCAATTATCTCGATCTCCGTGGTGGAGCCTGAGCGGTGCTTCTCCAGGTTGAACTCCACGAAGTTGAGCGTGAACTGGGGGATCTGGCTGATGGTCCGGTACTTCATGAGGTCCGAGTCCGAGGTGGAGTTTGGGGGGTTGGGTTTGACATGGGAAGCCTCTGAAAGAGGATGGAGAGGAGCACTGAGAAGGGCAGTGCGAGCAGGAACAGATCCCCAGAGCCCTGACCTCATGTAGGACCTCCAGGAGTTGGGGACCGCCACAAGGTGCCACCAAAAGGTGCCAAAGTCTGCTTGGCCATAAAGGCTTGGCTTCTTCAGGCTGGCTCAGACGAAGGATGCCCAACCTGGGATGCCTGGGAGAGAGCTGTTTTTCCCAAACATCACCCATCTTTTCACCATTAAACCTCCTTCAGGGGGCTCAGACCAGCTGCCAAAACACAGACACCCAATGTCCTTTGCTACCCCTGAAGACTGTAGTGGGTTGGGGACCAACCCAGTGAGATTCACCAGGGAGAGATGCCGAAACTGGCATGAAAACAGACAAAGGAGGAGGTCGTTCTCCTCCACCCTTGCATGCTTTAGCCTGACAAACAGCTGAGCTGCTGTCTTGGTTTTTGGCCACCAAACTGAACCAGGAGTTGGATGATATTCCCACTCGGATGTATCCTCCACCCCCAGCTCCAGGTAGGGAGGTCAGAGCTTTCTCCGGAAGAAGAGCTGTAGTGGGGGTGGATCCTGACAGTTCTCCCTGGGGACCTGCCTCTGGGTCACCCCAGTGCAGGACCAGGGAGGAAGCTGTGGAGGTGGTCATTTCATGGTCAGGCTTGTGGCAATGTGTTGTCACGAGTGGGAGCCTGTACCCACACCCAGGGCTCCAGGAAGATCCCCAGGCACTGTACCCAGTGTGTACCAACCTTTCCATCTCCTACAGGCAGGGTAGGGTTGTATTTTCAATTTTTTACCCCTGCTAATCCTTGCACTCTGACATTGACCCAAGTGGTGGTGTTGGCAGGAGGTGTCTGAAGACATTGTGAAGATGCCCAGTGAGCACCAGCCATCCTGCTGCCACCCTTCTCCCTGCTCATTCCCCTTCCCTCCCTCTACATTGTGTCTCCTCCTGAGGGTCCATCCCCCACCCCGTTTTTCCTGCCAGATTCCACAGACTGATCTCTCATCCCCAGTTACAGAGGCTTCTCTTTCCTGACCTCCATCTAATTTGTCATCATCACTATCTCATGAGAACCAGAGGTCTGGACGTGGATACCATGGTGATGGATCGTTCCCTCCAGCCCTACAGAGTGGCCTGGCCAGTGCCTCACCCACCTCCAACACATGGACACAGCTCACACTGCACATGCCTGCAGATCCCTTCCCTCCCTCCAGGGAAGGTGGGATGGCATCGGGATGCCCCTCATGTAGGGCAGCCGAACGCAATCTCACATGGTCTCACATCTCACACACAAACCATGGATGGCTCTACCTACAGAGCAGGACCTGCCTGTGCAGGGAATCGCATGGAGACCAGCGGATTTTGGGGAGAAGGCCCAGGTAATCTCCACTTTGCAGAGGGAAGAGACTGAGACCTCCCCCCCAGATGTGTTGAGGCCATCGCCAGAACCCTGACTCCCGCAGTAGAACCGACAGCTCCGGGGTTTTTCCCTACCTGAGTTTGCCCTCCTTTCCCTGAATTTTCTCTGGAATTCAGACCTCGCAGCCTCAAAGTTGTCCAAGGAGGAGACCCTGCGGAGGCTGTGGAAGCTGCCCCCAGGGCGAGACCGAAAGAAACCCCACGCAGGGTACGACCCTCGTGGGCCCAGCACGAGAGGCTCTTGTTTCGGGGACGAGTGTTGTAGGGTGGGGTCGGCCTCCAGGCTTGGCCTCCGCTCCTTTTCCAGGAGGGATTCGGTCTCTGACTGCATACAGTTTTCCTTGGGCGATGTCTTCAAGTCCCTCAAAATCAGGGAGTCACCACCAGGCTTTAAGACAGCCAGGAGAAAGCGTTGTATTAGAAGGAGTCCCCACGTGCTGGGGGGGAAGGAGAGGGAGCTGGGGTAGGTAAGAGGAGAGGCAGAGGGCTGGGAAGCACTGCGGTTCCTGAGGTCATCTCCAGCCTGGACCAGGACCTGCTTTGGAGTGGGGCGACCGAGTCCCTGGGGACCTGGCAGCTCCTACCTCCTACCAGCTCCCGCCGGAGGCTGGGCGGCCGCGGGGAGGTTTGCAAGGCGATGCTGCACAGCTGGGAAGCAAGTGAGAGCAAGAGAAGAGGAGACCTAGGGACAGGCTTGCCTGGAGGACCTGCTGTGCCATGCGTTTTTCTGAGATGTCCCTATGTCCCCCCACTGGGGCTGCCCTTCCCTCACCTGCTGCAAGAGCTCAGGCCACCACTGAGGGTCAGTGCCAGGCCTTGTGCTGGTGTTTATGGGAGAGGATGTGCTCTGCACCAGGAAGCACTGGAGGAGCTGCTGGGTTTGCAAATTTGGCCATATTCGTCCTCCTTCTCCTACAGCCATCATTAGCCATGGCTAAACCTTTTTCCCTGGAGACTCGAGGAGTTTCCAGACTTTAACTTCTGCAATGGGGTGCGCAAAGCAACCACCTTCTGGAGCAGAAACCCGTGTGCCTGTGCCCCTCCAGTCATACCCATGGGAGGGACTGTGGCTCTTCTCACGATCCCGAAGGCCCTTAAGGTAGGTTTTGGGATGGGGTGCCTGGAGAGGCTGACTGCTGGCTGGCCCTGCACCTGCAGGGCTGTGCCCGCTTGACCAAGCTCCAGCAAAGTGGTGGATCATCAGGTTGTCCTCAATCCACATTTTCCATGTGCGTGCCCTGAAACACTGCAGTGCCCTGCGCAGCTCCAGCCTGGGGGTACCCAGAACTTTTAGCAGTGCTGGTGTCTATAGGAATGACGCACCCAAAGCATCTGATAACCCTACACACATCTTCAACCTACCACAAGCACAACCTCTGAGAAGACAGGCACCTTCCATCTCATTATATCTGTGATTTGGGGAAGCAGATTTATCCAGGCTGTCTGGATACACCCAGCACAACGAGACCCTGGCACCTGGGGATGCCTTAGCAGAGCAGAAGCCTCCTGCCCACAGCCTTGAGCTGCAGCATTTCAGAAAACAACAGGTCTTTGACTGGAGCTACCCTGAGCACTTTTGACAGTCAGGAAGCCAGCAAGAACAGCAATCTCTAAACAGGTCCCACCAACAGTTTCTCAAGGTCAGCAATGACAGCATCACCCTCCATCATGGGAAGCACAATCTTTGCTGGAGGGCTGAGAAGCTGGACCTGCCTGTGCTGCCTGGTCCCTGCCAGGAAAACATGGGGAAATGAGCCTGCCAGTCCCTGCCAGTCCCTGCTCAGAGCACACCTGCTCCACGCTCCTACAGCCACCAGCATGTCCCCTCCCTGAGGTGGGGACAACTCCCTGGAGCTCCACCATCCTGGACAACTTGCACTATGGAGGCAGACCTTCCTCCCCGCTTTGGCATATCTCCCGCTCCCCCCACGAGCCACAGAATGTGCAGAGCAGCACCATCGAGCTCCAGCCCACACCGCCAAAGCGCCGCGCTCGCTGCCAGCCCTCAGCAGGGCCAGCGCTCAGCACTGACCCAGGGCCAGGGCCCTACCACCGGACATGGCCCGAGCCACAGCAGCCGAGGGGGAGCGGGGTGGGGACAGCAAGGAAGAGCGATGGGACCTGGCCTGAGGCGTGGGCTTATATCAGACAAAGGCTACGGTTACCTTTCCATAGTCAATGGCTACTCCATCAAACTCACTGGTGGGCAGAGATTTCCGCTGGATTTTGAGTCGTCGCAGGGACGGGAGACTAAACTTCAAACTCCTACTTTCACCTTGTTAAAAAGAAAAACAAAACACAAGAGAGAAAGATGTGACCTAGCTGCACATGATGGCTGAAGTGAGGCGGGACAGGGAAGAGGCTATGGAGAATTCTAGGTGGCTTTGGGGGACGCACATGCTGTGTGGCCCTTCCTCCTCCAAAGCACTTGCTATTCCCATGCCATCACATCGCCATGTGCTGAAGGCAGACCCTGACCTGGCAGCAAGCTCTGCTGAGCTGGAGAAGAGTTCTCTACAACTGCGGATGTGAGACGGGAAAGGTGCAGAAAACCCCTAAGCCAATTAAAGAGGTTAAAGCCACTTAAGGGATTTGGACCTGGAGGAAATCGAGCCTCTAAATCTCCTTGGTGGAACTTCAGGAAAAAAACTGCACAGTAGATGGTAATTTAGAAAGGCATTGAAAGAAAAGTAATTCTAACAATTTTTTTCCTGGATTTGTTTTGGATTTTCAATGATGGCATTTGGACCACACGGGGGGTCCCTTCCTGCCGTCACAGGGGACCAGGAGACCACCTCACTGGAGACTGGGGCTGGGACAAGGGCAGCCAGGGCTGCTAGGAGCTGTGAGAGGTGCAGGAGAGGAAAAGCCCAGGTGGGGAGAGGACCCAATGCCCCTGGTTGTGACACTCAATGCAAAGTCACTTGTCCTCTTCTAGAGGAGACCATGATCACTTGCTTCTGCGGAGTTTGTGTGAGCAGCTAGGTTCACACCCTTGAGACCTGGGTCAGCCCTGGAGCTCATCCAGCAGCACCAGCTGTGCTCCCTAACTGCACGAAAGGTGGCCTAAATCCTGGGGTGCGTGGGATGTGGCGTGAGCTCCACAAAGCCATTGTCCCCTGGGAAAAAGCAGCACGTTGAGGAGCTCTTTGGTTTTGGCAGGATTAGCTTCCCTAACTCACCCCCAAAACACCACCAAGCTGCTTGGGCAGGGTCCCAGCCTGCCCAGCTGCCCAGAAATGCCACCGCCCATGGGGTACCACGCAGGCTCCCTCTGCTCACCCCATCCCCACTGCCCAGAGCAGCTTTTCAGCTGGAAGAAGCAAAGCATCCGACTTTCCCTGCACACCAATGAGCTGGGGACCAGCAATGCAGCCACGTGTGGCCAAGCAATTAAAGACTGAGTCAGAAGCCCTGTGCACGAGAGCCTGACCTGGACTGGCACCAGCAGCTCTGGCCTTTCCACACTCCCTGTCACCGGAGTGGAAAACCCAAGAAGCACCCTTTGGGATGCACAACACAACATCCAACATGCAGGGAAGTGACAGGTACTCTTGATTTGGGTGCCTTCTGCCAAAGGTATGTCTTTGGGTGGGATGGGGTATGGGTGCATTATATGCTGAGATACTCTGAGAGCTGGTGGGGCTGCAAAGCAACACTGGTGCTGGAATTTAGGATTTCCTCAGCAGATCATGCAGAGAGGGTAGCTGGTACTAAAGCAATCCACCAAAACTATGAATCTCATCCCTTCACGGGCATACGAACACATGCACAGTGATCTGTCCATTCACACACACACATCCGTGAGGCCCCTGTGTGCATGTCTGGCCTGAGCACATATAAACCCATATAAAACTCTGCTGGTACCTGCTGCCATACACAGACACCTCAATGGCTCCAGGATATAAATATGCACCGAGTGGGAATGTGCCGAGACTCACACACTCCAGTTCAGTGGGCAGTTGTCCCATTGTTCCCTGATGTGGCCCTGGCTCTGATCCTGGTCCTGCTGTGCCACCCCATGTGCCGTGGGGGGACAGACCCATGTTGCTCCCACAGTTTTACTTTGAGGCCTGCCCAAAGCCTCCCAACAGCACCCTTAGGGAATGCTGTCATGAAGGCAGATGTGGGATTATTTCCCTGACTCAAGTAGAGGTGAGGGCTGTATGGAAGGAGGAGATTTAGAAGCTACAGCTCTTTGTCAGGTCTAACATCTGCATCCCTGAATATCCACATCCCCTCAAGAGCCTCACCACAGCTTCCCTTTGATTCAGTCTTCCCAAAAAAGGGAATTTGAATTTTCCACTGTCTCCAAAACCCTGGAATGAGCCTAGGAGAGTGGGGAACAGCCTGAAGCTGGGGCAGGCTGAGCTGCCACAGGGCAGCCATCCTTGTGCCATTCACCTGCAGTGACATCCCCACAGCACAGCCATGCCCTTGGAGACCCCAGATGTCTCCTGGCCCTTCCAGTGACCCTGCACACAGGTCCTGTCCCACACCAGCACCTCTAGCCCAAGCCAGTGTTAAATGTGGAAAAGATCCAGCAATGCGGGGGGTTCACGGAGGGACTCCATGGCTCCACTTGCAGCGAGACCTCCTCTCATAAAAATGCACCATCCCATGCAGGGGGTCAGTCCCCAGCCCTGTTCCCAGGTCTTTGGGATTTCAGGAAGTGTGTGCGGGCAGGTGTGGATGTGAGGGGAGCACAGATGGCTCAAACAGCCTTTTCCTACCCAGCTGGGGTTTGGTTGGACCAGTCCCTGAGCAGGCAGAGCTGCAGCTGTGCAAAAACACAAACCTCTTCCCGTGCAGGATCCTGCCCATAGGTGCATCCTTCAGTCCCCACGTGTTCCCAATAAAACCATGGGACGAGGGTGCTGCACTGCTCTCCCAGGTCCCACTGCCCCCAGACACCCACCTTTGTTCCAGCTCTGCGACAGGCGCTGGTGCAGGCTCCGCCCGGTGCTCTTGGCGATGAGCTGTGCCAGATCCTCGAAGTTGAGGATGAACATGATGACGACACCTTCCTCGTTTTTCACAGGCACCACATCCACCAGGCAGCGGAAACACGAGGCTGCCAAGCAGAGACAGGCTCAGGGGGGCTGCACAGAAGATTCTGCTCTCCCCCAGCACCAAACACTTTTGGCAGAAAAGTGGGTTTTTAAGCACTTTGATGGGTGTAATCCCTGCTGGTGGAGAGTGGAGGATATGGAACATGATCTGAGCCCTGGGAAAGGGCCACATCCCCAAAGCATCCCAATCACACTGATCACATCTCTTTTTTCTGTCCCAGACAGTCATTTATATTAATGTACTTGTGAGCAGCAATTAAAGAGTGAGTAATTAAGAACTCAGGAAGTCCCAGGTAGTGGTTTAACCTCATTAAGCATCTTGCTTGTAATCAGGCTGCAGTTAATTGCCCTGCAATCACCAGGCAGTTTTTGGGGACTGGATGCAGGCAATGGGGGTGAGCCCGACCATGTGGGCAGCAGGACTGGGTGGGATCAGTGTGACGGTCCCCAAGGACATCCCCTAAAGGCATTAAGTGGTCAGGCATGGCCTTGTCTTGTCCTGCCGTGGGGAAACTGAGGCACAAATGGGACACAAGGACTGGCTCAGTGTCCTGGGAGTGATGGAGGCTGTGAGGACGATCCCAAATGTGGCCATAGGGATTTTCCTGTTGGATGTCAGCTCGACCCTGTGGCTCTTGTGCAGCAGACAGGTACCAGTCTGCAATTAGAGACAACTGAAAACACCTGCAGGTCTTTTCCAAAGCACCAAGTGAAGGATACAGGTGGTTTCCCACCTCCTTTGCCAGCTTTATTCCCACCAAATCCCCCCAAAACCCTACCTGAGGGTATAATCACTGTGAGTCCCTTCCTTGAGCTGTCTGCTGTTGCTTTGGCACTGGTGGGAGCGGGACCCCCCGAGCCACAGCCGCTGTCACAGTCCCTCTGGCAAAACCCCCTGAGCATCCCCCGGCTCCTATTCCAAAACTCCTAGAGATGATGGAGCACCCAGTTACCATTCCAGCCGAGATGGAGCCAAGCCACCTCCTTCCCCGGCAGTTTTTGCCCGTGCAGATCCCTGATCTCTCCGTGCCCCCATGCTCTGATCACCGGGGATTAGCGGATCGGGCAGGGCTGTGCTGCCGGCCGATCCAGCGCTCTCCCGCTCTGGCCGTGGCCACGCTCCAGCCGGGAGGGGCATGTCGGCCTTTCTGCGTATAATTTTAAGGAGCTCAGGGCCTCCCGTAATCAGGAGCAGATGGCCGGCATCGGGCAACTTCAAAATCTGCCGTGACGTCAGGGATGTGCACATACACGGACACACACACAGGCACAAGAACGGGAAAGAAATAGGTATGGTGAAATCTGTTTAAAGACTCCAGCAGCCGGGATTCATTCTTTTCTTTCTTTTCTTTCTTTTCTTTCTTTTCTTTCTTTCTTTTCTTTCTTTTCCTTCTCTCTCTTTCTCCATTGCTCACCACAGGGAGAGGAAATCCACTTAAATGTGTGATCTGGGGAGGAGGAGGTGGATTTCTGGCAGATTAAGCTGTTTGGAAGGGCTGCACGGGCACACGGCAGGTTACCTCTGTGTGGAGCAGGAAGAAGTGAGCTCTTTGCTCTCCCTTTGTCAGGATTTTTAGGGATTTTTAGATCAGAGATGTCCCGTAAGTGGTGCTGAGTGAGTGAGGTGTTCTGGGTGATGCTGAGGTGGCACGTGCCCGGTGGGATGACGCGGTGCCATCCCCGGGACACCACAGCTCTGCCGGTGTTGATGCTGGCGCTGGTGTGTGCAGGGGCTGTGCACAGCTGAGCCCACTCATGGGTGCTTTCTCCTTTGGCGTCTTAGAAAATGAGGAGTTTTTTTCCCCGGGGTGATTTTGAAGCATGGCCAACTTCCTGGAACCCACATGGTTCATTGGCGTGGGCAGCCATCAACTCCATGCTTCCCCCTGGACTGGGAATTCTGATCCAGGTAGTCCAATCCTGGCTCAGGTGCTCTGCCCTCCTGCATTCCTGCACCGCTTCACGTTTCCTTCCCAAGTTCCTCCATGGCAGTGGGAGGGGATGGGCTCTGAGCTGTTCTCAGGAGGGCTAGATCATGGCAGGCGCTATGTGGCATGGGAAAGGGTTAATCCCATGTCCAGTGCTGAACAGCTGAAAACTGGGCCCAGTTACATCCAGTTGGAGGGATATAAGGAGCAGCTGGGAGGTAGCTGGGGGTGGGTTTGGGTGGCAGCTGGTGCCTGGTTTGATCCTGCAAATCTGGGAGGTGCTGAGCTTGAGCAGCCCTGGTCAATGTTGCTGTGAGCCCCTTGCTGATCCCTTCTCAAATTAAATAAGACCATTTCTGTTGGAAGGGAACTACAGCAATAATCTAGTCCAATTTCCCGGCCAATTCAGGGGTGATGAAAAGTTAATTGGGTGTGAGACCCTCCAAAACCAGGGGAATCACCCCAAAAGTGGCCCCACCAGGCACAGCCCTGCATGCCAGGAACTCAGGTCCTTGCTCAGACCTACACACACAGCATGGAGGTGTCAAGGGAATGACAGAGTATCAGGGCCAGGGATGGGACGAGCAGATTCCCTTAAGCCTGGCCCAAAGACAGAGCATTCCCCCAGGATTTGGGGTCTCTGTGCAGCTGTGATTTGGGGTACCCCCAGCTCTGTGGAGAGGCTGCAGCTGGGAGATCCTTGGCACCCTCTACCCTGACTCAGTTTCCCTGTGGTGAGCCAGCCTGGGCTCTGCTGAATGCTGAGTCTCCTCATCCTTCTTCCCAAAAACCAGGCACCCCAGACCTGCTGTAGCACCAGTGGGCTGAGCCAGCCCCGGGAGGGACCCCAGGCCTGCCCTCCCGTCCTTGTTCCTCGATTGACTGTCCCCATCCATCTGACTGTCTCTTCCGTTCAGCTGTTCAGCTAATCTGTCTCCATCCATCTAATTTTATCCAAATGATCTCTTGGAGGAGCCCTGGGGGCATTCACAACCTGCCTGTGCTCTGTGGCCACCTGCATGAGGGTGCCTGTGCCCATCTGGGGTGAAACCCAGCCTGGGGGCTGCAGAAAGGGCTCGGCAGGTGGGGTACAACAGGGATGCTGGTTTGAAGGGTCCCACAGCCAATGTGGTGGGCTTGTATGGGCTGGGAAAACCAGCTCATTCCCATAACTCCTGGGTTTGATCTTCCAGCACCCAGCCCACCTCCCCCAAGCTGAGAGAGTGCCTGGAGGTTTGTGCTTTCTGACCCACCGTGTCTTCTGACCTTGATAAAAGCCAGCACTTAATAACATTAAAAATGTCATAGTTGGGGCCCCTCCTTCCCCGTCCCTCTTATCCCCCACAGCCACCGGTGGTTAATGCATTTGTCAGTATCATCAGTATTAAACTAATCAACAGGACACGGGGGTTTCCGAGAGCCGGACACAAGCCAGTATTGTTATGAATATTAAAAAAGCGAGCTATTAATCTGCTCTCGGAGCTCTTACCCAGGCCTGCCCTCCCCCTGGCCAGGAGATTTAATCTGCAGGGTCTCATGGCAGAGTGGCTAAATCTATAGTGGTATTATATAAAGGAGCAGAGGAGAGGGGCTGGGAAGGGCACGGAGGGGACGGGGACAGGGATGGGAACAGAGCTGTGCTCTGGGGATGGCTGGCACGCCCAGAGAGAAACTTGGAGGGCCAAGCTGTGCTCCCATCCTGGGATAAATCAGTGTCAGGGCTGGGTAGAACTTCAAAGGGAAGCGGAGATTGCTGGGAGGCCCTAAAGCAAATCCCTGAGGTGGTATGGAAAAAAATTGAGATAGAGTCTGAGCTAGTGGGAGATGGGTCACCCTTGGGACCTGGGGTGAGCCCCTGCAGGTCTGCATCCCCCTGCACAGGGGGGGGACGTGCAACACGGGATCTGCCCCGGCCCCTCTCCCCACACCCAGACAGGGCATCAGGAGACTGAAACCTGCCAGGATGCCAGGCCAGCAAAAATGACCTTATTAAGTAACATCAGCACGATGGAGGTTCCCCTGTGCAGTGAGGAAGGGCAGGAATTCCTGTGCTTACAGGCCTCTCTGGCTAGAAACAGCAGTGGAAAAGGACAACCAGGAGCGTCAGGTGGCTGAGGGTACCCACCAAACTGTGGCCACAAGAAAGATCCAAGCCTAGCAGGGTAGTTTTGGGTGCAGGTGGAAGGACGCTCTGATCCCCAGGAGCCAAAAGGGGTCCTGGATCAATACAGGGGGTTGGCAAAATGCATCTTAACCTCCTCTGCAAGTGAAGTGAGTGGCCACATCCAGGCCCTCAGTCCTTCCCTTGCTAAATCCTGCTGGCTGCAGGAATTACTCCATCTTAGAGCGGGGCTGTGTGGCCAAAGCTGCGGTGCTGACAGTGTTTCCCGGGGCTATCTGGCTATCCCAGGGCTCTGTTCCCGTGGCACATGGGGCCGCCTCCCACTGCAGATACAACAGTCATTAAGGATGAGGATGGAGGGCTTGGGGTAGGAATCAGGGACTCTGCCAGGGCAGGGATTTCAGGAAAAAGCCTACTCCAGGCAGCATTCTTGGGGGTGCTGGGGGTGACCTGGGACTGTCCTCTTGTTCATGGGACAAGAGGTCCAAGCAAAAAGCATCTGTGGAGCAGCAGAGGATGAAAAATGTGTGCTTTCCAGCTCTGTGCCCTAGTCACACTGACCCTGGGGCACAGCCAGGGCAATGGGGGTGGCTGGAGCTGCAGCACAGCCATGCCAAGGATGGCAGAATTGGCTCCACAGCAAGGATCTCTGGGACCAGAGCTTTTGCCATTGTGAGGCGGGATGTTTATAAGTTCCCATCTGGAGCTGGGCCATGGTGTCCGTCCCTTTCCCGAGGTCACAGCCTGACCCTTAAAGCAAACAGCAAACAGCCCCAGCTTGGCATAAACCCCATGGGTTTGTGCAAGCCAAGAGCTCAACTTGGGGTTGGGGTTTGTCAGCTGGCTGTGCTTTCCTGCTCCTCCAAGACCCAAGAAGTCTCCTTAGTCCTGCCTTGACCACCCCATAGGGCAGGAGCAGAGGCTCCCTGGGCTGCCAGCACCAAATCCCTGACAGTGCCAGGATCCAGCAGTTGCTGATGGGATTTGCCCTCCTGCTCCCGGTGGTCACATCACATTTTGCTGTTTACAAAGCTGTATGGAGAAACCCTGGCTGGATCCATCTCCGCCTGCCTTAGCCAGGCTTCCTGGCAGCAGCTGCTGGAGAGGTGCAGTGCCATGGATGTGCCCTGGGCTGTGTCACCCCTTTGGGTGTGGTGACAATTCCCAACCCATGCCTGCCTGGCTGCCCGCTCAGGCCCCCCATGGGGACCTGTTGGGGGATATGCTGAGTGACACTGGGCACCCCAGACACTCTCTGACCCTCCCACTCCTGGAGCCCCCAGGGGAAAATCCTGGCTTCCACACCAGTGTTATGAGTTTGCCAGGTCCGTAATCCTGGTCCCTAATCTCGGTTCCAAGGGGACTGACACAAACTGCTGCTGGAGGGGATGAGCTGTGGGCTCTGCCCAGGAGGGGACGGGATGGAGGGGCTGGGGCTGCCCCACCAGCTGCTCCAGCTGTCACAGCCACATCTCCCCTTTCATATTCATCAGCATCACATTCACGCAGATTAAGCGGAGCGAGTGCCACCAGCTGCTGCTGCTCAGGCCATGCTAGCACCGTGGCACTCAGCACCTGCGGCCACCTTCCACCCTGGGGACCCTGTGAGCCCCAGTAGCTTTGCTGTAAAGCATCACACCTGGGGAGGGAAAAAACCCAACCCTGGATGCAGCTCAGCTCCACCAGCTCCTCGGTGTCATCCTCAGGGGATGTTGGAGGATCTGAGCTCACCCTGGCCGCAGTAGACAGTGTGTCCCCAGGGCTGGAGGCCATGGCTGCTCCTTGCTGCGGCAGGAGCTGATCCTGTGCTGACCCCCCTGTCTGGGGCAGTCCCAGCTGTGTAGCATCTTGTAAGGAAATTAACTTTTCACTGATCTCCCAGCTTTGAGCCTGGGGATTAGAGCCCACACTCGCTGTGAACGGTCTCTTCTCTCTTTCCGAAGCCTTTTCGGGGCTGATGTGGCAGGGACGGACCACTGCCCTGGCTGGGCTGGTCCCATTTTCCCCCACAGGTACTTGGTTCTTGGTTCCATTTCAGAGCTGGGCTCGCTGTTGGCACCCCTGGCTCTTTTGGCTCTGTTTATAATTAGGTGATGACAGCATGGGCATCCACAGCATGGATGGGGACTGAGCAGCCAGGCTGTCCCCAGGGACATGCATCACCCCATCACTCAGCATCCTGCCTGTCCCCAGAACCCACCAGCCCAGACACCCTTGGGTGCCCCTTTCCTACCTACCTCCATCCATCCCACCCTGGCCCTGCTTGGGTGGCTCCAACGGGCAGATTTTGGGTATGATATTGCCTCTGTCAGCCAGAAAAGCGAGGAAACAACCCCGCGAGCCGCAGAGCCGGGAGTACCGCAGTAATAAACAGCAGGTCGAGGCTGGAGATTGGTGCTGCTGGTATGAAAAGGAGGACAGGCAGGTTCGGAGCTCCGCCGGCTAATTAAGCAGCAGCTCCCTATAATGCAAAAGCCTTTTCTTTGCCGATAAGACCCATTTATAATGGGCCGAGCAGTCACAGGCTGAGTGCTGGGGGGAAACAATTGGAAAGCATACTGCTGGTGGGGCTGGGTTTTAAAAATAGACATGAAGGGTTTGCTTCTGGGCTTTTTTATTTTCTCCCCTCTTTTTTAATAAGAAAGAGAAGAAAGCAGCTCAGAGCTGCACTGAGAGTTCCCCGTGGCCTAGAGGAAGAGCAGGGCTCTGAGGACAGCACCGAGCATCCCGTGAGCCCAGCAGGAATTCTTCAAAGCAGGGAGCACGGCGATGGATCGATCGGGCTCATAAGCCAAGCAGTCCCCAGGGACGGAATGGGAAACTATCCTGAGGGAGGGAGGGAGGAAATGGAACAGGGCTGCACATGCTGTCCTTGCCAGGGCCAGTACATGGCCATGCAGTGGCACTGGGATGGGAGCAGGGGGACAGTGTGCACCGCTTCTCTGTGTGTCTCCTGCATTGTGCTGGGCTCCAGCCAGGCCCTGCAGCTGCTGAGGGGGGACTTGCACCTAGCCCTGGCACCACTCATGGCCCCTCTCCACCCAGGACAGGCCCCACAGGAAGAGCCTAGACCGAGTGGCCTGATCCTGCCACCACGAGGGTCAGACCCCACCGGGATAACACCAGGATAACACGCAGAGGTGCTGCCAGTGAATAACTCTGGGGGCCGATACGCTGGCACCTGGATGCCAGCCCGGGAGATAGGGTCTGGGAGGAAGGCCAGGACACCCGGGTGCCAGCCCCCAAGATAGGGTGCTGGGCTGGGAGCCAGGGTTCCTGCCTGCTCCTTCCTTTTGCTTCCAGTGATTCTTCTCTAACTGGCTGCCTGGGAGCTGCCAGCAGTGGGGCACAGCCCCGTGCTCAGGCCAAGCCCCCATCAATACAATCTGAAGCAATGGGAAAGCTCCACAGGTTAAAAAAGTAAACACTCCATATTTTTAACCTCCCATGAGCACTGGACCTGCATTCCCCTGCCCCTGGGAGCCCTGGCCACTGCTGTTTTGCAGCACCAAGCACTAAATATTTATTTAACTTCCTGCCGTATTAGAACTAATCACTCGTATTTTCCATCAAAGCTTCATTTTCATCTTAACGTAATTCCATCTGTGCACGCACAGCCGCATCCTGCTCACTGGAAAGGCAGCTCTGAGACCGTCAGCTGCACCCACTCTCAGCAGAGATGAGGGGTCTCTCTCATCTCGTCTTGGAGCACAGACTGGGAGACCTGTGTCCCAGCTGGGCTTCCCCATGGGCTTCCCACTGGATTCTCATTCCTGGTGCAGGGATCCCACAAGCAATGCCATTGCTTGTCCCAGGAGCTCTGAGCCATCCCCAAGGGCTCACAAATGACCTGATTCCCAAATAATCTGGCAACATCCTCCATCGCTCAAGGTCCCAATGTGCTCCATCACAGCAGAGATGCCTCCATCCCACCAGCAGCCACTATGGATTTGCTCTCAGCAAAGCCCTGAGCCTGGGTGCAATCCTGATGCCCTGGTAGCATCAGATCCTGTTTTCCTCCCAACACTGGCTTCTCACAGCCCAAATCCAGGCCAGGTCACACCTCCCACCACTGGATCACCCCAAAAAGCAGCTCTTACTGTCTTTGCGGTAGTAGAGGATCTCGAGCTTGCACTCCTCGGAGCCGAGCAGGGCCTGGGTGAGCTGGGCAATGGAGCTCTTGGTGGTGTCGGGGCCGGTGAGGAAGTCGCAGGTGCAGGGCTGCTGCATCACCTCCACGCGGGAGTAGCCGAACATCTCGCAGAAGCCGTCGTTGCAGTAGATGATGGCACAGTTCTCCATCTGGGCGTTGGCAATGAGGAACTTGCGGTCTGCAGGGAGGCAGGAGAGCACAAGGCTTAGAGGGGTGGTGGGGACCCACAGGGATTGGGGACAGCCTGGATGCAGGGGGGGAGCTTGCGATTTTTGTTGTCACCCGCTGTGGGGCTTGTGCAGAGACAGGCTCCCTGGGGACACCGGTGACAGGTCTGGGGGGAAGGTGGCTGACCTCAGCCCACAGCATCCCAGGTGCTGCTCTGCTCTTCAGAGAGAGAAAGTGTTCCCAGTTTCATGTGTATTTGAGACTGTGGGGACAGGGGGACCCAAAGGGGGTTTCTCAGTAGAGGCAGTTTTTGCTGGGGTTGGCCAATCCCTACAGCCTTGACATCTCACCACTGGCATGTGGGGACTCTCTGCCATCTAATACATGGGCAAGCTGTCCCTGACTGGCCCTGCAGGCAGAAGGAGAGCTGCAGCCTCTGTCCTTTCCCAGGAGCTTATCAGGGACCTGAGTTATCTCAGAGACTTTCCACCCTTGCTCAGATTTGACTGAAGTCAGGCAAGGGGCAAGAGGAGGAGTGAGTGTGAGGCTTGGCTTCATGGGAAGCAGGGGTGAAACCCATCACATTAATGATTCTCCTAATGTTTTGTAGGATAATTGTGCCTTTGGGCTGAAGGTGAAATCCAGACCTCCCCTGGGCTTTGTGGCCCCTGTGCTCAAAAAAGAAAAGTGCTCAAGTGAAGGAAAGGGGAAACTGAGGCAGGGAGTGATGCTGGCCCATTCCCTCCTGGCGCTGCAGCCACCTAGGCTGGGCTGGGGCCAGACTCACTGTTTTGCCAGGGTGTGTGGCAGCGCTGCACAGCCCACGTCATCCAGCCCACATGGAGCCACTTCCATCCTTATCTTGGGGGTGAGCTTTGATTTGGTTTGATTTTGGTTTTTTTTCAAGGATATCGGGGAGTGCTGGGCTGTGGGACAGGCTTGCTGGGATGTGACAGTGGGCTGGATGTGTATGTGATGGGATGCCATGTGCCCCCCAGCACCATCTCCCTCAGCATTTGGCATCGGCTCTGGGCTGGAGCTGGAGGCAAGTCTGAGCAGAGGGTCCATTTGGAGGCTGCCTCCCAGCCCAGACCCCAATTAATCTCCTGGATTACCCAGGAATGGCATCTGCAGCCTGCGTGCTCCAGAACCCTGCTGCTCTCCAGCCTCACCGGGAATTTCACCCAAATGCAAGAGAAACCTCTGCACAGCTGCAGCACCGAGCGCCGGGACCTGGTGGGGTGGGGGAATCCCTCCCAGGCACATCGGGGCTCTCCCCAATGGCACCTGCAGAGTCCCAGCTCTGGAGGGTGCCTCCCAGTAAAAACAGTGTCCCCAGGGATGCTGCACAAGTGTCTGCTTCATTCCACCCTGTGACAGCCCCTTGGTGGCCCTTTGTGGGGGACTCCCACTCCGGCACCTTTCCTTTTCCCATACAGGGCTGATGCCGATGCCGACGCTGCAAACAGCACAAACCACCACAGACAAATGTTTCCCATTTCCTTCTTCCCGGTCCTTCTATATCCAAATTGCTTTGCCAGGTGGAAAGCAGCACAAGGAGGGGACCTTCTCCCAAAGCCCTGCTCCTGGGGCACACTCTCCCTCTGTGATGAACAGTTTCCCCCATCCAGTGTCAGCTCCATGGACTGGATCCAGTCTGGATCCTGGCTGGGCTGGCACAGGACAGGATTTACAGGGCTGGCAGGGCGCCGGAGCAAGCTGTGCTGAGCGCAGGGATGTGACCAAGACCAGGATGGGAAGGAGCTGCAGAGCCAGGTCTCCTTGGGGGTATTTTCACCCCCAATTTGCTTTCTGCCTTGCCCTCACCTGCAGATTTTGCCTTGGTCCCACAGTACCAGGGCTCTGCACTGGTCCTGGCAGGGAAGAGATGGGCCTCTCTGGCTGCAGCGGGGACTCACCAGGAGCAGCTACACCCATGGGAACTGCAGTGTTGGGAGTGAAGGCACCCACAGGCAAGGAAGAACACACTGCCTGTAGCAAAGATGTATTAGGTGTGCTGGTTTGGTGTCTCCCAACACCTGTCACAGCATGAAACTGCCGCGGGGGAGCGTGGGGTGATGTTTTGGCAGGACCCAGCTGGTGCCCGACATGGCTGGCAGAGTGCGGGCAGGAAGCGGGCAGGGAGTGGGAAGGGAACAGGGGGCCTGGCTGCGTCCTCACTGTCACGCCTCACCGCGTGGCCCCGCTGCTCCCCAGCCACTGCTTCCCAGGGGGAACTGATAGGAACCGGGGACAGTTTTTCTCACTTTCAGTCCCCAGGGTCACGTCAGTCACTGCCAGGCCAGGCAGCGCAGATCCGGCTGGGATGGCAGTGCAAGGGAATTTGCCCACCCGGGAAACTTGGACACAGAGAAAATCCACAGTGAGCCGGGGCAGTGAGGGGTGCACAGCCCCAGCACCCCATAGAAGCCCCCCGAGCTCAGTTTTTGGGGGACCCTAGCCCCTGATCCCCTCCCATCATCCCCAGCATTGTAGGGGGGACCCAGCCTCGTTGGGGTGCCCAGACAGTGGGAGCGGAGCCCCCGCGCCCCCACCCAGCCACACGCAAACCCCAGCGCTCCCCGATGTGCACGGACTCTTCGCTGTATTTGACACGAAAACCAGCCCAAAAATTCATATAAAGGGATTACTCGGAGCAACAGCAAATGGCAACATTTCACCAGGGACGGCGGCCGCCGAGAGCGCACAGTTGAAGGCAAACAGGCAGCGAGCTCGACAGCGCCGGGGTACACCCTGTCCCCCAGTCCAGCCAGCCGGGACCCCCTCCCCGCCAGCCCGGGCACACCCTCCCAGCCCGGGGACTGTGGCGGTCGCGGTCTCCCCAGCCGCCGGGGAAACACCGGCGCTGGGATCGCTCGTCCCCCTGTGTCGCCCTGTCTATAAATACCCGCGGGGACACTGCCTGGCTGTCGCCCACCCCTCTCCCCCCTCGGGAAGTCACAGGGGCGCCTCCGTGCCCCCGGGGACACCCTCCCGCCTTCCCCCCCCTCCTCTCCCCGCTGTGCTCCGAAGTTGGGGGGCCGCCCCGGCCGCGGAGGAAGCGGAGCGGGACCGGAGGGTGCGGTACTCACTTTGTCCTTCAAATTTGCGGATGATGGTGTCCAGGTAGGTGTTTTGGGGGGCCACATGGCCCCGGCGCACCGGCATCGCTCCGCTGCGCTCTGCGCGCCCCGGGAGCAGCGGAACTTGCCCGCGGGCGCGGCTGGGAGCGCGGCCCGGCCCCGGAGCGGCGCGGCACGGCCCGCCACGGCGCGGCCCCTCTCCGCCTCACCCCAGGACTGACCGAGCTCTGGAGCCCAGCCGGCCCGGGGCTCCCATGCTCCCGGCGGCCGGAAGGGGGAACCCCTCCGCCCGCCCTGCCGCGCCCGGCCCCGGGCGGGGGCGGCCGGGGAGGATGAGGATGGGAGGGGGAAGTGGGGGAGAGAGGGGGGAGGACCCGCTTGAAAGCGGGAGAAAATAATAGAATAAAATAATAAGAGTAGAAATCCCCAAAGTGCTTAGTCACCGCTGCCCCGGCCCGCCGGAGGCTCCGGGGGAACCGTCAGCAGCAACAGCTGCCGGCCGGGGAGCGCGCACCCCCCGGCGTCCCCCGGGGCTCCCCCGAGCCCCCCGGCATCTCGCGGCACCGGCACCCGCACGGCCCCGTCCAGCACCGGCCCCGCGGGCGGGGGGGCTCCGGGGCGGGGCGGGGCGGGGGAGCAGGTGGGTGCCGGGGGTGCGGGGGTGGGGTCCTCGAGGGGCTGGGGCAGGGGGTGCTCAGAGGTGAAGGAGGCTTTGGGGCCCTGGGACGGGGAATGATGAGGGCGTGGGGATGGGGTCCTTGTGGGGCTGGGATGGAGGTGCCTGGAGCGGATGGGGATGGGGTCCTTGTGGGGCTGGGAAAGGATGTCCTGGAGGCCTGGGGTGTTGGAACAGGAGGTTGTGCTGGGAATGGGGGGAGTTGGTGGGAGTGCAGCTGAAGGGTGCTGGGGGCGCTGGAGAAAGGGGTGGTGAAGGAAGGGGTGCTGGAGGGGGGTGGTGGAGGGAGAGGCGCTGGGGGTGCCGGGAGCTGACGGGTGGGGATGGTGAAGGAGGATGGTGGAGGAGGGAGTGATGAAGAGGGCTGGGGTACTGGGGGTGGCAGAGGAGGGGATGCCGGGGTGCAGGGGTGGTGAGTGGAGGGGGGCGTGCAGGTGGTGCTGAGGTGCAGGGAGTGGTGCGGGGGAGGAGGAGATGCAGAGGTGCAGAGGCAGAAGAGGGGGTGCCGCTGGGTGCAGGGGTTGGAGGGGGGAATGTCTGTGGGTGCAAGGGTACAGGAGCAGAGGAGAGGGTGCTGAGGAGGTGGCGCAGGGGCGCAGAAGGGGAGAAGGTGCCGGTCGGCGCAAGGGGGAGAGTAGGGGGTGTCAGGGGATGAAAATGGGGTGCAAAAGAAGGGGGGGAGCTGTGTCGGGACGTTGGGGATGCCGGGGGGTGCCGGGGAGGAGGTCAGGGTGCTCCCGGAGGTCTCTGAGGTGCCGAGGAGGAGGTCAGGGTGTTCCTGGGGGGCCGGGGGTGCCGGTGCCGCGCCAGGTGCGCGGCCCCGAACCTGCCGCTGTCCACTCGAGGTGGTGCTGAAGGGGCGAGCGGGGCGGGCGGGAGGGGCGAATGGCTGCTTGTTTGAGGGGGGCTTGGCATGGGTGGACCCGGTCTGGCGCAGGGCTCTGCGGGCACGGAGGATCCTTGAGGAACATGGAGCGTTCTGAGAGTCCTGAGAATTCTGAGGGACATGGAAAGTCCAGGGAGTCCTGGCAGCTCTGATGGACACAAAGAATACAGGAGCTTCCAGGGTTCTGGGGTCACAGAAAGTACCATGGGCTCTGTAGGGTACGGGGGTCCTGGTGGGTCCCCAGGTCTCTGTGGGACACCGGGGTCCCATGGTGATGCTGCCCTGCTAGAGCAGATGTTCAGACCTAGACCCAATTCAGTTCTTCTCCTGCCCACCTCAAGGGTGGAGGCCAAGGGGACCAGCTCCCTTTCCTTCCTGAGAAACCCGCTCTGGCCTACCCTCTTCTCCTGTGTCCACTGCTAAGGACAGTGTCCACGGAGGGGCTTTCTATTACTATTTTGTTATGCATGATTTTTCAGGCATGAAATTGGTCTAAGAGGATTATGGTCCATTATCATCAGCAGAAGTGTTTTGCTGGGATTTTCAATTAATATTCCAGTGCCTCAGTAATGCCCATGTGGACCAGGCCACGCCAGTGGGGCACTCGACCCACAGCATGGTTTGCCCGGGTTGCCTCCTGCCCCTGGGCCAGCCATGCAAGTGGGTGAGCAGAGGCAGGTGCCCTTTCAGGCCCATTTCAGAGCCTCAGTGCTGTTTTTATCTCCATCTTTCAGAGAAGTCAGCCTTCCCTAGCGGAGAAAAACTTGTTCTATTGTTGAAGAGGGTGAAAAACCCATTATCTCCCCCCATCCACTCTGCACACTGCCTCTGCCGTGATTTACTGCGAGTCGTGGAGGATGTTTTGCTCTATATTACACAGATGCAGCTTAATAGCATGGGGGAGGGAGAGGGACACAGAGTCCAGACTCCTGCCTTCTCTGTTTTCTTGTTGATATACTGTGTGACTCAAGGGAGACAGCTCTGTGCCGCAATTTCCTTTAGAAAATAGGGACATTGGTCACTTGGCCTGGTGAAACCTCTCTGAGATTCCTGGATGACCAGTTCTGCAGGGGAAAGCAAACTATTACTACTACAGCTAATATGATAGTAATTATGATTATTAATCACCAGGCAGTCAGGATTTAAGGTTGGCCTCTTGCCCTCCTCTCATCCCATAAATCAGTCCGGGATGTTCATGGACACATCACGTGGACAAGGATGTGTCTGACGGTAAGGGCACGTGCCGGCTCAGAGCCGTCCTGGTGGGGTCCCCAGAGAGGAGTCTGGGGGCACCAGCGCAGTGCATGGGGCAGGGGGCAGGGCACAGCCCGGCCTCCCCAGCCCCTCTGCCAGGGCAGGGGCTGTGCAATGACCCCAGAAAGGCTTGTCCTGCTCCAGGCATAGCAGTGGAGCCCCTTTGATCCCCCTTTCCCCAACCAGGGGGTCTCATTCCAGCACGTGGCTGGTGGAAGAGCCTCTCTTACCAATCCTCTTCCCCACACAGCCCTTGCACATGGTGTTGAGTCATGTCATTCTCTTTCAGGAGCTTCACTGAGCTCCAGGAGCCTCCCAGTGCACCCATGGTTCTTCCAGTCTCCTCACAGCTCCCCAGTCCCCTCAGTGCATCCCTGTAGAGCCCAGTCATCCATGCAGCTGCCAGTCCATGCCCTGCCTCCCTGCCCTCTTTGGAGCACTTTATGCCCAGACTCCTTTCAATTCCCTGGGTTTTAAGCATATGCTTGTAGTTAATCCTGTGCTTACATTTTATCCCAAATTGGAAAAATTGGGGTCTTTGGGCAAATTCTCCTGCTGTTCAAGTCAGCTGAAGGGCTCCCTCTAATTTAACTGAACAGTAATCCTCTCTCTCCCTGCCCTGCTCTCCTCCTCCTCCCTCACTCAGTTCTACTTCTCCCCCCCGCTCCTCCTCCTCTTCCTCCTCATTGAATGTTTTTGAGGTTTTGCTCCTTTCCCCTTTTTTTCTTCCTTCTCACACTCTGGGGAATCAGTGGGAAACTACCTGGTTTCCAAGGGCGAAAGAGACCGGGGTGCTTCCCAAGGGTGTCCTCCCCCTCCCTGCTCCTGGGAGTGCAGGAAATTATCACCTACTCAGTGAGGGGCTGCCCTGGGCAGGCACAGGCACATTGGGAAAGGAGGTGCAGCCTCAATGGGGTGTGGATTTGGGGTGGGAGGTGTGGGATGGAGGGGATGGGAGCCCACTTGGATCCCAGCATGGCAGCTGTCGGCTGGTGCTTGCCAGGAGAAATGTTTGCCAACTGAGAGGCGACATTTCTCCATATTTCTGTAATTAGAGCCACACTGCAAACACAGCTGGGAAGGGAGAGACAGGGCTTTCGTGGTCCCTAAAGCTGCTTCCAGCCACCAGGACTGTCTCCAGACACTCTTGGGTGTCCTTCTGCCTGGCATGGCTCATGCACCTGCTTTGCCCTTCACTTTTGGAAGATGCGCCAGGGATGTGACACAGGAGGGAGGAATTGGGGCTGTAAATTTATTTTGCAGGTGGAAGGATGCTCCTTGTCCTGGCTCCTTCCTCTGCCTCACCACTCCAAATCCTGGTGCATTTTTTCAGGCTCTCACCTCCACACTGTTTGTTTATTAAGTATAAAACAAAAAAACCCCACCCAAAACAAGGGTAAAATGTGCAGCCAAATTGAACCCTCATCAGCCTGGGCCTTCCCAGTCCTGGGAGGCTGCAAATCTGGGAAGGACTCAGTGACATTAAACCAGGTCATGGACATTGTTTCCTGACAAAGCCACTTCCCACTTGTAAGTGGCAGGAAAAGCCATGGAGACTCTGCTCTGGGACTCGGCCCGTGCAGTTCATGATATTCCCCTGGCACTCTGCCTGTCCTCACTGTGCAGCAGGGGAAACTGAGGCACGGGGTAGGCTCGTGACTCACCTGCCAGGAGGATGGATGGGGCCTGCAGGCTGCAATAACTCGTGATGCTGCAGGGAAGCACAGGGAAAGGCAGGATGCAGCTGTGGGAAGGGGGTGCTGGCAGCGGCTGCAGCGGGTCTGTCTGACTGGAAACTCCTGGGCAAGGGGGGAGAGGAGCCAAGTGCCAAGTTCCCAGCACCTTTGGTATGGGACGATTCTCTCCCTGTCACCTGGGATGCCGCAGTGGGATGGTGTCAGCTCAGGGGGGAGCCCCGAGGGGTTGGGACAGTTCCCCACCAGCACTGGGACATGGGCAGAGCCTGCTTTGGGATCCTGATGCTGAGGCACCCTGAGACAGGGGAATGTTGCCCATGCAGAGTAGGGACTCTGCAGGGCTGGCGAGGGGGCCAGCCCAGCTGGCACCCCTGAATGCATCCCCTGGTGAGGATGGGACCCCGCTGGGTGCCCAGTGCATCCAGCCACAAACATGGATGACACCCCTCCACCGAGGATGGACATTGGGAGGGTAGAAGCGTCATTGGGTTTGGATCTGGCCCTGTCCCCCTTGGCAGGGAATTCTAGCTAAGCCATGGAGCTGGGGAGAGTCTGAACTTGCTTGGGAGGGGAATATGGGGTCTTGCCCCTCACCCCCAAATTCACCTTTACCCCCCTCAGCCCTGCTTGAGCAGTGGGGAGGGAAAGACGATGCTGACCAGAGCTCGCAGGGGCTGAAGCCAAGGGCAGGGAGCTGCAGGGATGGGGCTTTCCCAGTCCCTACCACAGCTCACTACATCCCTTCCACAATTCTGCTGTCCCCTGAGACCCCCCCAACAGCACCTCACCCCTCTCCTCTGCCCAGGGTGGCCCCTGCTGACAGCCTCCAGCTGCTGCCAAGCTGTGGCTGCGTATTTCCAGGCGCTCCTTGTCCCCGGGGAAGGGGAATGTGAGGAACGCAGCCCTGTGCACCCTGTCTGCTCCTGCCCAGCCACCCGTCAGCTAAGAATAGACCTGGCTTGGCCAGGCCCCACCAGCACGAAAGGGCTGCGGGGTGTGGGAACCCCCAGTCACCTTCCTGTGGTGGATAATGAACCTAAAAGAATGAAAAATGGATTTCTCTGATGCCCAAAGGGTCCTTGTGCTGGTGAAGCGAACCCAGAGTGTTTCTTGCTTTGAATTCATGTGATTTTAAAGCAAATCTCTCTGGAAGCTTCATGTACAGGCAGGGGGGTGCAAAGCAGCCCCCCAAGCCTCGGTGCTTGCTGCCTCCTGAGCTCCCCTCTAGGAGTTCTGTGAATTGAGGGGGAATCTCCTCCTTTTTTCTGCTTTTACATTTCTTTTTTCTCCTTAGGGAGTGATTTCACTGAGCCTCCTAATTTCAGCTGCAAGCATGATGCAGAAGCCAGAAGGCAGCAAAATCTCTCCAGATGTTATCACAACAGGGAAGGGAAATCATCCTTGGTTTAAAGCTATCTTGTAAAACACTGCTGCTGGCTCGGCAGAGCCCTCGGGGCGCCAGCCGGCCCTCACTGCCCTCAAAAGTTTCACCCAGGCCCCCCATCTCAGCCAAGAAGCTCCAGTTGAGTTCCAGGTGGGACCTTCAGCCTCCCCCTGGGCTGGACTGGGCATAACGTTGTGTCCAGCCCCATCTCCTGGGTGGACTTTGCACCTGTGTTGAAGGTAGCCTGGTGTCCAACCCCATCCCATCTGCTGTGTGGACCTTGGCCCCATGTGGAAGGTTGGCTGGTGTCCAATCCCACCTGCTGCACAGAGCTTGGACCTTCCCTGAAGGAACCTGGTGTCTGCCTCTGCCTTCTGCATGGCCGGTGGGCCTGGGCTGTCTGTCTGCCTCTGGACACAGCTCAGTGCACCCATCATCCACCCTCGTGTCCATGGTAGGACATTCCTATGTGAATGCTCTGATCTCTAGTTAGGTCTGAGCCTGTGTTGCAGTCCCTGAGTGTTCAGTGTGGCTCTTTTTTTTTTTTAATTGTCTTCTCCAGAAAGCAATTTTCATGAAACTTGCAGGATCTTGATGATCTTGGAGACTTCTTTTCCTCCACTAATGGGGCAGAAAGGAGCCAACGAGCTCAAAATTACCAGCAAGGAACCGAGCTGGATGGAGCACACCTGCACCAGCCTGATTTCCCAGGCTGAAAATACACTTGGCTTCCAACTCAGCTCTCACCGTGCCAGGTCTCTGCTCCATGAGAAACGCAGTGCCGGGAAGGGGGAGAGGAGGGGGCCTGGTGTGCCGGGATATAAAGCAGATGCACCAGGATGCAGCGAGGGAAGGATCCCGCGTGAGCGCCGGGGCCTGGGGCTGCTGCTCCCGGGACCTGGGGATGAACGGCTGGGGTGCCACCTCCCCGTGCGCGTCCTGTGCTCGAGGAGGATGGAAAGCAAACAAACACCCGAGCGTGGGCGGGCAGACACCTGCCTTCTGCTTGTCCGCCAGGTGCAATAAGCTGCTCCCAAGCCTCAGCTTCCCGGTGTAAGACATGACAGAGGGCAGAGGCCATCGGATGGGAGAGGGGCGGGGGGATCATCAGGATCCCCTCATTTCCCCTGCTGCTTCTGGCTGCAGCAGATCACAGCTCTTTAAGGCTGCAATAATCCCCAGCCTGGGATTAGTTTTGCACCTAATCACTGCAGAACAAATACGAAGTTTTATTTACAGAAGCAGAAGAAAGACAAGGCCGGGGATGGGGGGTGGGGGGTGGGGTGGGGTGGGCCTCAAGCACGGCTGATCCCAAGATAATCAGGAGCTGGAGGGCAGGAGGCGATCGCTGACCTTGGACCCCCCCTCCCTGGCTCTTACGTAAATGTGTCGTTGAGTGCTGGAGTCACAGCAGTCGTGAGCTCCAGCCTTGTCCCAGCTTGGGCTTGGTGACCCCCCGGCCCTTTAAACAGTTCATGTCTGGACTTTGGGGATTTCTGGCCCTGATTCAACCCCTCCCTTAGGCACGTGCTTCACTGTGAACCCACGAGCTGTCAGCTCTGATGGGAGCCGCAATTCAGGGGAGGATGGAGATGCTGCAAAGGGATGCTGATCTTTCATGATGGGGATGGGGGAAGCTGGGTGCTGCAGTTATGTTGCCCCAAAGCCAGGCTGGTCCCCAGGGATTTGTGCTTGCATTGGGTTGGGGTGGCAGCTCTCCTGCTTGAGAGCCTTGTTCCACTGAGCCCCCACTCTCACATCCAAGAAGAAGCTGAGCTGCTGCTCGGAGGATGACAAGACATAGGTTTATTTTTCATCCATGCAAGCGAACAGCCTGGCAGCAGGCAAACCAGGATGTGCTCCATCCCTCCCCAAACTGCCCTCTGTCACTCAAGTCTCTGTGGCTTTGCCCACAGATCAGAATTGGCTGGTGGGTGAGCAGGCTGGACCAACTCCAGCCCTGGGCACAGGGGCATCTTGTGACGGCTCCGTGCCTGCCGGAGCCTGAATTTCTCTTTCCCCTGATGCAGACATTGACACATAAATAGTTCTTCTCTGCTTTGGCTCTTGCATAGTGGAAAGGAATGTCTGACCTGATAGGAGAGAGGAGTCCTGGGTTGTGGAAACCCATGGCTTCCTTGGCAAGCGTGACTGGGGCATGGCTGCCAGCCTGGCCAAGTGCCCATGCTTGCACCCTGTCTCTGTTGCCCCGCTGGTGGCTGCCTTATTTCAGTTCCATTTCTGAGCTGGATTTGAAGGCCTTTCTCCTGGCTTGGGAGAACTTGACACCAAAGAAGATGGTGGTGATCAGGAAGACGAGTGCCAGGGCAAGCAGGACCCAGCCACCTGCTGTGGCTTGACTTTTGGTCAGGGACATTCCCAGGAAATCAGTTTTGCTGGAGCCATCTTGGTCTGGAGTGGCTGGAAAAGAGAGAAATGAGAGACCTGGTTGTTGCTGGGGGCTCTGGGCTGTGGTATGTTGGGTCACCAGCTGGTCACCCTTGCTGGTCTCTTGGATGCCCTTTGAACTCAGCTACACGAGGAATCAAGGAGAAGCATCCAAACATCCTGTGTGGTTTTTGGGGTGGCCAAGGGGCACCAAGAGAGCTCCATTTCATTCTGACTGTTGAGGGCTGAGCCCTGGCCCATCATGGACCTGCTGTGCTTGGCTGAGCCCTGCATACCTGTGTAAGGAGTCCAGCTGTACTCGGGCCAGCCCAGGACCTCCCCGTTCTTCTCATTCTCCTTCTTCAGCCACGTCGTGAGTGGCTCGAAGTAGCTCATCAGGGCCTCTGCTGACATGTTGGGCTGCCCCGTGATGAGCTGCATGGCTTCGGGCCACGGCTTGCTGAAACCCAGCTTCAGGGCATCCCTGTGGCAGGAGAAATCCGCTCCAGTGGGTTCACCATCACCCTCTCGGCCACCAGCCCCTCCCTTTCCCTTGGTATCAGCATCCCTGAGTATAGTCTGTACCCCCAGAACCATAGGGCTGCCAGCCCGGAGCACAGGCAAGAATGTTTTTCTTGAGGGGAAGAGGGGTTTGCACGGATTAAAACCCTCCAGTGAGTCCAGCCTTATGCAGAGCAGTCCCTGGGTGAAAGGGTTAATTTTGCAGATGCTTTTCTGGAAGCAAGGGGGTTGTTTTTCCTAAGGAACTGGGGGCTGGAGGAGCAGAGGAGGAGGAGGAGAAGGAGGAGGAGGAGGAGGAGGAGGGGGAGGAGGAGCAGGAGCAGGAGGAGCAGGAGGAGGAGGAGGAGGAGGAGGCATTCCCCCTGCCAGGGGCCTAGCTACCATCTAGTGGCTGCTTTTGCAATCACAGCCCCAGCACCCAACCCAAGGTGACCCTGCCCCAGGTATGGGATGGGAGGGATGACCAGGGGCTGTTGCCTCCTGTCTTGCTGGGCTGGCTTTGAGGTATTTGAGGACATAGATGCCTTGGCTTTGCCCTGCCCACACACCTACCCCAAGATCTTCCCAGCCTTCTGGGACTGGTAGATGTCACAGGTGTGCAGGGGACCCTCGTGCCCGGCTGCATTACAGAGTGCCTGGTGGAATTGGAACTGGATCACAAAGCTGACGAAGTACCTGGTGGAGAGGGATGAAGAGATGGGAATGGACCCTACCAATGCCTGTGCAAGAGAGGATGGAGCCCCCCTCATTCTCTGGTTGCGCCCTCCCAGTCTGGAGGAGCATCACTGGCTTTGGAGCTACACCTGCTTCAGCTCAGCTCAACCTGCTGAGGCCATTTCTCCCATGACATGTTTTGCATTTGTCAGAGTGGATGAGCTCATCTTCCTTGTATAGCGAGAAACTCCCCCAAATCTAGACTTCTCCTCTGAAGCTCTGTCAGGGACTCTGGAGCTGCCCAGCCCACGCAGGATGGTACCACCAGCCATTGAAAAACGTGTCATCATTGGCATCCGACCTGGGGATCCTGCTTCTGTGTCCAAGTGGTGTCCCTCATACCCCAGCCCTGATGGCTCACCTAATGTAGGGGACGTTGGCAGGGATGTGAAACTTTGCCCCGGGGTCAAAGTCATCTTCAGACCTCAGTGCTGGTGGGCACAAGCCCTGGTACTTCATCCTGGGTGAGAGAGGGAGAGTCAGGCCAGCTTGGGGAGGAAGAGGTGGGGTAAAGTGGGAAGGAACATAGTGGGGTGTGAGGACAGAGGGAGGGGTTGTGTATCTCATCATTCCCATTTCAGTCAACTGGAGCACAAGGAGAAAACACCCAGCGGGATGATGGCCAAGGCCATTGTCCCAGAGAGGGGTCTGAATTCAATCCTACCTGAGGTTCCACCACTCCTTGTTGTACTCATCCTCCTTGATGCGCCCATCAAACACCTTCCAGCGCCACTGGTCCATGAGGTATCCGAAGGGCAGGAAGGCGATTTTGTCCAGGGCGATGCTCATCAGGTAGTTAATATCACTTTCTGCCCGGGATGTGAAGATGTGAGCAAGACAGTGCTATACCCACCTCTCCTCCCTCTGTGGGTCATTCTGCTCCAGACCTGGGTGTCCCCAACAGGTCCTGTCCCCTCCATGCATGCAAAGCCACCATGTATGTCCCCGAGCCCTTCCACCCTGCCCATCCCCTCCTGACCATCTGCATTTCCAGCTGTTCCCATCAGCATCCCACATTTGCTGTGTGGCCCTCCAGCTCACCTTCGTTTTCCATGACTTGGTCCAGCAGATTGATGCTGTGCAGGTGTTTAGGGGTGGAGACAGATAAGGCCATGACATCCCCAACAGCCTCGTGGAAGCCAGGGTTGGCCCCGTCACGGAAGGAGATGGGCTGGTCCTTGTACTGCAGGAAGTACTGGACGTGACCCATCTCGTGATGCACTGTGATGAGGTCGTCCATGTTCACCACGGTGCACTGCTTGATCCTGGAGTGGGACACAAGGGTTGGGGGAGAAGGGAGGGCAGTGGTGGCGTGGAAACTTCCGGGAACCATCATGTCCCCTTGAGCTGTTTTTCCTTTCTATGTGCCCCCACCCCACATCTGATGCCAGGCCAGGCTGGCCCTACTCCATGGGGTTGGTCTCTTCTCCTGTATCTCCCGCTGACCCTGCCCATTCCCTGTCCCTGTTCATCAGCTTTTCCATTCTACAGGACAGGGCAGGGCAGGCACGGATAGCCCTTCGTCCACCATGGGGACTCCTGCCAGCATCTTGAGTACCAAGGGAAGTCCATAGTTGGGGTGCCACAGCCACAGAGCAAGATACACTGAGGTGGCATCAGAGCACATGTCCTTACTCTACAAAGATGCTGCTTTCTGCCCCAGCACCACATCAGCTGTGGCCACCACCTGCTCCCCATGGGCACCTGAAGTCCTTGCGATTGTAGAAATCCCAGGCCGAGGCATGACACACCACCTCCCGCCCATCCGATGGCTTCTCGATCATGGACTTGTCCCAGAACTCCTGCGGCATTTGGATGAGGCCCAAAGAGGTGAAGAAACGATCTGACTCTTCAAACATTTTCTTGGGTGTCCAGCCCTGGGGAAAGAGCAGAGACCTCGTGAGGGACAATGGGGGATGCTGGGGTGCCGGGGATGTGGAATGATGGGAGGACAGGGGTAGCCTTGTTCTGGGCAAGGGGATCTCTTGGCGTCAGCTAGACCTGGATCCAGGTCTTGGCATATAAAGGTAGGGAGAGAATACAGATGAGGTGTGGATTTTTTTGGCAACAGTAGAGCATTTGGCAACATGGGTGGTGGCAACAGCCAAAGGTTGCGGGGTCCCAAGGGGCTTCCCCAGAGCAGCCTGGAAGATCACTGACCTGTTTTTTCATGGCCGGGGTGGCATCCACCTTGGTGGCATCTGGGAAAGGTATCACCAGGTCGAAAATGTTGGACCATGACTGAGCCCACATGTTGCCTGGGAAGCGCAGGACAATGACACATGTCAGGAGGGAGACAGGGAGAGGAGAGCAACCAGGTGGATCACCCTGACTGGTCCTGCATTGCTTGGTCCCTGCGTTGCCTGGTCCCTGCCCTGTCTGCACAAGGGCAAGGTAGGCAGGAGCACATCCATGCAAGGGAGGTCAAATCATGCTGAACGTGCTGCCCTTCCCTGGGGCAGATTGGTCTCTACAGACCCATCCCAGGCAACCCTGTCTCTTCAGCCAGAGCTGAACAGAGACCAGTCTTAACTCTTGGCATAGCGCAGAGCCAGCCACACCTGGTGGGAGACACAGCTTAGCTCAAGCAGAGCCCCCTTACCTAGCAGATGGGCAGGGATGGGACCCTTCAGGTTTATGTGCTCTGCACCATACTTTCTGTAGAGGGCTCGGCGTACATAAGCGTGCAGGTTGAGGTACAGGGGCTGCAGCTGCAGATACAGCCTCTCCAGATCTTCCTCAAAGGTGGGTGTCTCATACAGGGATCTCCAGTAGGCTCCGTTGTCTTCGTAGCCTGTGGCAAGGCAAGACCAGAGGTTGTCAGACACTGTCCTTCTTGGGCAAGACTCTGTCTTGCTGTTCAGACACTCCAGGTCCCTCCATATCTGTGAGAGAGTAGGTCTCCTGGGAGTTAGTGAGATCTCCACATCCTTAGGATTTTGACCCCCAGTTGGATGAAGAGCCCAATCCTCTGCTCACAGGGGGTTAGGGCCATGGTGGGCTCTAGGGGAGCAGGGCACTGACCATTGAGCATGGCTGCCTTGTTGCTCAGTTCCACGTATCGCTTGTAGTTGTTCCTCATCTTCTTCCCAGAAGCATCCCGCCAGCCCTTCCAGGCGAAGAGGAGCTCATCATAGTCCCGAGAGGTGGCCATGATGTCTGTGAGGTCTAAGAGAGAGCAATGAAGCCACAGCGATGCTGTTGGATGGGCTGAACAGGTGCAATGGTTCTATACCCAATGTGTTGCTCAGGGGCCATCACAGAGAAGGTGAAACAACCTTTCATGGTCTTTCTTCATGCCCCATTTAAAAAAAAAATCCCTCCCTTCTGGGCCAGTGCAGATGCCCCACATGACACCCTGCTAGATCTTACCAGGATCCAGTGGGTGACAGGTTTTGTTCTCTCTGCAGACCTTGGCCACACTGTATGTGGTCTCCATATCTGAGAGGAGGGTGTTATACTGCAAAGGAAATCAGAGTATGTAAACTGGTTATCCTTGCTCCTGGTATCAGAGAATGTCCCAGCCCATTGAGGTGTTTTCTGGTGTTTTACTCTGGTCCCTTCCAAGATCCAGTGTGACCCCAATGGAGGCAACACAGAGTCAGTAAAAGAGGGCCTGGGGCCAACAAGCAATGTGCCATTGTCATCCAAACATCCAGGCCCCACTGCAGCCTGGGATAGGCAACCTTTGAGTGCGAAAACCCTGAAGACAAGGATTTTGGCTATCTGTAGAAGGTACCAAGCTATCACCTTTTTCAAGGCTGATGGTGGCTGCCCAGTGGCATTTCTTAAATTTTGAGAGAAGCTTGTGTCTTCACACAGGGTGATGGCAAGGGACAACCTCTCTTGCTCTGTCCCCTTGCCACTCACCTCCTTCAGCTCACTCTCAGGCAGGGCTGCCCTCTCAATGACACTCAGCTTCTTGAGGATGCGGGTGACACTTTGGTCCTGGAAATCGGAGGTGTCAAACTGCCTGGCCCTCATGCCGTACTCCAGGGTGTGCTTGGACATGGCCAAGTTCTTCTCCAGCTACAATGAGAGAAGAGCAGTTGCTTCTGGGAGAAGACACAGGCCACCACTAGAAACACCACCTGGCATCCCATGACTGACACCGTCCCCATAGCTGCCTTTGTGGGTACCTCACGAGATGATGAGGGTTTTCAAGGAAAAGGCACCTCCTGGGTGAGAACGTTACCCCTTTATGAGGGGCAGAGGCTGCCCTGGTTTTCAGAGCTCCTGTGAAACGTGCCCTGGGTACCAGCTGCCTTCCCTGGTTGTTGGCTCTCCCTGTGCAGCCCCAGGGTCATTCCCATACCATGATCTCCTTGTTGTGGTCGGTGATGTTGGTGTTGTAGGCCCAAGATGCCTCGGTGTAGGCATTCCACACTTCCTCGGCCGTGCTGTTGTACTCAGACAAGAACTCTTTAGCTTGTGCCTCATCTGCTATTTTGTCTAGAGGAGGAAATAAACGGGGGAAGAGGCGAGGAAGGTCAGGAGAGTTGCAAGAGCACTATCCCATGGAGAAGCCATAGTTGAGCTTTTCCCAGAACTGCAGGTCCATTGAAGGATGCCACAACTTGGGAGCAGGCTGAGCTAAGAAATGAGGGCAGAGGGGCCCTGCTGGGGTGTCCCATTGGACAGAGGATGGGATAACAGGACAAGCTGCATGCCCTAGACTCTCCCACATGAGCACAAAGGATATAACTGAGAAGAGAAACTCTTCACATCATGACTGATGACATCACTACACAGCTTCAGACAATGGCACCTGCCTCCTGGGAAGTAACACCCCGTGGGACTTCAATGGAGCTGGCTATTTCTCTTTCCTGGTATCGGGACCACCCCACCCACAGCAAAGACCTCCCTCTGCTTCTGCCTGTTAATGATGTCCCTTGAGGGACGCCTTCCTGACCCTACCCAGACGTGGGATGGAGCTGCAGTCTTACCAATGCCTTCAGGGTAGCCTTCAGGGACAGGGGGATGCCAGTCAAACTCAGGCCAGCCCAGAACCTCATTGGTCTTGTTGTTCTGCTCCTGTAGCCACTTGGTGATAGGGCTGAAATACTCCAGGAGGGGTCCAGCATCCATTTGACCCGTGCCAGTGAGATTCAAGAGGATATCCTGCCACGACTTCGAGGACCCAGCTTTCAACACTTCCCTGCAGAGGAGCGGAACAGCAAGAGCCAGCATGACGCCAGGGGATGGATAGGAGAGAAGCAGTGATAGTATCTCAGCATCTTAAGGATTGAAGATGCTGCTCCTGAGTGGGACATGAACCTGGGAACTGCCTTGGAAGGCACCACCTGTTCTGCATGTGGGAACTGAGGACTCCCTGTCACACACTCACGGATTTAACACCCAGGGAATCAACAGGAGCCAATGTGCTTCAGTGACCTCTTGTCTGGGTGGGAGCTCGTGGCAGGGACAATAGCAATACTCTGGTGAGGACCACTCACCCCACCCCAGTGCTTCCATGTATTTCCATCCATCCATCCACCCATCCATCCATCTGCAAAGCTATTTCTCCAGTTCACTTTTCCTTCCTTCCTTTCTTCTTTCCTTCCTTTGCACACCATCAGCTTCCATGCACACATCTGCCCATGGCAATTTTCCTGACCTTCCTCTGTCCCCACCTGAGTTTGGCTCCAGCCTCTTTGGACCTGTAGATGTCACAGGTGTGCAGGGAACCATTGTGATTGGCCGCCTGGCACAGCGCCTTGTGAAACTGGAACTGGAGGATGAAGCTCACAAAGTACCTGCCAAGGAAGCCCATGAAGATCAGAACTGGGAACAACGGGAAGCAGACAAGCCCCAGAGCTCAACCCCACCATTTGCGGTCCCAAGTGTTGGGAGATCTCTATGTCTTGAGCAGGAGCAGCACATGACAGTCCCTGCCCACCTGATCCCCTCCCACTGCATCCCAAACCTTGGTCCCCTTGCCAACACTTCCTCTACCTGATGTAAGGAGTGTTCCCTGGGATGTGGTACTTTGCTCCAGGGTCAAAGTTGCTTTCATTCCTTGAAACCGGAGCACATATTCCCTGGTATTTGGTTCTGTGGACAACAGAGAACAACAGCATGAGCATAGGAATAATTACTGGTCAGAAGAATCAAGTCAAGGAATGGGAAGGATTGGCACAGTGCTGCAGAAACCTGCACAATTAGAGCATGATTCCATGTATTTCTGTCCGTCCATCCATCCATCCATCCACTCATCGATCCCCTCATCCATCCATTCATCCATCCATCCATCCATCCATCCATCCATCCATCCATCCTACCTGCCCACCCATCTATCCGTTGTTCTCCCACCACCTCCATGGCTACTTTTATGCTTTTTCTTTCCTTTCCTCTTTCCTGCCTCCTTTCCTTGAACATCCCCAGCTTCCACACCCCCATCCACCCTTGGTGACTGTCCCCTACCTCAGATACCACCAGTCATAGTTGTAATGGCTCGGGGGTGTGCGGCCACTGAACACGTTCCAGCGCCACTGGTCAATGAGGTAGCCAAAGGGCAGGAAGGCAATCTTCTCCAGGGCCATCTTCAGCAGGTAGTTGATATTGCTCTCTGCATGAAACAGAGCCTGAACCAGGCTGGAAAGGAGTCTGCATAGACAGCACTACAGGCACCAGACTTTTAGTGGGCAAGAGGGTGGGCAGATCTGGATGAGAAATGGGGACAGCATTTCAACACATAACCTTGCTCCTAGAGAAGGCTGTGTAGGACAAAGGAGGTTTCTGTAGATACATCTACTACCTGGGGCAACATGTGCCTTTTACTGAGTGGGGACAGTGATAGTGACAAATGTGGTGTCCCCTTGCCCTTAGCCCAGCTCTCAGAGTTAAAAGATCTTTGGTGAGGGTAACTCTTCACACTTCCCCCCTGGGGCCTCAAGGTGAGGGAACCTGGGGGAGTTTGATCTGCAGTCACACCACTGCAAAGGCTCTGATGGTTTAGACCCAGAACCAGAGTCAACTCTAGGACAGTAACCACCATATCACGAGGAGCACAGGGGATGGTGACATCTGTTTTTCCCCTCAAGGAAACCTGGGGAAGGGTTTGGAGAAAGACCTGCTGGAGACCCAGCTGAAATTGTAGGGTCAGAGAGGGGTTGGCAGCACTTCCCTGAGGGGCTATTGGCTGCCATCACCATGATGGCCTGGCTGCCAAGGGCTGGCAAGTCGGGCAGCAATGGCTCGAGGCAGGGACCATCTGCTTCGTGGTGTTTATGCAGCACTGGCCCAATGCTCTTGGCTGCTGTGATGTCTTTCTTGTCATAAAACGTATTTAATGACACAGCAGGAGGATGTCAGGACTGTCCCTCTTCCACCACGCAGCCACCTGGGGCAGGTCTGGGACTGCTCAATTTCCTCTGCCGCCATCTGCTTTGATGTGTTGGCTGAGGGATATTGGGTGGGGGAATGAGGCTCTTGCCAAGCTGGGCAGTGCCTGCAGCGACAAGTCCTGCCCTGCCGTGCCGGCTGGCAGCCAGACATGTCACCCGCCAACCGCCCTTGTGACTGTGCATGTAAGTGCTTGGTGCCACCTCCATAAAGCCGCACTGGGAGCTCCAGTGGTGGATGCTTCTTGGCAAGGGAGGGAGGGAGGAATGCTGGAGAGGTCAAAGCCAATCAAGCACAAAGATGTTGTTTTCAGGTTTGGGCTCTGATGATGAAGGGAAGGGCACAGACAAGCTCCGGAGAGCATCCCTCCTGCCTCAGGGGTGAAGAGGATGGAGCCAAGAAGGGCTCTGCATGGATCCATGGAGACAAAATAAGTCCTGCCTGAACCCGTGGAGACAAGAGGGGGTTGTGCATGGACTCATAGAGATGAGAAGAGGTTGTGGCAGCTCTGGGCTGTATTGCCAGACTGCAACCCACCCTGGCATGTCCCAAACCCTTCCCAGTGCCACAGGCAGTGCCAGAGCCCTCCAGGTCACCCAGCTCCCCAGGGTGGCTGCCATACCTTCATCCTCAGTAGTACTGCTGAGGAGACCTATTTTCTTGAGGTGGCTGGGGGTGGAGACAGAGAGGGACAGGACATCGCCAATGGCCTCATGGAAGCCAGGATTGGCCCCACTGCGGAATGACACGGGCTGGTCCTTGTATTGCAGGTAGTACTGGATGTGGCCCATCTCATGGTGCACTGTGAACAGCTGCTCCATGGTCACCGACGTGCACTGCTTGATCCTGCCACGTGAAAACAGCATTGCCTGAGCCCAGTGAGGGATCCCAGCTGCCTGTGCACCCCCTTGATGGGAAGGACTCCCCACAGTCCTGGAGAGGGTGGCAACACCCCACAGGGTACGGGAAAGTGGAGGGGAAAGCAGGGCAGTGTTGTCATTCCAGACCTCGCCTCAGAAAGTGCCATATTGGGCTGCATGGCCAGGCTGGGGGTACCCAAAAGGGTGACCGCCAAGGGGGATGGAGGAGGGTCTTGCCCTGTAGCCTTGGGTCCCTGCATGTCCCCACAGACCTGAAGTCCTTGCGGTTGTAGAAATCCCAGGCCGAGGCATGACACACCACCTCCCGCCCATCTGTTGGCTTCTCCAGCATGGACTTCTCCCAGAATTCAGAGGGCATCTCCAGAAGCCCCAGGGAGGTGAAGAACTCCTCTGAGACTCGGAACATGTGGGTGGCATTCCAGCCCTGGTGGGCAGCAGGCAGTGGGTTATGGCCGAGGAAAGGGCTGCCCGTGCCCTGGGCATTGCCTCCAATGCTCCCCCAGGACCGTGGGAAGGAGGTGAGCTGCTCCCAGGGACTGAGGTCCTGGCCCTCTCACCGTGATGGGGAGGCCCAGCCCCAGAATTGGTGTGAACATCCCTAAAAAGCACTGAGCAATGGTGCTGGAGCCCAGCAGGGGCAGGAGAAGGCAGCAGGACTGATACCCAAGAAGTGCTTGCGGCTGTATGATGGTGTGAATGCAGGAATGCAGCCTCCAGCCTGTGGACTGGCAGCAGTCCCAGTGCCTGCCCACTTTTGTCCACCTGCTGCCTCTTTGGTCATTGCCAGAGAGGTAGTGAGACCATTTCTTTGTCCCTTCCCCTCCCAGATACGGATTTTTTGCTGTCCCCTATACAAGTATGAGAAACTACTCCTATGGGATCAATGTCATGGTCCAGCTTTGGGCAATACCTCCTGTTTTTTCCCCCGGGTGCCGCCAATGAGTCCCTCAGCCCATCACCTGCTCCACCATGGTGCTCGTGACATCAAGGTTGGGCTTCTCAGGGTAGGGGATCATCAGGTCATAGATGTTGTTCCACTGCTGAGCCCACATGTTCCCTGAGAAGAGAAAATAGCTGGAGTAGAGCTGGTGGCAGGTCAGAAGAGAAACCCAGTGATAACTAGGACCTCTCTGGCCTTGTGTGTGCCCCTCTGACAACACCAGCACCCCTGGGCACTGGCTGGCAGAGTCTCATCTCTTACCCAGGAGGTGAGCAGGGATGGGACCCTTCAGGTTGATGTATTTGGGCCCATAGCGATCATACAGCTTCCTCCGGACGAAGGCGTGCAGGTTGAGGTAGAGTGGCTCCAGCTGGCTGTAGATGCGCTCCAGGTCCTTCTCAAAGGAGTCTGAGTCATACCAGGAGCGCCAGTAGCTGCCTGTGTCTTCGAATCCTACCAGGGATACAGGGAAGACCTCTGGCTCCAGACCCCAAAGGCTGCCCCCACCACCCATCCCCAAAAGGTGGGACCAGGGACTTGAAGCAGGATGTCTCCCCCTTCCCTGAAGTGTTGGTACCTGGGAAATAGAAGTTGGATGCCTGGCTGCATGTGGGGTGGGGAGAGCAGTAGGGCATCCCAATGTCCCAGTCCTGATTTCCACCCCGGTCTCTGACCACCCCCTGGCTGGGGATCCCCTCAGTTTGTACCATCCATCGTATAGGCCTCGTTGCTCAACTTCACGAACTCCTCGTACTTGGGGCGCAGTGGGTTCCCCGCAGCATTGTGCCACCCCTCCCAGGCGTAGAGCAGCTTCTTGTAGCTGCGGGAGGTAGCCATGATGTCTGAGAGGTCTGGGACAAAGGGGACAAGTAGAACATAAGAAAGGGGCAGGAGAGGGGGAGCATATGCTACAGCTCTGCAGAGGTGCCACCACCACAGCAGACCCAAGTGCCCATCCTCACCCTGGGACAACCCTGATGGACATAAGTGGCACATGCCAACCCCAACCCACTGAGGATGTGGGAACCAGGACAAAGTCATGGCCATGAGGTGCTCAGCAGCTGGCAGGATCAGGGGGACAGGGACCATACCTGGCTCCAGATCCCAGCAGGTGCCATTGGGCAGGCACACCTTGGCTGTGGAGTAGATTTTGTCCATGTCGCTCAGGATGGTGTTGTACTGTGGGAAAGGAAAAGATGCTGGGGCTGCAAGGGGACAGGAACAGCCCTTCAGGAGGGATCGACAGGCTTCCCAGCTCTGGAGTGTGTGTGTCCGGAGGATGTGGGGAAGGACTGGTGTATAAACAGCATGTTTTTGGTGAGATAAGTGTGTTATCACTCAGGGTTTTGGCATGGTGAGAGCAGGGAGGCTCCTTGGGACAGACAATCCCTGCATAGCCATGCTCCAGAGAGGAGCTGTTTATAAAACTGTTTGTCAGCAGGGCCGTGACACAGGCTGTTTATCTAAATGGGTTAAAAAAAATAGGAGAAGAAAAGCAGGAGGCTGACGGGGATTTATTTCTGTGAACTTCAACAACAGCAAACAATAGCAACAGGAGGTTTCCTGGAACATGCCTGGGAAACCCATTCCCAGGGAAGGAAATTCCTCTGCTCTGTCCCTCTCTCCACTCCCATTCCTCCGCTCCAGCTGTGCAGAGGGGATGGAGATTGGGACAATGGTGGCTGTGGGATAGAGCTGCCCAGGGACGGGCGAGACATGACTGACGTGCAGGGAGGAGACATGATGCTGTCTGTTATTTGGGAGAAGGCAGGGATGGGTTTCCTGGAAGGAACCGGGCTGACAGTTCTCCGGAAGGGATTGTATCACTAGGCTTTGTCAGGGTTTTGGTGGGAATAGCTGTCAGGGAGCTGTGGGTCAGGATGGAAGGGCCTGTCCCTGCGCTTATGCAGAGGTGAATGGCTGCCAGCCTCAGCCTGGGCAATATTTTCATGCATGGAAATCAAAATTCAGGTAAACTGCCCTTAAAGCTCAGGACTGTGATGGGGAAGGCTCAGGATGTCCTGATGTCCCTAGCATGGAACTGTGTCACCAAGGCACAGCATTCCTTGTCTCATGGGGGACTCAGGAGCTAGATGGCTGCATCAGCCCTTCTTTTCAGTGGGCTGCATACCTGATGAGCCCAGAGGGGTTGGGACAGCTGGCTCCAGCCATGGGCACAGTCTGGCTGGTCTCCAGGTGATGCCCAAGACTGCTCTGTGTAAGCAGGAAATCTCCAGTTCCTGCTGGGATAGCCCCAAGATAAGGTTAGGGCTGGGTAACAGGGCCAGCAGGCAGCCCACATGCCCTGAAGACAGCACCTCATCTCCTCCTCAATCACTGTGTAGTGACACAGTGACACCCTCCAAAATGCAACAGATCAGCAGCAGAGTCTGGATGCTTGTGAAAAATCCCTCTAAGGGGTTTTGCAGCGCCCCAGCCATGCCCAGGGCTTCCCCGCCACCTCACCTACCTGCTCTCTCTTCTCCAGGGGCAGGTTGGAGGGTCCCAAGGTCTGGATGGAGCCAATGATTTTTCTCAGCTGGGGGTCACTGAAGTTATTCCACTTGTCGCCATAGAGCTCCTTGGCTTTCTTCCCCCACAGCTCTGTGAAGTTCTGCTCCTCCAGTGATGCTTTGACCTGCATGGTGAGAGGGGACATGGGGACTAAGGACCAGCCCTGAGACATGCCACCACCCGGGCAATGGTTTGGGGGCCAGGGTCAGAGTCATGAGGGTTTGTGGGAGTCAGAGGTGACAGGGCATGGAGTGACAGGCAGGGCCGTCACCAGTCCATGGCACCCATGGATACAGACAGCAGCTTCCAGCCAGCACAGCAGTGTCCGCAGCCCCCGCTCACCTGTGGAGCTCCTGATGAGCACCCACTAAGGTGGCCTGTGAGGGTGTTTTGGAGGGAGCTCCAGAGTCTCATACGGGATGGGAATGCTGGGACTGGGTGTCCAGGCCATGTGGTCAGGGTGTCTGGGTGCTCCTGGGCTGGCTTTGACACCTGCCAGACCCTGGTTTCAGAAGGAGCTCTGAGGTCTGGCTTAATTTTATTTCTATTTCTGCTGTTTCTCACCTTCACAGAAGCCCAAAAGATAACTATAAAGGTACCACATTCACCTTTCTCCTTCCTGTATGTCCTCACTATGTCTGTACACTTCTATTTCTATACATTTCTCCTTTGGCTGTCTGAACCCCGTGACCTGTAAATGCCACATCTGGGGTTCACCCATTTGCTCTGAGTCTCCGGTTTTGGGTGTCTCACTGTCACTCAACTGCTGCCAGCCCCGATCTCCCTTCCCAGGGCCGTGGGCTGGCAGGAAGCTGCCGGCACTGTGGGGTGTTATTTAGGCAGCTGGAGCTGTGGCCACGATTTTGGGATGGGGTGCGTTGGAGGTAGTTGTATCCCAGCCTGGTCAGTGACAGCTGTATTTTCGGGAAACTCTGATCTTTTGAGAGTGTCCTGGCCCGGTGCAGGTGGAGTGAGATGGTGCAGAGTGCCTGGTCAGTGTCCATGTGCCGTCCTGGTGTGATTTATGGAGCTCATTAGCTGTGACTTGTGGCATTTTTACCCTGCCTCCAACACGCCTGGTTTGTTTTATTTTAATCTTCACATTCCCTCAGCAGGCAGCAGGGAAGGAAGGGAGTTGTGGTGCGGCAGAGTTGGAGGCTGCCCGAGGCAGATACCCACGCAGCTGTGGGACATGGGGGTGGGAATGCCAAAAGTGCCAGGTGCTTCTGGCTACCCAGCACTGCTCCCACCGCTTCCCTTGGACATCCCAGTGCCCACAGCATCACTGGTACCAACTGGCTCCAATCCCCCAACATGCTAGGGTGTGCCAGCCCCACAGACACCCTGTTCTTGCATCAGCCCTCTGAACAGGGGATGCCTTTACCCCTTCCCAGACCCCATGCAGAGCTGGAGGAGTTGGAGGAAGCAGAGTCCAGCTGTGTTTTTTCTTCTCCTTGAACAGGCGCCTGTGTTCGGTCAGGCAAATTGTACCCTAAACTCTCCTGACAGCTCTGGTGGAGTGATTTGAGGTCAGCGGTGCTGGCTGAGACCCCCCTTGCCGTGGCCATGCCCACCAGTTCTGGCCCTTCACCTCTCATCTGGGATCTCTCTCTGGAGGGGATGCCCCTGTGCGGGGCTCAGAAGCCCCTTGACACCCATGGCCTCAAAGCCTCCTTACCAAAACCCCCACCCCAGTCCCTCCCTGCTCCTGGATGCACGGTGAAGACTCAGGATGCATCTCAAGACACTGGGAGTGCCTCGGCCCAGGCACCTGCAGAAGTTCTGCACCCAAACATGAGCAGCCCCCAAACCCCATCGCCAGACTCTTGTCCAGAACCCCAGCTTGTGAGAGATGGTACATCTATCTGTCTGTCCAGCATCCCTCTGCCCATCCTTGCCCCTGCCTTTGGCTTCCGGCCCCTCATGTCCCTTTGCCCCAGGGTCCTCTTTCGTGGCAGGCCGTGGAGCTGCCCATGCCCGGTGGCCTGACTCAGCCCCTCTTATGTTACAGATGTGTAGGGTTTGCCTGGCCCAATGCTTTCCCAGATCCCCCAAATCCAGCCTTTTGAGTCCTGCTGGCCAGCTGTTATTCCTTTAGGAGTCAGTGACTCCCATCCCACCACGCCTCCTTGCTGCCCCTCCATGGACTGATCTCAGGGGTTCAGATCCCCTCCTCTAGCTGGGCTGGCTTAGGAGCCTTGACCTTGCAGGGAGCTCCTGGACATGATCTTCACACTTTTAATAGCACATAAAGGTGGGAAAGCTGGTCTGGAAACGCCTTTCGAGAAAAGTCCATGCAAGGTGCTCTCCTGGCCCTAACCTTGGACTCAGTGTGGCTGGGATGTTCCTGCTCGGCCCCAAGGTCCCCAGCCCCACCACATCTGCAGCTAGTGCTGGGCGTCTGCCCAGACATCACGGCAGCTCGACAAAAAAAGGCTGAAGGGGCACCTGGGCCCTCTTGAGTGTCCTGCCAAATTGGCAGTGGCCAGACCTGGCAGTGATCTTTCCCCTACGCAGGAAGACGCATTTCCTTCCTGCACAGGGCACACTGTGCTCCCATCCCCACAGGATCAGGAGGGTTCAGGGCTGTGTGGCAGCCCCTGTGTGATACTGGGCTCGCTGAACACACCATGGTCACGTATGGGCTGCACTGACCCTTGTGCACCTGCAGCCATAGGGCTGGCAGATGTACCCCGAGCTGCACACAGTGACTTGTCCATGACCCCGTGCTGGGGCCACCGGCAGCTCCCTGAGCACGGTTGGGGCCAGGGAAACCCCCGCAGCCTGCCCAGGCACTACCATCCCCTGGCCTGGGCTGTGCTGCAGCTCACCCAACCGAGAGCAGACCCGGGGTTGCTCCAGCTCCCTGCCCCACTAAATACAACCCAGACACATGGAAACCCCTGGGGAAACACACCCATGCCCGTGGGATGCACACAGCGTTGCTCCCCGCAGGGGCTCTGCCCGCCCGTAGCTGGGCTGATGTCTAATTCCCTATAGCCTGGAGTGCTTTCCCAAAGCTGTCTTTGTCCCCGTGGGCTGGGGACACAGGGACAAGAGGTGGCAGCCTCAGTCCCGATGCCACCCAGCTGCTTGTGCACTTCGGGCTCCTGGTGTCTGCCCCAAATGAAAACCCCGAGCACTGGGATGTGGTGACACCGGGCAGGGATGGGGACAGGGGCAACTGACACCTGACCCAGTTCTGGGAAGGGAGAAAGGAAAGTGGAAGGTGCTGGGAGGAGGGAATCACCTCTAAAAGTAACCTGGACTCTGCTCTGGGACCAGAGCTGTCACTCTGGGGCAGAGTCTCTCTGAAAACAAATTTGGGGCAAAACCCTGCGGCTCCTGGACTACGAGTCCCAGCCCTGGTTTGCCACCCTGAGGTGCTGAGACAGAAGCCCGCAGGGAGGAAGGGAACCACACCAAGTGTCTCCACCGTGACCCAGCCCCCCCAGTCCCCGGTGCTGGGGACACCCCCGTGGTAGCATCGCCCCCGTCTCGCCACCCACCTGCAGAACAGCATTTTCGGCCGTCAGGTTGGTGTTGTAATTCCAGCTGGCCGAGACGCTGTCGAAGAAGACGAGCTCGGCCGTGCTGTTGTAGTCGCTGGCGAACAAGGTGGCCCCTTCCTCGGTGGTGGCATGCTGGGGGGGCTCGAGGCCGGGCCGAAGGGCACCTGCCAGGCTCAGCCAGAGCAGCAGCCCCAGCGCCGGGGGCATCGCGGCGGGAGCGCTGCACGGAGGGGGCCCCGTTCGGTGCCTTCCGAGACAGCTTTGCCTCCGCTGCCGGCTGCTTATAAGCCAGCAGCTTTCGCGCAAACCCTGCCCACCGAGCCTGCCTCCCCTCGCAGATAAGACCGGAGCATTCTGCTCTTCCTTCGGCGGCTCCAAGGCTTGCGGGAAGGAGCGAGGAGGGAGCGCTGCCTTGGGGTGCAAAGTCCTTTTGGCTCCTGGCGCTGCCTGAAGGGAAGGGGAAGGGGCTGGGACAGGAGGGAGGGAAGGAGATGGAGGAGAGTCAAGGGAGAGGCAGAAAAAAGAGAAAGGAGAAAGGCTGGGGTGGATGGGGTGGGTGAGACACAGGTCCATCCCTGCAGGGTCCCTGTCCCCTCCTGACTTGGCGCAGGGGGATCCAGCTCAACTGGTCCTTGGCAGGACATCTCCCCACACCCGACACACTCCCCTCAGCAACACCCTGGCCACCTGCGGTGGGCCACGAGGGCAAGCGCAGGAGGGAAACTGCTTCTGTGGGACACAGCCAAAGTCCATCTCATGCTGCTTCCTGACAAAGTGACCCCCTTCCTGGCATAAACTCATTTTCCAAAGAAACAGAGTATTTCTTCTGGCTGTGAAGGAAATCACATCACATCACACCAAGTGTTTTGGACTTGGAGGAATTAGGCTGATGACAAATGAGTAACAAAAAGTTCCTTCAAAATGAAAACCAGACCCATGTTGGTGGGCTCTATAGTTCCTTTGTTTCGTTTTCTATTTAATCAACTAAATCCCTTTTCTTCAGGGCCTGACCTCAGCCCTGGGAATGGTGCCTGGGCTGAACTTAGACCCTGGGCTGACTGAGCCCATCACTCCTTGTTGGAGCAACCAGCCCATAGGGACAGAGTGAGCACCTACCATAGAGAGAGCTTCTTTTGGGGGGAATAGAGGGAAACCCCTTGATCTTTTGTCCCTGCTGGGAGCTGCAGAGCAGCTGCACACCATCACGGCCCCTTGGAGTGAGTCACTGGGGTGACTCCATGGGGGCAGTGTGGCCACTCAAAAGGGGACAAGTCCTCCTGTCAGCACTGGGGACTCTGTGGGGTGGGCAGAGCCTTTTCCAAAAAATATGGACGTAGAAGACTGCAACCCTCTGATGTCTATTAAACCTCACTCCAAAAATCTCAACTTCATGCCCTGTTCTAGCACCTTCCACCTGCACAGGCTGATGTGGGCACGTGAAAATTCTTCATCCCCCTGACCCCAAGCCCATGGGAGAGTGCCCGTGGGGGTGGTGCACCGGCACCACCTGCGAGCCTGGACATCATGGAGCTGGAGACAAAGTCAGCATCTGCCTCCAGCCCCCCCTTGCTGACCCCTTTCCCCACCAGCCCCAGTTCTCTGCAAAGTCCAGTTTACTGGGAAATTGGAAAAAAAAAATGGTTGGTTTGGCTCCAATTTGGCTGGAGACCAAGCTCCAGTGAATGGAGATTTCCTGCCCCCCTCCGGTCTCTGTTCCCAGCTGCACCAGGGAGGGGTTTTCCCGGCTTCAGGTCATGGTGCAGCCTCTGGCACCAGTGGGAGTTTCAGGAGAGCAGTGAGGTTGAAACAGTCTGTGCAATGTCACTGGTCCAGAAATTGCCAGCATATGAGGCCTTTTCCAAGGCTGATGTGTCCAGTGGATGATCCTGCAGGAGAAGGGCAGCACTCCATCATTTTACACAAGAATGTCTTCCGAGGTTGGTGCAAGAGGGGCTGCTGCTGCTCCTGCTGCTGCTGCTGGACTTCGTGTGGGAGAAGAAGTTCCTCTCGAAGGCTGCATCTGCAAGGATGCCCATGGCTCTATGTCATCCTATCCTATAAAACTCCAGCTGCATCAGGCAGGAAAATATCCCACATGAAGGAGAGCACTGGCAGGTGACGTGGCTGTTGCTTCAGGAAGGCAGGTGTGATGCCTTCAAGCTGTCAGATGCTTGTTGCTACCTCGATGCTGCCCCAAATCCATTCTGTGCTTCAGCACCCACCAAGGATGGGTTCAGAGCCACCTGTGGGCATTCTGTGGAGCAGTGGGACCAGTCCCTGCTCTCCCCACCCTTCTCAGGGTTGCTGGCGTGGGTGATGGACATCCATCTGCTCCCAGCCTTCAGGGTACCCATTGCTGCCAGCACCACAGACCAGAGGGGCAGGAGTTACTGAAGAATGTGAAAAATGCGTTGCCACGGAGACGGATGCAGAACCGCTTGTGGGGACGTGGGTTGGGGGACGCTGGGTGAGACACGATGTCCCCCGCAGCTGCCCTGGGCAAGAGGATGCTTCCCATTGCTTTGCATCGCCATCGTCACTCCGTAGAGACTTTGTCCTCCCCCTCCCTGGGGCACGTGTGAATGGACACGTGTGCGATGGCCGGACTGTCACCACAGCGCATCAGTGGTGACACCACGGCGGTGCCTCACACATGAAGGAGCAGGATTTGCTCTCAGCATTTTGGGTCAATTCCTTGGCTTGCCAGACCTGCAAAATCTCCCTGCCCACAGTTATCAGTGTTGGAAGGGGCACTCGCTGGTGCAGCCCAGAATTCCCAAAAGAAAGAAATAAGGAATTTTGACAGTAAATGTTTCTTAGGGGAGCTGCAAGGTGTCCATGATGGTGGTGTGATGGGAGATGATGAGCAGGTGTGGTGGAGCAAAGGAGCAAGAATTTGGGGATGGTCCTGGTGCTGGCTGGGAAGATTTGGTGATTTATGTGGGTATATCCCAGCCCGAAGGCCTCTGGCTGGGGATGCTCAAGCTCATTTTCCCCTTCTTTCATTATAAACCACATGTTTGGCTTCTCCATCCCCCCATTTCTCAAAGGGTTCAAGGTTGCTTCATAACTTCTGTCTGATCCATCTCTCTGAAGAACCAAGGAGCTTCTGGAGGTGAGAGAAAGGATTCCCTTTTGCAGAGAAATTATTCCTTCCATATTTAAACCAAAAAAGGGCTTTTTTTTAGTCCAGACTGCAGCCCTGTGTGTCACTTTTCCTGGTGACTGTGGTTTCCTGGGCATGATGGCTCCTGCACCTGTTGGTATAAACCACTGCATTGAGAATTTTTTCCTCCCTCTCCAGACCCAGAGTTTAAAGGCTGCTGCTTTATTTACTGATGAACTCAATCAATTATCATAGTGTATAATTCGCTAAGCTGCTTTCCCAGCTGTGGTGACGCTGCCATGAGGGAGAGGGGAAAAAACACCCCTCCAGTCCAAATTTTTCATCTAAACAAACAGCTTTTTTTCTGATCCTCTCAAAAAAATTAAAGAAACACCCCAAGCAATCAGGCTTTTTACCATTTATTTCAGACTTCTGATTGCGAAAATAATTTTCAGTGGTTCCAGTGAGCGTTGAGGCTGGTGGAGCCCCACAATGTCACCTGGATTTGGGGATGGTAATGGCAAGAGGGACCCAGAAGTCCTTGCTCCTGCTGTCTGACTGCCAAAGGTCTCTGCTGAGCAGTTTTGGCAGCACTGTGAGGCTGTTTCCGGCTTTTTCCTGGATTTAAGGTGTGTTGAAAGCCTGGTGTGTCCCGTCTGAGTGGGGATGGGGGGCAATGGGCTGTGGGGGATCTCACCCTGGCCCCATGGCAGCAAGTGTTGCTTTATCACTCAAAGTGCACACTCAGTGGAATGCAGCAGAAAGCTCCTTATCGTCACAATTTCCACCCCACCCCATAAAAACTCTTTCCAGCACACTCATGACCTAGGACAAGGGTTTGCTGTCCCAGGCACACTGGACCCGGTGCAGGTGTGGAGACACACGTGTTCCGGGCTGGCTGCACGGGGCAGCCTGGAGGGACCATGTGTTTTCCCCAGCTGGGTGGCTCAGTGGGGCTGGAGGTGAGTGGGAAGGGGATGGACAGACGTGGTTTTCACCATCAGCTCTCCTCAGCCTCATTCCCAGACTGGGACCAGTGCCAGCAGCCCAGGGATGTGCCCATTGCACAGAGAGCTCCGAGCATGTGCTGTAACACTGCAAGGCCCTGAATATGCAGCGTGCTGAAGGCTCAGGGCTCCTGAATGATTCCCGTGTTTTGGGAGGGTCCTAAATAAATGTAAGATCCCAATAGTCCAGCCCTTGGGGAGCCCCCAGCCACAATGCAGGGTATGCACACAGTGCTGGGCACAGTCAGGAACATCACAGGGCAAGAAGTAAAAACCTGGCCAGAAACCACTGCTAGTTCTTCGTCCTTCATCCTGTCCTCCTTCATCCCTCCTCCCTCCACCTTAATTTCTCATCCTTCATCTCTCATCCTTCATTCTTTGTCCTTCATCCTTCATCCCTTATCCTTCATCACTCCATCCCCCATCTTTGCCACTCAGCCAGAGCTGGGCATGATACAGGGTGAGCAAAGAGGCCAACGTGTTCCCTCTGCACCCATCAACCAAATAAAACGGCAAAGTCCATTATTCCCTCCCCCCCCCCCCCCCTTTAATAAATGAAAACAATCCTAGCCCTGAGGCGAGCGAGCGTGACTGTTCCGGGAGCATTAATCATCCTCTGTGAGCCCGGCGCGGGTTATCGCCGCTGTTTATCCACGCTGCTATTAAAAAATCGCCATAAACGCGCCTTCAGCCTCTTCTGAAGGAGATGAAGCATTTGCAGGGGCTGCGCTGGGCTGATTGTATCGCCCGCCCCACACAGCAAAGTTGTGTTCCTGGCGAGGAGGAGGACAGGGTGGCTTAATTGCTGCCAGGAGGAGAACCAGAGTCCTTCCCAGCTGATTTGCAGCCTGGGAAGGAGCCAGGTTCTTGAGAAAGCTTTGTCCCAGCTGGGAATTACCTGTTTTTCAGCCTTCACAGCACCCCAAGGAACTGGAGATCAACCCTCTTGATGTGACCCAGTGCTTAATCCCAAGCCACCTCTCAGCCACCCTCTTGGCAGCCACTGAGCCTTCCAACATGAGTGTTATTTTTTCTCTTCTATTTAGTGAAATACCGTTAATTTAGCCCCAGGTTTGGGGTTTCACATGGAACAGCAGCAGCTGAGGTTGTTTCAGGTGGCACCTTGGCTCCTCCAAGGCAGCTGGGCTCTTGAATTGCAATGCTCTGGGGAGGCATCTTGCAAATTAACATTTCTTAGCAATAAAATTTTGATTTAAGAAGGGGAAGAAAGAAACCAACCAAAAGAAATTAAATCAGCAAAATGGTAATTTAATAATCTGTGGTGGAGAGAGGGAAGCTGCTCATGCCAGGGTAGGAGGTGCAGTTGGGCAAGGACAAGAACTTTTACCATGAATTATCAGTTGATGATGCTCTTATTGATCCCTGGATTCTTGACAGCCCAGGCCAAACCTGGAATGGGTGCTAGGCTCGGCCAATAGCTGGGGAGCTGGAGCAGCATCTCCAGAGCCACTTCAACTCACTTAGGTGAAGGAAGCTGTGGCAATCCTGAGCACACCTGAGCATCCTTGAACACCTCTAAGCATCCCTGAACATCCCCCAAGCATCTCTGAGCATCCCTGATCATCCTCAGGCAGCCCCAAGCGTTCCTGACCGTCCCTGAGCATCGTTGAACATCTCTGAACATTCCTCAGCAGCCCTGAGAAGCCCTGAGCATCCCTGGGAGGCCTTAGGCAGCCCTGAGCAGCCCAAGCAGTCCCAAGCATCCCCTCAACCTGCAGGTCCATGCCAGGACAGCCAGCACTGGTTCTGGTCCCTGACTGGCACATCCCCATCCCAGCAGTGCCGGGAGGATTTCATTACCTCCAGCTCAGGGAAAGCTCAGGCAGATTTAATAAAGCCATTATGCCCCTGGCAATGCCTTTAATTAAAGAGCTCGTTACAAATGGCTGCTGATCCCTGGTAAGAGGAACTCAGCAGTGAAGCATCTCGTTTGTCCCCGGATCAGCTGCCACCGTGGCCCCTCAGCAAACACTGCCATTGTCCCTGCTGTGTAGATGGGACAAGATCCATGTCCATTTAATCCTGAAGGCTTAAGGGCTGCTCTCTTTCCTTGTCTGCTGGAAGCTGAGATAGTTCAGCTGGACACGTGTTTATAAACATTTCTAAAGCTGTTTGGTATTGGGTTACACAGTGCTGCTCTCATCAGAGCTAAACTTTATGTCTTGCCAAGTATCCTAAAGGATGAATCCCCAAATCTCATCCCATTTGAAGATTTTCCAAGGATCTCAGCTGGGCTGTGGTGGGGGGAATCCTCCCTCTGCTCTGCCCAGTGCCCCGGTCAGCCCATCCCAGCCATGGCACAGCCCAATGGCTCAAGGTTTGCAGTTTATGGTGGCTTTTATGGCTTTAGCAGATGACTCTGGTAAACAATTTTCCAACCAGTCATAAATCCCTGGCGTAGGCCGGGTGGTGACAGTGGATCCTCTGGCAGTGCCATACCCCGTATCTCATACCTCACCTACCTCTGCTCGGGGTGGTGGCTCTGGGACTCTGCCCCGGGCTGCAGCAGGGCCCGGACTTTGCTGTCGCTGTGTCAGGTCTCCATCAGGCTCTGGGGCTGCACCGGGGTTTCAGTTCTGCTGAATCATGCCGTGGTGGTGGCGGTGGGTCCCCAGCTCCTGGGGTTTGTGCCCCACAGCACAAGTCCCTGGTGTGGGGGAGAAGGGAATGGGGATGTTGGTGGGAGTCTCAGCTGGGACAGCCCTGAGTGCCCAAGGGAAGGGCCGGGGGAGCAGCCCTGCACCCCAATAGAGGCTGTTACACCTGATCGTCTGCACCAGGGGAGCACCAGATCCCACCAGCCACTCCAGGTCCCGGGATTCTCCAAGCTGCCATGGGTGGTCCCGGGCAGAGGGTGCTGCAAACCCCGCCATGGGTAAGGGTGCGCTGGCTCCCATGGGTGCTCTGGCTCTGGGGGTGCCCCGGGTCCCTCTGGGGGTCCAGCCCTAAGGATGCTGCCGTTCCCACCCGGTCCGTGCCTGGCCTCTCTGTCTCCTACGGGTGATCCAGGGCCGAGGATGCTCCAGATCCTCTGGGCGGTCCCTCCCTCCCCAGGGCGCTGCGCGCCGCGGGCTCCTGGTGACATCTAGTGGTGTCACACACAGGGACAGACACAGGGACAGATACGGGGACAGACACAGGGACGCGGACGGACAGACGCAGGGACGCGGTCACACAGGCACGGCGGGGGGGTGGGTGGTCCGAGGATGCTGCTCGCCTCGGTGCGCAGCGCTGCACCCTCGGGGACCCTGCCCGTACTTGGCCAGCAAGAGCTGAGATGGGGACACTCCTCCTCTCCCCCCAGTTCGCCTTATTTCCCCTCATATCCTTTCTCCAGGCTTTTTCTCCCTCAGGGATTTCCCATGGGGACTGCAGGATGCTCTCGGCGGTGCTGAAGGGCTTGCGGTGGGGCAGACGGAGGGTGAGGGGTCATGTCACCCCTCTGCCGTTCCCCGATCCACCAGCCCAGCCGAGGGGCGCTGGTTCCCAGGGTGTCACTCCAGTGCTGCTGGTGGGTGCAGGGACGAGCCAGACCCATGCAAGGCCCAAAGACAAATGGTGACAAAGCCCCTGTGCAGGGGACAGTCGTTGGGGTTGTGCAGGGAACAGTCCCTGGGCTGACCCGGTAGGGCCTGGGGCATCCTGGCCTGTTTGGGGCTGGGATGTCACAGGGTGCTGGGACTCAGGTGGGTGCCTGGAACAGCTAGGGGGTGGGGGGGTGTCACACACACTGTTAGTGACTCACCTCCTTGAGGACTGAGTACACAGACCCCACTTCACCGTGATCTCCCTCTCACTTTTGCAGCCCCCCTGCCCCCGCTCCTGCCTGCAGTGACACCCTCCCTCTGCAGCGATGCTGGGGGTGCAGCTCCCCCTCGCTTTGTCATCGCTCCGTTGCCTTGCCAACGCGGTAGCCCTGTCCCTGCTCAGATACTGTCACCGCTGGGCCTGGCACAGGCATCACCACCCGGCACCCACAGGTAGGGTTTGGAGACACGGGGGAGCTGCTTGCGTGTCTGCCTCCAATGCCCCCAATACATCGCTTAGACCCTCCTCAGCTATGAACTGGAGGGAACTCCCCCCCCCCCGCATGAGCCTATAGCCTCCATCGAGAGCAGAAACAGTCCCTGAGACCCCCCTGGGATTTTGGAGAGTCCCAGCCAGAGGCCACAGTGAGGGGCTGCCGGGCTATGGAATGCGCATACGGCATCCTCCTCCCCAGGGCACGTGGGTTAACCAGATTTGACCAAGGAAAAAAAAACAAGAAAAGTAAGGAGCACTGGATTTGCCCTGGGAGGGGGGAACTGGGGCTATGCTTGGGGGTGCAGGGGGGACGGAGTTTGGGAGGAGAACAGGCAGGTCCTGGCGAAGAGGTCCAGTCACCTCCAGCTTTCCCAGCACTCAGTGGTGGCCAATGGGCAACTCAGAAGATCCCGTTCCCAGCAGGCGCAGGTGTCTGGGGGTGTTCATTCCCTGTCCCTCCATCCTCGGTGCTGTTGGGGACTGTGTTTGCCCTGTGTGAGTGCCAGCAGGGCCAGATGTTTGCATCTGGTGGGACGGGTCCCCATGTGGGATCTCCAGAGGTGCCAGCAGCCCCTTGGCGTGATGAGAGCTTGAGGGAGGCTGTTGTGATATGGGGGGAGCCGGTGCCTCTTTCTGTCCCCCCCGGCCTGCTCCCCCTGCCCGTCCCACAGAGCACCCCATGGCCCCAGGCAGTGAGGCTGGACACAGGCGGCCTTTGCAGTGCAACTTAATGGGATAAACCAATTCCCTTAACTCACTTATCTGGCTGATCCAATAAAGGTGGCTGGGAATAAAGTGTGTGCGTGGTCTTAATGCATTCCCCCTCTCCACGCTCCCCCGGTCCTGGCAGCACCGTGGGTCCGTCTGCCACAGCTGGCAGGGGGCTCCTCCCCAGAGGCAGTGCAGCGGGGCCAGGGCAGAGCGGGGACGTCGGACCCTGGGACTAGGACCAGCTGGCTCTGGGTGACAGGGAAAAGGAGAGGTGGCTGTGACAGCGGTGGAGGTGGCTCTAATCCATCGAGGGATAACCCAGCACAAAGCATAACGCAGGTGAGTTGTGGGGGCCATGGGAAGGGTCTCTGGTGTAGCTGTGGTTGGGTGACACCATGTGTTTGTCCCCCCCACCAGCACAGACGTTCACTCAGCCCCACTTCCCCAGGGGCCATTGCTTTTGTCATGAAGGGGGTCCCTTGTTTGCCCCTGCGCTGCCTTCCTCTATCAGGGTTTGGGGGTTGTTGTGGGGGTCTGGGAGTGGGTGGGCTGAGAAGGGGGTGAAGGTGGGACATGGAATGGGCAGGGAGTGGGAGGGATGGGGATGGAGGGACAGTGTTGGAGGGATGGAGATGAAAAGGATGGAGGCAGGGACAGGCACAGAGGGACAAGGATGGAGGGACGGTTGTGGCAGGAGGGCTGGGGCAGGAGGAAGGGGGCAGGCAGGGCAAAGGCAGGGCAGGAGGGTTAGGAAAAACGACAGGAGCAGGGTGGCAGGGGCGGGAAGGTAGGGAAGAAGGACAGGAGCAGGCAGGCAGGGACAGGAGGATCGGACAGGAGTCCAGGAGCAGGCAGGAGGAGCAGGAGCACGGGGGTGGGTGTGCCGTGGCGGCTGGGAGCCACCTCCAGGTGTGGGTGACGCAGCGAGACCAGGAAGCGTCTGGCTCCGTGGCAGGTGAGGGTGGAGCGGACGAGCCAGACGCTGCTCGGAGCAAGACCCTACCCGAGGTCCGGCCAGCCGGGACCTGCTGTCACTTGGGGCCGCTGTGGCTTCGCTGCCCCCTCCTCTCTGTCCCTGCAGGCTGCCATGGATGGGGCTCCGCCGCCCACCAGCCCCACCGGGCTCTCGGCGTACGTGGCCGTGTCGCAGCTGCTGGGCCTGACACTCCTGGCCACCACAGGTGCCTGGCTGGGCCGCTACCGGGGCGGCGTGGGCTGGCACAGCCCCCTCCAGTTCAACGCCCACCCCCTGTGCATGGTGCTGGGCATGGTGTTCCTCCAAGGTGACGGTGAGCAGGATGGTGGGACACGTGCCCTGTCCCAGCTGCAGCCTCCAAAGCCTGGAGCTGTGCTTGGGCAGGGAACAAAGGGGACAAAGTGGTGACAAAAGACACGGGGAAGGTGCTCCAGCATCACTGGGCGATGCTGCGTGCCACCCAGGGAGGTGGGGGATCCCTGTGCATGCTCATGTACCCTCCCTCTCTGTGCAGCTCTCCTGGTGTACCGGGTGTTCAGGCACGAAGCCAAGCGCTCCACCAAGGCACTGCACGCGCTGCTCCATGGCCTGGCACTGGTCATCGCCCTCGTGGGTGAGTGCCGGGCTGGGGTGGGTGGATTGGGCAAGATGTGGCCCTGGTGGTGACAGGCCCTTCTCCACAGGCATCATTGCTGTCTTTGAGTCGCACCGGACGAAGGGCATCCCCGACATGTACAGCCTGCATTCCTGGTGTGGCATGGCCGCCTTTGTGCTCTACCTCCTGCAGGTAAGGGCTGGGGAGCTCCTGGCCCCCCGGGAGGGAAGGGACTCCGCAGAGCCTGTGACATCCCCGTGTCCCCACAGTGGCTCCTGGGCTGTGGTTTCTTTCTGTTCCCCGGTGCCTCCTTCTCGGTGAGAGGACAGTACAAGCCCCAGCACATCTTCTTTGGCATAGCCCTCTTCATCCTCTCCATCATGTCCTGCTTGTTGGGCATCACTGAGATGCTCCTCTTCAAAATCAGGTGGGTGACCAAGCTGGGGCAGGGGGGTGCCCCCCCAGACCTCAAGCAGAGGGATGCCCCAGTCCCTGCTCAATCTGTGGCTCTTCAATCTGCCCTCGAGGCCTTTATTTCTGCTGCTGCTGAGTCACTTACCAGATGATGTTTAACAAGGGGCTGGATCCTGCAACAGCTTTCTTCAGGAATGTGGATAAAATGCCCAGTGCCACCTCCTTGTGTCCAGGTGTTTGCAGAACCACCCAGGACACTCATGTCCCTGAGGCCTCTGCCCTCACAGCTGGAGGACACAGTGATGGCCCCAGCTGCACACTGTGGGGACAGGGCTATGGGGCACCCCAGGAGCCACTTCCCTCTGGCGGGGAGGGTACTGGGCTGCCTATAGCCCTAGTACAGGATTGTGCCACCAGCTTCATCTGCTGCCACCAAGTGTCTCTCCCCAAAGCGAGCAAAACACCAACATTCTTCTCTTGCTCTGATACGGGAGAAGGGACCTTTCCCAAGGTGCGTGCCTGAAGGATGAGGATGAGGATGAGGATGAGGATGAGGATGAGGAGAGGGTCCCAGCCAGGGTAGGGACAGGCCACCCATCCCTTAAGGCTTGAGCATCCCTCTCCACCCCCACAGTGATTCCTACAGCCACTTTGTGCCTGAGGGCATCCTGGCCAACACCCTGGGGGTGCTGCTGGTGGCCTTCGGGCTGGTGGTGTGCTATGTGCTGACACGGGAGGAGTGGAAGCGCCCGCCGCTGGCCGAGGAGATGGCCCTGTCCATGGACTTCAAGACCCTGACAGAGGGCGAGAGCCCCAGTGGTGGCAGCCAGTGACATCCCCAGCTCCTGGTCTCCAGCATGGGCTCCTTGTGACGTCTGAAATGTTCCTGTGCACCCTGTCCCTGGTGGTTTGCATCTCTGCTCAGCCCAGGGTGACGACAACAGCTGGGGAAGGACACGCTTGGTGCAATGATGCCCGCAGGACTCAGCCTTGCTTGGCCTTAATCATCCTTATCTCTGCCCTGCCCAGCCCCTGGTGACCCCCGAACCTGTCCCAGCTCTGTGGGAATGGCAGTGCTGTGGGCAGGGCAGGGGCTGGCAGGGGTATGAAGGAGAGGGGTCTCCAGGCTCTTCTCTGCTCTGGGGACAGGGAGTGGGAGCAGAGATTTCCGCACTGTAGGCGGCCAAAGCCTACGGCCTGTTCCCAGTGGGCAGAGGGGATGTTTGCCCCAACTGGGATGTCCCACTCACTGGCAGCCCCTCACCCTCCAGCATGGCCACTTGTGGGGGACGCTCCCCTAAAGGGCTCTCCAGGAGTGACCCTATGCCTGTGCAGGTTCAGCAGCTTCGTGTCTGAAATGTTTTCTCCCCATGCATGATGTGTTTGCTCAGTGAATGCTCCCAACCTAATAAATGTTTGCAGCTAACCCCGTCCTCCTCCTGACTGCCCCCCGATCACAGTTGTGGGGTACCCTCGAGTTCCCACATCCCGAGGGCGGCCGGGAGAGGAGCTGCCTGAGGGGCTGGGGAGGGTGGGTGGGTGTTAGGGGTGGGATTGTCCTGTCCAGCACTGCAGACCTCAGTGGTGGCTATGTGAGGGACCCCAGGGGGACATCTCCAGGCTCTGGCCATGCACTGGATGTTATAATTATTATCCACGATATTATTATATGCCTTTTGCTGGTGGCAGCAGTAGTGCTGCCTCTGTCGCCTCCTGCTCCTGTCCCCACCCCCATGCTGCGACTGTGAGACCCAACCCTCACACCACCATTTCCACACTGAGAAGCATCAGAACACTCCTTCACTGACCCCAGTGTCGGAAAAACAGCAGCCCAGACACAATTTCCAAGTGTTAACCATTTATAAATAAGTACATTTTTTCATACATACAGTTTTCATTGTACAGATTACAATCTGTATACATTGGGGGGGAAATGCATTCTTTTGAACTTTTCACATCTATCTCACAGCTCACATGTACAGACAAGAAAACTCTGCTCAAGCAAATACAGCAAAGGAAAAAATATGTTTTCTTCTTTCCTTAGAGATGAGAGGCGAAGGCCTCTGCTGTTGGCAGGGGCTGCTCTTCCCACTGCACAATATCACAACTGTGTGGTGTTCAATATATCAGAGAGAACAGAACATGCATTGGATAATATACTGTACAGAGAGAAAGTCCTTTACATCAGAATTATAGAAAAGCTAAAGGAAAATTTAAGTGTCTTAAAGATCTTCCCAGCAAGTGTCTCAGAGGATGGCAACCAGGGAGTTGTACAAAGCACAAGGCGGGTGTACTGGACGTGTTTGTACCCAACTCAGAGCCTCTCAGATGTGAAGACAGAAAGGAGATGGAACGCTAAATGCAACACTATGGCAAAGAAAAGGCTGGACAGGGATGAGCCCGGCAGTACTGGCAGAGTCCACGAGTCTCTGGGTTATCGGTGTAGCGACATAATGGACTTTATGTAGCACACAGTGCTGCTCTCAGTGTCTGGCGGAGCAGTGCACAGCGAGGCAGAACTGTGGAGAACCAGCTCCATGGGCACGAGGCTTTCCCACCTACCCATCCTGACCCTGACTTGCCTCCCCACCGCCGTCCCTGGACAGCATCACCCAAAGGGACAAAGTCTTTTGGCAAAGCAGCCCTCTGTTTTCACAACCACAGGATGCAATCCCCTCAGATGGGACCCGGCTGCTGACTCCCCAGTACCATGACAGCTAGAAAATGAGCAGGAGGAAGGATACAGTGGGTGGGTTGGGTGTCTGTTGGCTTTCCCGGTGATGGCTGCACTCACTGTGCTCCTCTCGGGTCAGTCTGTACCAGTTGTGGTGAGATCCAGCTGTATAGTCAAGAGTTGGACACGAACGCATCTTGCTAAAGAATTGAGCCCTTAGTGGTTTATATTAGAAAAAAGAGTTTGATTGAATGAAAATCCAGCAATTATTCACACAAAGCTGAAAAAAATGCAGATTCACTTTCAACCATTGTGCTTTGTGTCCAACACACCCCCCACCAGCCTGCACAGTGCAGCTGGCACGGGGTGAAGGCATTGATTTGCAGAGGTCCCAGCAGGTACAGCAGCTCTTCCCCTAAGCCCTTGGGTAAACACCGATATCCCGGCAGAAGAGTTATCTTGAATTCCCAAGACTACAGCAAAGTACGACCACCAAGGAGCTCGTGACAGCTCACTATGGACCCCCGCGGACGAGGAAGGCGGAGGACGAGCAGGCACGCTGGCTTGCTTGGTTCTCTAGGTAAGGCGGAGCTGGCACTTCGGTTTTAGCTAGACTTCTCCTGGGTAACCCCGAATATACAGCGACCTTTGTAAAGGGACCTGAATTACTCCCCGTTTGCTACCCACCCTGGTTCTAGACCTAATCCCAGTACAACTCCAGTGTTTGGCATATGCACACTCATGTGTTCACACCAGCAACATGGTTTTCTTTACAGCCAGGTTAAAGAAAAATAACCAAAAAGTTCAGTGCTCGGACAGACCCAGCTGGGCACTGGTGCCACAGCAGATAGACAGATGGACAGACACACGTCTCAGATTGTTGGAACCAGCACAGTCCTTCCAAACAGTGACACAGAGAAGGCAGCTCAGGCTGTGCCTTCTTTGGAGATGGATCCCAAAGGATGTGTCTTTGTAAAACCCTCACTTTCCTAAGCACTTTGATGCCCACTCAAGACTATGTCCAAAGCCCTCTGATGCCACTCCCAGCCTGGTTGAGGGGACCCTGCAGACCCCCCACCAGGTGGGTGTCCCCTCCCCTGGGACCACAACATCCTCCTGACCTGGGAGGAAAGCAAGAGCCAATGAATCCCCACTGAGGGATGGGGCAGACACCCACACCTGATGCTGGGAGAGAAGATTCCAGCTCTGCAGTGGCACACCCGGGTCTCGGAGCAGCCACAGGTGAGGACGAGAGACACCTGGTGGGAAGGGTGGCTAAAGAAAGGGGTCAGGTTCAGCATCACTTTTGGCATTGCCTTCCCCATGCACCCCAAGAACGAAAACTGGAGTTTGAATGTCATCAAGAACCTGCTTTACTAGGTGCACCCAAAATCCTACTTGCTCAAAGATGGGGCTTGCCAGTGGTACCACCGCAGCTGGGAGGGCATGAAGGCACCAGCTGGCAGCATTGTCTTGCATCTTAATTACTCAAAGAGTAATTAAATATGTAGCACAAATGTACAGAACAGCACAATGTCTGAAACTGAGTGTGATCCCACAGTGTGGCCTGGGCTTGTCAGACCTAGATCTAAGAGTAGAGGATGAAGGGCCTTCAGGGTGAGATCTGACCTTGTGCTCCCCCAAGCACAATGGGGCCATGCCAGCACAACACGGAATGACCTCTGCTTCTCCTCATGCAAAGCCCAAACTATGACTTTGAAGACACAGGGGACTGAGCAAGAACAGCTTTTCCAAGAAGAAATGTGCTTCTTACCCACCCGGTGACCACAGCAGCCATCCTGCCTTGACTGTCCCTAAGAAAATTGCTGGGGAAGTGCTTTAAAACCACTGCAAATAATTTTGTATTCAAAAATTACTCAATCTGTTGATGTTTATATACAGGAGTCAGTTCTTGTGCTATAAATGTTATTATTCATTGCTGTGTTTCTTTTCTTTTTTCTTCTTTTTTTTTTAAAAATACACTAAGAGACATGAGCTGTTTTGCTATTTTCTAATGAAGACACTACTCACGCTTAAATATCCAGTATTTATCATAGTAACAAATTCAAACAGTAAAGTGCACCCATTTACAGAGAGAACAGATGGAAAACCATTAGTGCAAGAATCCTGTGAAAAATGTAACACGTGGAATTGTGAAAAAACCTGCACTACACAGTATTTCAAGCCTTCTTCAGCTTCGTGGTTGTGTTAAAAGTGTGAGCTGTTTTCTCTTTCCCTTAAAACATCTTCAGAAACTGAAAAGTTATACACAGGAGTACTGTGAGGGGATGCTTTGAAGGACAGGACTGGGAGCACAAGGCAGCGAGTAGCAAAAGCAAAGCAAAGCAAGGGCAGTTCTCCTGTCACTGCTCCTGGACCACCCTGTTGGCGTTGCAGTGGAGAGGAGCCACCCACGGCCACAGCGTGTCTCACTCGGCCAGGTAAAACAGGGACAGGGCTGAACTGGGTTACTTTTTCCTTTCAAAGAAGCAACTAAAGGTAGGAAGCCACTCACTCAGGCAGAAAGCTGGAGGATGTGAGGCGCTGAGCAAAGTGACTGATGCTGCTCCAGACCCAGGATACGTCTCCCAGCTATGGGCGTGTGGGATGCAGAGGAGAAATTGGTTCTTCCTTACAAAACAGAGCATGTTGTTTCAAAAAAGAGAGAAGAAAGAAAACCATCACACCCCATTTGCAAGGAGAGAAACAGTGCACAGAGCTGGATGTCCCCATGGGGTACCCACCCCATCAAAGGGGTCCCAGACAGCCCCCCCCATTTTACAGAGCCCTGGGATAAAGCAAAGAGTCAGCACTGGGTTGCACCTCAAGGAAGAAAACACCAACCTCAATCCAAATACTAGCTTTGGCAAAGACCAAATGGCCCAAGAGAGACGCAAAATCGCCAAAACTCATAGAGGAAACCCCCCCTTCCAAAAACTCTCCATGTGTCTACGAGACACAAGCCTTCCCTGGCCCAAGGTGTGCATGTCCCAGCTTGCTCTGAGCAAATTAGGCAATGAAATAGCAACGAGATGTGCTGAGCCACACACAGGGGAAAAAAAAGCCCCACTGAAGCCAGGGTTTGCTTAAAGAGTTCCAGACCCTGTCCTGAGCTGGTGTGAATGGGTGCAGCTGCAGTGATGTGGCGCTGGGATATGCTCACTCACACCAGCGCAGGTTGGAGCCCGTGATTTGGTTCAAGAAGTCTTGCAATCGATTCGCAGTAGCCCTTTGGAGACTCCGGAAGGTATCGCTCCCCCGCTCAGCACTGAATTGCTCCGAAGAGCTGATATGAGTGAGGTTCGGCATCGGGCAACAGGCACTAGTTTGCTTTAAAACAAGCTACAGCGTTATCACTCTCCCTCCCGTCATCCCACCCTTCACCCTCAGGAACGGAAAAGGCAGATTACAAACCCACCAGGAATACAGGAATCAGTAAAGGAAGATCCTCCCCCCACCGCAAAAGAAATTTTCAGCAAATAACTGAAAAATTATTGAAAATCCTATAAAAAGGATTTTGGAACCGGCCCCTGCTTTTCATGCCGTCTTGATGTGACTTGCATTTGATTACAAAACCAAAAATAATAGAAAAAACCCAACCCGAACTGGAAAATGTCCTGAAATAGATAACATAAATAAATTATAAATACGTCTCTCTTAACAACAGCTTCTCAAAAAGCAACACATGGTCTCCACCATGTACAGATATGGAACACGGTGTCCCTTTCCAGGACTGCAGGAACAGAGGATCTTCGAGGAGGATAGCCCTTGCTACAGCCCCTGCTCCCTGTCAGGAGTGAGCCAAAGGGAAGGGATGCTGCAGGGCTGGGACTGCAGAAAGACCCATCCTCCTTTGGGACCACCACGCCGTGTTCTACATCCTCATAATAAAAAAACGTAAAAAAAATTAAGAATTGCAATTTTCCTCTTTAAATATCATTTCCTAAGTCAGATTTTTGCTTTTCCTTGCAAGTGATAAATCCCCCCCAACACTAACTTGCCCCATGCAAATGCTGTGAGTGAGGTGCAGTCTCCCAACAGTGTGAAGAAGTTAGTGCAATCCCAGTTCATGCACAAGAGGCTCCTGGCCAATTCCCTCGGCTGATTAAAACACATAACAACGGGCCAACCTTAATCCTTCAATGCTTGTAAAATGCCCCAGAGCAAAGAAATAAGTGTGAGGGCACCCGGCAGGTACTTGGAAAGCAGCAAAGTGCTGTGTGATCCCCATGCCTTCTGGCCGATGACAAGTTAAATAAGGAAGGAAAGCGCTGTAAACCAGCAGAATCAGTATGGGTGTTGTGGGTGCTGTGCATAGCTACCGGTTTTAAATCACATCACTGAGGGTAATCTGCTCTTTGGGGCAAAGAGCCAAATGACCTGGCTGGCACGGGGACCTATGGATGCAGCCTTGGGAAAGGCTCCTGTGGAATTCCCTAGGAATTCCCATCATAGTTGAGTAAGAGATCATCAAGACAAAATAAACCAATCTAAATCCACGGCAACTGTCTCTTGAAAAAGAGCTGGTTACCTCCTGCTGCGTAGGGATATCTCGGGACCACCCCGCACCATGGACTAAGATATCCTGGTTGGAACTTTGCTGGAATTGGGCAAACGATACTGGCTCGGCTGATGTTGGCTTCAAAGGCAGCTGGGGAATGAAAGGGCTGGAGCACGTGCACGGCTGTTTGACCACCACATAAAGTACCGGAGAAACTTGGTCATGTAGCTACCCAAGAGAAATAAAAATAATAATAATAATAATAATAATAATAATAATAATAATGGAAATCAAGCTTGGAAGTGTGTGCTGAAAACATGAAGGTCTCACTCCAACAAGTGTCTTTTACACATTAGACTCCACAAATGGTCTCTTTGGTTTGATTGGGGACGTCTGCCCTTGCCTGGAGTCCCTGGAGAGCTGCCTGTACAGGTTATCCTGGTAGGCCTGTGCCACGGGCAGCGTCCTTGCCACCTTGACGTCGGGGTACGAGGAGGCTTGGGTGACTCTCTCCAGGAGGTCTCCTCGGGACCCATTGGCCAGCATCCCATGGGGGCTGTAATAGTCCTCCTCTAGCAAATGGCCATTCTGTGCATTGTTGGTTTTGTTATAAAAGGCAATGTTGCTGATTGAAGAGGGTGGGCTAAAGGATTCTGGCTGGGGCAGATTGCCAGGAGACGTAGGACTAATGACAGTGTCCACTGACGACACAGCCCAGGTCCGGTTTTGCTGATGGAGATGGGGGTACTGCTGAGTCCGAGCAGTTTTATCTATGATTCCCATGAATGGCGTGGTCCGGGAACGGGCTGGCTCATTGGGGTAGCCCCCCTGCGTGGGTGAGACTGGAGACAGCTCATCGCATGATCTGTCGTAGGCTGGCTTGAGGGGAATCTCCATTTGCTGAATTGAAGCAGAGGGACGAAAGTTGGGAGTCAGGTTGGAGGTGGAGGAGATGCTATTGCTGGAAGGGGAAAAGCGGAGGCCAACGCTCTGAGAGTGGAGTAGAGGCCTTGGAGTCGGTGGGTGAGGCTTGATTTCGCTGGGATTGACTGTGATGGGCCTTCTTATAAGATGAGACACATCTGGAGAGCCCAGCTGGTTGGCGGGGAGGGAAGAACGCTCCAGGTCAAGCTTCGAGTGGCACACTGGATAGTAGGAGGCGGACTGGCTTCGCCCAATCTGAGGTGTCTGGCTGTACCTCATCCCCCCTCTGTACGCTGAGGACGGTCTCTGTGGAAGGTCTTCTTTGGCCAGCCCTCCGTGCTGACAGATGGCTCCGGCGCTGAGACTTGCCTGTACGTGCTGCACGGGCCTGCTGTCACCCACGATGCCCCCAATGGAGCCCTGGTAGACCAGCCGGCTCTGGCTGACCCCCATGTCCCCTGATGATGACTGGTACTTGCTGGCCATCGAGTGGGCAACCTGGCTGTACGCACCAGTTGGGATGACAGTACTGGAATGGACGGCAGAGCTGGGCTGATTGCTCCTCACAATCTGTGCCTTGGCTGGCTGCAGCCTCAGCCCTGGCTGTGGCACAGCCACAGGGAGCTGGGGCATCTGGAAGGATCTCTGCGTCATCTTGGATAGTGGAGACTTGGGTCTGCCGGGGAGCTGGGTGACCCCACTGGGTTCCTGCTGGTAACGGACTGGGGAGCCGGACTGTGACCTATAAACACTCATGCTCTCTGCAGGAGGACTGGCGCGGTACTGGGGGCCTCTGCGGAGGGGAGACGGTGGTGGGCTCTGATACTCCTTCCCTTGGCTTCCGACGGGAGGGGGGCTGAAGCGGTAAGTGGAGCCCTGGTGAGCTGGGGATGTGTGTGGAGGACTGGGTCTATAATGTGAGTTTTGGTGTGTCGGAGACAGAGCAGGAGATGTGGACTGGTACCCCTGCCTGGTCGGCGAACCCACGGAGCTGTTGGACCTGAAATCAAAGACCTGATGAGAGCCAAGAGGTGAGCCAGAAATATAGGCTGAGTCCCTGTGAGCTGGAGATGGGGGTGGGCTCTGGATGATGGGCAGCCCTTGGTTTGGCCTGGACTCAGTCTGCAAACCAATGGAAACATTTTCTACATCCTGCTCGAGGTATTCCTCCTCAAAGATATCTTGCACAGAATACAGCTCTTCATGCTGGGCTTCGGGTTCTGGCTCTGCTGGGAGTGGCGGTGGTGGCTGCTGCTGCTGCTGCTGCTGCTGCTGCTGCTGCTGCTGCTGCACCTGCCTGCACTCCTCCTCCACCCGCATCAGCAGCCGCTGGATCTCACGGTTGTTAGGACACAGCTTGATGGCCTCGTTCAGGTCCTCCAGGGCTGCTGAAAACTGCCTGCTTGACAAAGGAACAGAAATGAGAACGGAAAGTACTCTGGATTTGGATGGAGCTGTTTTCAGAGATTCCAGGGGGATAAAGCGGCTTGTGCATTTTACTGAGGGAGAGATCTGTGATTGCTACTGCTTGCTGCACCTCTCACATGCTGCCTTATGGGCCTCCCTCGGATTTATGCTATCCAAACAGAGGGAAAATTCTGGAAAAGAAGGAAACACAGTCCTGAGATGGCACAACCCAGACTAGCAAACATGCCTGCCCTCTGCAGCGTACATTAGGGGCTAATTAATTACTCCCCCTAGCACCACCATGAGCTTCACCTCTGTGTTAGCAAAGGGGACACCAACAGATTGATCATCGCAAGCCCAGCTCACCACTGCTGTAAACAAGCTCTGACAGAACTACAACCACTTACGCCAGTGAAAATTTAACTTCTGCCTGATGCCAAGACCACACAGCGTCAGGCCTGGCTCCGGAGCTCAGGGGCTCCCACAGGTCAGCGCTCTTGGCAAGGCTTGTCTCTCCAATTTTACAGTGGATTTGGCTAACTTCTTTGGAATGAAGGAATCAAGCAATGTGCCAGAGGCTGTGAGCTGCCCGGGGAAGCCTTTGTGAGGGAAAGGCCAGCCTAGGAGGTGTAACAGGGAGGTGGGGGTTTGGGAAGGGGGTTGTCATTTACAGGGACACTGTTCACTTTGGAGCAAAACTATGTGTTTGAACATGACTGTGATCTGGGAAAACCCACCCAGACGGCGGAAAAGCTCCCAGCACCTCCCAACACTGGCCTAATCTTTTGTACAAGCCATTGAAGATCAGGTGGAAGAAGGAAAAGCCTCCTCTTCTACCAGAGGTGCTGCTGGGCATAGACTGGGACGGGGAGAAGCAAAGCCGGAGTGGTGACAGTTTCTGCTGAGAGACCCAGGGAGAAAAAGACACTGGTATGTGGGAGGCTGATATCATCTGGAGAGGAACATAGGTCTTAAGGTTCCCCACAATGTTTTGGGAACAATGCAGAGGAAACCATTAAACGAAAGGCATGAGGTGTGAGTGTGGCTCACCTTGCAGGGCTGCTCTGTGGAACAGAAGGTTATGGCTTCACCTCCCACATCAGGACCTGGTGGACCTGCACCAGCTGGGTCAGTTCCACACTTGCCTCCAGCAAGGAATGTCACACAGTGGTGGCGTCTGCTGAGCCGGGATGTTTGCACAGAGGGGCTCACACACTTGCACTACCATGTGAGACATTCTGGCTGCCAGTTAAACAGAGATGCAGTGGCAGAGTGCCCAGCCCTTGAGAATAGGACTCCCAAGCAGCGCTCCTGCTCATTAGGAATGGCAAATGGATCCAATCTCACATTTTTTAGCCTTCAGGGAGGTAGGTGAACAAGGGAGATCCCTGCACTGCAGCTCTCCAGGAGCTGGCTGCAGTGCTCTGGGCACAAGTTCTGGCTGGAGGCTCCCTGGCCAGTGCCTGCCTGCAGCCACTGCCCAGCTGGTCAGCAGCATCTGCTGGGCAGAAAGGGCTGCAGGACAGAGATGCACAGATTTTAAGGCTAGAGGAGACCACTGTGATGAATGAGTCTGCCCTCTTGCACAACACCGGCCATGAGCCATATTCTGCTTTGAGTCCAAGTTGTGGTCAAACTAAAGCGTACTCTGAAACAAAGAACATCCCACTTTGGTGTCCAGGTCTCCAGTGTTGTAAGATGTCCAGACAAAGTTCCACTACAACAAACCTCTCAAAACATTTGGATTCAGAAATCACCAAATGAGGGAGGGCATTACTTTGGAGTTCGGGAAGTTTGTGATCTCCCTAATGAACATTCCTTGGCCATTTCTTCCCATGGGGGCACTGCCTGCCTTTGCAGGGTGGGTGCCCACAGCCGATGTGACAGGCTCACAGAGACTGGCCCCTCACACCCGTCTCTTTGTCCCTCCTCACCTGCTGCTGCGTTTGGCCCTTGCTCTTGCATAGTAAGCTTCGTAAGATTTCGGTTTCAGCTCCAGTGCTTTAGTGGCAAATTCCTCCGCCATTCCAAAATCCTGCCATTTGAATAGGTGTGCAGGTAAGTTAACTGAATAAATTTAGAAACAAAAATACATACAGCATGGGAAGAAAACAAACTTAGTATGGACTTTTTTTTTCATATTGCATGGAAAACTCAATGGTATTGGAATGTTTCACATGGATTCAACATCATTTACAGACAGGGAGCTATGATGGCATTTCCAAAGACTCAGGTGTGGTTAACTCAAGTTGCTGTCATCACCCACTGAGGCCAGCAAGCCTCACTGTGTCCCCAACAAGTGCATGTAAATCCCTCTCCAACAACCTACAGTCTTGAGGAAACATCTGGTCTTGCAGAGGCTGGAATGTTATCTCATGAGCAATTTTTTTCCATAGTTGAAAGCAATAGGAAACCTTTCCCATGCCCTTCTGCTTCCCTGAACACACCGACATTCTTTGAGGGGCTGAAGAAAACTGCCTGTGAAGGACAGGGCTGCATTAGCTACAAACAGGACTTGCCTGGCAAAGGTCTCCTATCAGTCCCACTGTTTCTCACTTCTCCACAACAGCTCACCTGGGAGGATAGTTTGGGAGCAGGGAGAGGGTGACAGTGTGGGATGGGACTGCTCTGGCTGCTTTCCAGGGGCAGTGCCGTGAGACCAGACTATTAGGTCTGGTACAGACCCTGTCACCACCCTCCCTTGCCTTGTCCTGAATGCTACATGTCCCACTAAGCTCAGCTGAAGCTCAGCACTTGTGAAGGAGAACTGCTCCTAATGGGGAGGATTCCATTTCACAGCCAAACACTGCTTTGGATTGCTGCATTGGGCTATGACCTGAGCAGCTCTGGGAGAAAGGACTGAATAGGGCTGCTCCTGATTTGTTCAAAAACTTATGAAGTCAGCTCTTGCTACGGGCATGCCCTGCCTAGGGAAGCTTATACTTCTGTTTGACCTGCAGTAGCAGTTACTGAGGAGTTATTGTCCAACAGACTGAATTGGGAATGCAGTCATGAGACAGGTACCTTTATGGCCTCAGCTATAGGTGCAAAAACTGCAGGAGCAATTACAACCCTCTGAAATTTTCATCACAAAACCTGGCATTCCCCAGCTAACGATAAACCAAAAATCTTGTCCTCAAAGCACAGGACAAGAGTTGGAGTTGCTTAGCTGAGAATTGGCTGGTTTAAAGAGAAGGTTCACACTTTTTCTCCAAACTGTGTTTGTTCACCAGCATCAAGATTTTACTCCCATTGTTTTCCATCTTTCTTCCTCACAGAAAAAGAAACGAAGGTGTGCCAAAAGCTCCTTCTCCTCCAGCGTAACCTTTGCTGGCTCATGACTTTGGCAATGTCGCCTTTTGAGTTTATGGGGACTTCAATTTGTGGAGGTGAAAGCCCCTGCACGCCAAGCCAGGGAAGGTGGCATTTGTGTGCTGGCAAAACAGGCATCTGCATGAGCTGGTTGCTGGATGCTGCCAGATTGGAGTGGGGAGAGTGACAGGGATCTGGAAGTTCTGGGACGAGAGGGAGTCTTGCGGGGGTGTTTCTGGATGAGTCACTGCCCTGGGGAAGTGCTAGGCCCCTAAGCATATGCTCCTTCATTTGAAATTAATTAGTATTCAAAGGAGCACATCTCCTGGCTCCTCCTCACTGCTGCCCCAGAAATCTGGAAAATGCCTCCACCCCCATGTGACGATGTGAACATCATCATCAAAAGGGAGTAATAAAAAATTCAAAGAGCTATAAACATAGCAATGAATTTTTAATCAACTGAAATGCATACTAAATCATTACTGCTTTGGAATTACAAAATGTCAGTGCTCTGTGAAGGACAACCAGGTTACAGAAGGAGAGGTCTGAGAAGCCAAAGCATGATTGGGGTGGACATGTCTCTGCAGAGGCACAAAGCTGTCGGGTTGTGCTTAAGGCCATGAAAAGAGGGGACACTTACGTTCATTTTCCTTCGACACCGGGAGAGGTTGAGAAGCAGCGACACCTTCAGCTCTCGGAAGGTTTTCAGGTCTTCTCCAAACCCTTCTCTGGGGAATTTTTTCAGAGCATACTGGTAGCGCTGGGCAGCTTCTTTCACTTTACCTTTCTATTAGAAAGAAAACACGTCAAAACTCATCCTTGGGTTGAGTTTAGTTCCCTGCAGAGAACTCACTCACCAGCCCCACCAATGTTTTAGGTGGCTTAGGAAGTGCAACTTCACTATTTAGCTCTTTCCTAGAAAGGAAAGGCAGAACATTTGATTAAGGGAACATCTGAGCTGGAAAGGCAGATGCCTTGCACAAGTTGAGATCTCCCACTTCATACAGAGCTGTCACACTACAGCAGGAAACACGGAGAAATGGTGTTAACTTGATACAACTCCATCTGGTTCCTGGCTGAATGGTCTTTTGAGCTGGGTGATCAGTTACCCATTCCTGGGAAACACCCTCCACCCAAAGCTTAATATACATCCAGGAGGGTAAGGAACACAAACTGTGGGACTTCGGGTGGAGCTCTGGGGCTCAGAGAAGCCTCTGCAATAGCAAAGATAAATGTTATGGCACTGCCGTGGCTCTGAACTTGGACAAACAGGGTGAGACTCACCTCCCTGGACTTCAGACGTTTAAAAGTCTACATCTAAGTCTGTTAACTGGGTTCCATTTATAATTATTGGTATGCAACAACAGTCACCTTCAAAGGTGACTCATCTTTGCTATTTTGGGCAACTAATTTTGGGATAGGATGATGTGCACCCTGAAGGGGGGGCAGCCGACAGCCAGGGTGAGAGAAAGAGGGCAGGATGGGATCTAGGACACACACAGTTCCTCGTGACCCAGACATAAATTTTGCAGCTACGAATAGTGAGTTTTAAAATCTTGTAGACTCAGGTTTCTCAGCTGTATCATGTATCTCTGGCAGATAACTCCAATTACAATGCCAGCTTTGCATATTTTCTGCTTCACCCTTAGAGCCTCACAGTGAATCATTGTTGTACTTGCACATTTTCTGTGTGCGTGCAAATCTCCAGGTTTTAAAGATCGGCTTAAAACAAACACAAAACAAAAAAAGACTCCTTAACTGTAACAGTGGAATGTCTCCCATGGGCTAAAGGACATGACAAAGCCAGCTGTGTCTTGACAATCTGTTTTCATTGCGAAAAGTTTATTCCAGGAGTTTTTCTGGGATATTCTATCCTGTTGCCTTGATCCCCAGCAGTGAGCCCACTAGGTAAAGACAAAGCTGCCACATCTGATGCAATGGCAGCAGCAGCACTCCCAACAAACACTTGGGTCCTGCTGTTTTCAAAGAGGAAATGAACTGCTGGCTCAAATCCAGAGCAACTTGGCTTTGCTTCAGCTTCGTTACAGATTTAGGCAATCAATCCCCCCTTCTCCAACCCCACTAACCAAAACCAAACGATTTGGAACACAAGGAACACTGTGAGGGGGAGCTTTTACTTGCCATGGGTTAAGGCAGCAGCATTGGAATCACAGAGCCATTCAGGCTGGGGAGGACCAACCACTGACCTAACACGGCCAAAACCTCACACCAAATGATGCTGCAAGTTGCATCTGTTCCATGTCCCCAGACCCACCCTTCTCACCTTATAAAACATGTCTCCTTCCTCCATCAGCTTGCTCAACAGGATGATCATGATGTCTGGTTTGGAGGTTGCCATTGCCCATGTGGCTGGACCTGTAGTGTACAGGATGCATGATGGGTAAAGAACTCATACAATGCAAGGGTGGTAGGAAGCTGGGTGGAAAAAAATACCCTGGGGTGGGAATTTCTGCTGGAGAGAACAACTTGGCATGGTCAAAGGGCAGAGTGCTCCAAAGGATTGAGCTGACAATTCCTCTGGCACCTAAATTAACGTCATCCCCACTGCAGTGGTTTTCCTTTGCAGTCATTAAGGCTAATCCCAATGGTCTGGGAAAGGATGGAGCCGTTTCCACAAGAGGGCAGTGCTGAATGTGGAACAGGCTGAGATGGGGGAAACAAACTGTATTTAAAGGAAAAATCAGAGTGGTTACATAAAAGCATTTCTAAATTCAAATCTATGGAAGTGTACTAGGGAATCTGCAGTTTGACTGTTGATAGGTGGTTTGTGGTTAAGTGCATTGTGATTTCCAGCTTCACAAGACGTGAAAGACTAGAGCAGAAAATCCATTAAGGCAGAAAAAAATGACAAAGGAAAGGTCGTGTCTAAGTGCTGCTGGTGCCGAAGGCGTTGTTGGGCTGGGGACGCTCTGGCTCTGCACAGGGGCCACCCTGCAGAGCCAGCTCGTATCTCAAGGAGTAATACTGGGAGGGAAGGGGTGGCAAAAATTTGAGGACAACTCATTAGTGTGGGTGAAGAACAAGTCAACAATATTCTATAAGTAGATTCAGTACGTTTTGGGGGAAGGAGGTTAGTTTTTGAGTTCAAGTTATTCTCTGCAACAGTCATTAAAAAAATTATTTGAAGGTGAGGTAAATTAAAAGATTAGAGGCGTTGGGGACGCATGCAGGCTAAATCAAACAGGAGAAAGCAAGGCTGACAAAGCTATCAGATCGAAGCTGATGCTGACAGCAATGAGATATACCTCGTGGGCGACTCGGTAACGTCTGACAACCTTCAAAGAAAGGAGAAAACAAAAAGTTGTAGGAGAGAGGGGGAAAAAAATGGATGAAGGTGAAAAAAAAAAAAGAAAGGAAAAAAGCAGCTGTGAGAGGCAGGCAGCAAGGAAGCCAATGCACCAGCAAAATCCCCTTTCACAGGAAAACGTAACGTGAGCAGCTGTGTGGCGCAGTGCAGGTACACTGAGGTCTGGAAGCATACACAGAGCAAGTGAACGCAGCAGCTCACAGCAAGGCATGGACAGAGTACACTTGGCAACTCAGACTAGTAAAGATAGAAAAAACATTACCAGAGGAAAGACCTTGCCAAAGAAACAGTTGTTTATTGATTAACTTTTGCTAAGTAACATGACAGGAAAAAAAATAAACTCCCCATTTTACTAAAGAGAACCAAGTAGTCCTGACTCGCCATCTGCTTTCAGAGTGTGAAGCAGTGGCTGAGACTGAGGCTGCCTCTGGGTTATACTTGTATTTTTTAGGATGCCAGCCCCACTGCTTGAGTCCTGCCTGAGCACAGAGCCGATGGCAGTGTCCCCCTGTCCCTACCTATCTTTGCTCCTTTCTTCAGGAGGGTGACGACAACCGAGGTGTTACGGCAGCCCACTGCTCTGTCGAGGGGCCGCATTCCACTGTAGTCAACATGCTCGATCATGGCCCCATGGTCCACCAGGAACTGAACCTGCAATGAGAAGCCCAACAGTAGGTTTTGACTGGATATTAGGAAGAAATCCTTCCCTGCAGTGGTGGCAAGTCCCTGGCACAGGGTGCCCAGAGAAGTTGTGGCTGTCCCATCCCTTGAAGTGTTTGAGGCCAGGCTGGACAGGGCTTGGAGCAACCTGGGACAGTAGAAGGTGTCCCTGCCCACAGCACGGGGTGGAATGAGATGGTCCTCAAGTTCCCTTCCAACTCAAACCATTCCGGGATTCTCTGACCAGCTTCTGTGGAAGTACCTTCCCATATGGAGGGCCAGGACTCCATATGTTGATTGCTACATCAAGCTGAACTGTACGATTTTATGGCTTTTACACCAACTGCCCATTTTCTCTGGGTGTATCACAGGCCACTCACCACCTCAGCATCGCCGTAGAACGCTGCCAGGTCCAGTGGCGTGCGGCCGTTCTTGTCCGCATGGTCTGTGGCAGCTCCGTTCTCCACCAGGGAACGCACCACGGGCAGGTGGCCCTTCAGGCAGGCCCAGCTGAGGGCTGTCAAGCCCTCTTTGTCCATCAGAGAAATGGAGGCACCTGAAAGAACAAGCAGCAGTTCACAGCTCTCTGTTGTTTAGCACTGTTTACCACAAACCCTCTGCTCAGCAACGACAGCTTGTTTTCAGAGAGCTCTGTACATAATTATGAATTCCTTTATTAACATTTCTCCCACCACAGATCCCACCCTCTGTGGCAACTTCAAATACACTGATGGGAACTGTGGCAAACGAGTTGATTCACACCAAGCTGCAAACTTTTTCACGCCTACCTCTGCGGGCTTTCCTGGCAAACATCTGAGCAGCACAGTGGATCTGACTTCCCTCATCTGAGACATCATCTTTTTAACTGCTTTTTTTTTTACTTAATCCAACCCCATTCCAGCCGGTGTGAGTCAGAGATGAAGACCATTTTGCTGTTTCAGCAGGTCACCATGGGAATTAAGTCAATTCAGCTCAGTTGTCCTAAAAAAGCACATATTTTCCCTTCTTCACTCCCCTCCCCTTTACCCAAAAGTACACCATTTCCAGCAGTATTTCTCCCTGAACTCTACCCAATATAAATACAACGTTGTGGGATACACTACTGCCAACTGCAAGCCAAGGAGAGGGGGACTTGACATTTTCTTGGATAAGGAAATGGCACCGCCATACCAGTGGGTCAGCATTGCTCCACACGGCATATGGATACGGATATGAGAGCTGAACAGCAGCTTTAAGTGAACACTCCTCTTCACGGCATGAAGACAACTCCTGTTGCCATGGCACAGCCAGGCCTCTGGCTCTGGAGTGTGCAGAGATGATGTGTATCAGCTCTGCTCCTCCGAGGAGCTGCAGCTACCTGCGGGATGCTCCTGCCAGCAGCTGCGATGAATTGCTGCTGCAGTGCTTTTCTCCTGGAGGCAAACTCTAAACCTCCCGGCATGAGATTCCCTGCCTCTAGAATGTTCAGCAAGTGGGGGAGTGATGTGAATTTCCTGAACATTCCTGTTCATCCCAGCTGACATATCCCTGGTCTGCACAGGTTACCCAGCTGAGAGCAGACTAAGAGGTCTCCCCGCTGGCACAACCTGTTTGTGGAGGAGCACAGCACAGGGATGTTTGCTCCAGGTGTGCTCAGGATCCTCCGTCCAGAGCTCTCAACACAGCGTGGAGTGTCAATGGGGGAGGCGGCAAACAGCGTCTGGGGCAATCAGGAATGCCAAGGTGGGACACGGACTGCAAGGCACAGGCTCAGGGATGACCACGTAGAATCACAGACTGATTTAGGTTGGAAAAGACCTTTAAGATCATTGAATCCAACTGCTTCCCCAGCACTGCCAAGCCCTCTACTAACCACGTCTCCAAGTGCCACATCTTTAAATCCTTTAAATCCCTCCAGGGAGGGGGACTCCACAACTGTCCTCAGCAGCCTGTGCCAGGGCTGAACAACCCTTTTAGTGAAGACATTATCCCTCCTCTAAACCTCCCCTAGAGCAACTTGAGGCTGTTTCCTCTAGTCCCTTGTTCCCTGAGAGCAGAGCCCGACCCCCACCTGCCTGCACCCTCCTGGCAGGGAGTTGTGGAGAGCAAGAAGGTCCCTCCTGAGCCTCCTTTTCTCCAGGCTGAGCCCTCCCAGCTCCCTCAGCCACTTCTTGTGCTCCAGACCCTTCCCCAGCTCTGTTTTCTTCTTTGGACACTCTCCAGCACCTGAACACATTGCCAGCCTTCTCTCATGTTGCCCACACTGCACCCAGGAGCCATTCTGAAGCTCTGCGAAAGGCCCTCCAGATCCTGAGTTGACCCAAGCCCAAATTTTGCTCAGGATAAAGCCTCATTTCATTCCTGCTTACTTGAACCAACTACTTTCTTGCATTCAAAGCATGAAAGTCTTCTCTTGTATTTTCCCTCTGACTCTTCTGGAGCAGGTGAGAAAGCTCCTACAGTAAGAGGGAAGCCTGGAAAGCCATGTCATCACTCAACCTTCCCACTCATTTCCATTCCAGTGGAAGAGACACTCCACACCACAGGGTGACATGGACAGACTCCAGGGTACCCCTGCAGCAGTGCCAGCTGAAGGTCTAAGCAAGCAGACAACAGTAATGCCAAGAGGCTGCTTGAAGGCAGGCTGGGCATAACCTTCACAGGAACACTGAGCTCCTCAGTGCACTGAGGCTCCCAGTACAGCCTCTGCTTGACTCCAAAGGCATCCTTCATCCTTCAGGGATCTCTGACCTATTTAGCATTGAGGCAGTCAGACAGGAAACAAATGGATGGTTTTAAGGGCAAGTGGCTTAAGGTGATCTCATGGGATTGATCCATCTTGCAGTGGGAAGGATTCCATCTGGGTAAACCCAGTTTGCTTCTGGGAAGGGCTAGGAGAGCTGCTCCTTCCCTAAAAAAACTGACTGCAAGAGTTTCTTATGGAATGATTTGGGTTGAAATGAACTTTAAACACCATTCAGTTCCACCCCCCTGCCATGGGCAGGGACACCTTCCACTACACCAGGTTGCTCCAAGCCCCATCCAACCTGGCCTGGGACATTTCCAAGGATCCAGGGGCAGTCAGAGCTTCTCCGGGCAACCTGTGCCAGGGCCTCGCAACTCTAATAATAAAATATTTCTTGCTTCCATCTAGCCTGGTGATTTAATTATCCATCAGGCACAATGAGCCCGCTCAAGTCAAAAAGAAAAGATTGACACTTGGAGCATCAAAAAGCTGCAGGGAGTGGCCAGGATGTGGGATGGATTCTGAACAGAGGGTGCACCCAAAGCTGCAGTGCCCGGGCAGGGTGACCCCCAAGGGATGATGCTCAAGAAAAACATCAAGGCATTGATTTTTGCAGGAAAATGAGATTTAGAATCAAGCTCCCTCCAAATGGAACGAGCACGAGGAATTATTTTGCTTTGTGTCACACAGATCTGTATAAATATCAGCTTTAGCAGAGCTGCTACCAGGGAAGTTCATTAATTCCCTGTTCACACCCCCATTATTTCTGGGTGTTAAGCCACAGGTAACTTCAAAATTCTGGGTTTCAAATTGATTGATGACTGCAACTTTGCTAATAAAATGTGTTTACAAACACTGACTGTGTTAATCAAGTACAGGCAAATGAGATTTGCTTTGCAACACACTAACTAATGCATATGGCTTATGATTCACACACTTCGATTTTAATGAAACCTTGAGCAGGATTGTCAAAGCCATTTTAATTAAATGCACCGTGTATCACTGCATTCTGCCCAGGCTTGAGTTAACTTTTCAGGACCATGTGTTACAGTGTATGCAGTGGAATTTATTATGATATTTAGAAGAATGGACCTCTTAAAGTAAAAATTTTCTTATTTTTGACTTTTTGGGCCCTCAAGGAGTGTCCAAAGAGCCAAAGAAACATTATGTGCATTTGCTGGTAATCCCACAGCCCAGATCAGATTATCTCGTATTTTCGACCTCCTCTGAATGAGTTAGTCTCAAGCAGCATGCACAGTTCTCAAGTTTGGGGACAAAAAATCACCTTATTTTAAGCCTTTTAACACAGATTTATTAGTCAAGCTGAAAAAGGGGCCATGTTTAATCTCAAAGATGGAGAGTGTTAATTTGAGACTTAAAAACAACAGAAGACCAGAAAAGAATCAATTGAATTAATTCCTAAAAAGCTCAAACTGATCTTTGTCACATCCCTGCGCAGGTTACAGCACTAAGCAGCAAGGATCCCACTGGCTCTGGCTCAGGACAGACAGATGGGCAATGAGAAACTTGTTCTTGTAGATTTTACAGAGAAAAAATGTTCTTAACAACTATTACATAAAATATTCAAGTGTCTCGCTTTTTGGCTAAGAGGCCAGACACAGGCAGTTACGAGATGAAGGAAATATCCCTTCCCAAAGAAGGATCTTACCTGGAATAAAAATATCAAATAACAACACAACAATTAAATGCTATTTCTAGAAAAAAAAAAATAAATACCCAACCAAACCAACACTGGCTATTTGTCCAAAATAAAAGACAAAGAAGTCTCTAAGGAACTGCAGTAATAAGAACTGATTGTGTTCTCACAGGCAGCAAATTGTTCTAACTCACCTCAAGCAGTTACAGCAAGAATGAGCAAAACTGACCCATGTTCCTGTTGGCTGAGTAACCCCCAGTGAAAGAGTCATCACTGAAAGGACTGAGCACAGAGGAAGCTGTGGGTACAGAGAAGGCTTATCTTCAAAATAATTCTGATTTATTTTCAGCAAATTCACCAAATGCTTCCCTGTGCTGGGGCCTTACACTCCTGTTGGTGCTGGTGTCAAAAATGTGGGTAACAATATGAGAGCTAAAAATGGAAGTGTTAGCACGTGTCCCCAGCTCTTGCCTTGCTGCCTTTCCGCAGCAATCCCAACAGTTCAACAGCATCCTGTGTTCATTTTTGTCTACAGGGAAAGTTCTCAGCGTGGTTCAAGGGCACATTCTTAAGCCACTGCTCAAAGTATCTGTGGTTATTTTATTTGCTAACTCAGATGGGTGGTTTTGAGGCTGAGAGCACCAAGCAGGTAACACAACAGCCAGTCAAGATTAAGGCTGTGACTATTCCAGCCTCGTTGTCCAATGAGCTGGACATGGTGCTCTCCCAGCCGTGGGATTACAATCCACACCCTGACATCACGAACTCCAGCTGAGGTGGAGCTGGTGTGGTGGGATGTGCCATGGCTGGTCCCCAACACCTCCCAACACGTGCTCTAACCTTGTGCAAGCAGAAACTCCACAGTGCCCAGGTGTCCCTCAGACGCGGCCATCATCAGTGGCGTCCGGCCCTGCTTGTCTGCCATGTTCACATCAGCGCCGTGCGTGAGCAGGAGATCCACAATCTGCAACACACCAAGCCAGGACATAGGTTACACATGGAGACCCAGCTAAGAAGATGCCAGAGCCAAGGAAGAGCAGAGCAGATCCCACATTCTAAAAACTCCCACCCCTCCAGGCATGGTGGCCTCTGGGATTGCTGATGGATGATTAGGGATTATGAGAAGGAAGAGAGGTATAAGGACAGGAAGAACGTTCATCTAAGTCATGAGCATCCCATTTGCTTCTCAAATGGTGAGATAACTGGAGAAGCTGTGGCTGCCCCATCCCTGGAAGTGTCTAAGGCCAGGCTGGATGGGGCTTGGAGCAATCTGGGATAGTGGAAAGTATCCCTGCCCACGGCAGGGGGATGAAATTAGATGGTCTTTTAAGATCTCCTCCAACCCAAACCATTCCATGATTCTATGATAACACAGGACTTAAAGCTGTCTGCAGAACTTGGGGTGATTGAATCATCAGTATCACTTCTTTTCGCTCTGACCATTCCCCAAAGAGCTAGGGCTTGTCTTCTCCATGTGTATTCCAGCAAGACGGAAGGGATGGCCTGGCCCAACATCTCCGGTCACCCCAGGGCGTGAGGACCCCACTCACCTGCCAGTGGCCCTGTCTGACAGCGCTGAAGAGCGGGACGACCCCACGGCGGTTGGGCTGTGCCACCGCGGCGCCCTGCTCCAGGAGCAGCCTGCACACCTCCAGCTTCCCACGCCCCGCCGCCGCCGTCAGAGCTGCACGAGAGAGGAAAGCAGTCAAGGAAAGAGCCACATGCTCAGTGTTTTCCTATCCGGAGATGGGTCCTTCTGCTGGATACCAAAGTGATGGGGCCTGAAATGCCAAACCCATCTCATGGCAAGCAAAATGAACAAAGAAAATGGGCTGAATTGGTACAGTTCCAACTCCTGTCATTTTAGTTACCTCAAAGGTCAACTCTTTCATGAAAAGTTTACATAATGTCACGGAAAAAGGCTGTTTAGGACAATCAGATTTTATTGTTTTCTGCAAGTCGCAGTGAAACGGGATAAGAACCGCAAGAAGTATAAAATAATCGACAGGCACGTGTGACTGAGGTTCAAGGGGTGTCTGAGGTTCAAACTGCGACTGAGGCTCAAATGCGACTGAGGTTAAAGGTGTGACTGAGGTTCAGGTTTGGCTGCAGAGAGATGTGATCATGAATCCGTTACTGTTTTCCCTACTGCCAAAGCCATAGGCTGTGAGGCCGAATGTGTCTGAGTTGGGGCACGATATCCAGAGAAAACACAGGTCTTCAGGTACTTGACAAGACCTTCTGCAACCTGTCCTTGCCTCATCCCACCATAACTACAAGGGAGCAAGTGAGGGATCAAGCAGGAGGCACTGACAGATCCTGCCAGCCACTGATGTCAGTGCTTTCCTTTGCCCAAATAAGCACAGAGCAGTGTAATCCAGATGGAGGACTTTTATTTTCCATATCCCACTTCACCCTGTAGATCTTTGAAACCAGGGAAACAACTGGAAAGCAAAATAGGATGGATTTGTTCACCTGTTTTCGAAGAACACTATTTCTGGGCTTTGTTTCTGGCCAGGGCTGATCCTACCAGCCAGGGTCTTGGTGCAAACCCAAAAATATCTCTCATTTTCATATGCTCATGATACTACTGGCGGGTAGAAGCAACACCTGAGAGCTCTTTCCCTGACAAAATGTGCTCTGTTAACTCAAAAGTGTGGTTGAGTTAGAGAACACACATTCAATCTGAAAATAGTTCCAAGTTCAGGACCTGCCGGTGACTTGTTTCGGTATTAATTTTAGACTTTCTGGATCCTCCCTCTCCCTAACTTTCTGTGCACTTCAGCACAGCTTCACTGGCTCCACGCTCTGCTGCTTCTGGTAGGAGTTGGAGCAGAAGGTGGGAGTCTATTTCTGACTGATGTCGCTTGTTTTTTCTTTGAAGTACATTTCTGTGGGTTGGCTGATTACAAGGTGTTGATGGCTTTCCAATTGCACCACTGTTAATGTTGGGGGATTTAATTAATTCTCAATTCTCTTCCACATTATGGCTGAATTTTCTTCTCTTGCGGTTGAGAGACACCAAGAGTTAAAAGAAAAATCATTTTGCTGCCACAAGCAGAACATTCTGCAAAATCTATAATCAGATCCACGTGGGTTTTAAACATAAGCTACAAATATAGAAGGAGGCAGAGGGATCAGCATGCAGGGCTGCTGGGTTCTATTTCTAAACCTGCCTGCACTTGAAATGTTGCAGGTTAATTTGAGGTATTTTACATCAAAATTACTTATGTTTGCAACAATGAAAATATCGTAAATCACTCTAGTGTTTGGTGTTTGTTAGGAAATGTTCTTTGGAGAACTTTACTGAAACAGGTTAATTTGATCCACGATTTCTCCACTGTCCCTTGCAGTCCCTTCTGCCTGCACTGCCACATCCTTCTGCTGCTCTGTTCCTCAGGGTCCAATCAACCGGTGTGGGTATGTGGCTCCAGCCTGTCCTTTGCAGCTCCAGCTCAAGGGAAGCTCAAAAGCTCCTGTGCTACTGAGCAGCCAGACCTTGCTCCTCCAGGAGGAACTATGGAGGACGGAAATGGGCTGGTTTGAAGTACTACTGTCTGCTGGAGAGCTCTCGTGGCCCAGCACAACCAAGGTGAGTCCACTGAGCCCAGCCAAGGAGCAGCAACCAGGATCCCTGGGCTGGTAAACAAGAATGTTCATTTTGCAGCTTTTCCATGAGGACGTAGTGCCAGAAGAACAACTCACCGTGCAATAACCAAGTCTCGGCATAAACACCACACAACAGCTGCCGTGTTTCTCAAAACAGCTCTAACAGAGCCTGAGACCGGGTTCAGGTGTGGATGTGCCCATCTCCGTCAGCGAGCAACGTCAAGCCACGGCCTCCTACACCAGGAATCTGCAACAGCATATTCTGCTTCTGCTGCTGTGTTTTCTTGCGGAAAAAACAACTTTATCTGGAGAAGGAATCATTAAATTGCTCCTATCCAGCACATGTATCTGTTTCACAGCCTGGCAGCAAGACAAACAGTTTGACGGAGATGTTTTTTGCACCTCCAGCTCTGATGGAGATAGCATAAGTGACTCAGAGACTTTTCTGCTGGGTTTTGATATTAGTTTTGTCCCAGGGGGAAATACTCCATCTGGAGTTGGCTATAGTGTGCTGTCAGCAGTTTCTAAACTTATGATGTCACTTGGCACTGCCATTTGGATGATATCAGGCTGATATCATCGAGCCAGGCACTCAACTCTGCTCTGTGGAAGATGAGACACGAGCAACGAGTATCAAAACCCATACAAGCCACGATTCAGATTTTTAGAGCAGATTGCTATTTTTAGGTGGAAACCTGCATTTCTCTCCAAATTTATTTGAACTCTCTATTTACTTTTGGGAAAATAATACAATTACGTGAAAGAGAGTCTTGAGTTTCATATGAAGTTACACACTTGTTTCATATAGACAAAAGGCTGCTCAGTGTGGTGGCTGGCTCATTTTTGCTCATTTTCCCATCTTACCCACTACCAATTTTAATGGTGTAAGTGGATATTCCTTTGAGATGGCTCCCCAATTGTGTGTGATTTGTCAATCATAAATCCACATTCCCAACTGTCCCAGTTACTCAGAAACCCCTTTCTGACAGAGAAACTCCCAGATGTCTGGTTAGTCCATCTTTTGGCATTTTTGGGGGCAGAGGCGTGGGACAACAGAGATGGAAACAGGCAGGTTGGGAATATCAGAGCTACCCAGGACATGACAGGACAGGATGGGAAGGGAAGGGGTATCTGTAGTGCCTGATGCTGCCCATAAGGTTATTTTGCAGGGAGACATCTGAGTGGCTTTTGACCACACTCTGAAGGGATTTGATCACTGTTTTATTTACAAGACAGTCCTTGTGACCCGAACACCAGAGACCGTTTCGGAAGATCCATTTGAGGACTGGTCACCCCCTCACACTGTGAGTCACTGGTACAAAGCTGCTGTCCCATCACCAATGCCCAGTCATTTCACTGGGCTCATTCCACATCCAATTTCTTTTTTCTCCCATGACACCCCAGGGACACTTTGAAATCGCTTATTTATTGTTGCCTTTATTTCCTCTAATAATGGCCTGATGCCCTTGCTGCTGTTACATTCCCATGGGTGCAGGAACTGGCTCTTTCCCCAGTGCCCTGCTAGTGGCCCAGAGCAGCCCAGCCAGGCTCCTTCCCAGAACACCTCATCCCTCAAGCTTTGTCCTTTAGAGCTCAGGACAATGCCCTCTGATAGACTCCATTCATCATGTGGCTCTAATAAGGCCACATTTTCAAAGATACAGGTACAAACGAGCACAAAATACAACCCTGCTTTCCCCCCCCTCGCCTCCTCCAAATCAGAAACAACCTGACCAAAGGCTGAGCCACACTCCAGCCAGCCCTCATCCCCTTGGATCGTGTCATTTCTAAGCAAAGCTGACAGAATCACAATCCGTGCTCCATTCCCCAGACAGGAACATTACCTGGGTGTATTAACCTGACAGGAACATCACCCGTGATGCAAATGGACAACTGAGTTGAGTACAAATGACAGAAGATAATATTTATGAGGTCGCTGGAGATAAAAGCTAACAACTCCAAGTTGGAACGTCTCAAAAAAGAGAGATTTTAGTGGATTTAAAGGGGTGGGTAGCTGTCCTTTTTTTCCTGTGAGAAGTTAGGAAAGAATGGATTCTGTATTGTACCTATCAATGCAGAAATGCAATACTGCACAAAAGAATATTTTTTTAACTACCCGTGCTAAATAATGAGGAATTTTCAGAAAATCAATGGATACTTTAACAATCACAGTGCTGCATGTAATGGGGAGGTGGAGAGAGAAACAAGGAGATGCTTTGGATAAACATGCCCAATATCAAGGGAGAAACCACAGAATTGTGTGTCCATGTCATGTTTCAGAGAAATCTGGTCAGAATGCCCCATGTCTCACCCTCCTGAGAAGAGCCAGGAGCTGCAGAAGCTCAGGATTTTCAAAACCTAAACTTCTCTGATTTACTTAAGCTGAGGGCAAGCTCCATGCTGCCACCTGTAAACCACCTGGAATCAAAACAGAGGAACTGATCCTTCATCAGAACAATGCCAGGGATCAGGGATGCACCAGGGGACTGAGAGGCCATGAATACAAACACAAACATGCACAAAGAAGCTACAGCTTCTACAGAAATCACCTGTCTCTCCCCAAAGGCTGTCAAAGCTGTTGATCTGTGCTCTCTCCACCTCTTCTTCATCTTTTTCTGGAAGATCGAGCAGGTAGGAGACGATCTAAAACAAAACGATGTGTCAGATCATGAACTCGAATGTGTTACACAGGAACTGCTGACACCGTCACACGAGCTGCTCAGAATACACAGAGGGAAGAGAACAGTCTCTGCCTGGCACCCTGAGATCAAGGATATATTCTTCCTGAGATTAATCACTGCACCTGCTGCCCTGTACAAGCAAAAAAACCCAACCAAGTGTCTTGGTATGACGGCATGTGATGAGACTTGGCAGGGTCAGTTCCCTGTAACTGTGTCTGTTCTGTTGGAGATGACCTGGTGTGTGCAGTGGATGCATCTCCTGGAGGAGGTGAGGCTGAGAGGAGGTATTTGGTAGGAAAGAAACCCATTCTCAAGGAAAGGAGAAGGAACAGGGGCTGCCATGGGTCGCTGGGGCTCTGCGGAGGGGACTAGTGGCAGTGGTGGGCTTGGCACTGGGTTGGACTCAATGACCTTAATGGTCTTTTCCAACCTAAATTATTCTGTACATAATTTTCCCCATCATAAATCTTTGTCAAGATGGCGGGAGGAAGCTCTCCGGCTCTTCTCCCCTCCACGACACGCAGTCCAAAGTTACATGTTCTCACACTCCCCATCCGCGCTGGAGGAGCGGTGTAGGCAACGTGCTGTTCATCCACCTTATCCCTGCTTAAAAGTTTAGCCCAAAAGTTTATTCTGACAACTTAAAGGCTTGTTATGTTTCCTCTCCTGGACACCTGCCCAGACCACAGGGCTTGCCAAGGGATCTGTGAACACTGGGATGGGGAGGAAGAGCAGGACAGAAGTACTCTGGACTCCACCTCCAGAAGCTCTTTGTGAGTGGGCAGGAAAGGGCCAACCCTTGGTTACCCTCCCCGCAGAGGCAGGTTAGGTCCTACCTCGGTGTAGCCCATGCTGGCGGCCGCGATCAGGGCCTGCTGGATTGCGTGGCTCTTCTTGAACACTCCCTGCTGCTGCCCAGCCATGCTCCAGTCGCACTGGATCAAGAACTTCACCACCTCCAAGTGTCCCCTGAGAGCGGCGTGGACGAGGGCGCACTGTCCGTTTTTGTCCAAATGATCCACCTTGAAAAGAGATGACAAAATACAGTTAAACCAAATCATGGGCAAAACATCTTTGCTTCTTCAGAGTTTCCAATCCCAATTTCAAAATAATGCCACATGTGCAAAATGTGCACTTTTCTGGTAAACTATCACTTCCATGACCAGAAAACAAACATTTCCAAAGCGATGTCCCAGGCTCCGGCATCATCTTGGCCACAAATGTTTGCTTTGGGGAAGATATCATTACTTTTTTTAAGTTTCTTCAGTTTTCTTCAGACTCAAAGACTACAAAAATATTTTTTCCTTTGTGTCCTGAAGTCCAGCACTCAAATTTTCTTGTGCATTGAAATCATACATACTGGTATCATCTACTTTAGCCAAATCTACAAAAGGAAAACCACCTTGCTTTCCAGGTATCAGTTCTTTTGAGAGTCCCAGAAGTGCCTCAGCCTGCAGTCAGACACCATAACGTGAACTCAGTGCAGGCCCAATCAATAGAAAACAGAGACAGTACTTGACAGCCCTGGAGGAACTTATTTGATTGTATGTTGGGGCACGGTTTCCACTTGCTGCCTGAATACATCAGGTGGGATTTCTAGATGCTATGCTAGTAGCAGGATACTTGGAGAACACAAGAAAGGCAGGTCAGCTATCATCGTCCTGCTGGTTAACCCCTTCTATGCTCTGCAATGTACTATTTGTCATAAAAATAATAAGTAATTATCATATTAACATATTTTACTAATATTAGTTCATAGAATCACAGAATGGTTTGGGTTGGAAGGAACCTTAAACACCAGCTCATTCCACTCCACTGCCATGGGCAGGGACACCTTCCACTATCCCAGGTTGCTCCAAGTTCCGTCCAACCTGGCCTTGGACACTTCCAGGGATGGGGCAGCCACAGCTTCTCTAGGCGACCCGTGCCAGGGCCTGACCACTAAATTACAGTAGTATAATACATATGAGAAATATTTCACATATTATAACACATTCACATTAATAATATGTCAATATATTTCCTTTCTCAACTCCTGCAGTAATCAATACTGCAATTTTCTGCAAATATCTCAGTCTTCAAACTACACCGAGCTGTGTTTTGGGGTATTTCCTCAGTACTGTTGGGGATATTCAAGGAAAACTGTGAGTGGCAGGACTTCTGTCACTAAACTCTCTCAAAATATCCAACAAAAGCAAAACTCTTTTTTTCCTTCATACTGTCCTCACATTATTACAGACAACACAACCCAGCAAGATCTAACCAGTCCCTCAGTCATCCTGACATCCATATTAAAACTACACAAACCCATTATTTTGCCTTTTGAACTGAAATTAAACATACAGAGAAACCACAAATTGTTTCCAGGAGGCTCCGCTTCAAAAATCAGCATAATTTTCTTCTTCAACAAAGTATTTCAACTTGTCTTATTATATACAATTAAAACTCCAAACACTCATCACAAAGCTAAACAAAGGGGATTTTTCTAGGACAAGTCGATGGAAATTTTTTGAAAATGTGTCTCAGGGAGATATTTAAAGAATGTTTTGTGCTGGAAAAGCAGTGTTGCCATTTTAACCTTGTGAGGTTCAAGGATTTCTCCAGAACATCCTTGTGCAGGTCACCAGCGCAGCATCACTAGGCAGCTCCTACCTCAGACCTGAATTCCAGACACCAATTACTGCCTCTCAGGAGTTGGTGTCAGTGTAGGACTTTTAAACCCACTGCATTTTAGCAGAAAAAACAACACCAAAAGCAGCCTCCTGGCTTCATCTGGTGGAGGATGTTCCCTAGCAAGTGTTCCATGTCCTGCCTGCAGCTCCTACCCAGCCTTGAACAGATGTGGAGCAGTTTAAATCAGCTTTTGAGCAACGTGGCTACTTCACCTTAGCCCGTTTCTTGCACAGCAGCACCACGATGCTCAGGAACCCAGCGGCAGCTGCGTAGCCCAGCGGGGTCAGGCCACTCTCCGAAGCAGCGTCAACGTTGGCCCCAAACTCCAAGAGCAAAGCCACCATCTCTGCGTATCCCAGGTGAGATTGGACACACAAAATGGGGGCGTTGTTCAGAACTTCCGTCCGATAATTCACATTTGCACCTCCTAAAATCAGCAATCGACTGACCTGCACAGGGAAGGAGAGCTGTTGGCTGAGCTTTACGGAGAGACAGGAGTTTATCATCAGAGCGACACCGAAACATAAACCAGGGCCCTCGGCACATCTCCAAACAAACAGCAAAGGACATAAAACGCTGAGTAAAAACATTTGCCCAATAGATGGTCCCATTTTATGTAGATGGATCAGTTTAATCACTCCCCAAGTCGCTAGGAAGCGGTCTGAAGGGTACAGCCACCCTTTGTTTTGGAGCAAAGACACTCCAGCCCCGTGGCAGCAGCTGGGGACATGGCAGGCATGGGGAATCAAAACAGACAGCTGGAGAGAGCTGTACTCAGCATCCTTCCCATGGGATCCCTCTCTAGGGCTGGTTTGGCTGTCCCACTGCACGGCTCCCTTTGCACTCAGCACCAGTGCAAAAGGCCCCACCTGATGCTGGAGAGTGACAAGGAAGGGACATGGGGACAGACACTGAGCTCACCTTGCCTGGGTGGGAAGGACCTGGGACAAACATCCTTCCATGTGAGAAAACAATTCCAAACCTGTATCTCTGTCTGAAATCCTTTCTGCTGTAGAGATGGGCTCACCTAAGTCAATACATTCATCTTACCATTGTAAAAGAAGTGCCTGAACCAGCACATGAGCACATGCTGTTGGATTTGCTGTTACGAGTTCATGCCTATCTAAGCCGGAGCCCTTTACATGAGCTGTCAAGTTCCAACATCAGTTGTCGCATTCCACATCTTCGGGAAGGAAAAATCCCATTTTGCACAGGCACAAACTCACTATTCACTCATTGCAAGGAAAAGGAGAACCCTGGTCAAAGTAGCAGAGCTGAGGGACCACCCCAAATGGTAAAAAAATCTCAAGTGGACTGAAGACCTCTCCTCAGCTCGGGATAAACACCCAGCAAGCTGCTCATGCTGGCTAGGACACTGGACATGGTTCCAGTGAATACTCTGCGTGGTCACTGCCCATTGCTGGAGCTTCTTGTGTGAGTTCTGAATCCCGCAGTTCTCGCCCCCCCTCCTCCAGTACCTTTATGTTCGGGGTGTAGAGATTTCTCAGAGACGCCAAAGCCATTGAAAGACCTTCAGTACTGTAGGAGATCCAAAGCCCTTGCAAGATAGAGGAAGATACCCCAACTTTTTTACTCAGACCCTGAAAAAGAGAAAGTAACTTAGATCCAAGCTCACAAATCTGCTCAGTTACACTGGGCAGATCCTCCCGGGTCTCTGGACTTCAAAGGAGTTTCAGGACAATAATGACTACATCCAAGATAATGTGACAATTTGCCATATCCGACCTTCACAATCAGTTAATAAGCTTGCAGAAAATTACTTGTAAAGGTAGTAGCTGTCTCCAAGGTCTAGGAAAGGCAGGATTAAACTGTGAGCAACCAGATCCATTCAACACCCTCACAAAATGTCATGTTAAGGAGCACAGATTGCTGCTTTTTTTCTTTTTTAATAAAGCACACAGTATCTGCTCACAACAAGATAAATTCAGGAACTTTCAACCACAGCCTGGAGGAGTATGCCCTGGTATCTTGTACCAGATTGTCTCCAACCTTTCTAGTTGGTGTCCATGATCAGGTTATACGTAATATATAGAACGTCTGACATATTTTCCAGCATCACTAACCGGCAGACCACAGTTAAGCAAGTTTCTCCCTCCTATGGAAGGAGCCATAATTTCTCCATAGCCGACAGATGGGAGTGAACAGCTGAATGGAAGAGCAGAGGGGTGGGAAGGCAACTCCAGCAGGAGCCGTTCCGTGAGTATTCCCTGCCTGCTGCAGTTCTGCTACTGATTTCCCATGATAACCTGCTGATTCCATGGAAACCGCACAGGCGTCTTTAATTCTGTTTTGATATGCAAACCCTGATTTCCACTTCCTCGCATGCCGGATGGTCATTTCCATCCCTGCAAAACAGCAGCGTCCGGTTCCAGTTTGTGTGACTGGGACGGTGCTGGTGGAACAAAACCAGCAGCGCAAGGTGGAATTTGTTTCCCCTGAAGGAAGATGTGCGGGAATCATCATCCCATCCACCCACTGCTGGACTCGGCTGCAACCTCTAATTCCTCCGTGTGAAAGATAATCTGCAGCATCGCCCTAGCCATCAACAGATTTGTCACTTGAAACGGTTTTATCACCAAAAGAAGCAATAGATTTGACAAGCTCTTATAAATAACAGCTCCATGTGCTTATTTCCTTAAAATTCAGAGAGCTAAACCAAGGAAAATTTCTGCTTGTGTTGAGGGAGAAAAGAGCTCAGGAATTCGAACCACTGTTAAATGCTGCCTTTGAAATGACACAACGCAGGACATTAGAGGTCAATATTAAATTTCATGAACTCAGGATGGTGAAATTGGGAAAGGGAAAGCAATTTTATAAATGGTTAAAATAATTTAAAAATAGTTATACTACTATCAAGCCCATAAATAAGCTGCCTGAATCACCATCAGGACCAAGGAAAAGGGTAGATATTTTGAAAATAGCCCTCTGAAGATAATCACAGATGCCATAAAAATCTTAACTGTTACATTAGAATATATATATACTTAGATATTAGTGCAAGACAAAAAAGGTGACATTTATCCTTTAAAGAAAAAAATACATTCAACACCATAATCATTCAGTTGCTGAAAAAAGCCTGCCCTATTTCTCATTTTACAGTTCACATCTTCCTTTTCTAATTCCCTCTTCAGAACTGTGGAGCAGAGTGAATCCTTCAGCAAAAACAAATCCCAGCTTGATAAAACATCAAACCAAAATATCATCAGTGGTTCCCACTTCATTGGGACCATCCAACATGAGACCAGGGTATGGCCTGACCATTCGAAAAATTTTGCCAATCCCCACAACCCCAGTAGTCAAACAGTTGGTTTTTCCTGTCGTATCTTGTATGCAGGTGTCAGCATCTTTAATTTTTACCTTATTGCTTCCTCTGCTATTTGGCCATTGGCACTTTATAGAATCCCAGAATTCCAGACTGGTTTGGGTTAGAAGGAGCCTTACAGCCCATCCCATTCCACCCCTCTGCCATGGGCAGCGACACCTTCCACTAGACCAGCTTGCTCCAAGCATCACCCACTTCTGTATTACTGACATTTTAACTAATTTTAGATGAAATTAAAGCCTTCTCTTTGGCTGATTTGCAAAACATACATCGGCCTGAAGTTTGGGTCCTCTTGTATCACAACTGCACATTTCTCTTTGTGCCCTTTTATTCCGTGCCAGGCTTTTCAAGTTGGCTTTCCATATGCTCCTGTTAAGACTGGTAACTGATTTAAAAAACTAAAACATTTGTACTTTTTCTTTTTTTCCCCCCTAAACTGTTTGAGGATGTTTGTGTTTAGAAGAGAAAACAAAACCATCAGACCTCAGCCAGCAAGTGAAGATGGGAATGTGAAAGTGTCTTCCCACCACGTGTCAGGTCAGCACTTTGTGTCTGTGCATCACTTACTTTTTTTACACCTGGAAATTCCAAGTGTTCCATCATCACCTTGCTAAGGTACCAGTGGATTCAAACTAGGAAGGACTGGGGAAGGATAAATACATTTTCTGAGATGTTCTATCAAAGTCTGCCTCTATATCCAGCTCTCAGTACTCCCTGGCTGGACAAAATGCTTTAGCTCTGTTCTAATATTCTCCTGGCTTCCTGATGAGTACATAAAATGGAATTATAATGGCACCAGGCCTCCATAAATACCTTCAAAATTAGGATCTTTGTGTCTGCAGAAAGATCTTTGTGTCTGCTGCTGTAACATGGCAACTTGAGGAAAAACACCCTGAATTGATGACCTGACACGCTCCCTACTTGGCAGAAAACCCATGACCACACTGGTAATGGCTTCAGCAAAAGATCAGCCAGAATGAAAAGCCTGAATGGGAAGAGTGCTTGTTTAGAAACAAATACAGTCGGTAACAATTGGCAAAGAGGCTGTGCTTGTACTCTTGGAAATATTTTCCTTAAAGAATGCTCGAGCTCTTAAATATGGTCTGCAATACTCCAGCCTAGTGCCTCCTTCAGAAACTAATGCAGCTCTTGTTTCACTCAGTAAAGACTCACAAATCCTCAGTAAACACTTGTTAAAATAAAGAATAAAAATAAATCTATTCAAGGAAATATATAGTTTCTCATCCAATGAAAAATACAGTTTCTCATCCAGCTAATTCAAACCCTTTCAAAACTTTGTGGTACTCCTAAACAACATTCTGTTATGCTTATCAGTCACTGTGACACTGGTCTTCCTGCAGTGCTGTAAACCCAAGGATTTTGCTGAGTGACGAAGAACAGAAGACTGGACTGACATTTGTCATATACTACCTGGCATTTTCCACTACTGTAAATATTGCTCGATTAAACCTGGAATCTATGGGAAACTTGTCCACTTAATGAAAATTGTCATTCGCTCAGAGTCTTAATCCCTGTTATCGGTTTCCACCATGGATGTGTGAAATGTAGGAGGTTTGGAACCAGATTCAGATATAAACGGCAGCTGAACAGTAAACTCAGGGCTGAATTTGGCTTTGGGAACGTAACTGAAAATGTGAAATTGATACCCTGAGGGGTAATGCACCAATCTGGGGTTCTTCCCTTTGGCTCCAGCCATCGCCTTCCCAAACAAGCAGACTTTGCTGCTACACCTGATGGTGAATCTGGCACAGCGAAGACAATAAATAAATCCAACAGGACTGACACAAAGCAGAAACCAGCTGTTTGCTCTAGGAACAGAAACCGGAGTGCCGAAGCTCTTAAGTCTATAAAATCATATAGCGACCAGATGAAAATATGGCCTTGTTTTTACTAGGGTTAAGCACCCACAGGTCCTAACAGTTGTAAGAAATTCTGTATTTCCTGTGACCTTACAAATCCACCCTCTCATTCCCACCTTCTGGTACCTGGGCCAGCAGGAAGAATGATACTTTGTTTATGGGTCATATTGATACTCACATCCAAGTGTGCCTTTCAATTGCCCACGTCTTAAATGTCTGTGTGAAGAGTAAGATGGACCAATCAGCCAATTTCAACAACCATCAGATTTTCCCTTTACAACCTCAATTTTGCATTGGATTCTTCAAAACCACTCCTTTTAAAAGAATGCCTTTTTTCTAGATGCTGCTACAGGAACTTATCTTTCAGGGGAAGAAGCATCTTATGGTAGAAGAGCAATTTTAGGTAAGGAGGCTATCCGCTGAATTTACAGTCTGAAGGAGGGTTTAATTTTAAGGATTTCTTAGATACCATAGCCAATTTTCTAAAGCTCACTTCTACACGCTTCAGCAGCCTCAAGCAATCACACTTCTTACACCAACTCCACGACAAGATGAGACCGAGTGCTGCCAGTGCTGGGGATGAGGTTGGCGTAAACCTTCATTTGAATTTTTGTTACCTTAAAAATATGTGCTTTGAGAATGTGATGTCCCAGTTCAATAGTTTGCTGTCGATTTAATTTTCCTTCTTGTCGAGAAAACCAGAAGGCAAGTAGTGTGTGGCCACTCCTAAAATAAGAAGAAAATAAGAAGAAAAAGTATGTTAGTATTTCTTATTACACCAATAAAACAACTTTTGAGGACAGTTTTTGCTTCTGCTAATCCTTCAACCACATCCAGCTTTGGGAAACAGAGCTGGCTGAATTCTCACTCGTAAACCAACAACTAATTGCGCCCTTTATTACTGGTGATTCCTGACAGCTCAAAACCCCCCAGACATCAGCAGACAGCAAAAAAAGCCCCAATATATTTTCTATGAGCAGATGTAAATTTAGAAACACCAGAGGTACAATGTCATGAAAGCTGAAGTGTTACTTTTATAGTCATTTTGGAGAGGAGAACCACATTTGCAAAGCATGTAACCAACCTGAATATAAAATAAAAAATGCCATATTTAAAATATCCACACTTTGAATAAAATGTCCTTTAAATGACAACTGCACTCTCTACCCTGTGGACAGTCCTGCGGAGTGAAACAACTTCATTTCTTTGTAAAACTCCTTCTAAACACATTCTCCAGCTTTGCCAGTAATAAAGATGCTTCTGGCAATGCCCTACCAGGTTGACAACCAAAGCAAATTAACTGAACTACACACCGAGTCCTGTTTAAGGCAAAATATAATAAAACAGACAATAACTTCTGTTGCTAAAGGAGATTTTTACTGACATTTTAAAACTTTTGAACATTTACAGACTTCCATCTTGTAACACTGCAAGTTCAAAATGGCTGAATCTTCTCAAAGATGCGAGAAGATGATTCTCCACACAAAACACACATGATGCAAAAGTGAAATTTTAATACCATTTCTGGGTGAGATCAACAAATACCTGCTCCTGCAGGTACCCCAGGCACACGTGGATGCCACAGCAGGAGATGCAGCATGCAGGGCAGGAGCCAGCAAGGCTCCACACTGGGATCTCAGTGGTCTATGTGGTGTTTTTTTGGTTTTACCAACAAGATTATATTCTTCCTTAAGCCCCTGGCTGCTCCCAAGAGGGAGTCCTTTTACGCCACTTCATTTCTGGAAGTACATAAAAATGTGACTGCACTAAAAGCAATCAAACCCCTTCCAGCCAAGGAAAATAAAATATGATATCAACTATGACTTTAAAAGGGCTTTTAAGGACAGGAAATGTTATTAGCTCATCCCTGTCTGGTAAAGCAAAGAAATACTTCGGATGGCCAGACATCCAGTAAATATTACACAAGATAGAAGCTTTCACAGCAGTGGGGATTTACCAGCTCATCTCCATTCAGGGTGAATTACTGCCCATGTCAAAATAAACTCAGGAAAGAAGTGAATGACTTGTAATGCCCTGGCCAGGTGTTTGGCAAGGTGCCCCCCGAGCCCTGCCAATGAACCTCCTTTTGGATCAGTAACACATGGATTCGTGTGAGCAGAGCCCAGTGATGCTCTGTCAGCCCTCGTGGTACTGCGAAGAAAGGAATGTGCCTGCTGGAGGAGTGGGATGAAAAACAAATCATATTTTTCTGATGAGGCAGGACTGGATCCCCAGGTTTGGACACGTGAGAGAGCACCACATCCCATTTACAGGTAAGCTGTTGCACTGGTGGGGAATTCCGTTATGCTTCATTCCAAAATGCAGCTCTGTTTATAGAGGCACCATCAACTCAAATAACTGTTTTCTGAAATGTTTTTATTGACTGACAGCACTTTCACTCTTAGGGTGACTTGACCATAAAAAGAAATTGAAGAAAACTCCTTTTTTTTGCCTGTTGAGCTGCTCTCCACACCTTGGCCTGGCACACGGCCCATGCCAGGATCCCACTGCTCCATGCTTCCCATGACTGGAGAAGGAGAAGCCTCTCCAGATGGTGACTCTGCCCATCACAACACAGCTTTGATGCCTCAGCTGAGTGCTGAAAATCCATCATGATGCCTTAGCGCACAGGGCAGCGCCTCTGATCCCACGCATCTGTGCTGTGGGAATTCTCCATATAGCACGAACAGAAGGGACAAAACACAAAAAGCTGGGACAACAGAAGGGCCCTGAAAGTGGTTATAGCACCTCGAGTTAACCCCAGCTTGTTGCCTCGCATTCCTTTGGCTCTCCCCCTCTTCGGGATGGGAGGAGAACATCAGGTCTCCTATTAGAGGAGATAGACAAATGCATTCGCTCATTACACTGGTTAACCTCTGGGAATGTCCATGGGAAGGAAGGAGAAACAGATCAGAAGGAAACAAGTGACTAGGAAACACAGCTTGAGTGTTGCCAGATATCGCTGGAAGTCAAGCGGAACAGCAATTGCTGGATTTAACCTGGCCCCATTCAGCCAGATTATGAAAACCTGTGATTGCTGTAATACACTCAGTCCATCCCAATAAATCATGAGATTCACAATGCTGTGAGAGGGTTTGAGGAGGGGCCAAGGTATTCACCTCCACCCAAAGACTGGTGGTGCAAGTTCAAGAACTTGTAGGTCGCTGACAAGGAAGCTGGAGGGAGACTTTGGACAAGGGTCTGGAGTGACAGATCAAGGGGAATGGCTTCAAACTGACAGAGAGCAGGAATAGATTAGATATTAGGAAAACATGCTTCCCTGTGAGGGTGGCTAGGCCCTGGCGCAGGTTTCCCAGAGCAGCTATCGCTGCCCCATCCCTGGAAGTGTCCCAGGCCAGGCTGGACTGGGCTTGGAGCAACCTGCGATAGTGGAAGGTGTTCCTCCAGGGAGCTGGACTGGATGTCCTTTAAGGTCCTTTCCAACCCAAACCATTCTAAGGTTCTATGATTCCATGATTCCGAGCCATCAGCTCCTTCCCTTTCTGGGGAGATACTCAGGCAGGGGATCAGGAGCCGCATCTTTCTGCTCCAGATTGTGAGCAGCTGTGCAAAGGGACCCTTCAGCGATGCCCCTCTGCCTCTGTATTCCACATCACAGGACAGCAAATAATACCAGGCTTTTGATTGTTGATGGAAAACTCTTTGAGAACATTTAGGAAGGCTCTGAATGGATCAGTAACTGCATTAATCCTAAGCACGAATTGACGATCCAGAAGCTTCTAAGGTGCCTGCTCTTCGCAGCAAGAGCTGAAGTGCAGCTCCCGCCTGACACATCAGCCCAGGTTCCACAGTCAGCTCCTAAATTGCTTTTCAGCTGCAGTTGGAAGGGTATTTACCTAAATTTAATTATAGACATGACTTTGGTGTTATGAATAAGGCATGTATGAACTACTCCAGAATAAAGTACAGTGTTCATGAGTAATACATTACCTCTGCAATGCTTCCCAGACCTCAGCTTTGGGCCGGCTGATAAATACTTGTTCTGTCAACATTAATTGGAAACCAAACCAGACTGCAACAGCACAAGCTTTTTTTTTTTCTTTAATACAGCAGAGTGGCAGTAATGATTTCTACATCAAGGAGCTCAGTGAAATGATTTGCTTTGAATTTCACCACTGCAGAGTTTATCATCAGAGATTTTTCTATTTTTAATGTAAGATTTCTTTTTTTTTTTTTGTGAAAAATTACTAGCCCTGCCAGCTCAGATCCTGCAGCTTTAGTCTGCTCTCTGTGCCTGTATTGACTCCTGCAATGGCCAGGAGTCTGCCTAGATGGGCACATACGTATGTGTATATGTGTGTGTGTGTGTGTATGTGTGTGTGTACGTATGTACATATATACGGTGTATATATAGATACATAATTATATGTGTGCAAGCATATAGATATATATTTACATATGTAAAAAAGACATAAAAATGAGTCTCTAATCATTCCAATGCCCTACACAGCACAAATTAGTGCACACCTACAGCAGCTCTAAGGAAGGCAAATGTAAGAGAAGGCTGCACATGAGCTTATGTGGAATTACGGAATGGTTTGGGTTGGAAGGGACCCTAAAGCCCATCCAGTCCAGCCCCCTGTCATGGGCAAGGACATCTTCCACTAGACTAGGTTGCTCCAAGCCCCATCCAAACTGGCCTTGGACACTTCCAGGGATGGGGCAGCCACAGCTGCTCTGGGCAACCTGTGCCAGGGCCTGACCACACTCTCAGGAAAGAATTTTTTCCTAATATCCAATTTAAACCTACTCTCTGTCAGTTTGAAGCCATTCCCCCTTGTCCTGTCATTCCACGCTCTTATAAATAGATGCTGGATCTGATCCCTACACAACTGCTCCCTTATCCATCCAAACATGAGTCACACGCAGCTCTGGGTGCAGAGCAAGGTGATGCAGGATGTTGGTACCTCAAGCACAGTCCCCAGACGACCCCATTCCTCATGTCACAGATGGAAAAGGACAAAGTCTCACTGATAAAACACTGGTGTGACCAAAGAGCAGTGAAGGAGAATGATTAAACACAAAAGAAAATACTGAAAGACAAATATTGTGTGTCATCTAAACTCTTCCAGTCCTCAGGTAAAAAAGATTTTAAAGGGCGAAAAACTACTCCAGTGTTAAGGCATTGCAGCACCAGAGCAAAAGACAAGCAAAAAATAAATGAGAATCAGTCCTGTTCACTTCTGAACTACCAAAGTCCAAATTCCCTGATTTACACCCACATCTCCCTTCTTCCAGCTAATCCCATGAAAACAGTCCAAAATCAAGAGATTTGACACTGTGCCCAGTGAATCTGCTCTTCAAAAGATGTGTATTCATACTTTATTCAGCTCTGCCAAGTGTAATGTTATAACTCCAGTTCAGAGACTAATGTGTGCTCTGACAAAGCCCGGAGCCTCTTCCCTTGCAGAAGGATATCTGGATGTCACATTAATGGCATATATGAGATGAAAAGTGATACCTGAAAATCTCCTAAACAGTCTTGAGGGCAGCACAATGTGTTTGTGATGCTCGGGAAAGGCAGCAGCAAACCCAAATGTTGAGCAAAAATCTTTCTGGCGACTTGTTGAGTGAACACGGTCTGACTTGTGCCTTTGTGCTGATTACATGCTTTGTTTCAGTGCAAAACCATCTAAAATGCAGCACATTTGAATTTCCTTCTGAATCTGGTATTCTGAGAGTGCCCTTTCCCACTGCTGTGAGGATGAAGAGAATTTCTGGATGCAGAGAACCATAGTCCCCAGGTTACTCACCCATAGGCACTGCTACCACCCACAGCACCCAATACACGCCTCGCCCACCAGGGAAGCACCCTGCACCTAGATTCTCTTTTCATGGTAATGATGGAAAGCAGTCATTTGGAAAGCAGTGATTTTTCTGAGTTGCTCTTGTTAGGGATCATTCTAGCAGGTGCTGTGTGATCCGTGAAAATTGCCAGGAGTACTGGCTGCTGTCCCCTCACCCAGCCAATAGCAAGCTCTCTTACAGCCAGGCCAGACAAAACCAGTAGCACCAGGTGGGAGCAACTGGGATGGAGGAAGCTCTCAGCTTCACTAGAGCAAGCACTGCACAGACCTTGCAGACAGGGTAGAACAGCATTACCTGGTGACAAGCACTTAATGACTTCCAAGTAAGGATACTGAAGAACTCCTTAACTGTTTTCAAGGCACCTGCTGCTGTGAGATACTTTACCAAGGGCTCACTCAACAGGAATATTGTCAGAACCTCCTAAAAACAAGAAGATGCCCATTGGGAGGAGCTATTTCATATTTTTCTACTGCAGCCTGTTTACCTCAAAATTTAAAGTGGTAATTTACTCTGACACCACTAACAGCCACAGTTGCCTTGATCAGCCAGGTGCTTTCCAGCTCCAGCAGATACCATGAGATTGTCTTCAGACTGACCATCGGGTCACTGACACACCTTTGAATCTGAGTGTTCCCCTGATTATTATAATCATATTTTAAGAAATGGACAGAAAAATGGAGCAAAGCTTATGGGGATAAACTACAAGAATTACAGTCAGATTGTCTGTTCCCACTCATCACTAGAAACAAAAGTAATGTTGTTAATAGAGACCACTGAGTTTAGAGAATATAAATCTAACTGTGATTAAATTCTGTTCCCTGTGAGCTAAGCCGGTAACTTAGCTGCAGTCAGGATAGACATTACAGATGCATTTACAGTCCAAAATCACTACAGAATGATTCTGCTCTTTATTTTGTTTTCAAAAGCACATTTAGTAGAACTATGAGGAGCACAACTTGAAAAAGAAGCAACTGCAAAAGATGTATCCACACTACCCAACTTTCCACTTCCCGTGCTTTTTATACCTTTGGAGAAAGGGATGATGATTCCCCTTCTCCAGGACTGAGCTGACAGGAGTAACCTGCCCCTGGTGGTAACCGAGCTAGACAGCCTGGGGCCTTCTGAGGAACAGCTTATCTTATTCTAAAGATGACTGTTAGGTTTGCCAAGTCAGATGTGTGCCCACGGGTGTTTGTTTCTTTCCATGAACAACATAAAGACCTCAGATGATCAGTATAGAATGTAGAGACCTACAGTGTACACAGAGCAAAGCCGGGTAACTGCAGCCATGTGCAACCTTGTAAAATAAAATTATTCAAGTAACAGTGCAGAGTAACACATCGGTAAGCTCTGATTTCTCAGAGCATTTGCTTACCTTGGATCACAAAGAAACTTGGTCTTTTCACCTTCTTCTCTCCAAATAAGCCATTCTCGGAAAGAGGGATGAACAAACATTCGCGTCATATCTCTACGTTTGATAAGAAACATAGAAAGGTTCTCCATCCTCTGCTGAAAGTCCTCCCACTCCAAAGTGCCCTCAATGTTACCTGCATTAATGGCCTGAAAAATATGTTCATCTGTTAATGGGTGCAGAGAAGCCACTGCTACGTTCAAGAGAGGCATGACCCGATCAAAGGAAGACTGCGTTGGGAACTTCATATTGCACTGTAACAGGTACACTTCAGACAGGGACACTGGGACCACTTTGTAGCTGGAGCTTTTTAGAACTAGGTATCCTTTCTCTATAAGATCAAAAGTAAGTTTCAGGTATAGGTAGGACCCTTGGCTCAAGGTCTTGAGGTGAGAACTGAGTTTGCCAAATGTAGTGTTGTCCATTTTGCCATTGAGTGAGATGTTGTTCTGGATCTCCGAGCTGCTGTGTATCCGATGAAGAATGTATGCTTGCAGGTCCTGGTCGATGGCTTCATTCTCTTCCAGTCTATCCAAAAATATTCTGTGGAAGGGCAACAGCTTAATTATCTCCTACAAAGAAAAAAAGAAAAAAAGATACTCATGCTGGCAGTGTTTACTATTCATTAAGTAAACTTAATTTCTATTACAATAGCACCTTTGAGACTCCTTTAAGACCTCCCATCAGGGCAAGAACACAAACAGCAGTTTGTGCCCTCAGGGCCTCACACTCTCATCTATAATCAAGCAGGTTGTGTGTGAAACCTGACTGAAATAAAAACAAAGGACACTGTTTCTAACACTACATCCACGGAAAGGGCTGCTAAATTCACACAGAGCAGTGGCCTTGGTATTCCTGTTCCCAACCACGGACTGGCCTCCCATCCCTTCTGCTGTCCTGTCAGAGGGAATGGACATCCAGATGACAGAACTGAGGCCACAAGAAACTTGCTGAAGCTGAGACCAAGAACCTCCCTGGGAGCATCCTTCTGCATCCCACATCCACAGATGCATGGAAACGTCAGGACAGATAATAGTGAGTATTTTCCAGTGCAAAGCAACGATGTCTGTCTGCTGCAGGACACTGCGTGCAGGGAATGCTCAGATACTGAACTCCCTGATCCAACATAAACTGAAGACCGTCAAAGGCCTTCCCAAAGGAATTCTTGCCTCATGTGCTCTCAGCTGCTGTGAGGAGAGGAGAAATGATGCAACAGATCTGTACAAGGCTGACTCCAGAAAAGCCATAAACTCTCCAACAAAATAGAGGATGAGCGCAGTGCAAACTCAAGCTGCAGCGAAGACTATAGGAATGCAAAAGTCCTAATTAAATGAGGAATTCAAGCCATTGGGATGCAATTTACCTACAATTACAAAAAGATTTCTTCCAAATGATATTTCATTTACTCCATTACTGAACAAAAAATGGACCTCAGCACTGAACAGCATATAGTCTGTGCTCTCCTGGATCTTGGGAAGCAGCTGCCACTCCCAGTGACAAGGACTATGTGGGGGCTGGCTGCCCTGATGAGGCTGAAACCAGACTCAGCTCCCTGCTGAGCTTCCGCACCTGCTCATGACAGTCTTTTTGAGCTGAGTAACGTCTTGGCCCAATATTGACTCCACCAGACCGAAACCATCATGCTCTGAGTTGTGCTGAAAGGAATGAAGATCCAAATTCCTTTGCCCTTCCACATGGAGCTGAGGACGTTCTTCAGCTGCACAGGCTGACAGACATCAGGCCCTGCCTTCCTAATGGTTCCATGAGCTGGGGCCTATTGGCATGTGAGTTGTCTCACAAAAGGATCTGAATTAATTGCTGATAAGCATTTATTGACATGAATAAGCGATGATGGATTAGATCCTTCCAAAGCTGTAGAGTGAGCCTGGGGACATGGATGTAAATCCAAGAATAAAAAAGCCAAAAGGATAACCTGAAATAAAGGATCTTGAGCAAATCCAGAACATCCAGTAAGCTCTTCTTTACCAAAAAGTCCATCATGACAACAACAGTTTATCCCTGTTTTGGGTCTCATCATACCTGTAGACTTGTCCTGACTGTCACTATCAGCTTCAGCCAGGAAGGGAATTTTCCAATCATTTTGCTCAGGAATGATACTATGGTGTCTCCATAATCCGGCTTGTGAAATTCAGCCTCATTTAAACCATCAATTAATATAATGAAATCTTCATCAGGGATCTTCCTCTCTGAGAGAAAGAGAAAAAGCATTTATTGGAAAGGCTATAGACACGCAACCATAATGTACTGCAAAGTCACGACAGAGTTTTAAAGCATGACCAGTTACTGCCAAAGAAGAAAACCCCCACAGAAGCAGCACCTTTTTAATGATACATTAATTGCATATTGACCTTTACAGGTCAGCTCATTCCACCCTCCAGCCAGGGACAGGGACATCTTCCACTAGACCAGGTTGTTCCAACCTGGCCTTGCAAATCCTACAAGAAGTAAATCATGGACTGTTTAAACGGGACTTTTTTGCTGCTGGAGAATATAGTAACCCAGGTGATGCTGACAATGCGGTCATTTTTTCTATGTCAGACACTGAGAGCTGAGTATGGCTTTACAACTAATGATAGAGATACTTTTGGACTTGTATCTTAAGCTCAAGTGGTATCTTCTCAAATGTAATCTTGCCTAATAGACTCAAAACCAGGTGTAAAATGGGAAATCAGAGTATCGTTGGTATATGCTATTCACATGTACTACAAGTTCTGATCTGTAGAGTACTACAGATAAACTCCTGCTATCAAAACACTCGATATTCCCAGCAGCAGGTGAGTTTTTCTCTTTGACCTTAAAATGCACCAGAAACTTTTCTGTAAAACCCCAGCACAGAATGTTCATTGATGATGAGGCCTGTGATCTCTGTGGTATTCCAGGCAGAACAGACATGGGCAAACACCTTGCGTTTGGGACTGCTGAGCATCTTGTCCTTGCCTTACGTCAACAGGTTGCATTTATTTCCTATTGTACTGTAAACATACACATGAAAAATACACATTTTGCATTTAAGTTACCCTAGCTGCTTTTTCAGTTAACTTCTCAGTAAGATTTTTGGGTACACTAGAAAATATACTTTATTCCTCTCTGAAATCTTGGAGTAAATGTAGTGCCTGAGCTTTATACCCACATCTCATGTTCCTCATAACGCCTAAGGGAGAAAGGAGAAAGCAGAGAGTAGGGGAAGAATCAGAACTTTGTTCTACTATATATTATTTAGATTCCTTGACATTAAAAAAATAAATATACTAGAGAAACATGAATCTAACTTTCTCAGTGACGTTCACCATTAACACCTGTGCAATAGTTTTGTCCCAGCAGCATTAAAGCTTCAACAGCACCTTGTAAAACACCTGCTGATATATTTACAGAGCCTTAAATATTATATATTTTAGAACCAATTTCCAGATACTGTTCATTTTGTTAGAGAACACGAGGTGCAAATTAACTTGCCAGCACTCTTGACCAGCAGGGTTGAAAGGTGGGAGTCTTGGTCAGTGGCTCCGTTGGAGTTGTGAAAAAAGGAAAGAAAAAAAAGTTTCACATAAAATTTTTCCACCTCTCAAAATTTAGGGCCAGATGGGGGTCAGCCTCCTTGACAAGAAAAATAAGAATCCTCCAAAATGCTCTGAATTCAAGAGCTGAAACATCTCCCAAGGAGCTACTGTAATAACCAGGAATTATTTTCCTTTAGAGCAGAGGTTCCTAAATGTATCCTTTTTCTTTTTATCAAGAGCGATGATAGGAAAAAGCAACCACGCTCCTCCCACAGTGACATTTCTCCGTGCCAGGAAAACCAACTGCTGTCATGCTGTGCTGGCTCTGCATATGCTTTGTGCCTGGTGGAACCAGGCAGGTTGGACCCAGATGCTGCTGCTCAGAGCTTGGACACAGTTTTGAAGAGCTGATTTGAACATCAGGGCTTTGAATCTGGTAGAAGCTGCATCTATTCCATGTTGGATCTTACACTGTAATGTGTAGGGTGGTAACAAAATTATCTGAACTATTTTTGCAGCCAAGATGCAGCACAGGCACAGCAATAAACATGGTTCTGCAGGACAACAGTCTTGAACTCTGCAGTGCTCTGACAGTTTTCATGGCAACGAGCAAAGATCTTAAATTTAGCGATTGTCACAATGAATTAGTTATAACTTGCAGAGGGAAGAAAGAAAAGAAGACAAAATCAATGCTGTATTAGAAAAAGCTCTAAGTCTGTAATCACGATAAGGCTTGTCACCAGCTCCCCCAGAAGCTTTACACAGGGTTTCTATGGACTTTTATGATATGAGTCCTTTGGTGAAAGCTTCAGATTCTCCAAGGCCCACTAAGTAGTGGCAGGGAAAGGGAAAAAAGTCATCCCTGCACAAATAAATCAGAACATGTTGCTGTAAGCAGTGCTGTGGATGGAACTGGTTGCTTGTTTTCACCTTGAGAACTGCGAGGACAGGTTTGGGATATGAAAGAAGCAAGAAAAGGGAAAGCCAAGTGGGATGTTGGGAAAAAATTCCTCCCTGTGAGGGTGATGAAGCCCAGAGAAGCTGTGCCTACCCCCGGATCCCTGGAAGTGTCCAAGGCCAGGTTGGACAGGGCTCTGAGTAACCTGGTCTAGCGGGAGATGTCCCTGCCCATGGCAGGGTGCGGAATGGGATGAGCTTTAAGGTTCCTTCCAACACAAACTATTCCATGATTCTCAGTCTTCCCAGCTTCTCCAGATCCCACCTCTTCCCTTCAGCTCGAGAAACGATGCAGACAGATTAATCCATTGCTTCGCTTAAATGCCCAGATCCAATTAAGCGTCATTTTTAAAATAATAATAAAAAAAGGTACATGGGAGCTTGGGACGAGCGCAGGGAACATCAGTACCTTTGTGCAGGTTCTCCAGGGGCTCCAGGACACCCCTGCGGAAGGAGGCCATGGGGTCCTGCACGCAGGAGCGGAGGCTGAGCAGGCTCTGCAGGTGGGGCTCACGCAGCAGCTGCTCCCGGTACGCGACGAACTGCGGCGAGCGGCAGAGCAGGGCGGCCACGTTGTGCACAAACTCGGGCACCAGGCAGGTATAGGCATTGTCAGCCTGGCAGTAGTGATAAGCCACAACCTAGCAAAGAGAAAAGAACAAAAAACCCTGTGTCTTCATCAGAGCCATGCCAGGACAGTTGTAAAAGCAGCAGTTTTTCCTTTGGTGAGTTTGATCTGTTCTGGCAGGTGAAGTCTTTAAGAGCAACGAGTGTTAACTACCCATGACAAGAATCCAGACGAATCAGTTGGTAAAAACAGGCACTGACCCTGAAAGATGACTGGACCTGCCACTTGAGGAATAAATGAAATTAAGCTGTAGCTGTTTGCAGAAATGGATAGTGACAGTAGTTGATGTCTCTGAAGTGCTGTGCTGAGCTTGGATTGTGCTCCAAGCTCTGTTTAAGGACTTGGTGCCAGTAATAACTTGTGATTGTTTTCTTGAACTTATTTTTTATTTGCTGTTTTCACACGTCAAGCTCTGTGGAAGTGGACAGACAGCACTCCCTGCGTCCTTCACAGCAAGGCAGCACCTCAGAACTACAGATTTCCTTGAACCGGGGGTGATGTCAGGCTCATTGTACTTTACTCATACACTGTGATCCCACACTTCATTCAAAAAATCAGTTCAATTAAAAAAAAAAAAAAGGTTCCTTTTTTTCCCAGCTTCCCCCTGATTTTTCCAGCTCAGCAAACTCTGCTAGAACCCTGCTACATTCTGCCCACTTACTAAAATAAGCAGAAAACCAGTGATATCTTCTCAGGCCATGCTGCCAACTTTCTTGTTTTCTTTTGCAATATGAAAAAGGCCCTCAAAATCTTTCTCTGCTTGCAAATCCCTCAGGAAGTGGTGCTCTGGCACCACTCCAGCCCAGCTTCTCCTGCTCCCTTGCTGCCTCCAGCCTGCCCATTTGGAATGAGCCTCTGCCAGGGCACAAAGCTTTTCTCCAGTTCCCATTCACTGGGTTTTCTTTTAAATGTCACTGAGTATCCAAAAATATCCTGGCAAGGCAGGTGGGAGCAGTTCTGTACCAAAACCACCCCTGCCCTGGAGCACTGTGGCACAGAATACTGCAAAAGAAATTGCATGTTTGAACTTGGGAAGGACAACATAGCTGAGGACACTGTGCGAAGGAAATGCTGTGGCCTCTCTGGAGCTCGGGGCAGCTGGGATGAAATGTGCCCATGGCTTTGGACATGATGAAGGCTTTCTGTCTCTCCACCTGCAATACCTATCCCTTGGATCGCAGGAGGCCCCAGGGTGGCCGGGGCAGTGAAGGATGGTACCAAGGAATGAACACATCAGGCTGTGGGGTCCTCACCCACTGATGGCTCAGCATTGGCTTTTAATTTTCAATATGGAAATTACCAATGGGGTATAATGCAATAATTTCCTTTCACAGTCAAAACAAGGTGTGACACATGCAGCGATGAGAAAGCTGGGCTGTTATTTCAAGCATCAAGCTCTAATACATGTATTTAAGTTTTAATGGATACCTCCAAATTCCTTACAGAATTCTTCCTACCAGCCAGTCAAAATATAATGAATTCCCTTAGAGAACTTTACTATGTAAAGTAATTATAAAGGTAATGATTTCTTTTCATCAATCCTATTTATTTGAGGATTATAACTTGTGGATTTCACAGAATGAAGTTCGTAAGTTGCCATTCCTTGATATCAGGTTCCACTAACAGAAATTACTCTGATTTCCTACACAACTGGTGTGTAGACACAAAAATAAAGTCTCTTTTAATGAGAGGCCAATTAACTTCTTCCAGGAATCTGAAGAGCCATGTCACAGAAAAAGGGTCATACATAATACTCTTGAAAGGAATGGTCACCATCAGATTTTGGGACACACATACAATTACAACCAAATTAATTTCAGCCCCTTCCCATACATTATGGTTGGACTTGATCTTAGAGGTCTTTTCAGACCTTAACAATTCTATGATTCCATGATTCCTGATGCTTGTGCTTGATTTACTGGTGTATCAACTAAGCCTTATTAACCAGTAGGATAAACATAATGCTTAATGGGTGGAGCAAGGAAGATTCTGGGAAGTCAACCAAAGCAAAGGCAGTATGACATTCTCAGAAAATGCAACCTGAGCCAGAATTTCATCTTGATGTTATTTATTCTCTGTCACATTTTCTCTATCTTCAAATCACAGAGAGGCTGCCAAAAGCCCGTGCTGCAAGTGGAGCCTGGTGCTGGAGATCGAGCTGGGAATCAGCCTCCTCACTTACACGGAGCTGGGTGGGAAATGGTTTTCTCACGCTGTAAAACTTTTCAAGGTTTCCAAATCTGTTCCATTCTCTTGGGAATGAGACCAGGTTAATGTGAGAAGGGAGTGCAAGAGTCTCCAGTGTGGCCAGGGGCTGGTGTGGATGGGGCCCACCCCAAACAGGTTCAAACTGTTTTTTCTACCCTGTATTTGTTGAATGCCACTAATGCTCTGGGAAAGCTCCTTTTCCAATTATTTCACCTTAAATACTTTATTAACTGTTCAAGGTTAATTCCTCCAGGAAGAGGGATGGATTACCAGCTTCATTGCTAAGGATTCTCTTCTAAGATATGGGAGACCACATCCAGGCTTTGCTTAGCATCTGAAATGACCACTCTGTTCTAATCATGATTCTGAGGTGATTTTGATCTCTCCTCCTTTTGCTTGACTGGATAAACCAAAAAACAAACAAACAAACAAACTTGTATACGCTGGAAATTAACTTTTCACTGGAAAAGGTGTGCTGTCTGCTCTCTCTCAATAAAAGTTTCGTTTTCCACAGATCTAATTACTTTAACTTAAAATAGTGCTTGAACAAATTCCAACCATGCCTTATCATAAACAAATCCTTGAATTAAACATTTAATTTTATCTAGAAACGATTACAATAAATGAAATCAACAGGGAACATCATGTGGTTCCAAAGGTATGGGCAGGCTTGGATGTTGTGATCAGCAAACACTTATTTGTGTCTGACACAACTTAAGACATAATTTTTCTAACCATAGTTTCAATTTGAACTTTGTCATCCCATTGCACCAAATGCTATAAACACTAAATTAGACTTCCAAACCTTTTAAACCTTTATTTCAGCTATCAGGTTTGTTAAATGATTTCCTTGTTTTAAAGTTTGACTAAATTTAAATCACTGGATTGCAAAGCACACAAGGCCTATAAGCAACCCTAAAGCAAGAACTGGGTTACAACAAAGGATGGGAAAAGTAACACCTACATCCAGTCGAGTGTTCAAAGTACCTGCTCATGTAATTTTTGTAAGGGCTGAGAATGGAGTCGAATGACTCCATACTGAGAAACCAAGGTGTTATGGTTTTTATATTATATATCAAATGCCTGAAGTTAAAATTTTATATAGTTTCCTTTCTTGCTTGAAAAGGAGCTGCAAAATAATTCACACCCATGTGATGAGTATTTTACTTCCAAGGAGCACCTCCTCTTCTAAAATGATGTGTAGAGTCCAGCTGGCTACACAGTAAAGCGGCAGGCACATTTATCATGAGCTTCTTGGTAGCTCATTTTTCTAAATCTCAATTATGTGTTACAAGGCTTGAGGAACACCACATGCAAGGACAGAGAGCACTGTGAACAGACCATGGCCAATATGACCCCATTTCCTCCTAAAGTGGGGTCAAGGAGCCCCAAAACACTCATTTACACTGAAATGACACAAACTTCATCTTTTTAACTGCCAAAGCAGAATGATGAAGACATTATTTGTACTCTCTCTTGGTGTTTAACCCAGTAGGTCTTCAGGAGTCTCTTCTCCCAACCCTTCCAACACCAGTCATTCTACTCTCCCTTTTTTGCCACAATCACTTCCCACTTCTGCCTTCATCCAGCCCCATGTAACCTTCACCTTCCTGCTGTCCGAGGGAAACAGTTGCTGGATGAAGGATGTTAAAAGCAAAATAGCTATTCCGAGGATAATGGAAAATGCTGGTGGATGAGCGGGCAAGAGCTGCATGAGCAGAGCAGGAGCAAGAGGGTGGAGAGGGCAAAGGAGAGGGAAAAAATGAGACACAAAAGAGATTGTGTATCAGTCATGAAGTACAGAGGGTGAGAAGGGACTGAACTGTGAGGGAGGAAAAGAAAAGAAAGAGAAGGGGAACAAGTGACACGGCAGAAGAGGGAGAAGACGACAGTAACAGGGGAAAGGCTGGAAGGACAGCATGAACATCAAAGGAGTGGGAGGGTGTGGAGATGGCTCAAGGGAAATAAGTTATTTTTAATTATTAGGACAGGCTAGTTTTAAGCAGTTCTCCAGCACTACTTCTGAAACAGAGTCTACTCCATTTAGGCAGCATTCCTTTGCTGTGATACCTCTTTTGCCGTTTGTCTTGGCTTCCTTCTGGAAGCGTGTCGTGCAAGGACAGCCAACCCTCCTTGGACCAACCTCCCAGACCCCTGAGCTCATAGCAACATCCCACTTCCTTCAGTGCTCTTAAAGGGCTTCACCATTGTATTTTAACCTTGTAACAAGATTTTTTTTTGACCCATACAAAATAGCTTCAAATAAATGCAGTGTAACACTTTGACCTGCCACTATGCCACATGCCAGGCACAGCGCTGGCTGTGATAATGGAAATGGCCATCAGCACTGCTGTATTTTATCCACTGCACGTGACTGTGATCCAGTATGTGGCATGTGGTGACCCAGTTTATTGGGAATGTTCATTACTTTTACATAGCTGAGTATGCTGGTAAATGCCCTCTGAAACTCATTAGTGGCCCAGAGCATCAAGGCTCAGCAGCAATGAATCCCTCCGCCTCTGTGTAAGGTAGGAGCGCTCTCTTTTTATATGCCTGCAGCAATGTTAGTGATGCTTTGGATATGGCTTGGAGGATGGGGAGAAGAGCCTCTGGAGCCACCAGCCATGCTCAGCATCAGCAAAATGCACTAATGCAATGAACATGCAGCTCCTCCACCAGCTGCTCTGCACAGGGTACAACCCATTAGTGCAGCTGAGCTGGGTTTCAGGTCCATTTGTTTAAGTGCTGCTACCACAAGCCACCACACAGCATCCAGAAAGCCAAAGAATAAAGCTGTTCAAGGGGTTAGTTAAAACTGAGTAGCCAATCCATTAAAAATCCTCTGTGAGTAAAGGATAAACCTTCAAGGAAAAGGGGGAATGTCAGCATGGCAGGACCAAGTCGAGGTGCTGCTTGCCAGTCAGCAGTTAGTTCTAAAATTAATGATTTGTTCATCTCTGACATTAAGAGCTAAATGCAACCTTTGGCCCCAAGAATTTACTGTATGAAAACCAGGCAGAAAAGTACAACCCTGAGTAATCCAAAGGAGGAAAAGCAACTGTTCGTTCACCTTTCATTTCTGTCATCATAGATACACAACTTCTGAATTTTGGGATAAGTGACATTTTCAGAGGGAAGGGAGTGGGTGAGAGGACAACAAGCTTCCCACCAGCATTCTGGAGCCTGCACCAACCACTACCTAAGACTGTTTGTATATTATTAATCTGCTTTTGTAACGATCTGCATTTCTGCAGCACAGTGACCTCAGCCCAACTTGAGAACATCCTGCTCTGCTCAGTGCAGGCAGAGGTGGAACATCTGCACACAGCTTTATCCAGCTCCTCACATATGGTTCATCTAGCTCCTAAAATAACCCTGACAATTGTGGTTGTCCAACACTGTCAACACCTTCCGTACTTCAATTCTGACTTTAGTGTAAATGCAACTATAAAACACACACATCCAAGAAATACTTTTCCATCCAGATTGACCAAAGACTTCTTCCCTTCCTTTGGCTCTTTTTCCTTCAGCCAGCTGGACAAAACCTACTTAAGGAGGCCATCAGCAACTCTTTTTTTATTCCACAGCTACTGACATAGGAATACGCTGTTCCTCTCCCCCTTCCTTCAGCTCCAAAGGACATTCCAGTCTTTTTTTCTCCTTCTTTTCTTTTTTGACTTAGACTTTGGAAAGCCTTTAGTTTATCTATATGAAGCTTTTCCTAAACTGTCCTCACGAACTCCTGTTGGAGAATGGGGCATCATACATTCAGATTTAGAAGGTGAATTATTTTAACCAACTATTTTTACTATTGTCTGCTAGCTATTCGGTGGTTTTGCTCAGCTAAGAGTTCAGCATCTTCAAAGCCTCAAAATTCTCAAGATGCCTCAAAGGCGAGTCGCACATGTGTGATCGAGCTTCTGAAGGAGGCGACTGCACGCAAAACAAAGAGCTCCATGCTGTTATTTTAATGGATTTTCAATTCTGTTGCCAGGTCAGTAATGCTTTTTCCCCCAGTGTCACTCAGAGATGTCAAACCCCACAGTTGTTTTGGGACAGGGAGTGTTTGTTTTATCAAGGAGGACATCAGACGGCACAGCTCTTTCCAAGCAAATCAATTTATCTGCTGTTTGACAGCAAGGATTCCTCAGTGGCGTTGCTGAGTTGTGCTACCCAGGAGGCTACTACGAGTGCACTACGCACATGACTCCCAGCTATGAGTCTGACAAACATCCTTAACCATTTTATTTGTCTTTATTTTTCTTCCTGAGGCTTGATAATCCATCAAACTCACTGTTTGTAATGTTTTGTAATGTTTTGATGCAATAAACCAAATTGCTGTTTATGACAAAGAATAAACAGGAACATGGAGCTCAAAAAAATTAGCTACAAAATTGAACAAAACAAAAAAACCTATTTTTTCAGAACAATTTCCCTTCAAGGCAGGAAATGAAGCTTTGAGTGAGGATTTAAGCACATGCTTTATTTCAATGCATGTCTTCATCCAACACACCTGGAAGTCACCCACTCTTCCTAAACAATAAACCACTAACACCTAGTTATGTGTTCCTTCCAGCATCAGTTATCCAAGGACCATTATCTGCAGGGATCACTTTTCCTTTACTAGACAGGGAACTGGAGTGAGGCAGATGAGATGCTGGTCTCCAAGGATCCCAAAAAGGGTAACAGCAATGCTGGGAACAGACCCAAGGCCTCCGAATGCTGAATCAAGCCATGCTGCTGCTCTGAGTCATCCCAGGAACTGTTTGCTGAACACGATGGAGCTTTTCAGAAGTTCCACGTGCTGTGTCAGCAATTCGGGCACAAGAAGCGATTCCAAGTGCTCTAAGGTCAACTCATCAGCCTTGGCATTGATCCGTTCATCAAGGCCTGACGTCTGGAAGCTGGGGACTGTTATTTCTGGAATCTGCCTACATTTACAGTAGTGAAGATTTACTGGGAGATTAACGATCTTGCTCCCAGTGGGTAATCCTGCTGCAGGCACTACGGGCAGCACACCTCCCAGCCTCAGCTGTTGTGTTCTGACAGCAACACACTGGATTTATTCTACAAAAAAAAAATTTGGCTAAAGGATGAGCAGCACTTTAAAACACTTTCTTAAAGAGTCCGCAGTGAAGGTATAACAACCTATTTTTACTTTAATTTTGGCTGTAAGGAATGTTTTTAGCTCTTTCTCCAGTGATCAGAGATGCCAAAAAGCTTCAGTGAGTGATTTATGTCTTGGATGTGACACAGTGTTTGAAAGAGCCATATTCCTTACCTTTTCCAGGAGGAAACTGAAGCTAAAACTGCATCCATTTATCAATTACATACCCAGCAGGATGACTTAAGTACTCAGGGGAAGTGATAGATGAGGTATTGTAAGCAGAGATAGCACACTTCACTGCCCTTTCTGGTAGTCTGCAGAGCTTCAGATTTGCAAGGAATACAATGACTAATGCATCCTGAACAAAACCAGACCTGGGCACTGCACTCCTTTCAAGAACTCCACGTGGAAGAGGAGAGTATCAAATCTTAGTATTTATTTATGCAGCACATGCTCCCTGCCTGGCCATCTGGGTGCAGCAGGAAAGCAGACAGGACAAGACAGTATCTGGCACAAAAAGCCAAGCAAAACATGTCCTGGTAATAATTTAGAACAAAGACTTTTCTTGCTATTTTCCTCTCCGAAGTGGGAGCACGTGACAGGAAAGCATTAACTGCTCCCATCCTCCCAAAAGGTGTAGGAGAAGCAAGAGCAAACTCCTTGGATTTCAAAGCAATAGAATGGCACCTTCCCACCACCACAAAATTAGGGTTAAATCTCAGTAATACAATAAAATTTAAGCTGTAAATCTCGTGTACGTAAGTGACAGTGTTCCATATATTCCATACAAACCACTCCTGCCATAACAGCAAGTAATTTGTGTATTGCTCCAAAGGCTATGGTCTACTTTGGAGAATTTTCCAATAAATTCCCAAGTGCACACACAGCAGTAACACTCAGCCTGTGCCTTCCCCAAGTACAGCACCTGCCCTTTTCAAACAAAATACCGCTCAAACACTGGGCAACTTTGTTCTCAGTGCTGAAGAAAAGACAATTATTTCAGTAATTGTGTCATATCCTAACATTCGTAATGAGAAAGTAGGATGGCTGGGAAAGCAAACCCTCAGAGTAACAGGGAAGTGTATTTGATGTAGTGGGAGTTTCACTTTAGAGAAATAACCTTCCTGGGTAATAAAACTCCTTCCAGAAGTCTCTCTTGAGGCTCCCCAAGTGAGCATTTGAACGCGCGGATTTTCCAAGTGACATCAAGCAGGAGAACTTCCAAGGAGTCCCACTAAAACTGATATTTTCCCAAGGACCAAAGAGCCCCGAGCTGGGTGTTTCTGTACCTGCGAGGCCAATCTCCGCATGGCCTCCTCCTGGCGCCGGCGCATCTCGGGGGTCCCCGGGCAGCTTCCGCTTGTGATGGACGGGTGGGCAGAAGGCGGCTGGGTCAAGGGCAGCTCTCGGTTGGCATCCACATCTGTCCAAGGAAAGAGGTTAGGAATTGCCACAGGACAAGCACTAACATTATTATAGACCAGGCAGCTGCTGTTTTCTATGCATGGCAGTTAAAATACTTCCCACAAATACTCTGGTTGGGATTTCACGGATTTCCAGGCCAGAGGCTCCTCAAGAAACTTCTTTTGGAAGCAGGAAAGGACCACTAAGAAAAAGCCTTGAAGCTTGTCTTATTTGTCTTCCCCACCATAATTTCATCGACTTTAAAATAATGACAATAGTGGAGTGAACTGGGCACTCTGGAAGGCTCTGCCTTCACGTTTGGTGGATTTGAGTGCAGAGCTCTCCTGCTCTGCACTTCTGCCAAGAGACCCTCCCTTGTTACGAACAATCGCTGGTTAATTTGGTTCCAAGCCCTCCTTCAGCACAGACAGCCAATTTTTCTGAATTACAGGCCTATTTTCTAACACAAATAAACAAAGAGCCCCAGCTAACACAGCCATCTGAAGCCCATTAATTTAATCAGGGGGAGAGGAGCAGGAGCAGCACCAGCATCTGGAAAAGGCTTGCAAGCAAATAATAAATTATCCTGGAATCATCTCTGGCAAGTTTAACTGTGTTCTAGTGCATTTTATCTGCTTCTTTTGCCTGGCAAAGCAGAAATTGGCTTTACCAGCAGATTGCTATAGAAGCTCATGCACCTGGCCTTTGTGGGTAACATTCCCAAACCATTTTTATTTTCACTCGTAAGTAAGTACTCATATGGAGGATTTTTGAAGGACACCACGACATGCAGCACTTGGTGATGTCTAATTACTGATTATTTTAAGAACAACACCACTCTGAAGTGCAGTCTGTGCTGGCAGAGGATTCTCCTGACTGGATTGCTGCAGTGCATCCCTGAGCTTGACTGAAAATAATCATGCAAACAATGACCCATTTAATGGCAAACAACAGAGGAGGATGACTGCTGCTTCCATAATTAAACCCTGAATCTGTTAGAATGAGGCACGTTCTTGATTCTGAGCATAACACCACTGTCACCTGTATTAATTTTCTGAGACAGGAATTGGAAATATGAGGCTGTATTGAAACCAGTTTAATAACGCTAACTGCACAACTGCCGTAGCAGAGTCAGACCACCTGATCAGCACTTATTAATTAGCATGGATTTAATAAGCATAATAGAGTCTTTTTCAGCATGTGGAAAAAGAAATGACAAAGAAACTTAACACAAAATCAGAGATGAATAATAGAATATCTTGAATTGGACGGGACCCACAAGGATCTTGCAGAATAGTTATTATCTTCTATAGCTAGACTAGTACTTGTGATCGCTTTAGGAAGTCAAGTCAAATTAATTATTGATTCTGAAGGTTTCCGTCCCAATAACTAACACTGAGGAATCACTCAGCTTTCAACTTCATGGACACACCAGAGTGAACTAAACAATTTGTTAGGTGGGACCAAGGATCTTCATCATCTGTGCACAAAGGGTGCAGGGCACCTCATGTAACAAATCCAGCTTTTAGTCCAGAAGGAGTTAAGCACGGTCATCTCTTTAATGTCCACCATCCCCCTAAGCAGACTGGGGATACATACTCACAGTTGGTGCACTGCAGAGCTGCAGCTAAAATATAGAAACGAGCTCTGCCTTTCACTACACATTGTTCATTTAGCTCTGACAAGTGACACTATTCAACATGCCAACCGCTGGTGACATTTCAGCTCTTCTGACAGGGCAAGAGCACAGCATTCCAGTAAACAGATTTAACTACAGCTTCACTGAGATACAGTGACCTACATCCTTAAAGATATCTTCAGGTACCTAACTCAGTATTTTTAGTCCTGTCTTACTCACTTACTGAGAGCTGAGTGATTTTAAAATGTTGTCATCTTCACCTGCAAACCTGCCAGCACATAATGATGGGAATTGGATGGGACCAGAGGAGGTAGAGCAATCCTGGGTCCTGAGCCTACACGGGCTCGTTACCCACATGGAATATTTATACCATGATTGAATGAGACAAACAATCCATATGGGAAGAAGAATGCACTGGCATGGATTCATAATCATAGAATACTGGCTGCCTGATCCAGCTGGAGATGTCATGAGCAGGTGGATTGGACTACATGACCTTTAAAGGTCCCTTCAAACCCAAACCATTCTGTGATTCTATGATTCTAAAATTGGAGTCTTCCCAGTCAGAGAAAGTCTGTGATGTTTCTAAGCCAGACAAGTCAGAAACAGACTACTCTGACTCTTCAAAAAGCAGCTTTGGAACAGGAGCAGTATAAAAGCTGCCTGTAGCAGTACCTAGAGGGACTCCAAGAGACCTGAAGAGGGACTTTACACAAGGGCATGGAGTGATAGGACAAGAGGGAATGGCCTCAATCTGAAGGAGGGTAGATTTAGATTAGGTATTAGGAAGAAATTGTTCCCTGTGAGGATGGTGAGGCCCTGGCACAGGTTGCCCAGGGAAGCTGTGGCTGCCCCATCTCTGGAAGTGTCCACGGCCAGGCTGGATGAGGCTTGGAGCAACCTGGGCTAGTGGAAGGTGTCCCTGCCTATGGCAAGGGGTTGGAACAAGATAATCTTTTAAGTCCTTTCCAACCCAAACCATTCAGGGCTTCTATGACATATTTGTCACAGGTCCTTTCTTTGCTTGACAACAAAGACTAAGCTGACTTCTTGGGCCTGAAGAGAAATGGGGTTATTTCAGCCAAGACCACTCTAAAGCTGACATAAAAGCTCTCTGAGTTTTGGAGACCCTCGCGCTGCTGTCCTTACGTTTTGGAGAGGCGTGGGGGCTATCTGAAGCAATCTGCCTCATCCTCGTGCCGTGGCAGCTGAGCGCAACCAGCCTGGAGATGATGGCGGTTTTCCCGAAGCCGATATTCCCGACGATCACCACCCCGCGGTTGACGCTGGCGTTCGAGCTCTGCAGCTGTGCATCGATCTCGTGGAACACCCAGTCCCGGCCCACGAATACGGACTCAGTGGTGATGCTGGGTACCTCGAAGAGCAGCGGCTTCAGGGAGATGTCGGGGGGTCTGTAGGGTGCGAAGCGCACTGGAAAGGGAGATGTGGGAAGAACATCAACATCCATGCCAGAGAGGAAAGCAGAGTCTGGAAATGGATGTTGCAAAAGGTGAAAAAAAACCACAATTCTGTATCACCCACAGGTTTGTTGTGGAAGCATCTGTCTTATTCATGGTACTTTCAACCAAAAGACTTGAGGATATTACAGTGAGTAGCTTGAGCTGGAGAAAAATTGTGGCTGAAGAAATTAATTTTCTTGCTTAAATCCACCACAATTAAAGGCCCTGGGCAGAATGTTACACTCTGCACAGTACCTCCTGGAAGACAGGATTGATGGTGCAACGTAGACACACACAATGTGTGTTCACCTGTTCAATCCAATAAGCTCACAACAATCTCAGCACCTACAAGTGTTAATTCAATCTAAGCAAAAAGTTATTTCAATTCTTCTAAAGTAAGTTAAACCAGATTGCTGTCACGATGTCCCTATTTGGCAATTAAAACATTTTCTCCTTTCACAAGGAAAAATGATGTTTTAAAGCAACATAAAGTTATCAACAAGAGTAAGGAATACCTCCCCAACAGACCACACGTGCTGGTGCTGATGAAAGACTGCAAATTCTGTAGAGCCCAAGCAACAAATTAAAATACTGAACTGAAACACTGCCTACCATATGCAGCCGGGCTCTTTCCTGTGGCTGAAAACTTCAATTCAAGCAACCTAGATCTGGGTGTACTATGTTAAATTAAGCAAATGTCTGAGTTTATTTCCTTTACTAGCTTTAGACTGCAACTTTTGGACAGTAGGGAAAATTTCTTCACTTAAAGGGCTGTTCAGCCCTGGCACAGGCTGCCCAGGGCAGTGGTAGAGTCCCCGTCCCTGGAGGGATTTAAAAGTCACGTGGATGTAGCACCTGGGGACATGGGTCAGTGGTGGATTTAGCAGTGCTGGGGGAATGGTTGGATTTGATGAACTTACAGGATGCGTTCCAAACCCTAATGATGCTGTGATTCTTTCAAATGTCATCTTAAACATCTACATCCACTGGGAGGAAACCAGTTCCTATTTTTCCCAGCCTCTGTGCCTAAAAAGGCTAAACTATTTTTTAGTGTTTCTAAGAAGCACCTGAAACTCTCTTACCCACAAGGCGACAGTATTAAACACATACCGCGAGGAAAATCCCTTCGAAATGATAGAAACAACTTAAGGAAAACAATCCACTGCCATATTACATACACAGATCAACAATATATTGGGGGAGTGGGAACTGTCCTCTCCTCCATCCCAAACCTCAACCAAAAATCTTGGTCCTTCCCACCCTGCAGCACTGCTGACATTTGCTTTTTGGAGAAGAAAACCCACAGTACATCACAGCCATCAGCTTGTGCCTTGGGTTACAGCAACCTGAACAGCCTCAAATCCCCAGGGATGAAAATAGGGAAAGCAAAAATTGCCTTCCCCATCCTATTAAAAACCTGTCACTGGGATGAATCCTTGTCACGCTCTTAGTGTTGGGATTCCTCTACTGCTCCCCTGCTTAAAATAACTGGTTTAACAATAAACAGCAGAAACAATCTCCCATTTAGTCTCTCTCACTGAGATTTTGGAACACTGGGAACAGACAGTGGGCTGTAACATGTCCCCCAGCACAGGGCCAGGAATGTCTTCACTTTCAGCCCGGTGCCAAGACTAGGGATATTAAAATGAAACCAAAGTTTAGGATTTCCAGCTGGAACAAAGAGCTGCTGTTTGTAACAGCCCAGATTGATGCAATTTCACAGCAATAGCTGCAAAATACAGCATTTCAGGGAAGAACCCCCCCTTGCATATGCAATGACATGAAAATATTTCCAAATAGTGATGGTTTGCTTTTTCACATCTTCTTCTCTTTCTCTTTTTAAAAACAGCATAGCACCTCAACTAGGATCAGAAACAAATTCCAAAAAATTGAAACGCTGCTGCTATTCTCATGCAACTGTCACAAAAGGGGGGGAAAAAAGAACAAAACGCAGAACGAAAATATGTAGTGCTATAAGGGTCTTAAAAGTGTGTCTGGAAAACAATTTGATTCTGTTCCTACAATAAAGTCGAATGTTTTGGATGCAATCACTGCAAATTACACAGCCTTGGCAAGCTGATGCCTCCGAACATATGGAAATTTGGTCTGTCAAACTTTGCTTTCTTCACTTACTGCCTGCTAATGCACTTCTAGAACTGCCTCAGCAGCCGGGAGGATTTCATTACAGACTGCCATCCAGAGCTCACAAATCCACTCTTTGGGGGTCTCATGTGTTTGGTACAAAGCCCAGCCAGGCTGTACCAGGTCAAGCATGTTGGGTGAAAATCCAGCCTGTGCCTTCCAGCTCCCCAGTTCCTCACCCTAAGATGGGTGGGCTCCAAAAAAACCCCCTAGAGAACAGGAAAGTTTCATGTATGGCCAAAAGAAACCCCTCTTCTATGCACAGGGGAGAATAAACCAGTCTCATGGCACAGAAACAACCTAAAAATACCCCAAATGAGCTTTCTCAGCCATTTACTCATCTGTGCAACAACAAATGATGGGGCTGAAGCATCAGCCTGGTGATCTGCTGCAGACTCAGGGCCGTCACAGTGACAACTTAAGCACGTGGTCAAAGACTAAGCTCAGATTAAAAGAGGGATGTAAGTTGAAGGGTGGGTTGAAATCCCAAGGACATGGAACAAATTGAGCTGGAGCTGCCTGGGAATAAACAAAACACTAAAACGTCAGCCCTGGCTCCTCTTCTCATTGCTAATGTCTTGTTTGTGGAATTTGCCACAAAGAACCACAAAAATTTCCCCTCTCAAAAGGCTTTTCAGAAGTCAAAGGGCTGCCTGAATATGGGCATTGTGAGCATTCCTACAAGCACTGGCCAAGCTGGCGGCCCCGTTACTGCCCTGGGCTCCTTCCCCACTAGCACACTGCAGAATGCAAGGGGGAACTGCAATCCCTGGCCTTGATCGAAAAAAATGAGAAAACCCAGTAGTACTCCATAAAATTTCTTGGTTTTAATACCTTATCAAAGTATTAGGCCCAAGGAGACCAGCTGAGAGCTGGGGGTTTTCATCCTGGAGAACAGACGAGAAGGCTCTGGGATGACCTTATTGCAGCCTTTCAGTGCCTAAAGGGGCTCCAAGAGAGCAGGAGAGGGACTTTGGACAAGGGCCTGAAGGGACAGGACAAGGGGGAATGGCCAGAGGGCAGGGTTGGATGAGATACTGGGAAGGAATTCTTCCCTGTCAGGGTGGTGAGGCCTTGGCACAGGTTGCCCAGAGAAGCTGTGGCTGTCCCATCCTTGGAAGTGTCCAAGGTCAGGTTGGACAGGGCTTGGAGCAACCTGGGCTAGTGGAAGGTGTCCCTGCCCATGGCAGGGAATGGAACGGGATGGTCTTTAAGGTCCCTTCCAACCCAAACCATTCTGAGATTCTGGTTTTCACAGGGACATGGATGAAGCGGCTGCTGTCCGAGTTCCCCACCCAGACACGCCCACGACTGGGAAGCCCCAAGGGCCCCGTTGTGCTCCTACCTCGCAGGTCCTGCTGTGCCCGGGCGCTGGCCACACTCTGCCGTGGCATCCGCAGCGACGTGCGCAGGGGAGTGTGTCTCTGCTCATCCAGGTAAGCCAGATCTTCCAGGTGGGCTGAGCTGGTGGCTGCCAGGAGAAAGCAAAGAACTACATCACACCTGGCTTCTGGATTGCATACTCTGGTTATTGTATTTTTTGTTTTCCCTAAGAAATCTGCGTTCATTCAAAAATCTGAATGCCCAACTCCAATGCCAAGGGTCTCCCTTAGGCAGCACAGTTCCCCTTCCCACTCCAAGTCTGTGCTTTGCCAGGCTGGCTGCCCGGGCAGGCAGCAGTGCCCTTTCCAAGCCATGAGGGCTTAATTCCATAAAACTGCCTGATGATGTCTGTACTCTGTGTAGTAACTCAGCACTGCTCACCATGAGGATCTGGTGTACAAGATGTGTTCCCCCTACTCCCACAACTGGGCTTCTAAAAAGGGCCACATAAGTGGTAATGCTTGAATCTCAGAGATTTACCAAGACCTGGATGTACTCTACCAAATCTATCATCCCATTTTGGTATTTAGGTTACACAACAAAGAGCAAGATGAGATTAATTGTAGAACCATGGAATAGTCTGGGTTGGAAAGGACCTTAAAGCTCATCCAATGCCACCCCCTGCCATGGGCATGGACACCTCCCACTAGCCCAGGTTGCTCCAAGCCCTGTCCAACCTGGCCTCGGACACTTCCAGGGATGGGGCAGCCACAGTTGCTCTGGGCAACCTGTGCCAGAGCTCACCACCCTCACAGGGAAGAACGGGTTGTAAGAACTGCTCCCAGTTGCAAACTGCTCAGTGACAGCAGGGACACGATACATTCAGTGACTGCACTTTGTAAGCTGCTATAAAAACCGATATTTTTGTGCTGTTTTGGAAGATACTTGGGGATAACCTTAAAAAAAAAAAGCTAGAAAGAAAAAAAAGAGGAAAAAAAAGCCATCAGGTATAGGTGCTGCTACGCTTTGCTTCCCAAGAACAGACTGTTTGCATACAAATTCAACTGCATTTGAAAAAAAATAAGAGAAGATGAGCCTGTTTTAGCAAAGCTGTGAATTCATGATTACCTTAAAATGTGGAATACCATGGAATACTGCTAAAAGAAAGGCACCTTTTTGCCCCACTCTCAGCTACACTTTGTCTCCACATTGACAACCTTGAGGCTTACAGTTAATATACCTGTTTTCTGATGGGCTAATTTTCAGCTGGATTAGTCAACTAATCTGGTTTATCAAGTGGTTACCCAATGTGTGTCACTGGAGCAAGGACATGGAATTGGCAGCTCAGCATTAACTCTTTGAGCAGTGTCACATTTGAGAGAGACTTAAATCAACCCTGAAACTACACTTGGTTTCCCTTTCCCATCATTCAGGCACAAAGATAATGAGGTTAAACTGTTTGGGGAAAACCACCTATATAAATCCATTACCTAAACCCCGTAATTTTCTGATGCCATAAGCGTATAGGACCTAATATGTGATAATTTGATGATAAAATGTTAAGCCAAATCTTGCATTCTCATCATAGTTACCTCCATGATTTAACCTGGGACATGAACTGTGTTAGCTGACATAGTACTTAAAAGCTGCAAAATCCCTACCAAAAATAAACATCCAGAAGGAAAAGTTGTTCCTGAACTTTGCTGGATAGACAGTTTCCTCTTGAAATAGTATTTGCCTCTAAATGCATCAAGCAAGTCAACAACTGCCAAAGACAATTAAATCAACACACATGTATCTAAATTTATGGTGTCCAGTCTACTCTGTTTGCTTTGGAAGGTGTTTACACAGTGTCATTTATAAGGAAGTCATCTAAAGTAAGCAGGCTACACAAGCAGAGTTTTCCAGTTTTTTTCTATCCCCCCTTTCCAGTCTGAAATCTCAGGTTTTCAGTCTGTGCTGCACCTCCATGCTCTGGGCTTGTACTTCAAATTCTATAAATCTCATTTCTACATTGCTTTTAGGTCTGTGACTGGCTAAAGTGAGATTAAAAATTAAACCTAATCCAGTTATGCAATGCAGCCTGGTTCACCAAGGGATGCTGATTTAACAGACAATGTCCCAGGCTCTTTGGGGTATCTCTCAGACTCATCTCTGGGTCTTCCGGAGCAGCGTCCACCAGGACTCAGAATTCAAAGTGTGGATTTCTCCACGTGTCTACACAGACACACAGACAACACGTTTTACCCCAAAGAAGTTACCCAGCAAGAAAAAAAAATGGGGCAATAAAGGAACAGGGAGTAATTCCAGGCAAGCAGCTTTGCATCAAAGCTTTAATATTTCTAATCCCATCTCTTTTTTCTGCCCTGCTGTTACCAGCTTCAGGGGGACACTCAGCAGGCTGATAAAAGACATCAATAAGGTATTGCACAGCATCATTTAGAAATGTTTCAAAGAGCAGACGTTAATTTAAATGAAAATAATGTTGATTTTATGCCAAGACAAAAAATGTCAGTCATTAGCAAATGCCAGGTGCCGTGAGGTGTGAGATGCTCAGGGCACAGTCCACCATGAGAGATGGGACCCAGAGCAAATCCTCTGTAGACAGAAAGTACCACCATTCTCTTAACTCCAGAGCTCTTAAGATTTTCAGAGAACATCAGACACTTGATTTTACTTGCAATGAATCCTTTGAAATAGTAGAAATGGCTAGGATGTCTTGGCACCTTAAACCCAAGACATTTGCATTGTAATGACAGTAAATAATCTGGTTTTTTCTTTTTAAATTATATTCTCCTGTAATCTTGTTGTACAATTTTGTAAGAAAGGGATCATAAACTGCTGAAATAACCATTGAACACCATCAGAAACAGTTTTCCACACAGGAATTTTCCATTTAGAACCATTAAGTCAAACAAAAAAGAGAATTTTCATGATTCTTAAGGATGATGACTCCAGAAAGGAGATTTCTTCTTGGATAAGGAAACACAAGAAGGGTTGTGACATCCGTGTGCTGTGTCTGGCTCTGACCTAAAGGCACAAACATGAATTTCTTACCTGCTACTGAATTTGGCCGTGGCATAAGGTAAAGAGGAATTGACTGCACTGACTGGGACAGGACTGTCTCCAGGTTCCTCTCAGGGATTTTGTTGAGGCTGTAGGTGGAGGCCGTCATGTTCTCATCCACGCGGTACAGGCAGGAGTCCATGCTGGATTTCTGGGATTGCCAAGGTTTCAGGTTTCCTCCAGATCCAAGTTCCTTACTGCTTTCCCCTCCATATTTAGTACGCTCCACATTTTCAGAGTAACTTGTCAAAGTAGCTTGAAGGAAGAAATTATAAACAAAATGAGTAACAAAGCAAGAATGGCTTGAACACACGCTGCTCAATGCCGAGCTGAGCCATGCAAGAGCCAAAAATGATCTTCATCATATTTTCCACATCCACATAAATCAGAGATTATGGATTTTAGTTTAATGATACTGTTTTGCTTACGACTTCTAAAAGAACATTTAAGCTCTAATGTTTTGGCTCATACCGTTAAAAGCCATTTGTAATTACAAAGACTATTAAAAATTCTGTGCTGCATTGTATTCAAATACATCATTCCAGAAAGAACAGAAATTATTTAGGAGGAAACATTATCACGGTTCCTCATGTCTTTTAATTGGCATCATAGTTTCTACCTTTCCATTTCCAGGAAATGTTTGCAGAAGTTTGCAAGGTCTTGCAAGGTCTGACATTGAGAAGCCTCCACTGACCTGCCTGAACCAGCTCCCACGGATTAGTTTGGTTCAGAAACTGAATCCCTTATCTCATTTGACTGACAGTAAGTTTTTACGAAGCTTTAACTGTAATCCACTCATTTTCCCTTATATTATTTCATTTTACAGATGAGGATTGTTGCTATATTGACTTTCCCACTGAGAAGTGACAACACTCAATTGATCCAGAACACCCCCATCTTCTCCCCATTTGTATTTTCTCTTCTGGATTCCAGTGTAGTTACCCCCTGGCTGTAAATCTCTTTGGACTATTGACTTTCATCTTTAGTCCCCAATATGTTCATTCAAGGCCATAATCTTAAGTCACTGAGACAAGGTCCCAACACACACACCAGCTTATCTGCGTGTGTCACAGAATCATAGAATGGTTTGGGTTGGAAGCGACCTTACAGACCATCCAGTTGCCCCCACCCTGCTATGGGCAGGGAAACCTTCCACTATCCCAGGGTGTTCCACGCCCCATCCAACCTGGCCTTGGACACTTCAGGAACGGGGCAGCCACAGCTTCTCTGGGAAACCTGTTCTTTATCCATCCTAACAGACTCCACAACGGCTTCAGCCTTCACCCCTAATTCTATGGCTTTATTTGTCAGTATTGGATTTCTTTCTAGGCAGTGGGCTCAATATCAAATGTTCCAAAATTTAGTTGCTTGCAACATATTTTGAAATTTAAAACCAACACATGCAACTGCTAAGAACTGGTATTTATTTGTTAGCATTTATACATTGGCTTCCTGTCAGGTAAACATATTTATGATTCAGGATAAGAAAATTAGATAAAAACAGAAAACAGCTGTTCACACCCTTCTCTTGCTCCCTCAAATTGTTTAAGAAATATGTTTGAAATTATTATCTAGAAAAATCTCCATTTCAAAGACCGGGTTTGCAGGGCAAGGCATGCCATGTTGTCTCTTCACAGAAAAAACCTCCATTGATCCATTAAAATCCATTAATTTTAAAAGCCTATCTCAGTATGTGTCTAATTAGTCTTTGTCGAAACAAATCAGCAGCTGACATCAGTCATCTTCTAACACATCAAACTGAGGAAAAACAAAATAACTATGTGTAAAAATAAGTTTTCTCTAAATGAAACAACAAAAAAAGAAAAAAGAGCTAGGAAGTCCTGCTGCCCCTTTTTCTAATCAACGATTTATGTTCATTTTAAAGATAATTTTCTCTGGTTTACACTAAAGCTGTTTTATGTGCAAACTCATCACTGAATCAGATATTTAGGACTGTTCCCTGTGGATTAATTTACCTGCTGAACAGCCCTGGATGATCTAAGTGCTGCTACACAGGCTGAAGTGATGGCTCTATGGATTTAATCTCTTCTAGGAGCTATTTTAAAGCAAAATAATTTTAACTTTAGTTAAAAAGCAAAAGCATCAGTTTAGCTGTGAGTCAGCAACACGAACCGACATGCTGAGCATGTCTCCCATGGTGTGACCCCCAGAGCTGCTCAGACATCACACCTTCACAGTGACAACTGGAGAAAGCAACAGGTAATTTCAGAAAATTTACATTACCTGCAACTAGTAAGACGCAGAATGATATTCAGGGGAGGAAAGTTGTGAATGCCAAGTTGGCAGATAAATACAATGAAAGTGCAAAGATCTGGACAGCCCTGAAATGGTCAGGGAGTTGGATCAGGTGATCATGGTAGGTCCCTTCACACCAAAACTATTCTATTCTATTCTATTCTATTCTATTCTATTCTATTCTATTCTATTCTATTCTATTCTGTCCCGTCCCATCCCATCCCACCCCATCCCATCCCATCCCATCCCATCCCATCCCATCCCATCCCATCCCATCCCATCCCATCCCATCCCACTCCCCATCCCATTCCCATTCCCATTCCCATTCCCATTCCCATTCCGACAGGATGAGAGGAAACAGCCTCAAGTTGCACCAGGGAAGGTTAAGGTTGGATATTAGAGAAAACGTCTTCATCGAAAGGATGGTCAAGTCCTGGAACAGGCTGTCCAGGCCAGTGATGGAGGCACCATCCCTGGAAATGTTCAAAAAACATGTGGATGTTGTACCTGGGGACAGTGCAAGGGGACTGGAATTAGCTGGTCTTTAAAGGTCCCTTCCAACACAAACCACTCTATAATTCTATGATTTTTAAACACAAGGACACCTCATTACCCAAAAGCTCAAAAAAAATGCAACCTTTGAACAGACAGCATGCTCTAAACTGGGAAGAGATAAACTGATGAACTCAAATCCATCAAAGAGCAGGAATTTTTGCCTTAAGCCATCTGCGGAGAGGCAGATCTTTCAATCCCAGTCTCCAAGGGACCCAGAGCATCAGGGGACAAGTGATGGGACATGCTGGGAGTGCCACGGCAGGAACTCAGTGGGACATGAGAGGCTATGGGAGAACACTTGAACTCTTCAACTATTAAATCCAGACAAAAAGTACAACCCTGATGACAAAAAATCAGAACCTTGCCATGCCTGGGCCCTGCCCCATCAGATCACACCGACCACAGTGCGTGCTGGCAGCTGCTGGGACATTGAAGGGATGGAGAAAGGTGGGACAGTGTGTGAGTCACACACAGAATAGGAGAAACCTGACATGAACAAACAACTGAGGTTCTCTATAGCACTGAAGTAATACCACAGGGACATAAACGTAGACGTGTGCATACAGATCTATATATTTATAGATACACAGATGTATCTCCAGTCTCCACTGGCGCAGTCTGACGCTATTTAATGTGAGCACAGATAGAATTCGAGGCATCCAGATCATCTGACTGCTGGAAAACACATAATGGAAAACTATGTGTTTCCCATATTTCCCATGGAAAGCCCCTCAGATGAGGGCGCAGGCAGTGTGGTGCCCGTCCGCAATCCTGTCTGCAGCTTTTTCTCTTGGAAACGAAAGTTCTGATTAGAACTTTTTGCAAATAACATGGGCGAAATAGTTTTATTTCTTTTGGGAAATAACAGAGCTGTACCGAAGCAGCAGCAACCCCTCAAGACAGCACCTCAGCACTACAGACAGCACTACACTTCTCAGAGAGTTTCGTGCATTTACAGGCCACAAATATTATTTCTCATTTAGTTTTAAGCTGGTCTGTGCCCTGGGAGGTTTTCAACTGAATGTGCCTCCAGTCCAACACATGAGGGAATTTTTACCATCCCATCCATTTCTCCTCGAGGCAAAGACCTTGCCTGGGAAACATCAACCTTTACATTCACCTTCCAGCTGTAACTGTGGGAGAAGCAGTAATGTAGGTCTCATGTGACAATGACCAACAGCTGTAACATTAATTATATACAAAGATTTACAGTGCCTCAAGTAAGACACAGGGATTTTGTTGATTTAAAGAAATAACTGCAGCAAAGCAATGAGCTTTCATATGCTGCACTGCAATGAGCTACAAACCCAGTCTGAATTAACCTCATTTCACTTGTCTTCAGCACCACTTGCCTCATTCCATTAGAGATGTCCCAGCTAACACGTGCAAGTTGGCAAGGAGTGAAATAAATTTTTTACCCTAATCTACATAAGCCTCCATAAACTCAGCCACAGAAGGATACACCTAAATATAGCCACGTCACCCCAGACCGCTCCAGCTGCCAAACAGAAAAACTTGGCAGGCAGAAAGCTTAAGTCCAAACTGCTCCCAACGGAAGGCAGCAGCCTCGGGCAGCCACACACAGTCTGTGCCCCAACAACCCTGGAGCACCTTTAGAAAATTATTCTCTGCTGGACACCACCAGGCAGTGAGTTTAAGGCATCTCCGTGCAAAAAAACCCAAACCCAAAACCCCTGAGGTCTATCCTGCTCAAGGCTTGAGGTCAAAATCCACATCACTCGCTAGATGTTTAACTTCTCTTTCAACAGTGGTCGCAAATAGGAGAAAAAAAAATTAAAATCACTGGCTTAGTTCATATCAACAATCCCGCCAATACACAGAGATTAAACAGGTAAAGCCATTTCTGTGTGAGGCTTCGGGGTGTTATAAATCATGGTGAGCACACAAAAGGTCTTAAAACGAAATGAAAAATACCTCGACAGTAGCATCACCTGACCCTAAATCTGTTCTGTGCTAGATCTGAATCCCCTGCTGCACTGACTGACAAGCAGGATGCAGAATGGGATGAGGAATGAGATCAAGAACAGGATGACGAATGGGATGAATGCCTTGCAGGGCTCGATCCTGGCTGCTACTCAGGCTAGAAATGCAAGGTCTGGGTAAAACAGCACTGCAACAGAGCGAGACCCTCCCACCTCCTGAGCCCAACTTCCTGCAAACACTGTGAGACAAAACAGCTCAGCGAAGCTTCGGTTAAGAAACTGCACTTTATTACTTGCAGAAACAAGGTAATTAATGTTGTAAAGCACAGTCCACTACTGTAAACATGAAAGAAATCCGTTAAAAAGGTCCCAACTCTAATACAGATGTAGCAACCTTAATGATGTTTACCAAAACATCAACCTGCCCCCCACCATGTTATTATTTAAACATACCCCTTTTACAGAGCACATATGCACATCTGGAGTGACATCTCTGCAACAGAGAAGCACAAAAATTAGAGACAATGGCTTATGGAACTCCAGGAGTGACCATAAGCCAGTGGCTCTTAACCTTGCTCAGCTTGACTCATTATGCTGAGCCTTCTCTCTACAAACATGTTCTTACAGAAAAGACAGGAAGGGGCTGGAGCATGTTCAGAGAAGGCAATAGAGCTGGGGAAGGGTCTGGAGCACAAGTCTGATGAGGCACAGCTGAGGGAGCTGGGGCAACTCAGCCTGGACAAAAAGAGGGTCAGAGAGACCTTACTGCTCTCTACAACTACCTGAAAGGAGTAGTTGGTACCTGAAAGGTGGGGAACTGGCTGGGCACTGGGCGGGTGGTGGTGAGCAACTGTTTGTCATTTACATCACTTGTTTATCTGTTTGGTTTTTTTTGTCTTTTTGTTATTGTTCTTTTAATGCTATTATTATTATTATTACTGTTGTTGTTGTTATTATTTTATTTCAATTATTGAGCTGTTCTTATCTCAACGCACTTTTACCCTTCTGATTCTCTCCCAGTACTCAGTTGTTGGCTGGGGCTAAACCACAACAGCCAGCTCCAGGCAACCTCTGGATTTTAAAAGTTCAAAATTTCACAAGAAGAAATGCACGTACACGTACACATCCCTCTAACCCCACATCAGTCCCCATCGCCTTCTTGATTCGATGCTCTCTCTGTACTGTTCATCTTTCACATTTTGGATCCTTCTTAATTTTTGCCTGTGTCATCAACAGCAGTTTCCCAGTTCCCCCTTTCTCCTTCTTTAGCATCAGCAACGACAATTTTATTCCTTTGTTTGAGACCACCATGCCTTGAAACTGGTTTTAAAATTATGAGATTTGAACAAGAAAGCAGAAAGGAGGCACATGTGGGAGTACGTGCACAAGAGGAGGGAGGTTATTTAAGACTCAGCATTAACCTTTCAGGCAAGCTTGGATCACTGTGAAGCTTTCCATAACCATGAAGGTTAAAATCTTGCTGCTCTTTAAATAAAAGCTGAGTCCTATCCAATCTCACGCCATCACCAGCTAAAACATTAAAGAGAAGCCACTTATTACAAGTATCCAAAAAAACACCATGGGAGCTGACAACACTCAACTCTCCTCTAGCTCTCTTCTGAGCAGCCTTTTCACTTTATTCTTTCTTTCGATTTTTCATTCTATTTTTTCTCCATCTACTGGGCTTCATCTACCATAAACCAAAGTCAATCTGAGAGTTTACCACCTGTTCTGTCACTTTCTTCAGCTTTAAACTCTCTTTCTTCCCTTTTTTGCCCAGTAATGTAACCAGCACCTGTACCTAACCTGTTACCTCTCCAGTATTTATGAACCAGTTTGGGGTCAAACCCAAACACTGATGCCTCAGTGGTTTAACAGGGGGAAGGCAGAAGTGTTGTTTCATGACTTTGTGGTTTCTCACCCGAACATCAACCATGAACTACGTCACATGTACAACTTTGCTTTCTGCTTTATCTCTCCTTTTAATGAAATGGAGAAAGAATTGAATTGGGATTCACAGACGGTGTACTTTGTGTGGTTGGGATTCTGTGACCCCCTGATTTTGCTCAAGAACTGATGAGAAACCTGAAAAGTTAGCTCCCTTTTCACTTTCTGAACCATCATCCCTATCACCTACAATATGAAGGTGCATTAGTGAACAGAGGCTCACTAGTCACTGAGATGAGACATTTTTCAGGAAGCTCCTCTTTGGGGAATGAGCCCAAACAGAAGCCGTTGAGATTCAAAAAAAGATCTGTAATTCTCAGAAATGCTATTCATTATTAACAGAGCATTTCATAATACTGATGAGAATGTCAGAATTCAAATGCTTTAACTGTAAGATCACAAAAATATTTAACCTGAGTTAAATTTATCTTGATGTGCCTTTTGAGCTGCTCTTTGTTCCCTTCTCAAAGCAGTTAAAGTTGGAAACAAATCCATCTTGTTTTATTGTCAGCAGCATCTATTCCGCTTAGCAGCATCTATTCTGCTTAGCAGGCATTTAGGCAAATTTTTTAACAAACCTATTTTTAACCCACAAACACATAAATCTGTAGAAGGCAGCATCTCGATAAAAGCTCAAGATTCAGAGGAAAAAAATAGCAAGAAAAGAATAAGTGGAAAAAGCTACAGGCCAGGGACTCCCAGGAAGGGACAGGGCTCCTTTATATGTTATTTCCCATCAAATAAATCCACAAAATCTAAGTGAAGATGTCTGGTCCACACAGTACGAGACCTGTGCACTTCACTGTAGCAGAAGGGCCAGAGGATTTCCACTGCTCACTGTCTTCCCTTTTAAGCTGCTTTTCCCTCATACCTGTGTCCCTGCTCAGAATGATTCCCTGACAATTCAGCAGGGAACAGACTGCGGATCGTCACAGGGAAAAAGTGTTGCCCCATTTCAACTTGGGGTGTATGAACATATTTCTACAGGGAGATGCGGTATGGAAAACAGCCATTCCTTAGGAAATTGCTGCTAATGACATGAAGTGCTGCTTGAACATCACTTGGATAAGCTTTGCATACTGGCAAGAAAAATTTGCTGGTTATTTTATAGGATTGCTAAGACTGGTGGAGGTCTTCCTCTATTCTGGTGCATTCCAGCAGCAAAGCTTCCAAGCTCACACTGGAGGGACTGTGAGGTGCAAAGCTCCCCCACAGCAGCACATGATTCTTTGACCAGTTTTCTTTTCAGTAGCAGATTTTTGAACATTAACAGCTTTTGCGTAGTGAGAGCCAAAAAATCCTGGAAGCAATTCAGAGGCTATAGTCAGGTCAGGATTTTCACCAGCCATTCTGTTTTACATGGAAAGGATTCCATGGCATCCAGGACAAAGGGCTGACTTGCTCCTACCTCTCCTCTTGGCTCACCTTCTCCCCCATTCCCCATTGCTTTTCTTTTACAAATAAAGAATATCTGAATTTGAAGATCTGGACCTTGTAACTTTTTTTTAATCCTTTTAACCTTTGCTTAGCTCTTAGACCCAACTGACAGCTTGGGCAGAGGCAGGACCCAGCTGGGATCAAACATCCATCTGTACTCACGGTGACCCTCCAGCCCAGCCCAGCTTTGGGGTTGGATGTGGGAGAAGGTGCAGCTCTGATGGTGGGACATGGTGAGAAGGGAAGTGAGGGGGTGGGATCCTGCAGTGACTTTTCGCAGGATTCATTAACCTACTTTGGCACACAGCTCAGAATAGCTCACCCATTTGCATTTTAAGATCACGCAGGCAGAAGTGCTGCAAGGGTTGCTGTGGCATCCAGGAGCCGAACTAAGCCCAGATTCCCTGATCAGCCAAGCAAAACGTTAACCACTAGTGCAACTAACCTCCCTAAATTATCAACCTGCCTTTCTTTTTCTTTTTTTAAACACACATTAATTGTTGGCAAAATATAATCTTCTTAAGCTGAGGAAATACTTAACCTAGAACATGTGGCAAGGACACCCAAGTGTCAACCATCCTGTTTGATGTCATACAAACATTATTGGTTTCCCGTTGTGCCTGTACAGATACTGAACAGAATTAATCTCTGTACGTTATTTTCTCCAGATTCTTTACACTTGCAACCCACAGATCATTCAAATGAAAAACCTGCTACAGCACCTACAGAAATTCACTGAAATTTGCAATAATTTAGCTCAGCTCCTGCCCAAGGCTTCCTCTTGCACCATTTAAACAAGTTCCAAAAGTAAATTAATTGATGCAAAGTTATCAACCTCATACATCCCAATTTTCACCAACTATTATGTAGTTTTACCTATGAGGAATGGAAGACAGAGGGGTACAGATCACCTTGGTCACTGCAGTATTAACCTGAATAATGCAAAACCTTCCCATTAATTAGCAAACACAGGTGTATGGCATAAATAGTATTATCTAAACAGAGTACTGCATCCAGCTCTGGGGTCCCCAAGGGACATGAAACAGCTGGGGAGTCCAGAGGAGGTCACTGAGTTGATGACATGCCTGGAACCCCTCTGCTTTGGAGTGAGGCTGGAGCAGGGGTTGTTCGGCCTGGAGAAGAGAAGGCTCCAGGGAGACCTCAGAGCCCCTTCCAGCATCTAAAGGGGCTCCAGGAAATATGGAGAGGTACTTGGGACAAGGACCTGGAGTGACAGGACAAGGTGGAATGGCTTCCCACTGCCAGAGGGCAGGGTTAGATGGGATACCGGGAAGAAATTCTCCCCTGTGAGGGTGGTGAGGCCCTGGCACAGGGTGCCCAGAGAAGCTGTGGCTGCCCCATCTCTGGAAGTGTCTAAGGCCAGGTCGGACGGGGCTTGGAGCAACCTGGGAGAGTGGAAGGTGTCCCTGCCCATGGCAGGGGTGGGACTGGATGGTCTTCAAGATCCCTTCCAACTCAAACCATCCTGGGATTCTACGACTATAAACCAACCCTCGTTAGAGCAGCCCAGTGCACCGTGCAGGGCTCTGCCACCAGCAGTGAGGAGAAGGAGGAGGAGTACGGCCTGGCACTCACCAATGATGCCGCTGTCTCTGCTCTCCAGTGTGGATGTGGGGCTGGTCACAGCTCCGTAGGTGCAGTCCTTGGCCGTGACGCTGGTGCTGACGGGCGGCAGGGTGGAGCAGGGGCTGCTGGCCGGCGGCGAGGCCGTGCTGCTGGTCAGTGTGGAGCAGGGGCTGATGCGCTGCGTCACCGCTGAGCTCTGGAAAATGGGAAGTGGGAACACATCACTCGCCACAGGCACTGCAAGGGGGAAAGTCTTTCTATAGCTCACACTTCAGGATTTGCTTTCTGTGGTGAGGTTAAAAAGCGCTTTACAGTTTGAAATGAAAACATCCGCTAGGCCACCCCCCACCTGTGGCAGACACTGGGCTTGTTTTCCCCTTCACGCCTCAGAGATCCCAGCTTCCATGTTCAATAGGAGCTACAGGAAACATAAATAGCAGTATTTATCAAAAGCCTGATTCCATATTTGATCAGGAGTTTTGATTGTTTTGTTAGCATTGAACTGAAAGCTTAAAAGGAAAAAGCACAAATAAGCAAAAATCGTGACAGAAGGGTAAATTCTGTGCCTCTGTTGAAGTGGAGATCTCTGGGGCGGGAAGCACACAGTGTGATCTCACCTTTACTTACAGCTACAATCATCATATCCAGGAAATCCTACAAAGACCTCTGGGCTGTTTCCATCTGCTCAGAATCCTTGTGGGGCTGCAGTTTTTATTCTGCTCTATAAATGTTTCCTCCATTCCAGGAAAACAACAGAGATCCCTTATCTAGATACCAGATGGCCCTTCCCTGCCCAGGCATGCTTTCCCCACCAGATAAAGTTTAAAAAAACCCTCCATAATATGAAAATGCAGCAGCACTAAGAAGATGCTGTTTTAAAAGTGATTTTTGGTAAGACCCTATAGGATACTGTGTGCAAGGAACCTGGAGGAGTTTATCCATCTGATACTGTGCAGGGAGACGGATTTATTAAAAATCCAAAATCCTTCTTGAATTCAATTTGATATATGACAGAGCCCTTGTTTTAACCACAGGCTAGTGGATACAGAAGCTCCCCTGGAAAAAGGTTCTACCTGCTGAAGACACATTCTGGAGCACCTGCAGTGGACAAAACTGCAGGGTCAAGGGGCTTGGCAGGCGCAGGTGGCTTCATGTGTACCCAACACAGCAACTTCATCACCCTTACACTGGACTTCAGAGAATTTTTTTGGAAATAAACGGGCAGTTTCAACACTTCCCTTGCACAGGACTGACTGACAGAACAGGCACCCATTCACAGGGTGGGCACTGGAGGAGCCACACCCTCAGGCAGGTCAGTACATTGCCCCTTGAGGATGGGCAAAAAGTAAGCATTAAAAAATGGGAGTTTCAGCACGTTACCCTCCCTTGAGTTCATCTTTAGGGTTCTGCAGAGAGAGGCGACCCCATGTCTCCCTGACTCAGAGGACAGTGCAGAGCACAGCCAGTTCTGCACTGCTGCTGCTGACTGAAGCTGAGCTCAGCAGGCTGCACTTCACTCACTGTAAAATGATCCTGGTCCCAAGGAAGGAACAGCAGAAGTTCATTCCCCATCTGGAATTCACTTAAATGAGATTTCTTTAATTCTGTGTGAACATCCCCGTATAATTGTTTGGCTTTGTATCCCCTTCTCTGTGGCATTTGAAGGAGACCACAGAGAGCATCATACCTGCAAACTGCGTAAGAGGCTTGACATGTAATTTTTTTTCCTCCTCCCTATTTCATATTTGAAACTTAGAAAATGTCTGGGAGACACTTTTTTAAGTCCAGCATGTAAAAGATTTACTGGTGTTTTATATTAGGAGGCAGCTACCACATGAAGTTACCAGGAAAAAACCTATTCTGTCCAGCTTCATGGGTTTTGTAAAAATCCTTACTCAAGAGTCTAACTGCCCTGGTGCTGGAGGCAACGCAGAGCATCCCCGGCAGGGGGGATGGGGCAACCCCTCGGCCACCCCTCATCTCTGCTCTCATGCCAGAGGGAGCTGAATCGATCTCAACTTAATTACAGAATATCCCCAACATGGATCAGCGCATCAGCAAACCAGGGACACAGTGCCAATGTCACAGCTCTGCCAGTGGGTTTGTGTATTAACACAGACATCCCAACACAGCAGAAAATGAACCGTGTGAATATTTCCATGTTAATTTATAGTCTCCCTCTGGTATCCATTAGGGTCAGTCTCTTCTTCCAAGCAACACGCAACAGGATAAGGGGAAATGGCCTCAAGTTGAGCCAGGGCAGGTTCAGATCGGATATTAGGGAAAATTTCTTCGCTGACAGAGTGGTCAGGCATTGGAATGGGCTGCCCAAGTGTTCTAACAGCCAGTAGATGTGGCACTTCATGATACGGTTTAGTGACATGGCGGGATTCAGTCAAAGGTTGGACTTGATGATCTTGGAGGTCTTTTCCAACCTTAATGATCCTGTGATTTTAAAATACCCACAGCGTACGTGGTGGCTGCCAACACGTGGTCATCTCCTGAAGTACCTGAGACAAGCAAACCAACACTCTCCTCTCTCCATCCAATTTACAGTGCCACTGGTAAATCCCAGTTATTGTTATTTTCCATTCTTTCACATTCTAGGCACTTACCAGTACCTTTCCTTTTTTTCCCAGTGCCTCCTAGGAACTGCAAGCAAGCTGACTGCTCTGGGAATTTTGGCTCTCTGAATATTCTGGTTTCACACATTCATTACATCACCTGTCACGCGCTTTCTCTCCCCACGAACCTTTTCTGTCTCTTCATACTGCAAGTTTTTCAGATGTCTAAATACACTACTGAATTTTCTAAATCTGCTTTTAATTTTGCAAAATTATTTCTAGCTCATTCATTGTACTGGCCAAATTAAAAACTACTTGTGTGTCATATTCAATGAAAATACTGCATTATTTTTTTCCCTTTAAAATTGCCGGGGTTTATTATTATTCTTAATATAACCTAATACAGGGCTCTTTTTGGCTTGCTGTTCTGTGCCACACAGATGTTTTCACTGAGCTACCCACCACAGTGGGACTATCTTCTGATTTATCACAGCTGATGGGATGCCATCAGCACACCTGAGCCATTAAATCAGCTTTACCCAATATTTTCTTTAACTCGCTGACAGTTCAATGAACTGCATCAAGTTTAAGGTAATATAATTGGGGAGCTTTGGACAAGGAAGGCCAAGGGTATCCTGGGCTGCATGTGAAGAGTGATGCTGGCAGGGGAAGGAAGTGATGCCTCTCCTCTGCCCAGCTCTGCTCAGTTCTATGTCCTTTTTATGTTGGGGGCACCAGAACTGTACAGAGAATTCCAGGTGGGGAATAACCCAACCCAATCTCAGCTGGCCCTGCTTGAAGGAGAAGGTTGGTTTAGATGATCTCCAGAAGTGCCTGCCAATCTCAAACTACAGCATCTAAAAATTCCATCAGCTTACATATGGGATCGTCCAGAATGTAAAGCTTTACTACTATTCTAAATTCTTTATGGTGAAGTTTTTCTATGTCTTTGTTTTAACTGTCATTTTACACAAATCCCCACTGAAACTTATCTCAGTACAAAATAGCATCCAGTAACTTTAAAACACAGAAATCGTTGCATTTTAAAGCAAATTAAAATTCAGTGCAAGGATGGTACACTCATCTTCCCTCCAGCTGATAAAACTATTGTTTCATGAAACGCCAGCAAGTGATGGAAGTTCCTTTATTTGCTGTGTTATCAATGCAGCGCCTGAAGAACAAGCTCCTTGCAACTGGAAATTATGAAATAACACAGTATATCACTTGGCATTGATTGACATGTTTTATTTTTGTATTGATATAGAAAAATGTTCTTCTGTGTGAGTTTTAAATATAAATTTCCATTGACAGAACATTCTGTATTATTATTGCTGCTGTTTCATCTGTCACATTTTCGCTGAACTTTGAAAAATTACTCTGTTCTGCCAGAGCCTCAACGTCCTTTGTGCTGCTCTGGCAGACAGTACAGTTAGAACGAATTTCCCAAAAAGTAGGAGAAAAAGGATTTAACCCTCAGCACTTGGGATCTCCCGTTAAGGAAATCACAATTAAAAGCACAGAAAACATACTATTTTATTACAATCTGGATTAGAGAATGTATCCTTGGATATAGTCAAAATAAGGCAACTGGGGGAAAAGGCAACATAGACATGTACAGATTGGGCAGTTTCAGTGCAAACATTCCCATTCCTTATCTTCCTTTCAGCTCAAGCGCTGGTGAGATGGCAAACAATTATTGTCTCGCCTCAGAAGGCAAAGCATGGCTGGAATACCAAGCAGCATCTTTTGATACAAAGAATGCTTTCTTTGCCCAGCTCATGTAAATTAACACATTAAAACCCAAAAAATTGTTCTAATTTTTAAATTCAAGTGCAAACTACTGGTCAACGTCTCAATGAGATTTTTATTAATCAATGATTAATAGAAGAGTTAACCTTTGCAAATCCCATAAACATCTCATTGTGTGATTTTCAACCTGACTGGAAGTAGGGAAGAAATTCAGTTTGGGATGGAGATTTGGAGAGATTTTCCCAAAATTTGCTGCAATTCGGAAGCAGCTTTAGCTTGGACAGGATTTGTTTGCTGAGACAGCCAGTGGGAGATGGCAGAGTCAGAGGAGAGTCCCAAAAATGTGAGATACCTAGGGCTGAGGAAGAGAGGCTGATGGAGAGGAGAGGCTGATGGAGAAAAGGAGAGGCTGATGGAGGGAGGGAAGGAAGAGGCAACGCTGACGGAGGAGGATGAGACGCTGACGGAGAGAAGAGGAGAAGAGGCTGATGGAGAAGGTTCATTCAGCCTACAGAAAGGACAGCTACACTGGATCCAAGAATAGCTGCAGCCTTCCACTCTCTGCAGGGGCTGGACAGAAGACACAGCCACACTCCTCTAAGAAGTGGAAAGGGAAAGGACAAGGAGCTACAGTAACAGGTTCTATCCAGGAAATTTTCTACTAGGTAGAAGAAAAATGTTCTTCATAGTTGGTGAGCCCCAAGACAGGCTGTCAAGAGAGCCCACTGATCTCCATCAGTGGAGATCTTCAAACCCTGCCTGGATGAGCCCTGAGAACCCCGGTCCCTCCCTGAAGCCAGTCCTGCCTCCGGGGGATGTGTGGATGGGATGACCTCGTGAGGTCAGTTCCAACCTTGAGTATTCCAGGACTCTAGGCAAGTGCTAACAGCAGGAGACGTTTACAAAGGAAGGAAAAAATTAACTTGGTAATTGAGGAACCAGCCCCTCTTTATCTTCTCCAGAACATGAAGAGCATTCAAAGACCCTGGAAAACTTTTTCATGCAAAAATTAGCACATAGCCCAAGACACCAATCTATTTTAGAGGACAAGTCTCTGCTATTTCTCTTTAGATTTTTTCTTTTATTTATTCTCCAAAGACATCCTTGGCTTTAGAGAAAAGATGGGATTTTAATTTTTGTCAAAATGCAACAACAAAAAGAACCATTTATAGTAAAAGCTCTGCTTGGCTTTGAAGTATTCAGTTCAAATAGGTGCCTGTTAAAAGGACATTTTCTAGCCCAATGTATAGCAAAGTCCATTTTAAATCCACAACTTGCTTTAAAAAATTGAATGGAAAGTGTTAAAAGTGTAATGTACGTGTTAAAGGCAAAAACTTTACAAAATCACATTTCTTGGCTCTCAATCAAACTAGCTCATGCAGGAGATCAAAAACCTCTTGTGTCAGTCAGTCTGACTGACATGGCCTTGGACACTTCCAGGGATGGGACAGCCACAGCTTCTCTGGGCACCCTGTGCCAGGGCCTCCCCACCCCCAAAGGGAGGAACTTCTTCCCAACATCCCATCTAACCCTGCCCTCTGGCAGTGGGAAGCCATTCCTGTCACTCCAGGCCCTCGTCCAACGTCCCTCTCCAGCTCTCCTGGACCTCTTCAGGCACTGGAAGGGGCTCTAAGGTCTCCCTGGAGCTTCTCTTCTCCAGTCTGAACATTCCCGGCTCTCCCAGCCTGGCTCCAGAGCAGAGGGGCTCCAGCACTCGGACCAACTCCATGGCCTCCTCTGGACTTGCTCCAACAGGTCCACATCTCTTCTGTGCTGAGGCCAGGCCACTTTTCATTGACTCTCTTTTTAAGGAATTCAGGTTCTCTGAATTACATCTATGTTAAATACCTGAGTGACTTGTGCAGAGTCACCCAATGACTGTTAAAAGAACAGAGAACTGGAAGTGGCTGCTGAGTTTTGTGCTCTTCTGCTACATGGACTATCTATCTGTCAATTTAAATACAAAAAGGGGCGGGGGGGAAACGTCTCCTATTTTCACTCTCAGCAAAAACTGCAAATTGTCCACACCTGAGAAAAAGGAGGGAGAAACTCAGGCTCAGGCAGTTTCTACAAAATCTGTATCATAGCCCAGAGCCTTCCAGCCAGCCAGGGGTATAACAAGCTCCATCACAATAAAGATTTTATGATTTGCTGTCTCTATCTGTTTTCAAGCATGAAATCACCTTGTTGGGCAAATATGAACAAGAACTGTGACTATCTGTAAAATCATGCTATTACTATTTCCCTCTCCCTCCTGCAGAGACTGTGAGTCTTTATGTAACACTACTAAAGTACTTCTGAAATATCACAAAAAAGATGCCAGGCAAGTACAGATTATTTCGGTCACTATAATCTGATTAGAAACACTGCCCACTCCTACATTTGCAGAAACAGAAAAACAACAGAAGCTGTCTCACATGGCTGATCCCTGAACCACGGCCTGCTGTTCTGTAAGGATGAGTCACTGTATGATGAGGAGATACAACCTTTACCTCAGCACCATTATTTTGTTAGGACACACCTGGTTGCCATGGAATTAGACAATAACCGCCCTCTCCCAAGCTCCACAGTGATCCCAACCCATGCTATTTCGGATCGGGGGGGGGGGTCATACCTGGTTCTCGTCCTGCACCTCCATGCTGTACTGGGGCCCTGGCTGAACCTCCGTGACTTTCTCTCCGAGGAGGAAGCCCAGGCGAGTCATGAGTGTGTTTGCTGCCTCATCTACGGATGGAGGGGGTCCCAGCTCCTGCTCAGTATCACCTAAACAGAAGAAAACCAGATTCAGACAGGAATTGTTTACCTTGGCTGCTGCTCAACGGCTTTACCAACGCAACACCGCTACCTGTTCATGCTGTACCCTCAGTATCTGGGTTTTCAGGTTATTCACGTTATTCAAGCCTGTTTTACCATTCTATGCTGGTCATTAATTTTAGGTCATGCACCATAGATACATGTTTTCTCCAATGTTAACTGTTGCTTCTCCTCTCACTGTTTGTTATTTTCTCAGCACCTCCCATGGAAGCACACCTAGGCATCTTGTCCCTGCAGCAGAAGCACCAGAGCTCCCAGGGAACAAGATTTTCTGGACCAGCATTGGAGAAGAGAGAGTGTTTGCTCTCCTCCCTCAAACAGAAATTGCCTCCGAGTTACTCACAGAGAAGACAAGGCTACGAGAGCCATTTGGAAAGTGCTCCACGAGCTGCAGAGCAACCAACATGTGAGTAGTTAACAGGAAAGACCAGGACAGAGAATACATGTGCAACTTCCACTGTCACCTGCTGTCCCCAGCACACTCATGGTCACACGAAAATCAAGTCTTTCCAGATACAACCCACCTCTGCACTCAGCCTATGGGCCATGCCACAAAGCAGTCTGCCTGCCAATTCCCCATCAAGTCTACAAAACAGGCCAAAACCAACATTGCTAATAATTTTTCCTTAATTTTTTTCCACCACCTGCAGGAAAAGCAGCACAGACAACCTTCCAACTAGCAATGCACACCGGGAAAAGGCCAGGCATGTATACCGGCATTTCTGTATCCTTTTAATTTTATAACAAAAATCTGTGGAGGTTTCTGACTTGTAGAATCACACATGTAATTTGGGTTCCGAAAGTCAAGTTCCTTCCTGCTCACACCAGCAGCAGGGTTAAAGCCTGAAGGTCAAGTTCTTACCACGTTACACTGAAGTAATACTGTGCTCAGTGCAGTTGTAGGAGACGAATTAGGATTTGCAATTAGTCTACAGTTAATTATTCATCTGATAATGTACAATCTGGAAAAGAGCCCTTCTCCATTTCCCAGCTCTGTCCTGGATTGGGCTCCTCCAGCTCTCAGCCTGCAGCTACAGTAAAAGGATGCTACTTTAAATAAAATACTGCTTTTTGGTAACTGTAACTGAAACCCACAAATCACGGAATCTGGGATAGGTACAAAACCTCAGGAAATTTAAGACAGTTGCTTCCAGAAATTCCCATTTAATCTCATAAGGTACAGCTCACAGAAGCTTACAGCAATTTTGGGGTGCTTCATCTGCACTGCAAATTAAAAACCCGGGAGCATCTCCCATGCAATCACAGCTGCGTTCCTAAGCACCACCAGCTCTGGAAGTTGAGCATCTGGAGCTGTCCTTCCACAGCGGCTTCACTGTTATGAAAATGGATGATACAGTAGGTCCACATAAGCTGCCTAAGATATTGAATCCCTATTGTACTGCTTGAACTAACGCTGACGTGAATCCGATAGATTTAAGAGAGACAAATTTAGATGGATGGCCCAATTTGCCGAACTGCTGACCACCCACAGTCAATCTGTGGGCATTTACTGGCTCTAGGAGACCAAGCCAGAACAGAGACATTTACGTAAAATGAAAACTAGAGAGACTCTTATTTCCAAGGTTATTTTTTTCTTTAAAAAGGTAGACTACCTTTTTAAAGGTAGACTTTTTTGGTAAAAGCCATTCCCAGGATATGGCTCCATAGTTTATTGTGCATTCCCCATCCTGTCTTCACAACCATGATATTAATAATATTCAAATGAGGCTGACTTACACATCTGGGCAGAAAGGACCAGCTGGATCTACCTCTGCACTGCCCACCTGGGACGATTTAGGAGTGCCCAGGTGAGGCAGCTGTAGGGCACTGGGCACAGCCAGTTTCCTTTGGCTTAGTGCTGGGAACAACTCCCAACTAAAATTCACTCCTTGGAGGTTGAGTTTAACCTTGTCCTTAACCCCCTCCTTCTTTTAATCTACCCCTAAAACATCTCCAAGGGGCACAAAGCTGGCTTTCACCTGTAAAATACAGAAAACTACAAGCTTACCTCAGGTCACTGTGTAGGTACATTGAAGCTACAGAGAATAATAATTATGCGCTTTGATAACAGTCCTAATGGCAGGGGGTTGGAACCACAACATCTTCAAGGTCCCTTCAGCCTAAACCAGTCTGTGATTGTAATTCACAGAATCATGGAAACGTTTGGCATGGGAGGGACCTAAAGCCCATCCAGCGCCACTCCGTGCCACGGGCAGGGACATCTTCCACTAGACCAGGTTGCTCCAAGCCCCATCCAAGCTGTCCTTGAACAACGCCAGGGACGGGGCAATCACAGCTTCTCTGGGCAACCTGTGCCAGGGCCTAACCACCCTCTCAGGGAATAATTTCTTCCTCATATCTGATCTAACTCTGACGTCCTTCAGCTTAAGGTTATTCCGCCTCGTCTTGTCACTCCATGCTCATTCCCTGCGGGATGCTGCTTGTGCTACAAGGCATCACCAGCTGAACCACAGCAGTGGAGCTGCGAGACCTCCACATTTCATGTAGAACTATCAATTATTTTATTATAACCTGGCTTTCAAAGTACAAATAACTTTGAACTTAAGCAAAGCTCCATTGTAGTGGATTACCCCCTCCTTAAGTCTTAAAAAATCAGCGGAGTCATTTAACTGAATGTCAAAGAACAGACGTAACAGCTCTGAGGTGCCTGTGAATGGGTATTATGGAAAAAAAGCTGTAAGTTGCCTTTCAGGGCTGACAGTAACACCTAATACTCTCTTCCTAAGTTCAGTGAAAGGGCGAAACTGGTTTTTTCTCCCTTCCCACGTGTGTTATCCAGTTGGTGCTGCAACCACATTTTACACTCACTTCAGCACACTCCCGTCTCACCAGGAAATTTGAGCACAGAATTGATAACAGAACTCGCCTGAGATATTTTTAACTGTTCTGACACCACTGCTATAACCAGCTACAGCAGCTCTAACACATACCCCAGTAAACTCCAATAATAGTGACGTATCAATAACCAGTAACACACTGCCCATCTGTGTACATGCAAACCCAAAGTCAATCAGTGGATTAAAGAGATCTCAACATGTTGATGGTCTGAAGCTGCTGCACTTACTACATGAGCTCATGTGCTTCTGCATCAACACTCAGTAATACTAAAAGCAACAACCAAATGCTTACTGCCAGGAATTTTAAAGAAGAATAAACACCACCCCCCCCACCCCAACTCATTTCATGTGCACTAGTATTTTAAAGAGTTCTATGGGCGGTGTAACTTGTCCCTTTATATTCAGCAGAAAGCTTATATTTTTATATAAACACACACAAAACAACAGGAGGAAAAGGGTTCTTGGGAGCTGGTGTGCTGCTATGCTGGAAGGTGACTGTAGCCATCCACCAAGCCAGGTCTCTGTCAGCTTCCTCTTGGCCACCAAACCATGTAACTTGGGTTTTCGTGCCAGCTGACAGCTTTACTTGGCTATTCCTGTCATTTATGTCTCATGGAATCACTCAGTAACTATCTCCCAGCACTTCACAGCCAGGTAAATGCTGTATCCCAGCACACTGTCACATCTCCAAGTCAGCTACATTTGCCTGTCCAGGTCTCCCAAGCGCTTTAGAGTAGACAAGTCTTGAATACACCCCTAAGTTCCTAGTAAAGTCACTACCCACCAACTTAACCATAGCAGGGAAGGCTGAATTCAGTTCCTAATACAAAACAAGAGAAAAAAATTTGTCCATAGGAGACAAAAAAAAAAAAAGAAAAAAAAAGAAAAAAAAGAAGCAATTATTTTGTTGGCATGACAGAACTTGGGATACTGAAGTGCTTCGGTTTGTTGCCCAGTAAAGCAGAGCCCATCCTGTCCCTCCACTGGTGGACCCCAGCAAGCCTTGGTTGGCTGTCAGCAAGAGAGTCTAATGTCAAGCCCCTCTGCAGTGAAATGGCACTGGAAAGGAGGAAAGGACACCAGAGCCACCACAGTGTGATCCAGTCTGGCATCCACCGGTACCTGGCCTGGCTCTGAGGGGAAACCCAGAGTGGTTTGGGTTGGAAGGGACCTTCAAGGCCATCAGAGCAATTAAGTCACATTTATATTGGATTTTCAACTATTCCATTATCATGAAGATGGGACTTCTCCTAAGGGAGTGCTGGGCACAGGTACAGGAGTCCACTGGCTGGGGCTGGATTGTGATTCCCTCCCTTCCCTGGCTCTGTGCTGGGAACAGGAAGCTCTCACCCTCCTGGTTTTTCCTGCTGTTTGTCCCACTTCCGATCGCTCTGTGCATGTGGCAGCATTACATCCACAGGCTCCGAGTTACTGTTCCCAGCATTTTAATGCTCTGGTAGATAAAAATGCCAGATAACCTGAATACGGGGAGTATTTTATTCTGAAAGGACAGCCTGTTTCACATTTCTCTGAGAGCTTTTAGTTATTTCTGACATACAATCCTGCAGTTACCTGGCTTTTCTGAAGATTAAGGATTAAAAGAAAGAAGCACAGCTATTACTGACTGCCTAAAATTTGATTGTGAATTTCATGTAATGTTTTGAATATTATCTTTCCCTTTTTAGAAGATACGTTTAATTTCTGTACAGCTCACTACAAAACAATCTGAATGTCTTATTTTTGATTTCTTTTGTTTTTGCAGTGAAAAGTAAGGCTGGTTGCTTACATTTTTATTACAAAAACATAATTAATACTCCCTGTGCTCCTTGGACAAATTACCTCTGCTTCCAACCAGGCTGCAGCTTTGTAGACTAATCTGTCTTGGAGCTGTTCGTGGATTTTTATTTATGTTATTAGAAATAAGCAATTCACTGCAATGTGTTTGTGCTCTGCAGGCTGTATCTGTGATGAAAGTCCTTGGACCAGTGGCAAACAGCTCGTAAATCTTTTACTTCAGTACCTGAATTGCTGACTTCAGGTTTGGAGCACTTGCCTTCCAATTAAGCACAACAAATTCCAAGCGGGGAAAAGTTTTTATATTAAATTATTGGGAAGTAATTTTCAGTAAGGTTTAGAAAAGGCATTTTTCATGTGGGGTCAGTAAATGCAACAGTGTGTGCAAAGGCGATGTCACTGGAAGTGGTTTCATCTCTGGCTAAAGGTGATTATAGACAAGGTGAGTCTGGGCTCTGTTGGGGCTGCCCCACCCCTGGAAATGTCCCAGGCCAGGCCGGATGTGGCTTGGAGCAACCTGGTCTAGTGGAAGGTGTCCCTGCCCACGGCAGGGGTGGGACTGGATGGGCTTTAAGGCCCCTTCCAACCTAAACCATCCCATGATCTGTGAAAGTAGAAGAAACTAGAATATGTGATTTCTCCACCTCTACCTTCTCCTTGAGGAACGCACCATGATTCTTTCCTGATTGCTTGTTCTGCTTCTGGATTAAATTACACTGGAATAGATGCCACAAGAGGACTGGGTGGGCAGGGAGATCGGCAGAAGGTTAATTAGATCAGGGGCCTGGAACGCTAGGAGGTCAGTGCTCCAAGGAGAGCATGTGTAGCCTAAGGCAGGGCAGGCTGTGGAAAGCCTGATGAGGCAGACATGGGAGCACGTGGAGAGAAGATCGATCGATCGATCGATTGATCAGGCAGGACGAGGGGTGGGAGCAATGAGGCCAGTGGGGCTCCCAGGATATGGGAGGACACAGAGCAGCTCCACCACGAACCTCCCCAAGAGCTTCTCACCTGCTTGATACTGCAAGAGCAAACTTCAAATATTACACTTAAGTCATTAGTAACAATAATTAAATCCAACATTCAATTATTTAGACACTTCAGAAAGAGTGGAGCTCAAGGCTCACACAGATACCTTTTTCCCTTTATTTTAAACAAGTTTAGCAGATCCCAGCAGTGAACACCCCCACACTTTCCATCTACTTCTGCCTCCTTTTAAGTTAATGACTTCTTTCTTAGACTGAACTGCAAAAATGCAAATTAGAAAGATTACAACCTGAGCTTGTCAACCAATTTAATATTTCTGATCCTTCCTCCCTTCAAAAAATTCAACCCACTTTAAATACGTCAGCGGATTTCTGCAATTTACCCTGGAATTTACCTGATTTAGGCCATTTAGGAGCAATTTTACAGAGCCTGGCAGCTCTCTCAGATGTCTTACCTACAAATACCCTTTGGATTTCTGAAGGGGTCAACTCTAACACCTCTGTAGGCGTCACAGGCAGCAGGATGGAGCTCGTAAGTGCTCATAAATGTTCAGAGTATTCCTTGAAAACCAAATACATCATTTTATGGCAGAGTTATTAGGTTTGCTCTTTTCAAGAAAACATTCAAAATGCACAATGTTTTTGTACATTGTCATTTTCAAATAGTGTTTCTGTTACCTCCTTTCAATTCCTACATGAGAGCTGCCACATATTTCAGCCGCAATTGCTTACAAGCAAATGAAATTCCTTTATGATTTATTTGGCAATTCTGTGACTGGTTTGATAGCCACCATCATCTAATTCCAGATAAATGATGGAGGGTAGTGCCCCTGGGAGACATTAACATTGCATCTATACTCCAGAGAATATTTTTGGTTTAATGGCTGTACTTTTACTTTCAAAACATCTGAAATCTATTTCAGTGAGTGTCCAACAAGAACTGGGTAAGAGTTCCCTTAGTGGCACCCATCCCTGAATTTGCCTGAATATGAGACTGATTTGCCTTTACTAAATCAAAATTTCTTAAATTAGCAATGAAAAAAAGAGAATAGTTATGCGCAAAGAGCATGCACCTATGGAAGGCCAGAAATAAATGATACCATTTAGGACTTTGATCTTCAATTACATAACCGCAGAGTTTTATCTAACAACTTCCCTCCTTCCATGTGACCTGAATCTGTCCCATTATTATGTACATCTGCTTTAAATTATTCTGGATACACTTGAGCTGTATTTGGAAAATGTCCTTGACCATTTCTGCATATCCCCCTAATCTCAGAATTAATGGAAGATTTTTTCATTAGTCTTGTTTACATCAAAAAGAGATTTTAAAAAATTTAACCACTGAGGGATGAAGGCTGCCTCGTACCCATCACTATAAATGTCAATTTTTGTACTGCTGCACCTCCGATCCTGGGGTCAGTTTTGGGCCCCTCCCTATGAGAAAGACATTGAGGGGCTGGAGCACGTCCAGGGAAGGGAATGGAGCTGGGGAATGATCTGGAGCCCCAGGAGCAGCTGAGGGAGCTGGGAAAGGGGCTCAGCCTGGGGAAAAGGAGGAGGAAGCTCAGGGGTGACCTTCTGGCTCTGCACAACTCCCTGACAGGAGGGAGCAGCCGGGGGGTTGGGTTCTGTTCCCAGGGAACAGGGACAGGATGAGAGGAAACGGCCTCAAGCTGTGCCAGGAAAGGTTTAGATTGGAAATGAGGGAAAATTTCTTCACGGAAAAGGTTGTCCAGCAACTGCCCAGGGCAGTGGTAGAGCCCCCATCCCTGGAAGTGTTCAAAAAACCTGTGGATGTGGCACCTCGGGACATGGTTAATGGTGAACATGGTGGTGGTGCTGGGGGAATGGTTGGACTTAATAACCTTAAGGGTCTTTTCCAACCTGAACAATTCTATGAATCAAGTTTTAGTAGTCCTGTGGCAGCAATGGAAAATGGTCTGACTAAATTCAATCCCACCACAGACGAGTGGCAAAGTAAGTATATTCTCCCTAGATACTGACATCAGAGCCCTCTCGTCAGCCAAAATCCCACACTGAACTGTGGAAACGTTAAAGGCACCTCCAATTTGACCTGTGCTCTTACAGCTCCTCTCAGTGCCTTCCATTCCATCCAATAATTTCTGTAAGAAACTGCAAGAATTTTCACCATTAATCCCACTACATCGCCTCTTGCATCCCTTCCACAGACATTTCCTCTAAGAAGAAATTCAAACAGAAGTAATTCTCCTCAGCACAACACATAAACACTGCTCCCTCCCCACTGCCTTTCCTGATGATGTCCTTTAATATTCCTTCAAGTGGACGGTCAGAAAGACAGTTATTTTTAATCCCAAACCCTTCTGAGCCAGAGCAGGCAATAAATGTAACTTCACTGCTATCATAAGGCCTGGTTCGATGCGTTTAATGTTCTGGAGTTAAAGCCCTCTGTGCATGCACATTGGGGATGAATTTTCCTGGAACTGAGCTCCCAATTAAGGACCAAAGGAAAAAGAATGGGGAAAAATCAGAGAGCACTCATTACTGAACATATATTTATGAAAAAAAGGCCATCACAAATACGAGCCTGGGCATGTGGAATATCTCCCGGAAGCATCCCTGAAAATGTTCCTGAGCTCTTTAACAAATCAAGGACACCAGCACGGAAACAGTAAGTTCCCTACTGATGGAAAGCAGAGATGAAATTATTTCTTCCTTTACAGTTTTGGCACTTTAGCTCAAAAAAATTCCCTGATCACGAATATGGGGCTGTGTTTTGGCTCTGGACATCCAACCCCTCACCCAACACCGAACGATCAAAGGTCTTGGCTTATAAATAAAGTTGTTTGTATTTATTTTTAGGTCTTTGAACCGACTTTTTATTCCAGACAAGTTTGAGGGTGGTGTATTGCACTCTTACTGATGCAGAAGACTTTTTTAATATCAGAAAAAGAAGAAGAAACACTCCCTTAAATACTGTTTGTTTGCTAAAGCCTGTTTTTATTTTGCAGTATTAGGCATGTGTCTTGGTTTGAAACACAGGTGTCTGCAAAGAAAGGCAGGACTCTCCCTTGGAACAGAAAACATGACCCCCTTCTCTCCGAATTATTCTAACTCCAAAATTATCAGGCTTTCAGGCAAAAATATGGGAAAAGGAATAACAGTTCTTTACTAGTATGTACGTGTATAACAAGGCAAACAAACAACAACAGAGGCAGCAACAACAAACAGAACCAGAAACCCAGTGCCGGCCTCTCTCAGCCGCAGGCACCTTCCCCTTCGGTTCAGTTCCGCTCGCGGCCGCCAGGGGGTCTGGCGGCTCCCGGCCGGGCAGGGCGGGTGCGATGTTGTTCCCGCGGCTGCAGGGGGCGCTGTGGCGCGAGCTCGGCCGTCTCCCGCACGTGGCAATGGCGGGTGGGCTGGATGGTGAAATGGGCCTCAGCAGCAACCTCGGAGCGGCGGCTGGGACGGCAGAGGCAGGCGCACCCCTGGGGTGGCAAACAAAATGTAACAGAAAACTCCGCAGCTTTAGCAGCAGCCGCGGGGGTCGGGTACACACGGGATGCTGGGTTAGAGTGTAGCGAAAAAGCCCAAGGCAGAGGCAGAAAGCAGCGGGGCTGGGCAACGGCAGCCGGAGCTTCTCCGTAGCAGCTGCCGCGTGCAGCCGGGGAGACGCGCCCTCCGGGAAGGGGAGGGGGTCGGGGTCCCGGGTTTTCCCCCGAGGCACCGGAATAGATGGTGAGGGTCCTTTCCAGTCAGATCGGGTGTTAATAAGGTCCCAGTTCAACTGGGACTTCCTCTAATGAGCAAAGGCTCACCCACAGTAGGAGAAGCAGTGGGAAGACAAAAGCCCGGTAGTGGAAGAGAATCCTTCGGGCAGCGACCGCAGACCGGCTGTCCCTCCTCTGATGCCGAGAGTGAGAGAGAGGAGCTGAGCCCAGCCCCTCACCCCCAGGCCAAATTCTCGAAGTATCTCTGCCCTTCCTCAGGTAAGAGAGTAGCCAGCTGCACCCTTCCCCCTCCTCCTACTCCCAGACACATCTTTTGTTCTCTTAAGTATCAGTAGTTATTGTCTCTTAGCAACAAATGGGACAAAATTCCATGAGAGAAAGAAAAAAAAAAAAGGAAAAAGTCCTAACCTTCAACAGCATGTTGCATCACAACCACCCAAATAATATCTATAATTTCAGCAACTCTCCTTCCAAACCTCTCACATTCCTTCCTCTTATTTTTCACATCATTTATTTCTATCAAGTGATAGAACTCCGACAAGAATTTTGCAAAACCCGCTCCCTTGTGGTAAGGCCAACCCTGGCCAACTAATAGGGGCACAAATAAAGTTCCAGGAGACTTTCAGAAATATATACATACGTACATATATAACATAATATTTCCATCATTTTCTTGGGGAGAAGAGTCTGTAGAAGAGGATTTTGACAAACACCTTTCCTTCTTCCAAGGCAGCTTTGCCAGGTCAAAACATAACAAGCATTAAATTGAGCCAAACTTTTAGCAAGGCAAATGACATTTTACTGTGACCACTGTTAAGTGGGAGGTCATGGGTTTGTAGCTGAGCAAGAGACAAGACAGCACAAAAGCCTTGTCCTTACCTGATCTGATCTATTAGCACACGCCCAGGATAAATTTATTAAAAGCAAATCTAACTAAATTATGGTCTTTGCATTTACAACACTGACAACAACCTTGAAAACCTACTACCATTACATACCTGAATAAGATTTCAAAAGTTCTGTTTGGATGTAATAACTACTACAGAGATGGAATAATCTACTGTTGCCAGCTTTTAGAATAACAAGCCAGGCTGGACAGGGCTTAGAGCAACCTGGCCTAGTGGAAGGTTCCCTGCCCTTAGCAGGGGGTGGAGTGGTCCCTTCCAGCCCAACCCAGTCTGTTACTCTGATTCTTTTGGGGGCTATTTTCTACCAGAACCAATGTCTAGGGCTGTTGCTAATTGTGTCTCTTCAATGATTGGAGAGGGAAGACTCTACTGTCCATGTGGATGAGATCCATTTAAAATTTGTTTTCTCTAAAGCGTAAACTATATTAATGAAAATCTTACCTCACTCAGATAAAATCACCCACACTGTCCTCACGGTGCCCTGAAGTTACACAGAGTAGGAGCTGTAATTTCATCCACAAAATTTAGGTGGAGAAACAGCACTGAAGTTACTGAAGGGGGCAGATACAGGTGACAGCCATGCAGGTAACTGCACACGTCACCACAGCTCCTCTTGCCAGGCAAGACGGATGCCAAGAATAGCCGGGAATAGAGCAGGGAGCCCAGGCAGACTCTACCAGCAGCCAGGAGTGGAGAGCAGCAGCAGGGACCTGCTCTAAGTGCTGACCATATGTGGTGGGACAAGGCTTCCCCACAGGGATGGGACTCCTCATGGGAACATACGGAAGAGCCAGTGGGGACTTGACTTTGAGAAAACAAAACCAGCAAGCACAGGAGTTGGGGAGGAAGGCTGCAACAGTCTCAGTCCAAACACAAGGATTTTGGAGCCTGCAGTAAGTTCCAGGGCACTGGAGGAATTTGAAGCCAGGCTGGTACAACCGGTGCTTCCAAGCAAAGCTGTACTTTCAAGCTGGCAGCTGGCCAAAATGGTCATGTTTGGACTTAAGGTAATTATTTTCAAGCGATTTGGAGTCAAATAATTAGTGACATACAACATCAAAAAATTCTGCTTAATGAAGCAGAAAATCTACTGTGGTACAGGAGGTTATGAGCAAACTGATCCCCTTTCTTCAGGAGTCCAAGTGCAGCTGGAGAACAGAGCAGATGGGACAGAGGGAGTGCTGACGAATGAACCCAGTTTCACCAGGGGAACAACAGTCATGCTGGATAAGAATAAAGAAGTTCTTGTTCTGCAGTCCTGGGGAGGGTGAAGAAGTCACAGCAACTGGCAAGAGAGCACAAGTCATGGTGTGGTTTTCAGAGCACTGCATATTTTCACTTATGGGCAGCTCTCCATAGCATCACTGAAGTTCAAGGACTTTTATCCATAGGCACTGGGATATGGGAACCAGGCTTATAAAAGAATGGAGCAGTTTCCTACAAATGCAACCATCCCTCCTTCTATTGTTACAGCTAACAATAATGGTAAAATGAATACTGAAGGGGTTGCCTCCATAAGGAGTTTAAACAAAATAACAGCATCCCGAAACACTGTAGGAAAAAAAAGAAGTAGAATTATTGACCATTTCCTCTAGACTCTAGAGTATTTGGGAATAAATATCTGAGCCAGAAGGAAAAAGAGAGGACTGATTAGTCACTCTAGTCACTAATCAGCACAACCATGACCAAGGCCTCCAGCAACCATCATCTCCTTCCTTTCTGCCTTGTTTAGCATCCCTGTATTTCCACTTAGGGCAGGCATAAACACAAGGCAAAGGCTAACTTCAAATTAAACCCCACCTAAAGAACTCTTAAAGAACTCAACAGGGAACTAAGAAGGAAGATGAAGTTTGTGTAAAGACATCAAGGGCATTACAAGCAGGAGCCCAAAGACAACTGGGATGGTGCTATCACCGACAGGTCAGGTTGTCATTGTGCTGGGACCCACCACGTGCCAACACGCAGCTAATCCAGCCTGACAGACGCTGAGTAGGAACAGAACTATCACAAGGCGAACAATTACGGATTTATTTGGTTTACTGAGGGAGCTGCAACACGGATCCAGGGAAGCATCACTCATTGACTGCACTGCTAAAATGCCTCAGCACTTTGAAAAAAGTGGCTTGCTTTCTTTCCCCTCTCCTCCAGCTACATTTTTATGACAAAAACTTCCTCCCCTTTAGAGCAGAACATGGACACTTGCTGGGACTGTGCCTGACAGCACACACACTTCCTAACAGGTTGCCCAGCGAAGCTGTGGCTGCCTCCAAGCAGATGTTCCCTGCAAGTGTTCAAGGCCAGGTTGAATGGAGCTTGGAGCAACCTGTTCTAGTAGAAGGTGTCCCTGCCCATGTCAGGGGGTGGGACTGGATGATCTTTAAGGTGCCTTCCAACACAAACCATTCACAGATTCGAGAACATCAGTGTGGGCTGCTCTTTTCAAAAAACAATACGCCAGAAGAGGAAACTCCTCTGTCAGAGTCACTCAGTCAATGAGAAATCTGTCCCACCTGCTCAGATGTGGAAGGAAAGGTTTTACACTGACCCTCACAGGCCCATCAATGACAGTTTCAAAACCGTCAGGGTTGGTTTGCTTATGTACGTATTTACTCCCTGGCAGAAAGCTATAAATATTCAAAAAGCCAAAGTATTAGCACAAAAATGTTACTGTTTCCCAACAGGCCAGCTGAAAGCAAGCACGACTGCTTGATGAGGAAAAACAACTCCTTAGATTCCCTGGGATCCATCTGGATGGGCAGCCAGAGGTGCTATGCTGCAGGAACTGCTGCTGCTGAAGTATCTGAAGCAACACACATCTCAGGAGCCATCTAGGTTGCATCTTTGAAAGCAGCCACAACACTTTAAAGTTGGGCAGTTCATCACAAAAATAGAATTTGGATCATTTACAGCCTTTCCCCCTCTTTTTACCCTTTTTTTTTTTCCCTTCCAGGTAGATGAATCCAAACCCTAGGTTGTAAGGGTTGGTTATTTACAGATTGCACCACGAAGCTTCAAGAAAAGCATACTGTCTTCAATTATTTAACACTTAAAACATATGGGAATAATCTGTGGGATTCATATTATTTTCACATCTTATCTTGAACGACTCTGCTTTGGTAAGAAGATTTAATAAACCGTAAACTCTGGACCCAGCCACTATTCTCCAAGCTGCAACTTTCAGTTCAAACAAACTCCATGACACCTAATGGCAAGTGGTCTGTGGCCAATCCCAAACAGATTCACACCTGGAACTCTAGCAATGCCTTCAGTATTCGTCCCTTCAACCCAGAATTTCAGACCAGACTGAGGCTTGTTTTGTAACACAGGAGTTTATTCTGAAACTGCTTCCATCTCTTGATATGGCAGAAGGAACCAGTAGCATCCTCCCAGGAGCAGCGTGAGAAAAGTCAATCGCTTCCATAGCAACCGATGTGCCAAATTATGGCTCTTCTGCAATTAGGGCCGATCACAATGATTTCCCATTCCCTTCAGGTCAGTGGGCTTGACAGTGCTGGGACAACCACAAGATTCAACAGTAAAACCATTTGTCAGATCACGGTTGGTTTGATTATTCCCTCTCCTTCCCCCCAGTTCATCACTGTTCAACACAACAGAGGTTGGACCAGGATCCTGCTGGCTAAATTTGTTTGGGGTTTTGCAGGATTTTTTGGCTCAGCACCCATATTTTCACCACAAAAAATCAGAGAGCAATGCTGGTTCCTGCATTCCCTCTTAAAGAGCTTTTTCTAACACCTAGGAAGTGTTTTGTTGTGTTTAGGAGAAACACGTGGATAGTGTAAAGTGAAAAATACACATTTTACATGATAAAAAGAGAGAAGCAGCAGCAAGCAGATGTCAAGCTCAATGATTCTTTAACCAAAGGAAGAGAAAAAGGAGTGATGAGATGAACACAAGCGCCGCTGCCATGGTAAATCACTCCCCTCCCTGTCTGTGGCAGCAGCACCACAGTGATTCCTAACTCAATCAGGGATGGAAACAGACGCCTGCCAGCCTAATGCGCAACAAGCAAAACAGACACTCAAGATTTGTGTCCCAAAATTTCTGAAGAAGGAGTTAATCAAATTAAAAGATAATGTTGTAACAGACTTAGCCTTTGGAACAGAACGACAAGGTAACAAATTACATAAAATGCAACTGTGAGCATTAATCTGAGGCAAAAGGCCATTACCTGAAAGCACCATCCATCTCTGATAATTTCCAATAGGTTTTCTGTGCACTTAGAAGTCAAAACATGTTTTAGCTACCATAAAAAACAAAAAGCAGCTCAAAGAAAGATGCCCTCGTGACCACAACTAAGAACCAAGAAGCCAGTACAGCATTCACCACACAAGCAGTGCCTCTTGGCAGGAGCGAGGTGTGATAAAGCGGGGGAAAACCCCTACATATTAAACTGAGTCACCAGAATCACTGCAGAAAAGGTTTGACAGTTGAACAACAGAGGTTTGGAGGTCAATTCCTGCTATTCTATGTTATCCCCCTCGAAGAGCAATGATGGATGTGAGGCTGTCATCCCCAGCCTCTCTGCCTTTAGAAGGTTGACAAGAGGGAAAACACAAATGCCTCTGTTGAACAGTATCTGCAGGATTGGAGCAGAGACGAGGAGGGAGGATGGATCAGAGACCTTCCAGACCCTCCTTATAAAGTCTCTGCTAAGTCACAGAGTCGCAGAATGGTCTCGGTTGGAGGAGACCTTATAGCTCATCCAGTTCCACCATCCACCTTCCACTAGACCAGGTTGCTCCAAGCCCTATCCAGCCTGGCTCTGAACATTTCCAGGGATGGGAAACCTGTGCCAGGGCCTCACTACCCACACAAGAAGAGACAAGGAAGAACTCCTTCTCCACCAGGGACTCTTCAAGTCAAGAAGTGCTGGACTGAAATCTTAATGACCTCTGCAACCACAAAAAATCTACAGAAACATAATTTGACTCGATGATCATCCTGGGTCCCTTTCAACTCATTCTGTGATTCTGTGACAATCCTGGTAGAAAGGGGTTTTTCAAAGTCATGTAAAAGCTTTTTGTCATCCTCTTAGTTGCAACAACTATAAAATGTGGGCCAATTTCTGATTTCACGTAACAAGATTTAATTAATTTTTAAGTATCTACACTCTTCTCTCTATACAATGAATGTAAAAAAAAAATACCAAGCTCAAAAGTTTACTATGTGCTTGGTATTAGAACTTCCTTCAAAAGACACTCAGTATTGTGATCTTCTTTCTCCTTCCTCTGAGTTGGAACGTCGGGAGCATGTCGGGAGCACGTCACGCCCGCCCCCCCCTCCCTTCCCCGCCCCCCCCCCTTCCCCCCGACTCACACGGAACATGTCACAAGCAAATCTTCCCCCCAGCAGCATGAGGGGCTGAGTGGTGGCACTGTGGTTGCTCAGGAAACCACCTCCCTGGAATGTGCTGAAATTTGCCTGAAGCCTTAAAATAAACATTTTGATATTGAGCAAAATTTCACCTCTCGGCATCTCAAATTGAAATAGTCATTCCTATATATGCAGAGTAACTAATGTTCTCTTTTCTTTGCTATTTAGTGTTTTAAACTGCTTTCAAGTGTATAATTAATTACATTTTTTGTCAGGGATCACATTACAAACCACTCCACCTCCCCTCCATTGCCAGGCAGATCATCAGCCTAAATTTTTCTTTCTTTCAACTCACACCATTATTCTTGGAAACGCTTGGGATTTAGCACCGTGTGCTATATCCTTCACAGGATGCACACATTTTAGAAGAGGGTTAATGTAAACCTAACACAGAAGAAAGGCATTGTATTTCCTTGGAAAACTGATTACAAGCAGTGCCTGAAGCTTTGCCATGATCCAGAGCAGGACTCTTCCTCCACCTTCCCATCAGGAGCTGGATGCTATGTCCTTTTTGGTCTCTGGGTGTTGACCACAACTTTGTTCTTTCTTTCTTTCCTTCTTTACACAAGGATCCTCCCCCAACCACCTCTTTCTTCCAAGGCATTATATCTTGAGCTCCTTCAATCCAGCCTTCCAGACCAGCAAAACCTCCAGCCCCCACATTACTGCTACTTTCACAGAAGAATCCATAAATTTGGGCAGTTTCTTCCATGAACAGCTTCAGAAATCCTTCCCTAATGGATTCTATCCTCCCCTCTTCCCCTGCCTGTCCCGCACTGCCAACATAAACCTGGCCACAGTTCCTGGACCTGGGCACGCATGAAGAGAGGGGCTCCCCAACAGCTCCCTGGGAACACATTTAAGGAACCTGAGACAACCTGAATCCCCAACCTGCAGTTTCTACCTTGACTCCAAGACTGTGCTCTTCTCTGGCATGTACTGTTCTGTTTGTTATCCCATTTCCCTATTCCAAGTACACCAAGATGGCACTTGGGGACATAGTTTCACGGTGGCCTTGGGAGAGCTGGGTTTGCAGTTGGACTTGATAGTTCTAAAGGGCTTTTCCAACCTTAATGGTTCTATGATTCCACTGTGACAACTCTGCTGTAGTCACTTTTTTCCTTCCTTAGTGATGCTTCATGTTCCTTTAATGCGACTTCAAAGCAGTACAAAACTCCACTTTTCCTTGCAGATCACTAAACTATCAGCAAGAGAAGGAGATCAAATAGCAAAAAAAGAAAATAAACGAATTGCAGATCCCATTGTCAGAGCCCATTCCTGGGCTTGGCAGAAGTCCTGCCCTCCAAAGCTCTGGCAGAGGGGAGGCACATGTCCGGGTGTGGGAATGTGGAATTTATGTTTTTTTAAACTTACAACTCAATTATAATTCTCTGTGGATGCAATCATAATAAGTTTATAATTAGTAACAATTATAAACATGACAGTAGAAGCCATTCGGTTAGAAAAAAGGGCTGCAGCAGCGGCACAATTTTAATTGTAATTCATGATGACTGAAAAAGAAGCAGCACTTTTCAAGGCAACTGTGGCCTCAAATTAGACATTGCCAAGCACAGGAACTGTCTTTTGATTTTCTAAGACAACATCTCTTTCAGACACAATACATTCAAGAAAGCCCACATTCAAAATCTCAACAACATTCAATTAATTCCTCCAATTGTGAGTACTCTACAAGTTCTTCTTCAAGTTCATCAGCCACAGAAATAAGCAACACCCTGATTTCTGTAGCTGATTAACTTGGCTACTGTAGCTACAGATTTCAGAGGCAGATGTCATACATTTGCACGCCATTTCAACACATTAAACACTCTCTTTTCCATCGAAAGCCTATAGCGAGTATGGATCCCTTTGGTTCATAACCAAGGAAAGCCAGGGGAAGAGACTGCAGAATTCAGCACAAAATCCACCAAACCACTTGCTGCTGCTTTCAGCCTTCTCCCAGCGCCTCCACAGCCTCCAGCCCTCCCCAGGTTGCCACTTCCAAGTTAGGAAGAATCTGGGAAATGATACCGAGTTGCAGATTCCAGGCACTCACACGTGCTGGGTCTGCCGGGGCTTGGGAGGATTCAGGCAATGCCTGCCCGAGCTGACAGACATGAACGAGGTTGAGCCAGGAAGGGACATGACCCACTTCTATTTATATTTCAACCAGAGGCCTCAAGCAACATGTATACATTTCAGAGCAACTACTACAGGATCCATACATTAGAAAGTATTTCTTTAAAACTCAAATAGAAGTAAAAACCCCAATATTCTTGGATGCAGCTAACAAGGTCCCACAGTTTTGCTTTAGCTGATTTAATGATATTTCTGAAACGTGGCTTTATTCCAGCCTCTCTGCAGAACAGCATTAAAAATTAAATTTAAAGCAGTATGTTTATAGGCTCATTTTTATCTCCTCAAAAGCAACTCCCTAGACCTTCTAAATTATTCTGAGGGGAGAGCAGCCACACACAAAATTGCAAGAAACAAACGTAAATGGGCAATTATCAGAAATTAATACTTATTCAAGTTTCCAAGACAATGAAACTTGGCTAGGGAAGGTCCAACCAACCATCTAGCCAAAGGAGCCATATTACACATTTAAAAAATCTTTCTGCCTGTTGCCCCTGTTCGCACAGAGCCTTCGCATGCAGCTTACCAGGGCAGAATGCATCAACATCCAGCTTCTGGGCAGAGAGGGTTGGGGAGCCAAGCTCAGACTCTGGGATTCGAGGGCTCTCAACAAACTTTGCTTTCCTCAGAGGGGCTAAAGGAGAAGGAGGGGGAGAGAGAAAGAGAGGTCATGAGTAAGAGAAATAGCAAGCAACAGATGGAAGCACTTAACTAAACAGACACTGTCAGACTCATATCAGGTTACCCTTTTTTTTTTTCTACCAGGAAAAAAAATGATCTGCATTCTTTACAAAGGAGATGGCTCTTGGTTAAACTTTCAAACTGCACAGGCTGACTTTAAAGTGTGTGAACACTGAGACACATTCCTGATACTCTAAAACACTTCCTTTTCTCCTACTTTATTAAATTTTTTATAGGAAGCAAATGAGCCTGGATCCAGCAACTGTGGAAAAACAATCATAGAGAGGTACACAGAGCCCATCAGGTTTTAAGATACTTAACTGTAAATATCTGAACTGAACACGTAAATGCTATGTTCAGTAATTGTTTACTTGAACGTAAAATTTCAGTTTCAAAACAGTCTCAAAGTTAGACCAAACAGGTTTGGTGTTCAACATAAAAGAGCAGAGCAAAGCTAACATTGTCCAAGCCAAAAACAAGCACTCCACTTTTATCCTTGCAAATCCAAAAAGATCAAGAGACTTTAATAGAGGATGGGGAAAAGGTAGAAGTGTCTGTAACAAAGCAGCACTGACCACTAGTGCTAGAAAAATGGGATTTTCTCCATGTTTTAACAGTCTGCACCCTAAAAGAGATGAAATTCTGTACAACATGTTTGGAGTAAAATTAGTAAAAGTGGTTTAGTAAAAGTCTTTAAACATATTCCAGACCAGAGAAAGAGAACTAGAGAATAAGTTACACGCAGAGATTGTCATATTGCATTTCCAAGTTAAACTCTCATGCTCATTACAATGAAAGGCTAATTTGAAAAGCCCCTCAGCAGCAATTCCAGGGGTCAGTGGCTTCTGCCCCTCCATTTATGTAATTTTTATGTATTATTCCCTGTCTTGCAAATTAAATTTGAGATCTGAAACTAAAGACTGGGAGGTTGTTCTTTTGCATCTCCTGTAATAGAAGCTCAACAGGTCAGAGAATGACCTCTGAGGCAGCAATAAATCTCTTGGTTTCAGGGAGCTGCCGTGGTGCTGGGCAAGGCTGAGAAGGTGCAAGAATGGGGAGCCTGACAGACAGTGCACCACCGGATCACTCTAATTGAGCTATACATTAGTGATCCCAGAAATGTTTAAAAAAACAGGTAAAGTCCCTGTGAAGCAGAAGGAAGGCAAAAATCAACCCCCCATCTCTGCACCAAAACAGGTGTGCTAAAAACCCTCCTCTCTTACCCCTCATGATCCATCCCAGGAGATGTGCTGAGGGGAAACAGGTACCACACTTCCATTTTACACAAGAAAATCCTGGATGAATATGAGATGTATTTCCAGCACATTCCCTGCAAGCCCATCAGGGCCGGTGTAACAGGAGCCATTCCAGGCAGGAGGAATGCAAGAGACCCAGGGAGATAAGGACAGCCTGGAGCCCCCTTCTCTCCCCCCATCCCGCGATGCTCATGGATGTGCAGCCCCACTCAAACACACAGCCTGATGCTAAACACCACAAGCCAGTAGTCGATTCCATATAATCCCTCCTGGAAAAAATCCCACAAGTGCACGCACAAGCACCCCACTGCCGCAAACTGGCCAACACCCGTGAAAAATCATTCCCGGTAACAATCCTGTGCCAGATCCTGATGTAATGAAAACATTTTAATATTGAGAAGATTATTGCTATGGCCTGAAAATTGTTTAGAATAATAATTCTGCACTGGTCGATCCTTTAATATTTCATTTGTAATTGCAGTTTTAATAAATGTTTTACGACAGTCTCAGTAACAGTCATTTTTATAATATATATTAAAAATAGCCCATCTTTTCTTTCTTTATCATTTCTGGCTGACACCAGGACCATATATCATCCCATGCACGTGGCAGTGCTCACTGTGTTCTAAAATACAAAACTAACAGAATTTTCACAGTTCAAGAAATGTTAACGACTGATGGGATTGCCACCAGAAGGTTCCGCACTAAAGATTATTTTTAAAAAGAGGAAGGAGAATTTTAATAAACACAGAGGGCAACGTGATCACTACACCACTTGCTGTGTGGACATACAGGTCTGTGGAAGATGCGGGACCTGCATGTTTTGACAGATCAGCACTGAACAGTTCGCCTCTCACCTGTAAGGAAGGAATCAATCTCCCATTCCACTGGGTTTTATTTCTACATCTACTCTGGATCTCTTTTACTCCTCACTGAGGTGCCCATTGCCTCACTACGTCCCGCCTTCTCCAGAGAACTGACTGATGACAGCAGAAGGGATCGGCTCATGGATCCAACAAGCTGATCCAGCATTTTTTCTCTTGAAGGCAATAAAGAACATCATGTCACCAATGTGGTGAAATCTCGATATACCGCAAGTTCAACCATACACATAATTTTAATGCATTTCATAGAATCACAAAATCACAGACTGGGTTGGGTTAGGAAGGAATTTAAAGCTCATCCAGTTCCACCCCCTGCCATGGGCAGGGACACCTTCCACTACACCAGGTTGCTCAGAGCACTGTCCAGCCTGGCCTGGCATCTATTTTATTATGTTTTTATTCCCTCAAAAGCATGACTTGAGCCTTAAAAACACGCTTCCACCAGCCAAGACACACCACGTCACCATGACTCAAAGACAACACTTTACTTTAAAAGGCTCAAGTCAACACAATCCTCTCCATGTAAATACAGGTGGGGAAAAGCCACAGAAGGAAGAGTTTCTGTTATTACAAATATCCTAAATGTGGAAAAGACAAAAACTCCTCCTAAACCCATAACCCGATTACAGGAAAGGAGGATTTTCACGTACAAGAATTAAGCACCTCTGACTCGTGTCCAAATGAAGATTATCCTGACAGATTCAGATTTGGGCATTAGTCTTCTACTGGAATAAATAACAAATGGAAATGTCATAAACCCTGAAATCTGGTTTGACACTCTTTAGCCAAATGTTAAAGGATAACATTGATCTTTTCATAAAAGTGACTTTTCAAGGCACAATGGTTTGCCTTGGTCCTGAACCCCTTCCTGTGAGCACAGGCAAATCTTATGATCAAAGTCATGGGATCAGCTTTTGGCACAAATTATAAAAACTAACAAAGGCATGAAACAATTATTTGAAGTATTCTGTACCTGCTCAGTCCTTTTGGCCTCTTATTCCTGTAAGGATTTTCTGTATGAAACAGACCAACTCCAGGCCTTAAACAGCATGAAAATAGCCCTTCCTGTTAGACAACTGCAGTTTTTTTGAGCAGAGAAAATTATGTCTTCCAAGAACACCAGGAAAAAGGGTGTCTGCAGTAACCAGTTACAAAAATATAATGGATTGAGTAAAGATGGCAGTCGCTAACAACGCTGGCTTTCTAGAACTGCAAAACTAGCATTTAAATCAGAAAAACATATTGACTACATGGAGCCTAAAGTCACAACCTTGTCCCTGGGGTCCCACCACCTGTCACCGATGACAGCCCAGGAGCCGATGGCTGCAGCCCATGCTCTACGTCCACCTCACAGGCCAGTCCTGTGCCCAAGGGCTTGATGAGAAACACAACGTTGGCATCAGATAGGAACTGACTTGCTACTGCTTAAGTAGGAACTTCAATTTCAATGGCTGAGATGTTATTTCAAACCAATACTGCACCTTTTTGGGGCCAGTTCTGCAGTTCTTAGTGAGATTAATCCCCATTGGTGTCCAAGCCAGCAGAGCAAAACTGAAAATCCTTCTGTCAATGCAAGTAAAATTCTCATTTGACTTTGCCAGCAACTCTTTCTGAGCAAGGCAAGTGATGCCAATTCCAGGGTAGGAATTAACCACGTAATGCAAAACACTGAGCAGGGCCAGCAGTCAGAAAATTTAATTAGCTGGCTCGTTTATGACACTTTCTGCAGCAGGTTGTCTATTTTCCAGTGGGGACAAAGATTGTTCCCTGTGAGGGTGTGGAGGCCCTGGCACAGGCTGCCCAGAGAAGCTGTGGCTGCCCCTGGATCCCTGGAACTGTCCCAGGCCAGGTTGGACGGGGCTTGGAGCAACGTGGGATGGTGGAAGGTGTCCCTGCCCATGGCAGGGGGGTGGGACTGGATGAGCTTTAAGATCCCTTCCCACTCAAACCAGGTCTGGGACTCTGTGATAAACTAACACTAGGGAAAGTATCTCATTAGCAACTGCAATGTCAGTAGCCTGAAGAGTCTCTTTAAAAACAGGGATTCAGAATACTGGGAAAGTTCTATTTCTACCTGACAAACTGAAACAATCAGCCCCATTCACAACATCCCTGAAACTTGCATGCCCATACTAGTTACCACTGAGGCTCCCATTCCTGAGTCTGGATGAGCAGTCTGGGAGAGCTGTAACCCCTACTGTGACCAGGAGCTGCTGGTAGTTTATCCTTTTGAACATCTGCATGGAGTACTGGGATCAATGCAGTGCTGTTTGTGATCAATGCCAAGCATCTACTCCCACATCAAACCAAACCAAAATAAAACTGGATGTGTCTATTCTTTTGGAATAATCACTTTATCTCTAGTAGCACTGTGTTCTCCTTCAGCCTATTGAGTTCCCTAATTCTATTGCATTTTCTATGACACCATTTAATTGTTATATAATTTATAGATGAGTTCGTATTTTAATTAAAAAAGGGTTTTCTTTAGATTAAAAGGCATCAATAAAAGGAAATTATCATGGATTAGCAAAAGGTTCCAGCTATGAAATTCAGTTTGAGCTCTGAAAGGAATGTTTACTACCAAGGGGTTATTAACACCTAGTGATCTGATTGAACAAGCTTTTATTTCAGCAGATCTGAATCCACACCACAACTTGACTACGACACACACACCCGCACCCCTACACCTTTGTCTGTGCCTATACCCATAAAGATACACAGATTTATCTATGTCCAAGGAAAATGCTGGAGGAAACAACAACTCTTTTCCCATTGCATGGATGATGGACTGATCCATCCCAGGGAACCTGGGAGCCCCTCCGTGTACCAGCCCCTTACAAGAACTAGGAAAACGGACATTACTGCTCAAACTGCATCAACACAAACCACTGCAGCTTTTTACTCACGGACTCACACACTTCATCGCTATAAAACACAAACACACGTGGCCACGTGCCTGGATTCTCCTGACTCGCTTCTATGGCAGGTCCTGGAAAGAGTCTGGCCAAGGAGCTTGGCTCAAAATCAGCCCAGTTTTGTCTTCTCCCCATGTTAAACAGTTGAATTTCACCCGTGCTTTGAACCTCCCTCTGTCATAAGAGGATGAAATAATGAAATTTGCTCTTTTTGTGTAAAAATACTGTGTTTCTCACATGTTGAAGAGGTGAAAACGTGCCAAAAATGATGGGCACGTTTCATAGAATCACAAACTGGTTTGGACTGGAAGGGATCTTGAAGATCACCTAGTTCCAACCCCCTGCCATTGGGTGTTTACCACACACTCATCTCTTGTGACTAATTCAGCTGAGGAAGAGCTGAATTTTGCATGTTACTATTGTGTTTTTAACTATTGTAAGCACAATTTTATTATAGAACATTAAGGGGTTGGAATGGACCCTAGAGTTCATCTGTCTCAACCCGCCCTGGATGGGCAGGGACACCTCCCACAAGACCAGGCTGCTCAAGGATTTATCCAACCTGGCTTTTAACACTTCCAGGGATGGGAAAGCCACAACCTTCATAACTGTCACAGCCTCTTTTGTAACGTAAGTCTGGTATTTGAATTAAATCCTCAAGATCCGTAAGTTTTACAAAATCCTCCCCAAGTTGTGCTGTGTTGGGAAAAGCCAGAGTCATGGTTTGAAGAGCAAACTTTGGAAACTTGGATTTAAAGAAAGCAAAAGTGGGTGCTCAGTGCATCCTCCATTCCCATCTTTCACTCATCCCAGCTCATGCTAGAGGCCTGACTCACGTTTGGAAGCGTCCCAGCAGCTTCGCAGTGCTGTTCAGAGCTCACTTTACTGAAGTCTCCCTCAAACTAAAATGTTTTTAGTACTGCAGAGTTATTGATCCACGGAGCTCCTGGAACAAATAACTGTCACATTCAGCACAGCTGGACAAAACCCAGCACACGGGAGATGGAGCTTTGGTCCTGCCTCTGGCCCAAAGGACCCTTCATTTGGCTGAGGTAAGAGCCATAAAGAGGAAATTACAGACCCCATGATTATTTTTGCTGTGGCAGTAATCCTGGAATCCTAGAACAGTTTGGGTCAGAAAAGACCTTAAAAAAATCATCCAGTCCCACTCCCTGTCATGGGCAGGGACACCTTCCACAAGACCAGGTTGCTCCAAGCTCCATCCAACCTGGTCACGAAAACTTCCAGGGATCTGGCAGCCACAGCTTCTCTGGGAAACCAGAAGAAATCATATACCAGCTGTGTGTAATTAGGATTATTAGGTATAAATTTTTTAAAACAATTAAAATTAAACCAGTGACAATACATACAATGAAGGTCAACATCCTCTTTACGCAATCCAGCATTATTTTACAGAATCCACTGTGTAACAGTTTTTTCCTCTTCTATTATTTGAGACTATAAAAGCTTTTTAAATTACATTCCCCAGCCTCTCTCCTCTCATCCCACGTTATCACAGCAGTGAGGGCAGGGCAGCACAGAAAAGTGGTGAGAACAGTGTGTTGTCTGGAAACATCATACTTGTTCCAAAACTTTCAGAAAACACGTTTAGTTTAGGAGATAAGGCCCTGAAACAAGAAAGTTGAAGGAAACGAAGGCGGAAAGAGGAATAGAATAAAAAAGAGCAGGAAGAGAGTTCAGCAAGCTGGCGATGGAAGAACAGCAATAGGAAAGGAGAGCTCAAAAAAGCAACTACATTAATTTAGAGGTTCTTCTTTAAACTGTAGACGTCTGTAACATGAAGGTTTTGCCTATTACTGCCCCTGAAATTTACTTTTTCTTTGAAAAAATGAGGAATAACCTTCTCCAAAGCAGTGGATTCTGCAATCCCGTGGGACCACAGAAACCTCTTGGAACATTCTTTCCTCCTCTCTGTCTCTCTCCAGATGAACAAGGCACAGAAACTATCAGCAAGCCATTCCACTAAAGTTACAAAAAGATGTCCAGTGACCTCAAAAAGGAATGAGTCTTCTGAAAAAGTATAATTAAATCAAATTATTACTTATCTTACCAAAATTATTACAAACCCTCCCAAATAATTGCTCAAAATGGTCTTCTGTCTGAACAGACATCCCTACTCGATGTTCAAGGGAGAAAATCACCCAGTTTTGAAAGGCTTGCATGTATCTTAAATATATGTAGAACAAAAAAATACAGATTTCTGTCTGAAGTGTTCAGTAATGGCAACACGCAATGATGCTTACAATACATTTATATATTCAGAGAGAAAATAATTCCGCCTAAAATACTAAATACTAAAATACTGGCTGCAGTCTGCACTTCTGAAAGGAATTCAGCTCAATTTCCATTTTGCTTATTACTACGCAACAATTTTCTGTCATTTAGAGCAATGGAACAGTGATTTTTTTATCAAACTTATAAACCGGTGGAGACACCAACCAGCAAAGTGCCTCGTCCCAGCTCAGACCAAAGGGTTTTGTTTTGGAGCATCCCAGTGTCAGTCTCCTGAGCAGATGTTCCCTGGAATACTCTGGCAAGCCTTAGGAAGAAAGCTCCCAGAAAGAACAAAACACCCTCACTTTCCCTCTAGATAAGGCTTTTTTCCAACGTGGGCTGCCAACAAGTCTTTGTCCACGTAGGGGAGAGCTTTGAGGAGAAAGAAGTTATTTAATTAACAGACACGGCAGGAGGAGGAGATGGGACTTTTATCTTCCCATCCAAACTTATCAAGTGGTTTTGACTCCTTGGAGCTGTGGCACACTGTACACTTCTCCACGTCATTTCCCATCGAAAATTCTTCTTTTCAGCATCTTCTGAAGCCTTTTACAATTGCCTTTTTTAGCAGAAATTCCTCATCTGTGACTCAAGGTAGAACCTTGTGCATGAGACGAGGAAGATGAAAGTGGAGAAAGGAAGGCAACACCACTTGCTCCAGCTTTCTAAGTCATCTTGTTATGAAAACAAGCAATAAATTTCTGTTGCAGTCAGTTTTCCTTTTCAAGTTTCAGACTTTGTTTGCATTAAAAAAAAAAGAATAGAGTGACTGCAGAGCCAGGACTACAGGATGAAACCACGTCATCAACATTTTAAGCCTTCGCGAGATCTGCTCAAATACCCCAAAAATCCTCCCAAATGACAGAAATAGGGTAGAGCTGGAGGGGAAAGAATTCCTCAACCCCTCGTAACCCCTCTTCCTGACAGTTTTATTTCATTAAATGTTAAATTTAAAACAGATGAGAGGAGAATGCCACAAAACACGAGTGCTGAATTGCATTATTCCTGTTCAATCTCCTGCTGTCCTGGAGTTCTTTCTGTAATTCAGTGACTCAGATATTGCACTGGCACTAAAAATGAGGAAAACTGTCCAAAAAGAACCTGGATATACTGTAAAGGACAATTAGTCTATAGAGAGCAGCAAAGAGCTCTGTCACTTTAATCAAATTACAGGTGACCCTGGTAATTCACTGGTTAGAAAGAACCTGTTACACCAATTTCTAACAATTTCTAACTCAGATTTCAAGCTGAACTTTAATGACAGAAATCAGAAACTAATTAAACATCTACTGAAGCAAATACATTTTCGTCTCTCTTGCATGACGCCGACAGAGCTCAGGGAAAGCTGCCCAGTGCCCCCAAACAAGGGGCTTGTGTCTCATGGGGCTTTTTAAAATGGTCTATGCTGAACTTGTCAGGCTGTCGAATCCTTTCTGGACACTGACAAAGCTTAATTTAGCTCAAGGCACTAGAAAAAGAGAAAATATATTTAACTGATGATTCTTCCCACAGAAGATGAGAGCAAGTGCAATACAAACACTTTTGAAATGCAGTTTATCTCCCTAGTGTTTTACTCTCTTGCACAGCTCTTCTAGAGCAGCTTTAAGGTCCCTTCCCACCCAAACCATTCTGCAACTCTGTCATTCTCTCCGGTTTTCTTTACACTGAGAAGTGTACACAGAAAGGTATCCCTGCCCATGGCAGGGGGTGGAACTGGATTGTTTTTAAGGTCCCTTCCAATCCAAACCATTCTGTGACTCTGTGATTAACTCTGCCCTTCGGACCTCCTTCTATTAACATGTTCCACATACGCACCAGGCCAACGGGTCTGCAGCTTCCCAGAGCTCCCTCCAAGCCCTTTTTAGCACTTGATGCCACAACAACCACCTTTCAGCTGCCTGGTGTTAAGGGAGTTATAAACAAGCAGTTATCCAGCAGAGGAGTAATTCGGCATCCTTGACCATCTCCTGCTCCTCATGCCTCGGCCCAGTTTGCTTTCATGACCTGCTCTACCTTCGCTGCCATCCCAGACAGACTAAGCTCTGCCATCTCGTCTTTGCAGTGCCTGTACCCACACAATGGGTACCCACTGCCTCTGATTCTGGACTGATTCGCTGTAATTAGAGCAGTAAAAAATTAAAACCTGCACTAGGGGCTTGGAAAGGAACTGAAAAAGAACAACAAAAAGGAATTATTCACTCTAGACAGCACTGCAAGAGCAGTGCTGAAGTATTATTTTACAAACAGCCAAGAATGATCAAAGGTAGGTATCAAATTATACCGCCAAATTAAATTGGAACAGGAGTGGCAGGGCAAAGGCCAGCAGCAAGCGTAAGCTTCACGTAAACAAAATCTCATTCATTCTCCCACCATATCCTTAAGATCAAACCAACATACTGTAGCCATAAAAGAGAGAAGACTAAACTGTAAAATATCCGACTATTCACAGCCCAAGTAATCCCAAGTTAGAGCATGTGAGAGACTGGATCCTGTTCACTATATAAACCACTGTTTATGACCAGGACTACATGGCTACAAGCCAATATAAATTCACTGCTTGATAACAGCATTTAAAATAAAGGCAAGAGATTAAGAATAGATAAGGTAATTTTATTTCTGTGCAAGTCATTCAAATTTTGCGATGCTAAAACTAATTTAGTTGGGTTAGTTGATACCAGCAGAGCTGTAATTACACTGACACATATGCAAAACTGTTCTATTCATATGAAACTGGATTTAGGATCCCTACTGCTTTGCTGGTAGCAGCTTCACAGAATATTCTATCCATAAAATGATGCTGCTTATCTGGCAAGGCACAATCCTGAATTAGCTGAACTTCTTTGTTAACACTTGAAAAACTGCATTATGCTGCACTTACAAGGCGGGTTTTACCTAAGAAAATTGCTAATTCAGCCACCTGTAGTTTTCAGTAATTTACTTGCTTTTCAAATTCTTCATTTCCTTGCAAAATTAAAGGAGCTGTTAGAACTTTCTGTTTTGAGGAGCGATGACTGCTCATCGTCCTTTCGTTCCACAGAGCAGCAGGGACAAGGACACATGGCATGCCTCAAGGATTTAATTGAAATATCCAATAACCATGTGATTATTTGTGTGAACACAGACGGCTGAAGCAGACTGTCACTGACACGGGAGTGCCGTGCTCCTCAGCATGAGGGGATTTAAGACCCAAAATCTCTCCGAAGCTTTGGTGCACACGAATCCTGTGACAGCACCAGTATCCCAGGACCAGGTCTAGTCCTTTAAGTGTAAATAATGGGAAGGCAGCACTCTCAGGGCCCCTTTCTAAGCTGAAAGAGCAACAGCCACAACATGCAACAGGGCCAGGACCATTTATCGACAGAAACGCACCCATCTGGTGACTTCCCTTCCAAAAACCACTTTCTCACTTACACCTACTCACTTCCATGGCTGAGAAGATAACAAAAGCATAACAGGGATAAAACCTGTATTCTCCTAAGCCTGCCTTCATCTCTGCAGAGAAAACACTTGTAGAAATCTCAAGTTTAAACCTTCCATAACTTGCAAACATCCACAACCAAAGAGGCCCTGACAGCTCCATGACACACCATCCGCAGGTCTCATCACATGTGGTGGGTACCTGGGCTTACAAAATACAGCCACAGGTGACTCTGTGTGCCTGAGAAGAATCAAGTTCCATTACGTACACACTTTTTAAAGCAGGGAAGAAGAAAGAAACAAATTAAAAATCAGCCTGTAATCCAAGAGCAACAGTCAGTCCAGTTCCGACAGTGAAGAGCTGCCGGAGACCCCGGGCACGGTGGCTGCTCCTCCTTCCTCTGCGGAGCGATTTTTCTCCCCACCACAGAAACTCTGGAGCAGGACATTGCAACAGAAGGATCAGACATAAAGGTGCCTGCCTGTGAGCTCCGGAGTAGGCTATGTTTCACAAAGGCAACCCTGCAACACGCACTTATTTCACAACTGGCCGCAGAGCGTTGTCCCACCCCAGCTCACATCTGCCTCGGTTCCTCCTTGCACCCTCAAGTCCCCTTCCTCACTTTATTATTATTTATTTCTCTTATGTAGAACAAAAAAAACCCCAAAAAAGCTTTTAGAAATATTCAGATCTTTCAGAATATCTTCATTTCCCATTGCCATGCCTCTTGTCTGTATGAACAGGCTGATTTGGGACACTAGTCCAAAAGCATCTTTTCTAACTGGAGGGATGGAGGAAGAGGATTAAGAAATTATAACAGGGTATTTAAAAAATCCTGAAGAATAATTCACTATCGAGACCTAAAGCAGCACCTGGTGAGGCACCAGGCTCCGTGCAATCTGCAGTGCTGTCACACACAGAGCTACAAACGAGCCACAGGAGCCCTTCGAAAATCAGGATTCAGACCGTGACAGACAATCCAGACCTGTGGGTTCTGTCAGATATGTGACATTCAGTCAAGACACGGCGTGTGTCAGGACCCTAAATATTTGATTTAATGAATACTGAGATACTGAACCAAGTAAATACTGAAAGTGAGGATTATTTTCTTCCCTTTAGTGAAAGCACCATTTCAAACCAGTTTAGGTTAATTTGTTTTCTCATTTCATTTAACTGTAGGATGTTTCTTCTCTGTTGACACAAAAAATTCCCCTCTCCACCTGCAGCATAAAAACCTCAGGCCATCAGCTGCAGCTCAACAAAGCGGGTGCTTAGAGGGGGATTGTTTTGCGTATTAAAAAAGCTGCTGCTGCTGGAATAAGAAAGCAGGTTGTTCAGAAATGTATACACACAATATGTAAATGAATGAAGCATCATATTTTGGTAACAAACAATATGCTATTTCTTAATGAAGTGCACGGAAGAGGGATGGATTATACTATTGCATATTTTAAGGTGCAAGAACCATTGGTGAAGGTTTCTGGCAACAGAAGGTGCACTAGCATACTGGAATACGGCTTGGAGGTTGGGCCAAAGACATCTCTGATAGAACTCCTAACAAGCTTAAAACAGCAATATATCACAGAATCACGGAATCGTTTTGGTTCGAAGGGACTTTAAAGGTCATCCAGTGCCATCCTCCTGCCATGGGCAGGGACATCCTCCACTATCCCAGCTTGCTTCAAGCCCCATCCAACCTGGCCTTGGATACTTCCAGGGATCCAGGGGCTGCCACAGCTTCTCTGGGCAGCCTGTGCCAGGGCCTGCCACAGCTTCTCTGGGCAGCCTGTGCCAGGGCCTCACCTCCCTCATAGGGAAGAAAATTTCTTCCTAATATCAAATCTAAACCCACTCTCTGTCAGTTTAAAGCCATTCCCCCTTACCCTGCCATCACATGCCCTTGTAAAAACTCCGTCTTTCTTGTAGCTCCTTTATCTAGGAATGAATTACAGAGCACCGACGACGACTCCAGGAAAATCACCGCAGAGCAAGGAAAGAGAAGTGCCAAAGCAACGGTCCAGAGCCAAAGATCCAGCTCAATCCTCAGCCTCCTGTCTGGTTTGGGCATCGCTCAGGGGATCTGTGATGAAAACTTGGCACATGACTCTGCAATGACCCCACCAGGATCCTGTTCACATTACGCTGGAATGTCTCATGTGTGACACCACCCCAAACTTGGTGATCAGACCACGAGTTTAACTGAACCTGATCAAGGCTTCCTGCATGGTTAGAGCCAGCCAGGTACCAATCGCATCAGAAATTAACTTCTGCAAAAGTAATGTTCAATCTTTGGACAAGTGACCCAACCCACCATCCCGGTGTGGTCATGCGGGACACAGGAAGAAGTTTCCAAAACATGTCGTCCTGTTGTGACGGAAGTAGGAGAGGACCAGAGAACATGCCCAGCTGGAGATGAGGGCTTTTCCTTAGAAAACAAGCAGCCCAGGAGGATGTAAGGGCTTATCTCACATGACTGTATCCTGTGAATGCCCTTCTGCTCTCAAGTGCACAGGACACCTCTGAAGGCACGTTCCAGGAGTAGGAGGAAAGACGTAGCCAAGGGAAGAGCAACGGCCTGACTTAACTCCACAGGAGGCTTCCTACACCACCTCCTCTTGCTAAAGAAATCTCTTAGCTATGTCTAAAAATTAAAAATTCTCACACACCAGAAGTGTAATCGTGACAGATGCTCCATTTTGTGCATCCTCAGTGTGAAACAAGGACAATTTCTCTCTCCGAGCCTCCGAAAAGCCATGGAGTTTCAAGGCAATTTTTTTGCCTTTTAAAAATTATCTACACTAGAGAAACTTTTGGGGTTCTCCCTCTGTTTAAGCATCTACACAATTATCTGAAATGCAGAGCTATTATCACTTTTTCCCAGCTCCAGTGCTGTGATGACACGTTTACCACATCCTCTGCAAGGCTGAGCAGTCCAACAGCCTTGATGCAAATAAAAAATATCTGTGGGAAGAGCAACTTCTAAAGGTTCTGCAACAACCTCACACCAGCACCAAGGAGAAAACGTGGGACTTTCTGCGTATCTCTATTGCAATTTCTATTCTGTCAATATGAAAGACAGTTGGGTGTCAAAGTAAGACGGATAGGGTTTGTCTTGAAAGCAGCACTGGGGAAAATTCATGCTAGAACTGGTGTCTTTCAAAAGCCAATAAATATGATATGCCAGTTTTTTCCTTCCCGTTATTTAAGAAAATAGAAGTTATCTTTCAAACTATCCTGAAATTAATGCAGAAACATCATGAGGTCTCCAACAAACAAAAACCCCTCGACACAGGATTTGGTTTAATTCCAAAAGTTACAAACAGACACACCATTTATCTGCATAAATTTCAGGGACAGTTTTGGAGCTTCAAAAAATTTAAATGGGAAATTTTCCCATTTCACATGAGGAGTTCCGTTGGTTTAATAGAGATAAAAGTCCATCTGTGGGTACGCAGGGACACATTCATCCACCTGTTTCATCTCTGCAAGCCCGGTTGGTTTCCATTTGAGTATGTGCCTGTCAAAACAAATCACAAGTCCCAAAATAATGGATGAAGAATTCCAAAAATGGATAGTAAGAACGGACACACTATGAAAAAGATATTCAGCATATGTTATCGTAACAGAACAAGGATCCTCCTTCTCCAGCAGGTTTCATTGCTGGAGACAGAATCCCAGAATCACTGAGGTTGGAAATGACCTCCAAGACCATCGAGTCCAACCTGTGCCGGATCCCCATCTTGTCACTAGCCCAGAGCACTGAGTGTCACATCCAGTCACTCCTTGAACACCTCCAGGGATGGGGACTCCACCACCACCCTGAGCAGCCCCTTTCAGTGCCTGACTACCCTTTCCATGAAGAAATTCTTCCTGAGACATCAGGGTTTGCCACATTAAGAGCATAAAAAAAGGACTGAAAATTCAGATGCCCAAACCACAATGAAATATTGTGTGTGTTTTAGGTCATTTTTTAAAAACGGATGACTCAGTAATTCTGACAAAACACAAGTTTTCTACTCGTGAAACCTCTAGGCAGACAGAGATTGCAAGGCACCAAGGAAAATTCAATGGAAAATTAATTATGCCCAGAAAAAATACATTATACACCTGGAAACCCCCTAAATCTAATGGCACTTTCCAGTAACTGGGTCCTCGGCATTGCTATGCATTCTGAGATACAGAGTGGGCCTCCCACCCAACTTCCACTCCTACACAGGAACAGGAATTTCAGATCAGTGTCATGCTGACAGCATGACAGAGAATTCAATGAAAAGAAATGTAAGCCTACTGCAAACACTATGATACAAAAATACTTAAAAAGGAGCAAAGTCTCTCCTGACACCAACCATTTTAAGCACAATATCCTTCAAAAATTAGCTACAACATGAGCACCAGGCACTTCAACAGCTTTTCCTCAAATTCCACCTTGGTAATGATTGTTTATTTACTTGTATTTCTAGAAGCTCACTCCTTCCGTGAAAAGCAAATATTTCTTTCCCTCAGCACAAAGGGGTTTTATAATCCACTCAAATCTAATTTGTGGTCATTTCGGAACACAGAAGGAAAACGTTATCTCAATCCCATTGTTCTAACGTTTTAGAAACAAATGACTCGGTATCTGTAGCATTTTCAACTCACTCCTCAGCAGTTCTATTTCAGCAATGCTGAGAAATCCAATTTTTTAATTGCGCATTCATTTTATGTTTTGCATGAGAAATTCTGCACATCTGAGCAAGGAGGTGACAAACTCAGATTATGTAAAACTATTGCAACAACTAAAAGGCAAATACCCACCAGCAGCATCACCCTACCTGACACTAACTCCCTCCTAGTAATGGCTTCCTTACCAACTAGGAGCCCCAGAATCCCTTATTGCATGTTGATTTTCTGCAGCTAGAGGAGGCTGAGGAATGCCAAACAGAATCCCAAAGTCCGTGCACGACAAATTGTCCAAATACTCACAGGGCTTTGTTTGCTCTACCCGTCCCCTGCGCGTGCAGCCCAGCAGCGCAGTCAGCCAGCCAGCCAGGGAATTCAGGGCTACCGCTGCCTGGAGAGCACTCTGGCACAGATCCTCCTCCGATCCCTCCCTCTCCCTAGCGCTGGCTCCGTCCTGCTGCTCCCCACGTCAGGGTGATGTTACAGGTGACACCTCCCGCTGCTGATGTCAAGCTCCATTCCCAAAATCACAAGCACTGTCTCCCTGCGGCGCCCGCTGCTCCTACAAGCATCACCTGCACATCTTCTGAATGCTAGGGAGCAGGCTCCAGGAGGATTCCAGAGAAGCTTATGCACACACAGCCTTCCCTCTTCGTCAAGTCTCCCAGTGTTATAGAGCCGCTTTAATTCCTACCGGAACGCTGCAGCAAATGCTTTAATTCCTACCAGAACGCTGCAGCAAATGTAGCCTCTACGCCTCCCCTGGGGGGAAAAGGAAGGAGTTTTACAGTTTCTTTCTGTGGCGCAGCTTATTTTGCTCTTTTCCTAGAGCAAACTGCTGAAAGAACAGGGAAATAATGGATCAGGAGACCAGAGTGACTGACTCATGGATGCTCTCCCCAACATTTCAGAGTAAGCTGAGGGGCTGGTGATGCAGCCCAGGACCAGAGCTGATGAATGGTGCAGTGCTGATGTTGTCATGGCAACTAAGGGAAAAAGAAAAAAAAAAAAGGCAGCACCATATAAGGAGTTGTGACATGGATTCTGGGAACAATTTATACTAAAAGGCTGTAAGCTTTAAAGCTGCAGCACCCCCTTGGTCGGGGACAGGTTTCATTGTTCACATTGAAGCAGTCGGCACAAATTTCTGACAGGATCGCATCCAGCCCAGACACATGTGCATCGGGGGAGTTGTACAAAAACACAACGAAACAACATGATTCTGCAGTGTGTTCAAATAACTGGAATTGAAATAATTGACATTATTAATTAAAGGAAATGGCTGGACGCTAATACGGACCCAAACTAACATCTGTGAAAACAGAGTACCACCGAGCCCCCCAGGTATGCACAGCCCCGCACAGGTGAGGAGCTCAGTCCTTACAGAGTGAGGCTGAGATGAGCCAAACTGCAGCACCATCAGGTGGCTGAGTGCCTGAGCAGCACTGCCACCGACACAGATCCCGCCAGGCCTCCCAGACACAGGAGAACATTTCCAAATTAACCCATAACCCAGGTGATGCTGGGCAAGGGAGGCTGGCAGAGCCCCCAAAGCATCTTCAGGTATGGCAGAGCAGGGAAAGCCAACTCACGCACACCTGCCATCACAAGCTGTGAACAAGGCCAAGGTTTGTATTCCGTGTGCAACACTGGGGAAAAACACATTATTTACCAGAACCATCACAGCTGCTTTTCACTTAATGCATGTGCTCAAACAGACAATACACAGTGAGGGAGAGAATGGCCACTGTCGCACCCAGCACAACCACAACACTGCAGTGCTGGAGCCTGGGCTCAGCAACTGAAACTTTAACAACAAGAAATCCTTCCCATTGATGATTTATGTTATTTTTAAACACAGAATCGCAGAGTGGCCTGGGCTGGAAGGGACCTTAAAGATCATTCAGTTGCCACTGCCCTGCCATGGGCAGGGACACTTTCCACTATCCCAGGTTGCTCCAAGCCCCATCCAGCCTGGCCTTGGACACTTCCAGGGATCCAGGGGCAGCCACGGGTTCTCTGGTAACCTGTTCCAGGGCCTCATCACGCTCACATCACAGAATCATTGTTAAGGTTGGAAAAGACCTTGAAGATAATCAAATCCAACCATCAACCCTGCAACACCATCACATTCCACACTAAACCGTGTTGCCAAGTGCCAGAGCCACACATTTTTTGAGCACTTCCAGGAGCAGTGACTTCACCACTTCCCACATGTGCCAGCACTGATGGCTTCCCCCCAGCACTCCCACCCCTGAAGCTGTGCCTCATCATCTCTCACGCTCCCACCCAGCTGAGCTGGTGCAACAATTTGGAGAGAACAAGTGGTCCTGGGGGCTGCAATCATTAATCTGGGCTTGTCACCACTAAACAAGTAATAATTAAAAGTTTTCAAGCAGAGAGATCTCAGCTTTTTAGTCCCACAATTACAGTTAGCATCAAAGAATACTGAACCATTTGCTGAAGATCTAGAGAAGGGAGATGTGACAATCCTCGTGGCTACTCCCAAGAGGTGCAAGGGTATCCCATGAGGGATGGGGAGAAGACAAGACCCCAGCACTACAAATGACACGGGTGATGGTGGCACGGGGAATGTTGTGTGTGAGATCCCCAGCCCAGATGGACCTGGAGGGTTGTCGAGAGCCACAGTGGTGGGCCCTAACTGGCGTCACTGGGAAGAGCAAGCCTCCATCCTGCTCAGCCCTGCTCTCCACATCTCTGAAGGATCTAGTGAAAAAATACACATTTTCTTCAGGAAAGAGGCTGCTATTAATTGCCGGAGCCCACCTAGGAATATTCCTACTCATTTCTATGAATTTTATTCTTAGGGAAAGTTCCCAAATTCCCCAAGCACAAGGGAGGAACGCTCTCAAAGAGGGGATCTGCAATGAAACCAGTTCTCCAGGCCCATGTCTTTGAAGACATTGGAGCAGCTAATTCACACTGGATACAGGAGGAATCAGGCCTCTGAGAATTCAAACCGAAACATCTAGGCCAGGTTTTTGTTAGAAAAACATGATTTCTTTCCTAAATTTCTTGCTAATATTCTCCCCTCCTCACTCTTTGCACGGGCACTCACACACGTGCTCTTTCTAAGAGAATCCTAATGCTTGCAATCTGTCATTCAATAGAAAAAATAGCAATAGCCAAGTACAGTGATGAATAAAATTATCCCTGTGCATATAAATGTACAATACGTAAATGAACACTCCTTCCTGAAGAGGAGGAGGAGGGGGATGCGGCACCGGGCTTTGTGCAAGCCCTCTGCACATGGTGGGTTCCACAGGAGTCGAATAAAACATCGTGAGCTGAGTCTTTCAGCCCAGTATCTCCTTTATTAACCTAATGCACTATTTTTGGCACGGATTCTCAAAAGCACTTACACACATTCATCCCTAAGCACCCTCCTGGAAAGCACTGCTGTCCTCAAGGCAGGTATACAGAGCACCTGCATTATTTTCATCACAGTTATGGCTTTGAGTCAGCTATAACACACTCTTGATGTATAGTAGAATGTTTAAGCCCATTGTTTCAACAGCAGTTGCTCTTTGTGTAGCGAGCACGGTAACTTTTAAGTGGTAATTTTATTGCAGAAACAAACCAAAATGGTGTCTTCACTTACTTATCCTGGGCTGGGAGGGTTGGGGGTTTTCTTTCTTTTAATTACACATTTTTCACATTATTTTTTGTTAATAAAGCCACTGTGATAACAAAAATTACACAACACAAACTGAAGTTGAACGTGCTGATTTAAGTATGTTTTCAGCCTGTGCTAAACAAGGGGACACGGGCAGGAGGGGGAAAGCTGATTACTTATGCTGACTATTACTTCACCCCTTAGAGCCACAATGATCTTAGTTTTTCTTAATCACCAGACTACGCAGCAGAGTGGAAATTGCACCCGCATGGAATATTTATCACCCTCTGAATCCAGCCAAGTCTTCATACCCAGCAAACCCAGATATCAACATGTGAGTGAGTGACCTTAGTTCCTCTGGGTAGAAAACTCACACTCCGTGGAATGTGTTCCTGTGGCTTTTTACCAAAAATGGACATTTTTAACTTTTCTGTGAACAAAAAGCTGACTTGGTTACAAATCAGACAGATTAAGAACTTTAAAAGATTATGTTATCATAGAATTATGGAATGATTTGGGTTGAAAAGGACCCTAAAGCCCATCCAGTGCCAGCCCTTGCCACGGGCAGGGGCACCTTCCACTATCCCACCTTGCTCCGAGCTCTGTCCAACCTGGCCTTGGACACTTCCAGGGATGGGGCAGCCACAGCTTCTCTGGGCAACCCGTGCCAGGGCCTCGCCACCCTCACAGGGAGGAATTTCTTCCGCATATGCAACCTAAATTTCCCCCCTTGCAGTCTGAACCCATTCTCCCTTGTCCTGTCACTCCAGGTCCCGACGAAGAGGCTCTCTCTGGCTTCCTTGTAGGCTCCTTCAGATACTGGAGGACTGCTCTAAGTATCTAGTAAATGCTCCTAGGACATAAATTTTTAGTAAAAAAAAAAAAAAGTATAAAAGATAAAGATTTTTATGTAGCAAAGGGTCCCATTGTTTGGACAACGCACTTAGGGATGCACAGGATGGGATTGCTGGGGTGTCTGTGCAGGGCCAGGAGTTGGACTGGATGATACCTGTGGGTCTCTTCAAGCTCAGGATATTCCATGCTTTAATGATTCTTTCTGCCGCTGAGGAATATTTTTCTTATTCAAATCTCTCAGATTAGTAGTAAGTAAAAGACAGACAACAAGGAATAGTTGAGGAAATGTGATAAATACTGTGAATTACGAAAAGCAGAAGCACTGCTCTTCCAGCTCCTTTCCCTGTCACCTTAACGAAAGCAAACAAATTCCTACCACGACTGCAGGAGGATGTAAAATAAACACCTTCGTTTTACAATATCAACAGTAAGTTAAACTAATAATTTAAAAAATCTTCTCCACTAATGCATGGAAACACATCCTGAATTCTAAGTGCATTGGGAGCTTCACCGGAGTCATCGAGACAAGGACGTGCAAAGCATAAGCAGGGGTTTGCCTGGTGTATGGGACTGGGTCCAGCTGGAACAGATTTTTAAAGCAGATGGAAAAAGCAAAGTATGCAAGTACAAGACAGATGTAGTCACCTCCCCAATCCATTCCCAAGAGTTTTGTGTGTGACCCCAAAACGAAACTCTGAACAGAACTGGAAGCCTACCACTTCTCTTCTCTTGCTTCTGTGCAATAACAATTACCAGCATTTTATTGACATCCTGGTTTGTACCCAACCTGTTCAGGTCTAGATTTCACGGCATGTGATTTCCAAACCACCCTGACAGGAATATGCATCTTCACCAGGTACAGCCTGCAGTGTGGCTTTGAGCACAGGCTCCAGAGAGCTCCCAGACCCTGAGGTTTGTGGGAATCCCCATCCCTCTCTTTGAATTACCACCTGCAACAGCCACTGTTGGAATTCCGGGTCTTTTGAGGAACTAGTGGTATGATCCAAGGAGCAGTCCTGCCCATCATGGAATCGTGACTGTCACAACTCAGAATCTCTCCCCCTTATCCTTTCCAAGTTCTCCTTTCACCACAGGGCAGAGGAAACAAAAGGCACCAAGTGCATCAAAGCTCCCTTTTGTACACATAGATCAGACTATATCTGGTAAAAACTCTTTTTGGAGGTTTCCCTCAGCACAAGCACAGGACCCTGGCTGATGATTCTTTAAGCTGGGCACAGAGCCTGGTCAGATTTTAGGCAAGAATCAAGTTTCTCAAAAACTGTTACCAGTAGAAATACTTTTTTTCAGGCTTTTATATGGATGTTGGACTCCAAGCGCTTTTGAAAATCACACTACTGCACCATCTCTAGGTATTCAAACCACAATCCCAACAGGTTAAATAAACAAAGCAGTATCTAAATATATGCATGAACAAAAAAAAAAAAAAAAAATCACTTTGCTGTAGAAGTTCATAATTTCTCTGATGTTCTCTCGACATTCAAAATTTAAGCATCAACTTCTTTAAAATTACTGTAATGCTTCCACTGTGCATAAACCACAACACAAAGGGGACCTAAAACACACTCTGATAGAAATTTCTCAAAAACTAGAGAGTATTTGTAAACTAGAGAGACCTTTTTCAGCATAGAAAGACTTCTCTGTCAACACAAAAATCCAATCCATCCCCAGGTTTGACTGAAGCAGATGCTGTAATAAACAAGGGAATGACTTGGATACAGAAACTGTTCAAAACTTTTTCTTACAGATTTTTGCACCGACGGACCTTAAAAGCCCCAGTGAACTTTATTAAAGTCCTTACCAGTTAACTTCTTCACAGGTTGGAGCCGAACACTGATAGACTGATGTGTGAGTAAGGGGGAGGATGGAAGGGAGCGGGACATGCCCTCCATAATCCGAATGTGCTGCATACCTTCGGTCACTGGGAGTGGCGGAATAGCGTAGTCAGGTTCAAAAGCACAGTCGTTCTCAGTGGAGGTGCCTGACGGGGAGAGGAAAATAAAAATGAATTGGTTAGAATGCAAGGGAAAGAATCCTGCTTCCATCACTCCAAAAGGGCTGGCTGGAGGGAGCCCTGCACAGAGCCAACTTGCCAACTGCTTGCTCCCTTTGCACAGTCGTGACACATCCCTTGAAGAAATTTGAAAGAGCATCTCGGTACCCTCTCTATATGATGAACAGCAGAACCATGACGAATTTCTTTCAATGTTCTTAATTTGTCTTTCAGAGTCACCCGTTTTCAATATAATGACCATAGTTTTTAGATTGTTGGTTTCTAATAAAAAACCTCCCAGCTGAATTAAACTTCAATAGGAGGACCTTTAGCCTATAAAAAAACCCCAAACAAAATGTAAGAACAAACGCCTCTAAAAACAGCCACCAGCTCCAACTCTCCCGAGAGACACACAAAGCCCATGTGGGGGTCGCATCACTACAGATCCACAATGGAATACATGGAATAGCATGAGAACAAGTGAAGATAGAACAATAAAAGGACACACTGCTAATTGTGATCGGTATTAATGAACAGTGAAGGGAAGGTGCTTCAGATCAGCAAGACTCAGGAGCCACAAGGATCCTCCTATTAGCTGCAGATATGGAAACCCTGGAGTCAAGGACACCTGGATCTCCACTCTTGTCAGTAAGATGAACAACCTAACCCAGACAACTAATAATTCATCTGCAAAACCAACCCAAACTGTTAACATTCGTATTTCACTAATTTTCATTAACACTTCAATAATGTGAGAAGGCCAGACTTGTGTCACATTATTACAAGAGGGATTTTAGCTCTTATTGCCTGCTGATGTTTTCCCTCCATAAAGACATTCCTTACTGGATTTCCACCGGATAGCTGTGCTGTTCTTAATGACTGGTGAAAGTACGTTTAAAAGAGAAAACGTTTGCTGGACAGAAAGGGAGACGGACAAGAGTGGGAATAAGACAGAATGGTAAAATCCTCAAATGCATGGTACTCCAGAGGAGACGACGGACGAGCTGTATTCCCAATATCCAAAGTACAATGTGAACAACCCAACATGTTGTTTATGATCAGCGGAAAAACCCACGTTGAAATAACTGTCAAAAATCTTGGACCAGTTCCTGAAGGATTCCAGGAGGTTGCAGCACCCATGGCTAAAATCCATCCATTCCTGGTGCCAGAATTCAGGAATGTCTCTCAGCAGTTTTGTATCGCTCTTTACAGGAAAGCCAAATAAGCACTGACACCCTTCACACCTACACTGGTTTTGACAGTTCCAAACACAACTCACTCTCTGCTTGCTCATCCCTCACCAGTTACCATGAGCTCTCTGCGGGCTCTGCCAGCCCGGCCAGGCTCACCAGGAGTGTCAGGGAAGACAAACCACCATCGCTGCCAAAACTAGCATCCAAAAAGCCAACCCACTATGGGTTCTTAAAATACATTTGGTGCCAGGCATGAAAAAAAAAGATTTGCCACCAATGATTTTGATTCTTAAAAATAATTTCAATTGCCTCAGGCTAAATTTTAGGGAACTATAAACCATGGGCATCTCCTGCAGCCTAAATTTTGGGAAAGGCTTACAAGTCTATGTGCGTTTCACTGGTTATTATAGTGTAAGTTCCCAGTGTCTTTGATCAATCTACTTAAAATCAAGGGCAGTATCTTACACAGAAATAAAAGTAATTATAGGTTGGCAAAGTTTTCCCTCTTAAAATTAAAATGCTTTACAACAAAACAGTGAACTCACAAAACATCCACAAGGTACTACCTTCGTTTCACACATATCAAAATTTCTCTCTCCTCCTTGGCAGAGTAAACAAACACACAAACAAAACCCCTGAAACAGTCTGCAATTTGTTTTGATCGGAAAGAATATTGGGCTTATCAAATCCTGGAATTAGGGCTCATTCACGGCTGAACTGGAACTTTAACAGTATGCTTATATATTTAAATAAAATGTTATTGCAAAGTGCATATTTGAACAAATAAACTATTTCTTGGAGTTTTACAAGATTATCACAGAATCATTCAGGTTGGAAAAGACCTTTAGAATCATCAAGTCCAACCGTCAACCCAGCATCACCACTACGTTCACCACTAAACCATGTCTTTAAGTGTCCCATCCACACGTTTTTGGAACGCTTCCGGGGATGGTGACTCCACCACTGCCCAGGCCAGTCTGTTCCAGGGCTTGACAATTCTTTCCAGGAAAAAAATTTTCCTCAACCAACCTAACCAAAACCTCCAACCTAAACCTCCCCTGGCACAACTCCCCTGGCTCCAACACAAACCCCCCTGGCTGTTTCCTCTTGTCCTGCCAATGAAGCTTTTCAGACACCGTGACACTTGGGCATCACACACGGTAATGCGGAAGGTCAGACAGCAGAAAGACAACTGCCCCATTTCAGCTGGATGCTTTACCCAAGGGTAATAAACTTCCTTAACCCACTATCATGAAAAATACCCATTAACATGTGCAGACAGATTTCAAGTGATGGACACAGAGCTGGGAAAAGTTAGAGATAACGCTTCTATGGAGCAGAGAGACTTCTTCCACGCTGCAGAAAGCCTGCCTCTACAATTGCATCCTCTGATCCAAATGGAAATACTTAGCTCAGAAGCTTGTTTCTCCAAGAACTTGGAAGCTTTTTTACCTTTTCCCCTTCTATTCCCTCTCACGCCGAAACTTCTTGCTAGTTACTGCAGTTCCTTCAGTCACAGTCACCAAAGTGAACAGGTACAGGTTGGTGATTCTTGAGCAAGATTTGCAAAAAAAAAAAATCCCCTCTTCCTCTGCCAAAACCCATGCCTTTCCCACAGCAGCAGAGATCCAGAATAGATGGGCTGAAAGGGAACCTGAGAGAGCAGAATGTGTGCAGGGAGCTCCCAGCAGCGGCTGCATCTGAGCTGCTCTGTCCCATAACAAGAGACCATCGGACATGAGCCAAACACAGGGAAGGACGTGCCAGGGACCCACGGCAGAGGAAAGCTCAGCCTCTAGCACACAGTTACACAACAACAACTTCATCTGAGCTCAGAGTGGGAAAGAAGAGCCACTCTCTCTGAACCTCAAAGCACTGCTCCTTGTATGCAAGCTGCCATGGGATATGTACAGCTATAAATTCCCTGATTCTTTCCTAATTTTACTTTAACTCTATTTAAAAATAATAGAATTTAAAATATTAAATTTAAATACAGTAATTGAAAGATCCTATGTGAACAGAGCAGTTGACACTTCAGGGTTTTAACTACCAATTCCGATTCCCCTAATTCTGATCACAGCTTCAGTCACTCAAAATCATTTCACCCAGGCAACACTGGAATACTGCCAAAAAAGGACAACGCTCTGGAGAAAATGTCCCCATAGTAAGTCATTAGGACACCATGGCAACAACAGGCTTGAGCCTAAATGAAAGGAAAATTCTTGCTGCAATCCCAAAGAGAGAGTAAGTCAATGGACATAGAACCTACGAGAGCCCTATTTCCAAAAAATGCTGCTCAGTCTGAAAGCTGTATGAAAATACAGCATTTTCACAACCCTCACAAATGAGAAAATGCTTAAAACTAAGTAAAGCTGCTTCAAAGGACACGTAAGCCAGCACAGACCTAAGAGCTGCTGCTGTCAGGGACAGAAATCCCCATTACAGGGCTCTGTGTGGTATTAACCAACCACCAAACCTACTCTGAGTGATGGATACTCAACAAAAGAGACTGTTGAACTGTAATTTAAAGAATATAAACCCTGTTTTTAGTACTCCCTTCCTTGGACCATTTGTCCTCTTCCTGTAGGATGAAACAAACCAAAGCAAAAGACGTAACACGGGGCTGTTCAGCCCCCGGGCAGGTACACACAATGGACCTTCTCCGTTGCATCCCAGGGCTTGGGGAAGGATAACCTGGTTATGGTGAACCTGCCAGGTTCCCCTTTTGACATCAGGGGAAAGGCAAGTAGAAACTTGGAAATCGAGTGTTGGTTTGGGCTGGTATGTGCTGAAGAATTCCAGCACCACCAGCTCCAACAGTAGAAAGCTCTGTCCCTCTGGCTGCAGTACAGAGATACCATGCTCTGCAGGTCCACCTGTGCTGCGCCAGGAATTAGGTTAAACTCCTTCGGCCACTCAAAGATTGTCTGGTTTGTGAATCTCGGTACGTTGGTAGCTGTGCGGATAATAACGATGGGTACAAAGTCTGTCAGGTCACACAGTTTGACGAGAAACACAACACCTGGGAGGTATTAAAGGTGAACAAATGAGACGAGTCCCCGAGGCAGAACAACACTCAGGTTTTACCTTGCCCAGCTCGGCTCTGACGGGAGTCTACACTTGCCTGTCTTCGGTCTGGTGGCTCCTCGTTCCCTCCATCTGCATGAGAACCAAAACAGCACAAGTAGAACATCATAGTGGACAGGTCAGGCAGATGCAACTTTTCCTTGAGTCCCATCACCTATCTCGGAGGAACAGCAGGACAAAAGGTCCCTCTGGCAGACTGAAACTGGGGAAACTGCCGCTTGACTCTGCTGCTCCTTCCGCCTTTGCCCCAGCTCACTGCAATGAAATCCGTGAGGTCCTCGGGACAGAAGGAAGGTTTTACTTGCTCCTATTGATCCCACAGACATCTGAATGAAATAAAAACCAAATTGTGCATCTTCAATGAGTTCTTTCACTTTGGACTGTTATATCAAAATATTAAAGTATTAAGCATTGGAATAAAGAGATCCAGAGAAAAAGAAAAAAATATTTGAAACATGAAATTTGAAATTGTGTCCCTTTAAAATTGTCTGCTAAAAACCAGGAAGGCTGGGAAGAACAAAATCTCTTACTACATCCTCTTGAAAATGTTTAGGAAAGCAGCTACAGTTAACAAATCCCAAATCCGTCTGGATAAATGCAGAGTGGGACATTGTGTACAATATTATACAATTAATTACAGGCTGCTTTTCATTGATCAACTGACCAGATTAGAAACAATAGACACACCCATCAATACAGATGCTCGAGCACATGGAGTCTCTGGCAGCTGAGAGCAAAAAGAAGCCCGGCTCTGCAGACTGGGAAAAGGCAAACCCAGGGATTTCAAATGCAGGCTGCATTTCAGCAGTTCTTACCCCTTGTAGCAGGGCAAGGGGAAGCTTTTAAAATCTTTAAAAATAGTTTTGAAATAACAGAATTCTTAAATAGCTGTTTAAAAACTCAATAGTTGGTTTAGCATTGATGTGTTTTGACGATACTAAAAGCAGCTGCATTCTGATATATTTATATCTCTGGATAGCTCTACAGAAGTTATTTGTTGGAAGGGCCTGTTACGCCATAAAGTAATTTAACTTTATCGACTCCTGCTACATGTGAGCTATGTCTGGCTTGACGGGAAGTTGTGAATTGCAGCACAAGAGCAAAACTAAAACGGGGACTAAAAATTTCAGTCTACCCCCACCCCCCAAAAAAGAGGAACCACAGCCCAGGCCAGGAGAGGTCTTCTGTTCCCTCTTCCCTTGGTGAAACACTCCCAGCCCTCAGTTTCCCTGAAGCAATGCTCAGGCACCTTGAACAGATGCCAGCCAGGCCATTTCTGTCACCTTTGCATCTTTCCCTGCTGACGCAGCAGCTGCACATGAAGGTCATCTGGCGACAGCAGCCCAGAATTCTGATTTTTAAATCAGCTGCACCCACCCCGATAAGCCATCAGCTGCCAGGTGCCAGGAAGGCCACAGACCACAACACTTTCCCAGTTCTCTTTTCCATTCTGGTTGCCAGCAGGATGTCACACTGCAAATACAACTGCAACCGGGATATGTCCGTAGGAGCTTTTATTAGCCTGGAGATGCCCTCTTGGAATTAGCTGCAATGATCCTTCCTACAGTCAAAGGCATCAACAGAGCCCTGACTGTATTTTCGCTGGTAACATCCAGTGTTGGTTTGGCCATTGCTGTGCACACGGGTATCACTATCATCATCATCATCCCTAATGGCCCCTGCCTACGAGCCCCCGCAGACAACCTTTAAGTCACGAGGAAAACAAAAACCCTTTTGAGCTCCGAACGTAACTCCAAATGAAAAATAATTGTATGGATCGAACATTTCAAAAGACAAGAAAGTCCCAGTATTAAAATCAGGAGTAAACCCCTGTCTTTATCCAAAGACACATGATCATCAGCGAAAGACAAACTCCATCCCTGAAAGTTTCATCATCCTTGCCAGTGTTCGACACCAAGCTAGATGGGGCTCGGTGGGTGGAACTGGATGAGCTTTAAGGTCCCTTCCAACCCAACCCATCCTGAGATCTCTGATAATTCTATGAATCAATCTCCTTGATCCCTTGGAAAGGCAACACCTCTGCGGTACAGTTACCTAGGTGTATCAAACCCTGCTTTGAGAACAAGCCTTGGCCAAGGGAGGGGCTGGGGGGGAGATCCGGGGTTCTGCTCCCCAGAATGCTCCAACACTCAATGGTGGGACACAAAACGGTGACAACAGGCTGCCAAAGCCATTGGGTTGGAGAAGAGGAACAGCTGCACAGGAGCCAAGAGTCTGGGATGGATCGCCCTGCAAGTTACACAACATATTAAGGGGTAAAGAAAGCTCACAGTAAATTAATTTCCAAAATGCATTTAGCGGGTGGGAAAGGAAAAAATAAATCAGATGACTCAGCAGATATTAAATCTTCAGTCAGCACACCACTGCTGCTGCATTTGATATGGCCGCAGCAAAGGTGGAGCTTGGGGGAAACCAAGGATGGAAAGGAACAGCCACAGTTAAGAGCTGAACAACTGAACTATTTAATTCTTTTTTCTCTTCATTACAAATCAAAATGTTGAGCACAATCTGCTCCCAGCAGTGGAGGAGCAAGGTTAGCAGGGAACAATACCACACGTAATTACGAAGTTATCTCACTGTATGTACAAAGGGGAGATTACTGTCTCTAAGGGAATATTAATTCTCACATTTTTTGAACTTCCAAGTGCTCGTATTTACATCCACCTCTGTGCACGCATCAGGACTCTGTCATCGTAACAACACTCTAGTTGTTTTATTTATGCATGATTTTAGGTAGCTGTTAGTATTTGCTTTAGCAATAGCTATTGTTTATAGACATGACCGACTATTCCGACAACGGTTTGGGGACAGTATCACTCCTGAAGTTCAATCAACTCAGTTGCTGTAACAATTGCCAATGCGGTGAAACACCAAAGTTATTGACAAATCCTTCAATGCAACAGCTAAAAGAGGTCACCAGAAGTAAATCGGTTGTGAAATCATTGCTAGAGAACACAGCTGTCCGTATTAATTTAAACTAAAGATCAGCACAGACTGAGATGAACCTGTTTAAGGAGCTTTACAGAAGCTGACATGCAAAAGAGAAAATAGTCAAATGCCACAAGGGAAGTGAATAATTTAGTAAATATTGACTCAGTAATTCATATTCTCTTGCATCTCACCATGAGAGGGAGGAAAACTTTTGTGAACTCTTAAAAAATCTCAGCGTTAAGAAAATCCATTAACTTTTACACACTATTTTAGTTTTTGAAAGCTACTGTCTCATCAGTGTCCAGCATCCGTCCATCTGGGATGCTGGACACGGGTCAGAAACCCGACAAGGCTTCTGAGTGCCTGATTCTGTGGCAGGAACAAAGTAAGCAGTCACGGCTATTAACTCTTTCTCTCAGTTACAAAGAGATTAAGGGATCTCAAAGATCATGATTAGTGACAGGATCACCAGAGCAGCCTCTCCTGCTGTAGTCAGGTCTGAGAAACATTCCTGCTTTCTCTTCTCCCCCCATGCCCAGCCCCCCAGCTCTCCATTAAAACCAATGACACAACAAATCCTCCCCAATGCACACAACTGGATTCTTTGAACTGACTGCTCTGACAGGGAAAGAAAATCCCGAGCTTTCAGCATTCCTAAACAAATCCCCTGCACAAAGCACCACAATTAGTACGAGGGGGCTGCAAACAGGAGCCAGAGGCATCTGCACCAGCACATCTGATGTCAGTAAATCCCATAGCACCTCTGGCATCACCTCCGTCAGCACCTCCTGCCAGGTATTCTCGTTAAAGGCAAACATAACAAGTTTCATACAAAATCAAGTGCCAGCAGCCCAGTATTTCTGGTTTCCTATTTAATTAAAAAGGCCTTTAAAACCCACACCATGACTAAACGTCTCCCAAGATCTTTGATCTGACAAAGCAATTTTTAAGGCAGAAGAATCCAAGGGCGGGTGAGGCTGCTCCATGCATGCTGGGAAATCTGCAGCAGGAACTGACTGCATCGGATGTGCTGCTGCTCTCACGGCAACCGGCAGAGCACACGCCACTGTAAGAGCTGATAAATCAATAGTTTAAATCCATATCGTACCAAAATTGTATCTGGAAAAGGTGGAAGACTCACACAAAGCCAGTCAAGCCGTTAGGGATGGATCCGATTCCAGCCCAGCCCAGCATCCCTGCAGAAGGAAAGGTCTGTGTGCACGGCACAGCATCTGGAGATGTGGCTCCCAACTGCCATTATGCTCCCAAAACAGAGACACGGGGGAAAAAAACCCCAAAATAAATAAATCAAACAGCTCCAGGGGCTAGAGCCCACCGGGAGGATCCTGGAGCTGCCAGCACTGCCGCTGCAGGAGCCGGTGCTGAGTCCGACCCTGGAACCCGCCGCAGTGATGCCGGCGTAGGAGAGGCAAATCTCGTTCTCAGCATTCCCGATGGATTCCAGCCTGGTAAGAAATTACACGTGCCACATGATCTGCCTGCTGCTCTCCCAGGGTGAGATGTGCTTGGAAAGGGGCAAAGTGTTCCCCAGCCGGAGGAGGAGAGGAGAGGGAGCCCAGTCTGATACTGAAAAGAGTTATTTTAATCAAAAGTCCTTCCTGTTTATTTAGTTTGTGAGTATTTTTCTGCCTCAGAAAACAATATGCACCACCATCACAAATTATTATTATGCTATAATTAATTCCATTATAAAACTGTTATTATTATTACTATTATTGCTGTTGCTATACAATTAGTATTGTAGTAAAATACCACAATATGGTTATAAATAGCATTATGGTAGTGTTATGATTAAAATCAGTATGATATGAATTATTATGATAATTAAAATTTTTAAGAACTGCATTAAATTACTAATAGAATAAAACATTTACCCCCATGAAAATAACTCCCTGGTGGGAGTGTCAGGGTACAGGGGAGGGATGCAGGAATGGTTGTGGGTGTTGAGGGTGGAGTATTTTTACTGATGGAACTATAGCACAGACCCGGGTTATTAATCACCATATCATTAAAATCCAGCTCCCCAATCACCTTCCAACATGTTGAATCCTTTAGCACGGAATCATTAAGGTTGGAAAAGACCTCCCAGACCATCAAGCCCAACCTATGACTGATCCCCACCTTGTCACCCAGCCCAGAGCACCGAGTGCCATGTCCAGGCCTTCCTTGGACACCTCCAGGGATAGGGACTCCACCACCTCCCTGGGCAGCCCCTTCCAATGCTTAAGAACCCCTTCTGTGAAGAAATTCCCCCTGATGTCCAACCTGAACCTCCCCTGGCACACTCTGATGCCATTCCCTCTCCTCCTGTCCCTGTTCCCTGGGAGCGGAGCCCGACTCCCCTGCCGGCTGCCCCCTCCTGTCAGGGAGTTGTGCAGAGCCAGAAGGTCCCCCCGAGCCTCCTTTTCTCCAGGCTGAGCCCCCTTAGCACCCTCAGCTGCTCCTGGGGCTCCAGCCCCTCAGTATCTTGCCATGAGGGGCCCAGAACTGGACACAGCACTTGAGGTGCCTCTCCAGTGCCCAGCACAGGGGACGGGCACCGCCCAGGTCCCGTGGCCACGCTCTGGCTGGTACAGGCCACGTGCCCTTGGCCCTCTTGCCCACCTGGGCACAAATGGGCTCCTGTTCAGCCACTGTTGAGCAGCACCTGGATGCTCTGATAGTTCACACAAAAAATCCAAGACACACAAGGCTTCTATTTCTGTACATAATTAATTAACGCTATATAAACTACTTCGAATTCCCAGACTTCTCCACACACCAGATGGACAGATTTGTATTTAGTGCCTAAGAACACACACAAAACCAGTTGTTTTTCCCCTCAATCACATCCCTGCCCTGATACAAAAAAAACACCCCATAAAACAATAAAAGCTTTACCACTGTGTACAGTTTCTTATAGAAAACAGTGTGAGGTGGAAGTCACAGAAATGCTTTTATAAATATAACACTTCATTTATTAACTGTGAATCCACAAGTCTTTCTTTCTCTTTTGCAAATAACCTGACAGTATTTTAAAAATGGAAATGCCATGCTGTGTTTCGAAATACTTCAGCTAGAGTGGAAAATTAACGTATATTTAATACAAATAAACGTTTTAGTTTATCGTATGTTAAATATAGTCCCAGTGGCCACTGGAGCAGCAAGCAAACGTGGAGTCAGCACTGCCACGGGCACGCTCTGACTCCAGATAGGTCCGTGGCTTGAAAATAACCCGGAATATCATAAAATGTTCAACACTACGAACAATTATGGGAGTCCTGACTATAGCAAGGCCTCACGGAGAGCAGAAACTGGGGACACTTCATTAACACACCCAAAGACCAGGACACAAGTGTTCTGTTATCCCAGCAGAGTTGATCAAATTACACGATGGATTTTATCCGTAACTATAAAAATGTATGTGCACTTTGCACTTGGGGCACTTTAAAATGTGATTAATAAGTACATGCTCTAAATTCATAAAGGGCAGCTTCCCTCATACCCACAATAAGGAGCCATTTCTAGAGCAGAAAGCAATCCCTCTACACAGGAGACGGAAAACATAGTCAATGATAAGACATTTATTTCAGATAAAATATCTGCTTTGTTATCAAATTCAGAGGCGCCGATAACTCACCCAGAGCACCGTTTGTCAAAACATCATTACTGCACCATTCTGCATTTCACTTCTAACTTTTAGCTTTGTTCTGACATGTAGATGAAAACCTTTTGTTCCCAAACCATGAGACAACCAGAAGATAAATGAGGTTAACAGATAATGAAGTATGTGGCCTCCACAGACTATTAACCTGGACCTTCTTTCTCTGAATTTTTCATTTCTTTAAAGCAACCTGCACCACTGTCACTGCCCAGGCAATCTCCCTAAGCCCACGGGGTCATTCCCAAGTGACAGGCTCTTCATTAGCAAATCAGCATTTATATCACACAACAAAAATGTAACTCCAACCTGAGGAACACATCTTGGAATCCAAACTTCAGCACTTGCAGCACAGACAACTCACGCTGTGTTTTGATCTAACATTCGGGAATTTGCAGTTTGGAGTTACTCAGAGTCATCTTACAAGAAAGTTTGTTAAAGATGCCCATAACTGGGAATTTGGGAAGAATCAACCAGTTGGAGAAGACACTTTAAACCAGTTAACAGCAGGAGATTGTTAACCCTGCTCCGGCACCGGGAGAAGAGAGATGGGGCCATCCTTTGCAGAAACACAGAATCACTGAGGTTGGAAAAACCCCCTGAGATCATCAAGTCCAACTGTTCCCCGAGGACTGCCAAGGCCGCCGCTGACCCACGTCCCCAAGTGCCACATTCACACGGCTTTTAAAACCCTCCAGGGATGATGACTCCACCACTGCTCTGGACAGCCTGTGCCAGGGCTGGACAGCCCTTCCCAGATGAAGGAACGTTCCCAATACCCAACCTACTGTCTGAGTCTGAACGAGCCAGTGAAATGACAGGAGGATAACTAAGAGAAAAACAAAACCAAAATATCCCATCTGAAAACCTTTTATTTCTCAGCATTTCATTGTTTTCTCACAGATCTAACACTGGGTATTATTTTCCATCAGCAGCTCGTGCTGCATTCTGCACTCTCATACTGCAGTGGAATTAATTCTCAATCCCATCTCCAGTGAAAGCCTTATCCATGCTTTTCAGAAACACATTACTATTTTTTGAAACACATTACTATTTTTTATCAAAGTTATTTCCACCAAAAGTAACCAAAATCCCTTTTCAAGCCTGACACCTCCTGGGACGCAAATCACTAAATTTTAGAAGTTATGCCTAAACACAACAGTAGAAATAATGCAACCCAAACATCCTCAGGAATCCTCATTCTTACAGCTCCTGTGGCTCTACACCGCAACAGAAAAACCTACCCAGATACACACACAGTCACCGTTTATGGCGTTTAATGGTAAATACCACTTGCTCTCCTACTTTGGGCTATTAGAGAATAAAATATAAAGAGAGATTAACAGTTATATTTAGTTGGAAGAATGAGTAATTACTTCTAAAAATGATTTCCCAGACCCTTCTCAAGCAGCAGCAGGACTACAGATCCGCACACATTTACAAACACAGACAGACAGGGCTTTAAGAGAATTAAATATTGAGGAAATTCTACCCAAGATCAAATTGAAAAGGAAAAGCAATACAGGGATCTGCAGCAACATTTTGCACCAGCACCAGATTTCCATCCATAGGACTAATTCCAGGCATTCCTACGTTAATTTTTAGGTGTCACTTTGCAATACTGCACCATCCAAAGCTGACCCTGGAAAACTGCACCACAACAAAAGGCTCATGCCAAGTATAGAAAAATGCTGAATTTAGTTTGGATCAACACAAAAAGGTCTAAAGAAGCCAGTGAAGAGAGAGCAAAGCATTAGTGCATCATCTCTTGGCTATTACAGAGGTGGTGAAATCCCCATGCCTGGAAGTGTCCAAGGCCAGGTTGGATCGGGCCTGGAGCAACCTGGTCTAGTGGAAGTCCACAGCAGGGGGTGGAACTGGATGGGCTTAAGGTCCCTTCCCACTGAAACCACTCCATGATCTATGCTCTCTGGTTCCCAGGAGGTAGCCTGCCCACGCCAGGGATGCCACGTCCCCGTCACTGCAGCACTAGTCCAAGCTGCTGCCGTGTCAGACGCAGGATCATAAACTGCTTTGCACAGACCAGATGTACATCTCACTAATGAATACAACTATAGAAACTCTTTATAGTCATTTTTTCTTTTATTTATCAGCCAGGAGGTATAATCCATCTCGTACAAGTGCATTACCTGTGATGGCTTATAAACATTTTTTGCCAATTAAAATGATGTTGGGGATTCTTCACATGCTGGAAGGTAAGGAACATTCCCTTCTACTCCAGCATTTCTCAAGGAGAAGGAAATAGTCACAGACAAGGGCAAAAAGGTGCTAGAGTAAAAGAAAACCATTTTAGAAACAAAGAACTTACCTTGTATCGATATTCCAGTAAGCTCTCTGTTTGAAAGGGAATTTTGTGAAGTAAGAAACCTGTTCCTCAAGGAAATGCAAGTCACGGAGCATGGATCAATGCTCAGCCTCTCCTCTGATGCAAAGGGAGGTTTACTCTGGTCATATAATGCCATTAACGTGCACAGCAACAAAAAAAAAATCCCTCCTCGGTTAGAGAGAAGATAAAAAAACCTACAAATAAATATTCTTACAGAGAGAGAAAACGGCATCAGAAACAAGAAGTTATTGATATGGCAAATAATCAATAGCCTAAATGCAAATTATTATAAAATAACTGAAAGTAAAAAATAACTGCCTTAAGGCAAAAACCCGCCACTTTTCTGGTGGAGCGGAGAAAAAAAGAATTTAAAAAGTGGTGAAAGCACTTTGTTTTCACATCTCTGTCTGCTTCTCACCACCATGGCGGCAGCTGGCAACAGCAGATGGCACAAAATTCAAACCCATAATCTGTCAGAGGTGAGCTAAAACTTCACCATACTGAGAAACTGTGAAAGGAAAAGTCAGGGGAAGCAGGACACAGCATGGCTGGGGGCATTCCACCAGGGACAAGAAATTGTGAACCTCTTCTGGAGGAAGTCAATGAGGAAAATTTACTTAACCAGCATATGCGTAATGTGGCAAAACCCACCAAATTTCCAAAACACGGTCTGATTTTCACGTGGGAAACAGGGCTTAGCACAAGCACCAACATGGACAACACTCATTAGTGGGATTATTGGGCGGCCTGTGCTGGGCCAGGAGCTGGACTCCATGATCCCTAGGGGTCCCTTCTAACTCAAGACATTCCACGATTCTATGATATGGCACTCGCGTGTTTATTTGTATCATTAAATACATTTGTAATCGTGCCGTGCCCAGGCTCAACAGTGACTTTACATTCACTTCATCTTCCTCTGCCATCACCACTTAATTAGCTGTTCTGCCTCCGTGCGCTGCCCCATCACCTGGATGAGATGTAAATTACCTGCTAAAAAAATTTGTGTATAGCATCTTTGTTTTGCTTAGCAATTTCAATTTAAGACTGTGGAGCATTTAATTTAATGAGGCCAAGTTTTGCATAGCATTACAGCATGTAAAATAATTACGCTTTAAAAATTACCGCTATACACAAGATTATGGAGAAACCTGCTCGTGCTAAAACTACTCTATTTCTGTAGACAAACTTTGAAGTTTATTAATGAAAGTTTGCAGTGAAACAGCTGTTCTGCTGATTAAATAAATTATGACTAAGTTTTTGTGGTACTTCCATAAGCAGGCAGCTATTAAAGAGCAAGACAGACTAATCGTGTAAAACTCATGAAATGAGTTAAGGTTAGACATTAGGAAGAAATTCTTCCCTGTTAGGGTGGTGAGGCCCTGACACGGGTTGCTCAGAGAAGCTGTGGCAGCCCCTGGATCCCTGGAAGTGTCCCAGGCCAGGTTGGATGGGGCTTGGAGCACCCTGGGATAGTGGAAGGTGTCCCTGCCCATGGCAGGGGGTGGAACTAGATGAGCTTTAAGGTCCCTTCCAACCCAAACCATTCTGGGATTCTGTGAAATGCTCGATGTGGGCTAAATATCCCAGGGCTTTCAGACTGGGAGGTGGCAGGAGAAGGGTGGTGATGAGTTTGGAAGGTGTCCCTGCAAATTACTTCTGCCTTTAGAGCTGGCTCTGTACACACAATTCCAGTGATTCTGGCACTCTCTTGAAGCATCAGCGCCTAGATTAAAGCCCTGGTGACACCCGGGGTCCAAGTTTAAAGGCAGTGGACTAAAGGGCCACCACATCCGCAGCTGCTCCCTGCAGTGTCACACCACGCTCAGCAGTCAGGCACGTAAGTCGCTTCTCCTCCACGTACTTTTGTTCTCGGAGACCACAGCCCGATTTTATTAATCCTCATTTAGATGCAGAAGTCTGTTCTTGCAGCGAACTTTGACGGACTTCTACCCAAAGGGCTCCAGAAACACCTGTCCCCCACACCTGTCCCCCCACATTCACAACCCAAAAGGAACGGAATATTTTTTGCAGTCTATGCTAAATGCAAACTGCGCTATCCAGGTAAAAAGCCCGCTTCAAATATACATGTGTTGTTTTCTAAGGACCAAAGAATCTCTTCCCTGTGATTTAAGATCCATACAATTCCTAAATTCTACACATAGTATAATACTACAGTGTGTTCAGCTTCTCGGGAGTTGAAGGGGAGAAGGTAACAAGGAAAAATGAAAAATAATGATTTGTGCACATTCAGTGTTAGTGTGGATCTGGTTTTACATAAAAATAGCATTGTCTTTACACCTAACTCTTCCTGCACTTGCAAAGTCACACAGCTGCTCGAGCAATTAGTGAAAATTAAGTCTTTGCAATAGCTGCATCTTGTATTTAGGTTAGCCAGAACACTCCAGTTATGTTACACAACCAAACCCAATCCTTTCTTCTTAATTGACATCAGGCATTATGAGGCCAGTAATTATATTTATTCATCTCCATTAAAGGACAGAGAGATACTGACTGGCTGCACAGTTCAGTCTACAGATTCCTTATTTTGTAACAAACCAAAGTGAACAAACCTTGCCGCACAAAGTCACTCCAGGCCAATTACTCCATGTTTTACTTCAGTGTCTTGCCTCATCTGCTGCTCAATTATTGAAAGCGTGAGCTGAGAATTTTTAGGTTTTGTAAAGGAAAAGAGATGCAAACAAGTAAAACTTTCATCAGCGACAGGGCATGTGGTATTTGGGCACTGTCAGGCTCCCCACAGAGAGAGCCATCTGTCTGGGGTTAAACCAGCACTGGTTGCAATATGGAGACATCCTAATTAATGAAGTAAAAATAGCAATTTGACTTAAGAGGCTTTGGCAATTCATAAACATACTTAAGTCCATCCATGTATCGTCCAAGTTCCTCTGTCTTCGAGGAAAGTCATTGGCAGAGCAGGAATTACAGATTTGTTTGGTTTATCAAGGGAGCTCTAAGACGGATTCAGGGAAGCATCACCCAGCGAATGTGATGCCAAAATGCCTCAGCACCTTCCAAAAGTTGGTGCTTTTTTCCTCCACCCCTTCCTGCTACATTTTTATGGCAAAAACTTCCTCTTTTTAGGAGCAGAGCATGGACCCTTGCTGGGACTGTGCATGACAACACATGCACTTCCTAACAGACTGCCCAGAGAAGCTGTGGCTGCCCCATCCCTGAAAGTGTCCAAGGCCACGTTGGACAGGGCTTGGAGCAACCTGGGATAGCGGAAGGTGTCCCTGCCCATCACAGGGGGTGGAACCGGACGAGCTTTAAGGTCCCACTCCCAACCCAAACCACTCTGGAATTCAATGATAAATAGACTTCAAAATGTAAAGGTCCATTGTCTTCTTGTGGGATATCCTACATTAAGTCCTCATATTGCTTATTAGTTATGAAAATCCACAGAAAAAAAACAAAAACAAACCAACAAAAAAACCAACCCAGTGGTCAGAGGCCAAAAGAGGAACTGCAGAATTAAAAAAGAATTCTTTGCCTCTGCAAGTATGTTTGTGTTTATCTTTATTGCCGCAGTGCTCGGAAGCCTGAACTGAAATTAAGGTCCTACTGTGTTGGCAGCTGGTACAAAAACAGAGCAAGAAAACACCCTGGTCATTATAAATTTACTGACTTAAGTCCTATTCCTACAAGAGACACTGTCAACATTCCTGCCCAGGAATTTCAGACACAAGTACAAATGGGGTTTTTCCCTGGCATGTATAGGAAATCAGAAATCATATACACCAACATCTGAGTTATTCTGGAGCAGAATGAATCCTAAATAAGTTCAGGTATCAGTGACACAGATCTGTACCTTCATCATCTCAAAAGCTGTTACTTGTCACTGGAAAAAAGCAGGTATTTCTAATCTGGGGTACGATTAATCTCACCTATTTCCTACAGAAAAAGCGGCATCCTTGTTTCTGTTAACATCAAGTGACTCTTTTATCCAGAGACACCTATACTGAGTACGTAAATCAAACCCAACAACTGTTCCCTTTTTTTTATTTTGATGTGAGAAGATGACTTCATGACAAAAATATCTGGAGTAAAAGATTGTGTTGCTAATAATATTTGGGTATTATATAGTGCATTTCATTCATTTTAAAACCACCATAACTAGGTAATTAAAATACAGACAGCGATGATACAGCTGGACAGAGAGACACAAAGGAGCTTCCCATGTCACATTAAGGAAAAACAAATGCCATCAATGAGCCCACAGGTTTCTGCCAACAAGGATATCAATGTTGTCACTGGGTGTCTCCTGCTCAGAGATCCTCTCCAAACTCTGCATGGGGCACATCCACCTGCTTTGCTTAGCTAAGAAGTTCACAGTCAGAACACACAATTCAGCCTTTAGTTATTAATTTTCTACTAAAAATGTTTCCAAGTTATAAAAGCCTCTGGCCTCCGTATTTGGGCAGCGTTTCCATCACAGCTCACCTTGGCAAGTGCGCCTCAGCTCTCTGGAGCGAAATATGCGAAATTCTACATGAACAAGGAAACCACACTAATTAAGTCATAAGATTTTATATCAAGAATGTGCTGATAACTTGCTAACTATGAATTTTTTTGTTCATACCGAACAAGAAATTCCTAAGCACATCGATAGAGAAAGTTAACGTCCACAGTCACCTTAAATACAATTCTGACACAGACCTGCTGGAAACCAGCTGCAAAATATAAAAAATGAGATTTCTTCCGATAACCCAGGAATCAGAGGGAGCCATTCAGCTGTTACAGACACTCATTTCAAGAGTAAACTATAGAATCATAAAGTAGTTTGTGTTGGAAGGGACCTTAAAGCTCATCCCATTCCACTCCCTGCCAGGAACACCTTCCACTAGACTAGGTTGCTCAGACCCCATCCAACCTGGCCTTGAATACTTCCTGGGACAGCCACAACTTCGCAACCTGTGCGGAATGAGGTTGTGGACTTTTAAATACTCTTTTTAAATGGCCAACACCCAAAGCATTTATCTATCCCAACTGGATCAATTTGTTAGTAAAATGAAAATTACTCTTTCAGCTATGACTATAGCTATAGTCACTATGACTAAATGAGCCATTCCTGTTTTGTTTAAATGCGGATTTAGAAAATACAGAACCAAAAGCTCCGAGTCAGTAGCTGGTACCTTTCTGCAACTGAACATGCTGTAGCATTTTGTGTGGGGAAACACTTGTCTTAGGGAAACAGAAAGAAAATTCAGAAAACTGGCTTGAACCAATAAGCAAATTATTATGACAAGGCCTGTTTCGCTGTCATTATGTACTTAGGAATTGGCCTCTGTTTCATTTGATTTTTGTTTCTGTCCTGGTTTGAAAGACAGGTGTCTGTCAAGGAAGGCAGAAGCCTCCCCTGAAATGGAAAATGCAGCCCCCTTCCCTCCGAATTATTATAATTTTGAAATTAAGGGGCTTTCAGGCAAAGATATGAGGGGTAGGAATAACAGTTCTTTACTAATATATATATATATATATATATATATATATATAAAACAAGGCAAACAAACAACAATAACTATGGCAGTAACAGCAAACACAACCACAAACCCAGTGCCAGCCCCTCTCGGCTGTAGGTCACCCCTCCCCCCCTTCGGTGCAGTTCCAGTCACAGCTGGCAGGGGCGGCTCAGGGTCCCGGAAAGGGATGGACGAAAAGCTTTAACAAACCCTCTGGGCGGCTGATCCCGGAGTCCGGCCGGACCCTCGGGAGCAGCAGGCTGGAACAGTAGAGACGAGCACAGATCCCGGGTGGCAGACGAGATGTAGCAAACTGCGGGGCTGAGTGGGAGCGCCGGGAGGTCTCAGCCGGCGAGGGTGTGCGGGCTACAGTGTAGCGAAGGGGTCCAAGAGGCAGCAGGAGCAAAGCGGCTGCGGCCCGGCTCCCAGCAGGGCAGGGAAAAGGTGGGCTTCGGAATCCGGGTTTCTCAGGTGGAAGGAAAAAAAAACCGCCGAAAAGAAGAAACCTCCAGCTCTGACCCACACCTTCCTCACTCTGCGGGCACCAGCAAACCCCGCTCCCCCACCCCCCAGGTGAAAAACAAGTAGCTAGTTGTACCCCCGCCCTCTGTGGCTGGCCCTTTTGTTCTTCTTAAGCACCCAGTGATTCGTCCCCTTGGAAACAGATATGGGCAAAATTCTTTAAGAGAAAAAGAAGAACAGGAGAACTCCTCAAACCCCCAACATTATTTCCCTGGGCCTTAATTTCCTTGAAGTGCTTCCAGGTGCAGCTCCTGCCCTTCCCCAGTCCCAGCCTTTCCAGTGCAGGGCTGAAGGGGCAGGGACACACAGCACAGTCCCCCTGAGCTGCTTCAGACAACAAGAAGTTCTATTTTCACCACTTCCCTTCTATTTGAAGGGATGATATGCTCTCCGAGTATGTCAAGGAAAGACGTAAACTGTGCTGGTTGTACAAAGAGCAACAACGACGACAAACGGCCTCATGGAAGGACAGTTGTGTCACTGGGTGTCTTGGGCACACGCAGTGAAACGACGTTCTTGCTTTATTTAACTTTATTTTACTGTCAATAAAGAGAAGAGAAGGAATAGCCGGATATTCCCTTACAAGGTGTGAGTGGGCTTTTAACGTGCAGGGCAGCTTTCAGAAGGCACATCCAAGCTCGGGATCATTTATCAGCCACTGGGATCACCAGACAGGACTAAGGCAGCTGTGATGTTTAGACACCCAGAATACTCATTTTTCTTGCATTTTAGCACTATGATCTCCTGAAGCTTTTCTAGGTGTCTGTATTTAATAACACAGCATTGCTGTAAACTTCCAAACAAGTTTTGTTCGTGTAACATAGTAATTAAAGACGCAGTTCAAAACTCGAATCTCTAAACGAACAAGGTAGAAACAACACCAAGAATACTTTCCACTCCTTTTTACGCTTTTGAATAAAACAGTGTTGGCACCTCAATGACTAGAGCATTTCACCATTAACAACTTCAAGGAATACTTCAAAAAAGAAGAGTAAGTGGATGACTCAATCCTACAAATCAGACAAGAACAATATGATGAATAAGCCATTTAAATGCACTATTAATTCTTGTGGTATCAGGGAAAGAAGGTGGTTTAATATAAGTTGAGAGCAGACTATATTAAGTATACAATTAAATTGTGTCACTTGAAATCACAACAAAAAATACCGCAAATATGAATTAAAAGTCTCTTTGTAAATCTGTATATTGGAATCGGGAGATAATCCACAATCTTTATTTCTTACTCTAAGAATGGTCCAGTTAAACAGATTAGTTTTGTCTATCAGCAAATCAGTAACAGAGTCTCAGAGGAGAAGTGATGGCTGATAATCATTCTGAATTCACCTAAGAGAAGATTTTCAGACCTATTCAGATGACAAAGAGTATGTTCTGGCGAGATCTGGACACCTTATCAAAGCTTCTAATAAAATCATGTCCCTAACTTGCTTAGGTTTTGAGGGTTTTTTGTATCTAAAAGAATATGGGTCGGTTTCTATACTGATCTCATCCTCAAAAAGAAAATTATATAAAAGGAAACATAAATCCTTCCACTTCAGAAAGATCTTGCAGCAAAAATTTCCACAATTCCTTCAAATAGGTCAGTTATAGATGGAAGCTTTAGCAAAAATTATCCATGAGTTATCTAAAAATATATCTGATACTAAAAAAAATAGTCCTCACAGACATGCTGAGAGGAGAAGTTTGTGCAAGCAGTAGAAGAGGCTGAAGAGGAGAAACTCCTGAAAAGGTGCAGCTTACAAGTCAATCCTCTCACAAAGAAAAGATGATTTTTCCATTAAGAGTATTAGTAAGTTATAGACATTTACTCTTCCTTAAGGAAAAAAAGGAAAAAGGAAGGGCAACTGCAACTCCAAAACGAGAATGCAATGATGGAATTCCAGAGTCCTCCCTCCCACCCGGCACAGGTACTTCCTGCAGCCAAGAAATGCTTTATGCGAACCAAGCGGAACACACGTCTTGGAAAAGCAGTCACTTCACACATACAGTGCCGAACATAAAAATCCCTCAAAAATAAAAATATTACTCATACCTGGAATATAATCCTAAAACGGAGCAATACGGATTCAACGTCTGTCAATAAAAAAAACAACTGCAAGAATCTGCGCCGACACTTCCCAGGGACAAGCAACACCGAATATAAATAATACTTATCTTTAGGAACTGGGGGAAAATTTGATATGGAAAAAATCTCACATCTTGGGTGGAGATTTAAGTTAAGGCATGTCAAGACTAACAGGAATTGACTATATTGAGGAGAGTGTGATGAAAATGGAGCTGGTTAACAGACACTAACTACGGTAGAGTTTGTTTAATTTTGTCTGGGAATGCTCCTACCACACTATACGAGGAAACACAGGAACATCTCCGACCGGTACACAGCTGTTTAATATCCAAAAGTGCTCTGCTCGAGGAGCACAGAATCAGTATTCAGCCTCATATCCTGCTCCATAACATCCCTTCCTTCTTGTGAGAACTTAGGAAACGGCAGCGTGTGGTGAGGCTCTGGCACAGGTTGCCCAGAGCAGCTGTGGCTGCCCCATCCCTGGAAGTGTCCGAGGCCAGGTTGCACAGGGCTTGGAGCAACATGGGTTAGTGGAAGGTGTCCCTGCCTGTGGCAGGGGGTGGGAGAGGATGAGCTTTAAAGTCCCTTCCAACCCAAACCTTCCTGGGATTCTCTGGTGCTGGACTTAGCTTAGACTTGTCTCCATTTTAATTCTCTTTCCTGCACATGAAGATGTTGCTTATTTTTGTAACAGGTCAAGTTCTGATGACAAAAACCCACATTATATATTCAACACACTCAGGTAAAATGGCAAAATGAACATGCATGTGTTGAATATTTCTAAAACAATTTATTTATTTAGAAACATTCAATATTTAGTAAGTTGCTAGAATTGTGAGAAACCTTACTTTTAGTTTGCTTGTATAAAATCCAAGAAACCATTTTAACAGATTAGATTACTGATTTTGTTTAAATCCTGTTTTAAGGGAAGGAATTCAAGTTTGTTCCTGGGGCCAGGCCTCTTCCAGCAGAGAATCCCCAAGTTATTAGGCATCTCAGTGACTTCTTACTGATTTTCCAGATGAAATTGCTGAAGTCACTGACATAAACCTTATTTCCTTAAAAGATTTTATTGGATTTTTAAACTATTACAGATATACAAATCATTAAGGTTTCCTCAGACATTCTGGAAAGGACATTCCACTTTCCCAACAGTTTGGCTGCACAAATCCCTTAAATTGATATTATTTCGTTTTGAAGATAGTGTGTGTATTCTCTTTGAATGAGAATACCTTTTTTATGCTGAATAAGAGAAGACAAGGTCATTTGATGTGGGAAGATGTAACTTTATCTCCCTTGCACATCAGCACAGGAATTTCGGTGAGATTTGATTGAAAACTCCTGCTCCCTCTACTGGCTCAGCCCCAGTAAAGCACCAATATTTCATCACTAATCTGTCAGTAAATGGGAGAAACGCCACAAAATCCCACATGTATCCAAAATGCGAGCCCTGTGTCCTGCGTTCTGAGGCCCTCACTACAAGAAAGACCATGTCCAGGGAGGCAACAGAGCTGGGGAAGGGGCTGGAGCACCAGGAGTGGCTGAGGGAGCTGGGGGGACTCAGCCTGGAGGAAAGGAGGCTCAGGGGGGACCTTCTGGCTCTGCACGTGTTCTTAGAGTTGGTGATGGTCACACGTGTGAAAATCTTGTCTGACAGAGCTGGATGAACCCCTGCTCCCCTCAGAGCTCACACAGGAGCATAAACCAATATGGGCTGATAAACAGTGGAATGGGTGAGTCAGTTAATAAAAAAAACTCTAAGCGCAGCAAAGGACTGAACGGACCTGTTTTATTTATAAGCTATAAAGCAAGTTGGGTTAACATCTGTGGTGTTATTATTTAAAAAGTAGATACTCGTGAATCAGAAGGAAATAAATACATATTATTCTAATATAGCCTGCTAAAATTCCCTCTACAATAGCAGTGCAGGAGAGAAGCAGAAGCTTCATTGTCCAAACATCTTGTATTTATCTGGGAAGAGAGCTTGGTACATGAACAAGACACATTCTGATCAAATAAATCAGAATACTAAGAACCAAACAGCATGCCTGCGTACATATACATCTTCCCGATACACTGCCTTCTTCAGAAGGAAAACACTGAATTACATAAACGCAAAACAAACTTTCAGGAAAGGCCAGTTCATGCTCAAATAAACTCGAGGACAAACTTTACTGTGGTCAGAGGATTTGTCAACATACTCAAGCCTTGTTTAAAAATGGACTTATGAAAAACCAGCCATCTTTGTGGAAGAACAGGATCCAAATTATTATTTGGATGGAATACCTTGAGCATGTGGATACAATCAGTATTCAGGACCATAATACATGACGGGTCTTTTAATACCTCACTTCTAACACTTTCTTAAATTAAGTTATCCGACATCTATAGGACCCCACCAGCTGGATCTCATCACTCGGCAATTTCTTTCAGAAATGAAACGGAAAAAGCAATTGTGACTCTCAAACTCTTCTGGGGTAAAAGTTATCCTTAGACTTCCACAAGAGAACAGATAGATGAGAAACTGCACAGAGATCTGGCCAAGCAAAAATGAGACCTTCACAGAAATGCCTTTTATCTTCGAAAGGTAGGAATCAAAGGAGAAGAGCATTTGACAGGGGTCCTTTCAGTCCTGGAATTAAAATATAAAGTGGCAGGTTCCAAAAAGCCCTATAAATACATTGGAAGTGAGAAGTAATTGGGTCTTCTGTAACTCAGGAAAGAAGAAGAGGTCTTAAAAAACCCTGCACCAAAAATGTTCGGAATGGCAGGCAGGCTTCTGGCTGGGAAGCTCCAGATAAAAATTGTGCATTTTATAGTTAAGAACCAGCAAGATGTAATTCCTAACTAACTCAGAAGAGAAAAGCAGACCCTTTGGGCTAAGGATTACATGCCCCAGATACTCAGACTTCAGAGTACTTGCCTGGCACAGGTTGCCCAGAGCAGCTGTGGCTGCCCCGTTCCTGGAGTGTCCAAGGCCAGGTTGGACAGGGCTTGGAGCAACCTGCGATGGTGGAAGATGTCCCTGCCCATGGCAGGAGGATGGGACTAGACATTTAAGTTCCCTTCCACCCCAAACTATTCTGGGATTTATTCACGGGGGTGGGAGGATTCATCAAGACTGTGTCAGTGACAGGGTGACAAATGCCTTTCTTATATTATTAGGTAAATTCTCTCCTTTTTAATCTGCTTTTAAAGTATCAAATTTATAGTTTGCCAGAACTGCAAAGCAAATAAATATAGCAAGTTTCAGGCTTACAACACTGCACGCGACACAGAAATGTACACAGAAGATTTACTGATTTTTTTTTTCCTTACTGTGCTGTAAAGAAATACGGACTTAAATATATTTATCTTAAAAAAATCTAGGCAGCGATGAATTCATCTAATGTCACGTAAGAGTCTGGGAGATTAACAATTATCTGAAAAATTATTTTGCAGTGCAGGCACGTGTGCCACTTAGTCACAAACAATATAACAAACCTGATCCTCCCATTTTCCCATTTCCTCTCCCGCCCTGAAGAATGCCAAAGAGAATTTCTCACTAAAGCAACTTATTTCAAGGGCAGAATTGCATTGAATTAAACATACAGTACAGTCACTAAGCATTAGAGAGAACCTCATCAATTCAATTCTGTCGTATTATTTTTCAATATATGAATAAGAAAACTTCTTCTGCTTTGCCCAAAAACAGACTGTTGAATCACAATACTTCAAAACTGACGTTTTTCATTCACAAAATAAGAAACACATATTTGCAGAGCTTGGCGTATACAAGATCCTTAATATTGCTTCTGGGAGATAAGCCAAAAGGAATACTAGGGCCTGTTAGCAGCACATCTGACAAAGAGAAGGCTTTGTACAGAAATCACAACCTAAGGTGATTTGTCTATGTACAGTTTTCCAAAGGTATCATCAAAGGACTTGCACTTTCAAACAGCAAACGTGACACAAATCACAAGAGGATGGAGCCATCTGCTCACGTGTCTTCTCCAAACCCGTTTTTTCCAAGCAGGTACCTCCCTCACGCTAACCACTCCTGCTACAAGAGACTGAGGAGTTCCTACGGAAAGGAAATCTCCTTCATAAAAGCAACGAACAGCCACCACCTCAGGCCTGAATTCCTACGGTGTCTTTGCAAAACAGACATTTACCTGCTTTGAGACCCATACCAAGTACAACACCACAACGCATGCTTGAACTTCCCAGGACAAGCGCCTTCAGGATTGACCAACACCCCAGACACTGGAGTAAGAGACCACTGATGTCTAAGGCCTAAGGCATCGGTGCTGCCCCACAGCAAAGCCCCACAACTCTCCTTCCCCAAATACCGCATGGGCAGGAAGGTACTAAAAATGGCCAAATTCTGACAGTGTGAGACATACAGAACAACTTGCTTAAATCAAGGGAAAACAGCCCATTCCCCCACTGCCTTTACCACCACCGTGTCTCCTCATCCTCACCTGTGGTTTCCCAACGAATATCCATATGAACATCCATAACATAAATACCCATATTAACACAGATGCACGAGCACAAACAGACACTGTATCGCAAAATATTTAAAATGTGCTGCCAGATGGCTTCAAAATTCAAAATGAAAGATCTAATTAAAAGCTCTTATCCTGCCAACACTCCGTTTTTTGAAATAACTGCAAAAGTTAAATAAAAATGTTTTTAAAGCCTATCAATATTTTTGTAATGTTCTGTTTTACAATTGCAATCTCCCCCAGTCTCCGTCATGGATGAAACAGGCCAAGCCACACGAACCAATACAAACTGTAAACTCCTTTCCTGGGACGTGGAAAAATGAAACTGACATAAACGATTACTAAATTCTCCTTTAATTTCAACTATTCCCATGCCTCTCCCTCCCTCCTGTTTAAAAATAAAAGCTTAAAAGAAATTGCTGCTGATCTCACGTTTTGGCCATAATAAAGCAGGTTTCACTGCCACAAGTTATCACAGACATTGCACAAGACAAAAAATTTTCTTACTTTCCATAAATGAAACATGAACCTTGATGTTTGTTTACGACAAGATTATGTAGAACTCTTACTTGGTTTTCCCTACATCTTATCTCCCCAATAAAACCAGATGATGGTTGACATCCATTTTAAAATAAATATACATACAGTTTCAAATTAAAAGTACAGCACAATATTAAAATTAAGTATAACGATGTTTGGAGCCTACAAGATCATCAACTAGTACATCTGTTCATTAACAAGAAGAAAGTCCTGCTAAGACCAAAACACACATAAAAGGAACGGTTTCCAAAGTGCCGGTATTCCACACGCACGAGGAGGTGATGATTACTTACCGCTGGACCTGTTTTTGCGGTTTGACTTCCCTCCTGTAAGAAGCATCTTCAGACTGTTTCGAAACATGGCGATCCTGTTCCGCTTGGTTTATTCCAAACACTGCGGAAAGCAGAACAACAGACATCCAAAATCAACACTTCCGTTTGGACAACGGGAAGCCATTACGGAGAAGAGGTAAAGAAGCGCTAAAAACCAAGATAAAATGATGAAAAACTATTTCGCCAATACAATTCCTAACAACAACATCCATATAAAGCCTACCATTCGGTTTGCTTTCAGTTATCCAGTGTTCATTTCCAGGACAACACAATTCCAGTGCTGCTGGTAGAACCGAGCTATTTTGCCAAATAATTTATTATCGCACTGAAGTGGGAAAGACACAGCGTTTAGCAGACTGCCTCCATTTCTCATCGCTATTAAAGCCAAACCCATCAGAAGGAGCTGCTGCCCTTCCTGTTGCTCAGAAAATCAATCCTGCCAACACCAACCACGACTCCAGATGCCCTGCAGCTCCTGGGCTGCTTGACTGTCAAATTCTCCTGCGAGTTGAATAAATTGTCATGAGGAGGCAAGTCGTTCAAACCCAGAGTAACTGATGCAAAAAATCAAACAGAAACATTATCCCTATACTTTCCTTGCTGTATATGTCTCGGGGGAAAAAAAAAAAAGGTTGTCTGAGTGCTGCTGAAGATAAAAGAGCGTCTGGGATCACCAGGCACACTGACAGCCTGCGCTGGGGAACAGCCTCTTATTAAAGCATGTAAAGCATCAGAACACCTACAACAAAAGCAGCTCAAAACAGACCAAAAGAATTGTAAAGAGTCTTTGATCAGTACATACAATAAATCGCAATTTTCTTTCTATTGTACACATTATATTCCATAGTTACAAGGTAACGCATTCATCTTGTAGAAATAAATAATGAATTTTTTTCCTATAACAATATTCAGTTCCTCTTGGAGGATGCTCAGTAAATGCCATCTTGCGTTTCTTCGCATTTGTCTGATACCTTCAAGTCTAATAATACATTAACGCCCAGTTCAAAGATCTTTATATGCATATTTAAAGCCACTGAAAGTCCTTTTAATATGATTTACTCACTTACTGAGAGACACCAGCATTCCAGGGCAGCAGCTCAGAGCACACCCATCCCAAGCCCCAGTAAGCAGACAGGGATGACAGCAACTTCAGCCTTTCCTGACACAAGTTCCCATTCACCTACCAGATTCCACAAACAGATCTGGGCAGTCTGTGGGCACGCATGGATGAATGTTAAAGAGAAAATGTGGAATCAGTATTTCCTTTGCATTTATGAATCACTTGAGCCTCACCTGGCACCCTTTTGCCACCAAAACACAAGGAGCTGGTGTTCAGGCTCATTCCCAAGGCTCCTAAACGAGGCTTAGGTCCCCTTCGGAACATCCCACTGTTACACGACTATCAAAAAAAATTCCGTCTGGGCACGCAGACAATCGTTTAGGGACTTTTCCCACGTTGGCTTGCACTGCAGAGGGAACTGAGCAGAGCTGTGCCACCAGTGCTGAGCTACAACTGAACTCAACCAAATTCTGTTGAAGGAGTCACCTGGCCTGAGCCTAGGCCATGCCTGATAGTTTTGCTAATAATTATATTTACCTGTATCTTGCACGTGGCAAATAGGGCCAGGAAGTGCTGCGCTGCTACTAGGGCTGAATTAAGGCTCTGCATAGGACACAGATGGGGCCTCCATGAATTTGCTCCTAAGAACCACAGAGTGGAGAGAGAACTGATGTCTTGCATTAAGACCCTGAGTTACCAGCCAAGGGACACCCCAAGGACTAATTCCATACTCTCAGGGGACTCCTGAACTGCAGGAAGATTACTCTGCCCGTGGCAGGGGGTTGGAACTAGATGGTCTTTAAGGTGGTCCTTTCAACCTAAACAACTCAGTGACTCCGTGACTCTACTTTAGCAGCAATTCCTGACACGGTTCCTCATTGCATCTTACACACAATATTGATGTATTCTACGGGTAAGCACTCATTAGACTTATACAGTTTATATACTAGTTAAGGTGTTCACAATGCAGAGGAGCAGACGACCAAAACCAGCTGCCGGTTTTCATCTTCATGCACAACCGCGTCCCTTTGTGGCTTTGAGCAAACACGGTCACAGCTCTTCCTCTGTTCAGCCAACACCACTAAGCCAGAAGCAATATTTAAGAATAAGCACTCTAAATTAAAAATCCTGTTGGTTGTATTAATTCACGGAATTAGAAGCATTAAACAGCAAAGAGAATTTCAGTATTAGGAAGAGCTGGATCAGACAATTTTTCATCCTATCCCGTGAACTCCTTAATGCACCTCACAGCCCAGGTCAATTCCCTTCTCCAGGATCAGCAGCAGCTCTATCAGCAGAAGCAAAAGCTGCAGGAATGTGATGGGGATCCTTCGCACCCCCGCTGACACGGGATGCCTCTGGCAACAATTTGGGCAACCAAGAGCTTCTACACTTGATTTGTCATTTATCTTGTCATTTGTAAGTTTACCAAAACAAATTAAGACGTTGTATGAGCACAAGTCTCCAACAGTATCAGCAGATGAATAAAAAAGGTCCAATCTCTATGCAGCATTTTTAGAAAAAACAGCTCAACAATCTCCCGGTTTCTGTTCAGACACTCCGCCACATGGTGTTTGATCTTCTAACAAATCAAAATTTCAATGAAATACATAAACAATAAAAGCTTCTGGAGCATGAGAAGGCAGTAGTACAAATATGATGAGGAAAAGACCTCAAAGTGGAGGGGGTAGAAGCAGGCTGAGCTCTGCGAGCTGCAAACTTACACCAAATGCTAAGCTTGAACAAGTCTGCGATATCTCAGACCTTTGGGACGACTAGGGCCTATTTCAGTGTTTTCTTAATTTTAAGACAGAGTTCGTAGACAGGCTGCAAAAAGCCACCTCATGTTTTGGGTGGCTACACATTATTACAGCCCACAGAAGCCAGTTTTGCTTCTTTTTATAGAGAGATATTGTCTGTCAGACACAGAATTACAAAATCAAAGCAAATTTTTTGCCTATATACCACCAGTAGAACAACCAGATCCCTGCACTGTCCTCCTCTCTGATCACCTCACTAAAAATAAAATTTCATTTTACATAAAGCTGATTAGCAAAGCTAAGCTTTTGTTCAAAAGAGTGTTTGATGTCCAATGAGTCGTACAGACATTGCTGGCAAATTTTGTGCATGTCAGCGTGAGAAGCTATTAAATTTATATCTTAAGATTAGAATTCTGTAATAAGACAAGTTTCTAATTACAAAAGGAGGAAGGGAATGCATCCTCAGTCATATGTGCAATGCACATCTCTTAAGAATTTGATTTCCCCTTTAAGTGTTCAGTTCCTTCCTCACCTCCATAGTGAAAATACCTATGTAAAGGGACAAACATTCCACAAACTGATTGCAGGAAAATAAAATTATTGTAAACATTTTGGTCTTACAAACAAACACTTAAAAAGAAACAGAAGCATTATCCCTGTATTTTCGTTGCTGTATGTGTCTCGGGAACAACAACAAAAAAAAAAACCGGTTGTCTGAGTGTTGCTGAAGATAAAAGAGTGTCTGGGATCACCAGACATGTTCCCAGTCTCAGCCAGGAGACAGCCCAGTCAGGCTTCCTGTGCAGCACAGTGATGCTCACAGGTTTCAGCAGCACAGCCAGAGTGTGGCCACTGCAGAGCCTTAACTGAATGGGTAAAAAAAGACAACCAGAAAAAAAACCACCAAAAAACAAACCAACAAAAAAAAAAAAAAAAAAAAAAAAAAACCAAAAACAAACCAAAACAAACTACCGTCTTGGCAAACTGGAGGTGGTTCGACAGTTCTGTCAGCTGCTTCTTCAGATATTAATTTGTATTTGAAAAGTGAAGTACAAGCCTGTGCCAGCTCATGAGATCCCATTAACTCACTCTCCAGGTCAGGCAGCAGCAAATTAAGACAGAATTTACTTCCAGAGTGTTCTTAATATTCAGCAGAAGTTTATGAACACTATGGAGTCAAAAAGTACATTATGTTAATAGATATAAACATAGTATTATAAATAATAATGTTATAAATAATTATGTCATAAAGTAGAAGTATTTGCAAACTTCGATTAAAGCACATTTTTCAATGAGAATCTCAATGCTTATTCCTTTATTTATCAGCTTCTGTCCCTCTCAGAAGAACCTGAGGCATCACATTCCCTCAGTACACCTTCTCTGAATTCCCCAAAGGAACAACGGAAAGAAAAATTTTTTAAAAGGGTGATTTTCAAAAAAATCCCCAAAAGTCCTTTGCTAGAAAATACACTCAGTTATGCAAAGTCACAGAGAAGCTTGTTACTCATAAAATATTCTATTGCAAAGGTTCCTGGTAGCACAAAGATTAGCTGTTTCCATGAGGGAAGCTGAACTCACTACAGTAGAAACTAAGAAGTGCGTGTAACAAATATCTTATATTAAGATGCCATAAAAAGGAACCTTTCTGAGTATCAGCTTTCAGGATTTAACAACGTGTAAAACCTAAATGAACATTTTGTGAACAATAACAACAAAAAAAATCTAACTTTTCTTAAATTAGTGAACCATTTTCAAAGAGCATTCAAGCTTCAGGAAGGAAGAGGTAACAAGGACTTTTTTTACACAAGTGGCAGATTTATAAAACTAATTATCACGAGATGAAATAAATTGAAAAATGAAAACAAAACACACAACAGAGCTTGACTTTCAAGCATTTACTCTACGTTTAACGGGTATTGTACACAGATGTGTTCCACATTTGCCTGTAACTGCTGCCAGACTGAAACTTCTCATGCTCCTCAAATTAATTATTCAAAGTTTAACCTGAACTCTTATTTTAAATTGCCCTGAAATTCCAGAGGATGTTTTGAGAGACAGCCTGATAACAAAGACTAAAGAACGCTTAAGCCGTACTTCGATGCTCACAGGAGGACCGGGATGGCCACAGTCATCACTGAGAACTGTCAGGAAATGGCAGAAGCTCCATGAACTCCATGACAATCAAATCCATTAAACTCTGCCTCCCAGAACACTCTGGCTCACCAAAAGGGTGGGAATAACTGATTACAGCAACGCTGAAGTCAAAGGAAATGTATATTTATAAGCCTGGTCCGTGCACATTTAAACACACAGGAACAGAATTTAGAGATTAAATTTAGAGATTAAATATTTCCAGGAACTTTACGAATGAAAACAGCATTGTTGTGACCTAGCAAGCTTGCCAAGAACTTCTAGGATTATTTGGAAATAGGAAAACAACAAAGGTATTAAAAGCACTAAACCCTACCAATTAGAGGTCTTTAAGCAATTAAGAGTTTATTAAACAGAGTTCTCCAATAGGCTTTATAACAACAAAATTAATTGTTTGATGTTATGCTCCCTCACAAAAGCCTGACCACTAATAACTATCATGGGGGGCCTGACGTGAAGGCCAATCCGCCAATCCACTCTTACACAAAACACTTGGAGGTCTCTGGACTGCCTTTCCTACAGATCCTGCACTGACTCCCATAATCCAAGAGCCCCTGCATCTGTGCTTTCTCCTGTCCTCCTGATATGACCCCATTGTCCTTGCTTCTCCAACTATCTTTGATAGAAATACATAAAAATACACCCATAAAACACCTAACAGTATTCCCACTGGAAAAACGTGTGCAGCAGGTCAAAGTAACGTTTCACAAGGAAGCAGGAGGTTGGCCTCAATCTCTGCTTTTATTTTATCAAATGAAGCAGCCGTTAATGCTCCAGTTAAAAAGCAATTCTGAGAGCATACCAAAGCAATATTCCCACATTTGTGAAGTTCCCAACAACAGCCCTAAGGTGAATGTGGCCAAACATATCTCTTGATGAGTGTGTGGTGATTATGTTCACTCAAAGTCTGTGGCATTTCTGTTCAGAGGTAATTTTCACACAGTCACAGCCTGGGAGGAAGGAGACGAGCACTGTATTATTATCGAAACCCACACAATTTAGCAGAGGAACAGCTCATTCTAGTGCTATGCTTGGAAAACAGCACTTCTTCGGAGGGTGAAGCTGTTTGCACCTGGAGCTGTGAGGCAGAAGGACACCACCAGGAAGGTGCAGTGCTCAATCCCTTAACACACACGTGCTCTGTGCAGGCCCGAGCTTCCCGTTCTCTGCTAACAGGAGATTGTTCTTCCTTTTGTCTGGAACACAGTCATACTTCGAGTAAGGACAACGGAGAATAAAAGCACGACTGCTCTCAGAGAGAGACGGCACCGACAGACAGCTTATGACTCACTCTGAATCCACAGAAACTCACTACTCTCAAGCAATAACCATCCTCAACAGACAACCCTGCCAACCACAGAATACTAACTAATAGACTTTGTAACAGTAGCTTTTCAGTCAACATTTGAATTTACTTTCCTGGGAAAAAGATGTCTCCAGCAATACTTTTTATTTCAGTGTTGAAATTTAACACCTATTTAAAACGAGATCAGAAACATTGCAGAAAGAATGCAATCACTCGCTAGGAGAAAGTCAAAAGTCAGTTCTCTCCTCAACATGAAAATGTGATGACCTTGAAATCCAGGAAATTTAATTATGAACCAGGCTTTGTCATTTTGCATAACCTGGTTTCTAATTCTAGATTAATGATACAGACTGAATTCCCAAAGGACACTTCAGTTCTCCATATACAGTGTCAATTATCCAGCCTTGGAGAAGAATGATAACCAAAAGTTAGAAATGCCATCACCTCGCTTTCATCAATTCATCTGTAGTGCTTTTAGTGTCTTCTGTGTTGCTCAGTTAAAACAACAGTTAAAATTATTGCTTTGGTTTTAAATATTATTAGTAGCTGCCTCCATCAACAACCATGCGAACGGGTATTTAAGCCTGAAATAAAATGTGGTACAGTTCTGCACAAGCTGAGTCTTGTTAAACTGCCTTGGAAGGAATTTTAGGGCACTTCAGCAGGAATCATAGAATGGCCCAGACGGGAACGGACCTTCAAGTTCATCTGGTGCCACCCCTTGCCATAGGCAGGGACACCTTCCACTAGACCAGGTTGCTCCAAGCCCCATCTAACCTGGCCTTGGACACTTCCAGGGATGGGGCAGCCACAGCTTCCCTGGGCAACCTGTGCCAGGGCCTCCCCACCCTCGCAGGGAACAATTTCTTCCTCACATCTAATCAAACCTACTCTCTTGTCACCGAAGCCATTCCTCCTTGTCCTGTCACTCTAGGCCCTTGTAAATAGTCTCTGTCCATCTTTCTTGCAGGCTCCTTTCAGGTATTGAAAGGCTGCTATAAGGTCACTTCAGAGTCTTCTCTTTTCTGAACAGTCCCAATTCTCCCAGCCTCTCCTCACAGCAGAGCTGCTCCATCCTTCCGATCATTTCGGTTCCCCCTCTGGACTCACTCCAACAGCTCCACGTCCTTCCTGTGCTGAATCAACAAACTTCACCGTGCCGGGATCCACCATTCTTATTCTGCCCCAAACCATCACAAGACTGAAATGCAGAGAGTTTCCTGCATTTCAGCTTTTGGCTGTGATGTGGAGCAGCCAAAAACTTGTCACTCAAAATCACAACAGCTTCTGTTCTGCTTGAGGCTCCTACCAATCTGAAGTTACTTTTGAAGATTAACTGGTACAACAGAAAATGAAAACAAAAAAATGGGCAATGTATAAAGTCAGAAAATGTTAAAGCACTCGTCTATTCCAAGAGATTAAAGGAAACTGTAATTAATTTCTTCATTTTTAAATAATCAAAAATACATCTTAAAATACAGACCTAATTAAGGAGCTGCTGTAAACCTGTTCTGCAAACTTGCTCAAGTCTCCATATTACTTAATATGAAACTGGAGTTCAATCCATTGGCAAGCACTGGAGATTTTCTCAGAACACGGAATATTTTGGATTTTTTATTTTAAAAAAACCTCGAAAAATTAAGACACCAAAGCACATTTTTACAGAATGCAGCGTCACTATTACGCATTGTGTTTACAAAAAAGTATCAGTATTTTAGCTAGGCAGTTAGAATGAACTCAGTAAATAACATAAAATCCCACGCATTGTTTTATTACTAATAAACCCTTCTCTTTCCTTTCCTACCTCCAGTAGGAAAAGAGAATGATCAAACACTTATATGTGAAAGCTCTTACATCTTTTTCTCTAATACAATCAGGTTAAGGATCGGTAAAACTGTTACAGAAAGACAGCGCCCCGTTCCAATTTCAGGTGATCGCACGTTAACAACGGAACAACGGAAGACAACCGCAATTCTATTTAAACAATTAAATCACGCCTGCAAAGAACACATGGGATTGTAGGAAGAAAAAAATTCTCCTACCTTGATAGCTTTAGACAAGTTAAATCTCTAGCAAAAAGCGTCCTCCTCCATTCACTGCAAGTCCTGAAAGACATAAAGAAACCCAACAGAATTTAGTAGCATCTTCTCAGCACCCTCTGTGCCCCATTCTGTCCGGATGCACACACAGAGCCACAATAATCCCATCCCAGGAATAAGCCCACAACTCTTCCAGAGTATTACTGTGTAAGCATCAGCCACACCCCACTCTTTATCATTACATTTAAAAAGTGAACGTTCCTGCTTTTAAATCGCTGTTAAACAATACTAATTTTGGTCACTTGCCTCTTCCTTCTCACCGCTTTTCAAATGGGAGGAGAAGAAAAGCACATCAACTTCCTTTTGGCACACATCATATAGTACATGATTTAACAAGTATATTTCCCTTCATCCTATCAAGTTCTCCTGCTAAAATCCTACAACTTCCCCACTGTGTTTTTTTAAAAACTCAATCCTTACATAAACGTAACTCCCAAGAAGGATCCAGCACTAAATCGAGGGTTCAGTACTCGGCCCTTCTCTCTGTCACCACGTACTTAGAACAAGTTCATCAACAAAAAGCCACAAGAAATACATCTTGCCATTTACTGAAACAGACCAGAGCAGCTATTTTATTCCCAGCCTGTGTTTTATTTGTGCTGACGATACTGTATTACAGCCTTCACCAATCTATCGTTTTAGAAATCTCATTTGAGAGCCAGCAAGTAGAAGGAAAGACAGACGCATCTCATTTGTCATCAAACAAACACACAAAAAGAATCCAAGTAAATTGAGACCACCCTGTATTTGCAAGTTTAAAGCAAAGCAGAGTAAGTGTTCAACTGCATCAGTCGGGTTTTTTGTCCTCCTGCAAGAGGATACTGAGAAGTAACTGACAGCTTTACTTGGGATTCATGGTGCTTCCGGAACCGTAACAGCGACTTCTCCTATGGTCCTAGATTAATAATTTTGTATGTAAAACTGTAAGACATTCCATAAATTAACGATAAACCCTATTTTATTTCTCAGGGCTGCCAATTACCTCCCTGCTTTCAATTTTTCATTTCTCTTGCAAAACAACTAAAGAGCCAGTAACCAGCACAGCCCTTCCACGGGAGCAGGGAGGTTTCGTTCACTCAAGCGAGGAAACCTCCGAAGGCGGCTCACCCTGCGGCACTAACGGGGATCCCTGTGACAGGAGGAATGTCCCACAGCCTCTGCCAGAGACCCCAGCTCCCACACGGCCCTGCCCTGGGCTCTGCCCCACCGGCTGCATTCCGCTGCTGAGAGAAAGAGGATGTTCCTTCTTCAAATTCTCTTCCCGGCTTGTGCAAACTACTTGTGCTCCAAATCACCTGAATGCCCCAGCATTTAGCCTTTGGCAGAAACTGTCTGGTCAGAAAGACTCAGCTACAAATTTCTGAGTGTCCAACCACATAGAGCACAAGACCAGCATGGAACCTAAACCCAAACAGGTTCAGATCAAGGAAGACTTTTATTAGATATTACTTCACATGATTTAAGTCCCTGGAGGGGGAGGTTTCGTAACGGCATGGAGCGACAGGACAAGGGGAGAACAGCCTTAAGCTGAAGCAGGGCAGGGCTGGATCAGACAGGAGGAAGAAATTGCTCCCTGTGAGGGTGGGGAGGCTCTGGCAAAGGTTGCCCAGAACGGCTGCGGCTGCCCCACGCCCGGAAATGTCCAAGGCCAGGTTGGACGGGGCTTGGAGCAACCTGGTCTAGCGGAAGGCGTCCCTGCCTACGGTAGCGTGCGTAACTGGATGAACTTGAAGGTCCATTCCACCCCAATCCATTCTGGGATTCTTTGATTCTAAAAACAACCGTATTCCTTAGATCCTAAATAAATAGGCAAAAGAAAAAATGGATATTAAAATATTTATTTGGCATTCTCCACAATTCTTTTAAACGGTCCAAATCTGGGTACTTGCAAGCACCTGAGGTGAGTGATTTAAGAGAAATTTTTTCTTTCAAAAGCAGCAATGTTACATTTGGAAAACGTTCTCGGAATGACTAAAAATAACTCCTTATAAATGTTTCAGTTTGCTGCCATCTATCTTCTTAATACAGCTCTTAATGTGATACCCTGTAAAACAAAGAGCGGGAACGGCCTGCGCTGTGTGAGCTGCAGACGGGCACTTACAACCCATCATCTACCCTGGAACTCCCCATCTGCATTCCACGAGCGGATCCAATGAATCTGCTTCGCATGGAGCTTTTAAATAGCGGAGCTTTTATCTGCTCACAGGATTACATTAGAAATCTTTATGTGAATGCAGCAGATATTAGTGGGTTGTCAATAAAAACTGAATGTCATTAAAGTGCTTTTATTCTTTAAATGCCTTTAACCCTCTAATTATATTTGTAAATTCTGCTATTGAACCGTATGAAAGTTACAAATTCTGACATGTTGTATCACAACAAATTCATTTAGAGACTAATATACCAACAGCTTTGGTGGGGGAGAATCGCTTTTAGAATTATCCCCTCTTGATTAAGCACACAAATCGCAACTGGTATGTTTCAATCAGAAGCAACATTCAGTCAGGGTTTCTGAAGATAATTATAAGTTTGGAGGCTTAAAACCTCTGGCCTGTGATTCGGCTGCAAGTCATAATATCTTTTAAAAAAATTATTCTTACAAAACTACTCCTTTTCTTCTTATTGTATCAGCATTGTTTTTCCAAGTTCTGTTAGACTCGGCAGGGAGAAGGCAACAGTCCAACATCTTAACTCTCCCCTCCCAAACCAGTAACTGACCGGTTACCACTTTGCTCTGCTGGTTTCCTTCCCAGGCACAAGGTGGGTGCTGGGTAACACAGTCCCTGCCGGGCACTGTCCTGCCAACTGCTGAACCGCTGTAGGCTTCGGACTCCTTCTGCCTCTGCCCATGAAGCCAATTGCTGGCAAGCGGGATTTTTGCCCATAAAATCCAGCTAAGAATTGCCAGCTAACGGCTCCAAACTGCCATCCAGGTTTGCAAATGTAAAACGTGACCATGGAATAGGAATATTCCCGAGTTCCACCATAACGACAATAGTATAATGAATGCTCTTTGCCAACAGAGTCGGGTAATTTAAGTCAGGAACAACGCAGACAGAAACGAAACCCACTGAGAATGTCACGAGGCCCTTCTGCGACACAGAACAGCAGGAAACCTCACTTTGCCCATGGATCCTCTCGCTGACTTTGCAACCAACTGCTGATTCCTTTTCTTTTGAACAATCCTCAGCCCAGAACAGTATCAATTCAACTATACATTTCTTACAGCATGTTTACTGTTCCAGCGCATCCATCACTTCGTTCACATCCATCACTGCAACAGAAACTATCCACTTCAAATAGTTTTTGATAATTCTCGGTGTTTGGGACCTTTTCACTGCTTCAGACAATTTCTGAATGAAGCCATCACGGGCAGAGCTGCTCAAACAGATGAGAATGAACAGATGAGAATGCAATTTCCAGAGTAAGAGAACAAAGAAATGCTGTTAAAAAGTACAAGTTAGTAGTAGTGTCACAAAGCCAAGTAAGCAAACATTTAAAAACTACACACTCAGGGCAGGAGGTAGTTAAGTAACTCACACACAAAGTAGTCATCCTGCAGTCCCAAATAATTTCTTGCTTATATACCTCCGTAGGTAATAACCACTGATTTTTTCTGCAGAAGAATGTGTTAAAAACAACTAAAGTGTAAAACAGCAAAAAGATGCACATTCACCACCCCTCCCCTCTAACATCCTGCACATCTACATTCAAATGTTTCTTTCAAAGAGCTTTTCTTATGTTCTATTAAACCCGTAAGTATACGGCACGCAAATTAACTCAATCTTTAAATATCCCCGCGCATGAATTCACCAAAAGAAGGCATAAAATCAAAGCCAGCTGAGTGACTGCCCAAGAGAAGGGCTCTTACCTAATGTAGGAATTACTGAAACAGGTAAGAATGGTTTGTGGGGGAAAAAAAAAAAAAATCCCAATATCGTTGACACTTTTAGCTGTCAGAATTAAGCACCTTCCTGATACTCTAACACAGAAAACTGCCTATATAAGGAATGAATACTTTCAGGTACAGCAACACGCATTGTAGCTGCAATATTTTCCTGCCAACCTAAAACCCATGAAGAAAAAAAGACTTAAAGCTTTAAGATTTGAGGCAGAAACCAGAAAAGCTGTCATCCATGGCAACTTGACTACATAGTCTGAAATCATACCACAACATTTGATTTCACAGCAACAAGTTTGAGAAGTCTCTTGAGCTATCTTGAGCTGAATACCACCCATCCTATATTTGAAAACACTGAACATTAGCACTGAGAAACATCCAAGTAAAAGGCTGAAATAAGACTAATTTTCTGTTCATCCTAGAGTAAACAAAGGAACCTTCTTCTCCCCTCAATCCAAGCAAGCAGGTAAAAATTCACAGCAATTTTGCAAAGCGAATTGAATCTGAAGCCTCTGAACCAAACATAGCACAGGTCACATGTATCCTGATCTCAGCAGTTTAATTATATTTTCCCAGAGAAATTAGCAACTTACTCATACTTTTATCAACAGAACATTAATACACAGACATTAAACACAATGACCATCTGTCTTTGAAAACCAAAACTACCCCAATGATCAGAACACGCTGCTCAACCAGTCCTGCTGGAAAACAAAGGCTCTGAAATGGTCTCATGAATAGGGATTTCCATCTTTAAATGAGGTTATTTTTCTAGTTTTGGCTGTCAGATGCACCAGCTGGTATTCATCTGATAAATTGAGTAAGCTTGGATGGTATTCTAAAATCAAATCAAATCACAGTTTAAATTCTTTGCACATACATACACGTTGGAAACAAAATACGTACTGACTAAAAATAGTCTTGATTCCAATTCTAACTTGCCTAAATTCATTTTTAAGCAAATGTGTGTTTTAATGATGTCTGTCACGTAACAAATCAAAGATCAGGAAAATAACAACATTCTTTAAATTATTGTCATGTAAATACGACCGACCTAATTTTACTGGGGACTAATCTGGAAAACAAGTCTCATGTTTCCATCTTGACAAAGAGTTTGTCTTCTTAACCTCATATTCTCTAATTAAAAGTAAGATTTGAATCATATGTTACCATACATAATGACTGTACTTACACAGTTCATTACACAGGAACGTAGACCATTGATAAATCAAGAATTCCACAAATAAAAGCACACAACATAACACTCCAGTCCAGAATTAGATATGTCTTGGCTGATTTTCAACAGTATTAAGCAAGCATCCACTCTACCACATTTTAAGTTGGCAACAGTTTCTTCATGATCATCACTCTAAATAAGTACGGGAAAGCATCCAGACATCAACGGAATCACGAAAAAAAATCAGAAAATTGACCACGCTTTAAATTAAGATTTTTTTTGCTTATCACGCGTGCCTTGAAAAAAAACCCACCCTGTGTGTTAAATCTAGATGACGTCCACATTCTGCTCTTAACAACTCAGACTCCTGGTTTTATACGAAAATTATAAGGAGCTCTCATTTTATTTTCTGCTAACAAATAGTTCCGACCTACTCACGGAGGATTGCATTTTTCAGCATCTTAATCACGCTTATCAAAATTTACAAACTTATCTATCTTCCACCTTTTCCCCAGCGATCTAGGGACAGGAGCTGTCACTGTTTTGTTGTTGCAGTGCCTGGTGCTCCTCCAGCCATCACCTCTCTCATGTCTTCACACTCTAATTACCATCCTATGTTTAATAACTCTGAATACAACCTGTCTGTTCACCCTCCCTCCTCTGCCTCAGATCAGTTGTTGTTTATTAACCAGCTGGTTTGGGTCCTGCGCTCCCCAGGCCCACGTGATGAGGAAATGATGGGTTACGGTCAAGATGCACCACGAAAAATATCTTCTTTCCAGAGTAATTCAAGGCTAGAGGACTTACTGTAATTATCTGACTTCTAATAGATGTCAGCAAACACCTAGACGAGGAGACTTAATGGTCCAGAGACACCATGACACTGAAAGGACATCTAGCACAGCAGGCCTTTGGAACATCCCGAGCCTATTCCCATCCTCTCGGTGCTGCCGTAAGCTTTGTCAAGGATTTCAGTAAGAACCAAACAAAAAATTCTGACAACGCTGCTCAAATACATGCAACCCAACCTGGTCTAGTGGACCCAACACGGTCTAGTGGAAGGTCTCCCTGGCCACGGCAGGGAGTTGGAACGAGACGAGCTTTAAGGTCCCTTTCGACTTAAACCATCCTGGGATTCTAACAAATTTAAGGATGAAATTGCTAAAATTCAAGAGTGTCATTTACAGCACAGCTTTATCCCAAGGATCACATTTACATCCCTGTGTCCGCACACCACCATTATTGCTAATGCTGTGTCAGACAGGTAAAGAAGGAGGCTGAGAAGCAGCTGGGAAGAGCCAGGGCCTGCTGGAGATGGCTCCAGAACAGACTGGTAAACATTCCATCTTCTCCCTGCCGTCTTTTTGGTTTCTCTTAATTTTTGCCAGAAACTGGGCTCATTTTTCACAAGTCTGTCTCATTCAACTTTTCTCTGAAAGGACACATGCATAGGACCTGTTCCACAGGGAACTTCTGTTGCTCTAAGCTAAGGAGGCACCTCAACAGCTGTCACTGTGCCGCTTTAGCAGGACCCTCTGAGGAGATAAAATAAGCCCCGAGGATATAAAATATCTACTTCAAAACTTAACTAGGCTTCTACAGAACAAACCAAGAATGCCAAAATCTTTTCTTTGTTCCTTCAGAAAGTGCAACCAGAACTCAAGTACTCAAACACTATTCTTCTTCCCAGCCTATAGTCCTCTTTGTAAATACACCATGTGGAAAGAACCTGGAAATATGTGAGGAGAGAGAAGCAAGTGCAAATAGGGGAAGAAACTGGAAAAATTAAACAGGATTGAGGAGGGGGAGAAATTAACCTTTAAAGGAGAGAGAGAGGGTAAAAGAGGGGTCTCGGGTTTTTTTAACAGAAGTATTACGAGTATGTTGAATACTTTATTTGAATTAATTTGTTTTCGTATTGCCAGAGGACAGAATTATCTACAGCTGAATGAAACAAAAGTAACATCCTACTGACAGCTTTCTCAGGGAGAAGTACATGTCCTTATAAAAAGTCAGTCAAACGTACATAGTTGCAGTTCTCTTTCAAACATTTCTGGTACTCAGCAAAATCAGTAGTGCTAAGGTTTAACATACACAAACAACTCGGGGTTTGGGTTAAAACAAGAGGGAAGACAGAAAGAAATAACATACCTTACAAAGGATTTTTCATCTCTGAATCCACACTTACAATAAAAAGAACAGTCTTTTTTTGTGTTGTTAACAGTCTGCTACAGACCAGATCTTAGATCCCGAGTGAAATGCAGCAAAGATAAGCGAATTTAAGTGAGAGCATTTCGCTTGACTCTCATTTATTTGATAGCCGGCTAACTATTCCATGCAGGAAAACTGGGACTTGGCAGAAGTGGATATCCTGCTTTAAGTCATTTCTTCAAACCTTCCAACAAGGCAACACACAGTTGAATAAGTACTTGAAGGAAAGGGCTTATTTATACACCTTTTATCTTTCATGATGTATGTAAGTGATATTTACCATAGGCCTCACTACTTCAGACAATGTGTTTAAACTATGAGTTATAAATGAAGCCATTGTACGAGTACATTTCAAATTACAGCACATAGCAGGCTTCAAAAGAATTCAGTGTTGGATACGCAAGCTCCACTCCATACTGTCCTCCTCAGCTAACAACAGTCAGGAGTTTCCGGTTTCATCCCACAGCCGGCAGCAAAAATGGGGATATAAAGAGTTACAGTTCTGGCAAAAACAACGGTGGTTCCTCAGCTTGATGCAAGTGAGAACCGAAAGCCCAGTGAGATTCTTTTTAACAGGAGAAACCACCTAACCTTAAAGCATGCTGTTAGGGGGTCCACGAAGGGTATCACAAAGAATGAAGTCCACAAAGCCTTGAGGAGATTAACAGTACCAGGCAGAAAATATTCCTAGCGAGAGACCGTGAGCTGAGCACTTCCCAAATCCAAGACTGAGTTACTTCCAATGTGACTCCTGAAAACTGCATTACCATGGCTTAAGGAGTCAGCTTTGAATACCAAGCACCCTCTCAACTTATCCCATTTGGAAACCAAAACATTATACTGGCTTCAGGAGCCTTGCCAGAAAAAAACCAACTTTTAAATTATTTCTGCTCATATCCAATTTGTCTAGGCTGGGTTCACAGGCTACCACTACAAACTATACCCAGAATTATACTTTCCCAACACAGTTTGAATAACGTATCAATACGTGAAATATAATACAGATTCAGTGTTAGGTCTAGGTAATTTGACAGTAGAGAATTAGATTCCTAACTTGAAATCCTTCTAGAAAGTTATTACTGCTACAAAATTACTATTATATGACTCTATTGCAACAGTTAATAAATAAGATCTGTCAGCAGGTTCAGTAAAGAATTTCTTCACAGGCTGTTTTTGCTACGAACTCCACCTGCTTTAAGTAATCACACCGTATCGGCAGTAAAGTTGAATGCTTAGTTTGATCTATGTAAGCAAAATTAAAATAACTACACTCCTGAAGTAATTAAAAGAAGAAGATAAGGAATGAATTTCAATATTATCAACAACACCCCTTCTCTTTAACTCTCAATTATATTTGGTTGTACAGAATCATTTGTGTCAGGACACATTTTACTAGCTTGCTCTAAAACATCCGTAGAAAACTCAGGCAGCAATTAGACAGATTAACGTCTACTACTGAAGAGTAATTTACGCCATTCCCCACTGCCAGCCAAGAAATGCTACTTAGTCCTCTCTAAATGTACCCTTGCTACATTTTTCCAGACTACTGCAGAATATAAATTATGGCTATAAATACATACACATACATACAAACAGAAACTTTTTAAGGAGTATATCAAATTGTTAGAAAAAGGGAAACCACAGACCTTATTACAAATATACAAAAGCAACATGGCAAACTCAGAAGAACTCGGGGGAAAAAAAAAGTCATGAAGATTTACCAGCTTCCAGTACTCAGCTAATAATTAAAGATGTGAATATCCACTAAACATCCACTGAGAAGATGCTGCTTAGAGCAAAAGGTGACCTATAATCTTTACTATGAGGATGTCTAGAAAAATAACGCTGATTCGCATTCCAGTTCGGTCTCAAGCCCGTCTGTCTTGCAGATAAGAGAAATGCATCTGTATCACCAGGCAATTTTCATCTGAAACAAATACACGACTACATTCCTTACAGCTCAGTCCCAGCAGCACCCACCCCCTTAACCAATGCCCCACATACAAAATGCTAACAAATTCTCGTGAAAAGCATATTCAAAAAAATTTAAAATTTCTTTCCTCACTTTTATTGAAAGTAATAATTTTTTTAAAACCTTTGATCCAAGCTGCCACGAAAGGGCAATATATGTACCCTCAAGGAGAAAAAGCAGCTGCACACTCAGCCATCGTTGATAGCGAGTCACCCCGAGTGCAATGATCCATTCTATTCAAAAGGATGTTGACTGGCATTTGTAGCACAGGCACAAATGTGTCAAAATCCTGTTTGACTCTTAAATCACTCAACCAAGTCAGTCTTAATCTTCAGATAAGCTCTTATTCTCTCTAACCTCTCCATTAGGAGACTGGGAGCCTTTTTCACACAAGCTTTTCAAAATATGCTATTGCTAAGTTCGCCACTTTCCGGTTACTCTTCCCACCAGCCTATCTGCATATTTATTTACATGCAATTAACTGTTCAGGAAACACATTTACAAATTCAGAAACATCTTGTTGTTGTTCTCTCCCTCAATGTCATCTTCACTAATTGAGTTCTCCTCCAATAATTTATTTTCTCATCTTCCTTTACCCTCAGGATGCACAAGACAATAGTGAGAACTGTAAGCCCTGGTATTTACAGACCTGCACCCGCAGGAGCAACTCACAGCAAGGGAGAACAAAATACCATTACTCTCACACACGGGCAGCTCCTGGGTCATCTCAGGAGGGAAAGGTATCCAGAGATGCCGGAAAGATACAGAGATTGCCGTCCTAGAAAAAGATTTCCTTTCAGCCTACTGAAAGACACAGAGCACAAGCAGGAGCTCCCAGAAAACAGACTCTCTCAGAACAGGGATGACAACCGGACATCTTTTTGGGAGAGCTCACATGATGAAGGACAAGCAGATTTACTCAGCCCAAGGATGTTTTGAAGGCAATACTGCAAACAGCAAACACACCACTCGAGGCCTCTCAGTCCTGCACACCACAGATCGGTGCCCTTTGGAAGAAGAATCTTTTCTCATACGCTTGCTCGTCACACACACGTGATTCTCTCGAGACCGGGCAGAAACACTTCGCCACGGCTGCTTTTAATGGTTTAAAAGTTTGCGCATTGACGGAAGAGGAAAGCGGGAAGGAGCATCTCTATTTGTGATCATTTACTTAAACCCTTCCCATCGCTAACGAGCGGAACGATAAAAATCACCTAAGCGCGAGGAGGCGGGAGACTTCACTTCGTACATAAGGTTTCATTTCAGAAGATCTTGGCATACACGAGCAGAAGGGAAATCAGTGGTGTTTGTGCAGCAGGTCCTGCCCGAGGCTCTGCTGCCCACCCACACTCGCTCTGCGAAGGAGAAACCAAAGATCAATTCCTGGCCCTGCTACTCCAACTCAACAACGCTACAGAGATAAAACAACAGCAGGATGAGAAGGGGGAGGGAGGAGGAAGAGGAAGAGCACAAATAAAGGAAGGAAAACCAAGCCGACGTTCCTCTAACAAGTAATACGCAAAAGCTCGCCATCTGATACCTATACCGGGTAAAAGCAACTTTCGGAGGAAAACAAACAGAACACAGTTGAAAAAATACCAGGTTCTTCCTGGAGCTTTCTTACAATATTTCCAGGGTATTCCACATTTTTGCCTACAGTATTTCTACGTGCCATTTAGTAAAACTCTGCTAGCAAGCTGCACACAGATAAAATCCATCACCTCAAGGAAAATCTAGAATTCCCAGAGGTATACAAGTAACACAATATGAAATCTTTCCTTTATCTAAAAGGCAAACAGCTTTCCATCAAATTAGGCATATCAAACACATAAGTGAAGTGATTACTATTTTAAGCGGTTTCTTATTTTGAAGAAGATAATAAAATTCAATTTTATTAAGTATTTATACTTTCAATAATCATTTACTGTTCCTGTTTTATTAAAAAAAAAAAAAATCAGATCAAATCCCACTAGCACGAGCACTTCAGATACAACAAGTTGACACCAGGAATGGAAACTTGGAAAATCAGGTTTTTACAAGAGGGAGAACGGACACACAGTGCTTTTTACCGGGCTCTCTCTAGCTATATTTGATGCAAATGATGCGTTACAGAGCATCTTAAAAATACAAACAAGCATCCTACACAACAATTTTGTAGTTCCTTTGAATTATCTAAAATAATTCCAGGCTGAGGCTGAACTTTCCTTCCTACACGGGCCCTCCAGAACATTTGAAAACCATGCTATTTGCCTTAACATACACGAGCATGGACCGTATCAAACAAAAAGCTATTTCTCCCCAAAACCCACAAAGATTACTTAAATATACAAAATTCTGTATGTTACTATGGGCTTATTTTTTTAAACTCTTCTGAGCTTGGTCTAGTCACGTCTATTATACACTGAAGTGATGGAGCCAGATTCTGTGCCCTTGCAGAGAGCTAGAAAAGGCTCCAGAATTTATTCCTTTTGTTGCTGTTTATGAAATTCAGGACATTCTTTCGGATATTCTATTCGCCGGTGTGTCAGAAGGAAAATGCTCAGAAAACCAAAACCATCTGAAAGTTCAGCCCAGGTTTGGAAAACCTCACAAACAAAACCAGCCTTGACAGTCAGGAAACAAGTGCTTCGTTATAGCCATGGCTTTGTCAGCCTCAGTTTCAAGGAGATTTGGGGTTTTTTTCTTATAGAGAACTCAACAGTCACTATATACACTCTATGCGGAACAAAAATTATTTTCTCTGGAAGGGAGTCTGGGAGGTTAAAAACGTTGGAATCTTTGATAAAAAGCATTCTATATTGTACATAAAAAGTTCCAAAATAGAACCATATATAAAGAATAGTTCTTGATCTAAATTAATTGTAAAAATCAAGACCAGATGCTCTTTCTCGCGATAAATGATCGACGACCAAGCATATCCAGTGTCAAAAGGAAATACGTATATAGTTTTTCACGGTATTGAAACCTGTCCCAATTAACAGACATTATGTTTACTCCTAAACCACACTGAATGAGGCCCAAGCGGAGACTGTTCTTCCCTGAGCGAGCCCCTATACACTGCTCAGTCTCATTTTTAATCACATCCTGCAGCTGACACCACAACCAGCCACGCCGCATCATTTCTTACACATAGCATTAATATTTATTCAAATTTTCTTGCAAAACTTACCGAGAAACCAGTCAGTCAACAACTTGTCATGCTTTACGGTTGTTTTTTTTTTTTTTCTTCCTGACTATTCACAAAGAGCCTGAGCTCAGAATATGGAATAGCGGGCCTGCTGCCAGCAGACTTCCTGCGCTCCAAGCTTGAAGCATATGGACAAGCTCTTAATACAATACAGAAAGACACTTCTTGAATGTAAGCGGGCAGGACTGGCTTCACACAGAAGTTCAGCACAAGTGTCTAGACTATGAGGAAAGTGCCAGCAGATATAAATCTGGGGATTTATAGTACAGACGGTTGACAGGAGAGGTTTAAGCTGCCCAAACTCCAGAACTGCAGATTGCAGTCGGCACTCGCGTCCATCGGACACAAGAGCGCAGGTGGCAGAATGCGACATCTGAGAAGGATAAATAAATCCCCACATCCATGCTCAGCTCTACTGCATCTACAGCTAAACAGGTAACCGTTAATACTACAAGATTACTCTGCATATTATATTACTCTTAAACTGAGGAAAACCAAGCCAGAGCACACGGTACCTAAAGACAGACTCATCACTTGGAAGGTTTGTACCGTTGCTCAGTTTCCGGATAATGATGAACAGCTAAGTAAGCTTATGTTACATGATTTAATCTTCCCGTAAAGATTGTTTCAGCCAAACTTGGAAAGGTTTTTCATTCGCCTCCATTTATGAAGAACGTCTATTTGCATCTGATTTTTAGTGGTTACGCTGGAGTCAAAAACCTTGACTACACAAAAACACATGCACATGTCACCAGTAAAGGTGACAGGCGGCCGCTCGTAGGGCCTGATCTGCTTTTTCAGCTGCCTGTCTGTGAGGACAAAAGCAATGCAAAAGTTTAAGTTCATCACAATGGCTTTCTTAGTGCAAAATTTTAATTGCAACCAAGCAACATTAGAGAACGTACAGTATACAGTTACCTCAGGTACTTACAAGCCGTACCATGGATTTGGTTTACGTGAGTGCTGAAACTTCTCACAAAAAGTTAACTAATTGAGGTGACTATTCCAAAATGGTGCCTTCCTATCTGACTTAAACTATATTTCTTAGCAGAAATAATTTGGTGAACAGATTAAACCACATGCGCGCACTTACAAAATAGCATTCGTTAACTCACTTTATAAATTTGCACAGGTACCCACCAATTTCAACTCTGATTTCTACTCCCAAAGATCCAAACTACAGTAACACAACCTGGAAAACTGACTCAGTGCAAGGACTAGGGGTGCATTCAGTAGGCTTGGACAGAGTCTTTATTGACCAGATTGGATAGGCTGGGCTTCTGGACTTTTACAAGAGGCAGAAGCAGTTTAAAAAAAAAAAAAAAAAAAAAAAAAAAAACAAAACGAAAACCAAAAACACCCATACAAAGAAATCAGCGAAATGAGAGTCCAAAGCAAAGCTTAGGCATTTTGTGGGGATTCCTGCAGCTACAGCTCTGCGGGGGCTGGAAAAATCCTGGCCAAAGTCCCTGTGGGGAGACAATGTACACCGACAGGAAAGCAGCTTCATCTACTCAGAAAACCCGATAAAGACCAACAAAAGCCCTCTTTGAAAACCTATCTTTGTCTACGCAGAAATTTTCTCCGCACCGATACGTAGCGTTGACGGAGCCTGAGCGACTCTGCAGCGAGAACCCAGGTCTGAACAAGGGCACAAATTCACAATTCCCCCTAAATTTCCCTTGCTCTGTGTACACGCAAATGGTGTTTTTCAATTTTCATTTCAGATGTCTTACAGGACTTTGTGCTGCTCCTGTTTTTCTGTATTTATAGTGCCGAATGTTTTTATTCAGAATCAACGCTGAGAAATTAACTTGTCCACACTCTAAGCTTTCAAGATCCATTTGAATCCTTTCTTCCTATCCCTGCAACACCTTGAAAGCCAATGCCATCCACAGGTTTTACCAGTACACTCTCAATTCCTCCATCTGGGTTACTAAGCAACCTGTAAACCAGCTCTGCATCCACTGTACAGCACTTCTGATTATGCTACATCCAACTTTTCAGACAAAAATACCACAGGCCACCATATTGAAGCGCTTCTAAAAGCAATATAGAGAATTTTTCACCTCATTACAAAGTTCTTCTTATCATTTTACAGCAGCGACTTGTTCAAGACTAGTTAGTAGTGCCAAAGATAAGGACTGAGATCTTCAGTTCCCACTGGGCAAAGTCTAAATCAAATCGACAGACCACTCCATCACATAGCCTTTGAAAAAAATTCCTCCGTTTCATGGATTAATCAAGTTGATGCTCACATAATACCGAAAAAGAGCCAACATTTTTTAGTGCCTAGGAGCTGGTCTAGCAGGCATCACAGCCATACTCCTCCGACTTACTCCCCTCACACTTTCTCTCAAATGCCAGCAACTAAAACCCCAGCAGAGCCCCCCGTGACTGAAAATACTTCTCAAGCTGGCAAAAATAAATACTTGCATCTCTTTCTCTTTGAAAACGTACACTGATTTAGAATGACACCATTTGGCCCGCGATCACAACTTGTAACCGGCAAGAACTCCCACCGTTATTACTTTTTGGGATAACTGCTACCCACATAGTGCCAGATGGTCCCTTCCACCTCTGCTGAGGAGGTGGAGCAGCACTGCCTGCTGTCAGCATTACAGCTTCTTCATTTTCTCCAAATCAAGACAGAGATGATATTACCAGTCTGAAGAGAAAGAGGGTGGGCACACGTAGCTCCATTAAAGTTTCGGCCTTCAGAGAACAATAGTCCTTTCTTTCATGGCGCCTGTTACGCTAAATCCCCACCCCCGAAGACAAGAAAACAAGGGATGTAGTGACCCCTACGCAGGTATTAACCAAAGGCCGGTGCCAACGAAAAGCTGCTCAGAAAGATTTCAATCAAACATAGATGTTCTAATGGTGAAGCGGAGTATCTCATACTAACAACTGTGTGAAGCAGCAGGAAGCTGAGCTGGGGTCCTCCAATCAAGTCTTACATCGAAAATTAAACAGGAAAATCATTTGAGTAAGAGGAGAAAAACCCATTAAGTAAGAAAATGGGGGATTTGTCCCTCCATAAAATACAAATTATCTATTAAACTAAGATTATGTAGAACTGCAAAAGCTGCTGGAAAAGATAATCAGCATTAGACCCCAACTTACACAGAAAGTAACAGATCAAGCAGCACACAGCTACACACACAGAATACCTGTCAGAACCCAGATAGTTTTGCAAATATCCTTAAAAATAAAGTCACGTGAAGAACACCGGGACCTGCAAGCTGGGATAAGTCAGCAAAATCTGCAGGCACGAGCATTTGTTCGGATCGTTCAAATCACAACATCCACTTGCGTTTGCATCTCTCCAGAGGCTCGGTTTAACAAGTCTCATAGAAGTCACATACACGCACACGTACACGCACACCCCCCCCCCCACCCCCTTTCGCCTCTCTTCTCCAAGCATCGCCGATTTCTAAAAATCTATCCTCACTATTTTACTTTGGTTTTCCCTCTCTCAGAACTCTTCCATATTCTATTCCATAAAATCTTTGAAGGATAGAAAGTTGTTTATCTGTTTGCCTGCTAATCCGCCCTTCGCTGAAGACTTTCCTCTAGAGCGCTTGCAGGAACGGCCTGGCTAAGCCCATCCCAATTATCTACTCAGTCACTGACCCTTTCTGCTCCCAGATCTGCACTAGACACTGAGCAGAGCTGAGGCAGGGAACCAGGAATGTGCCTGCTCTGAAGGAGCCTGGAGAAACAGGAGTAACACAGGGGTCTTAGGCCTGAAAAGACAACACTTTTTTGACCAATTTCAAATTCCAAGCGCCATAAATAAATAAACAAATGCTGCCATCCCCCGGTCCCGGTGAACTACAGAACGTACAGGCCTTCCCACTGATATCTCTCAGCATTACAAACGTGGAACTCATTTCTACAAAAGCACTTTGTACCTTTATCTTCCTTTTACTAGGCCTCTTCACACCGCTATCTGGAACATTAAGGGCACCCTACTATCAAAAATAATTTCTAGACAGAGAATAATCCCGCACGAGACAATGGAAGATAAGGCAAAAGGGAAAATCATCTGTTATTAAAGAGGTAAATAAAAGGATCGACCACAGGAATGGGCACACTTTGCTGTTCAGCGCACTCCGGTTGCACTTTGCTCCTTTACTTTCTTACATTTCTTCATTGAAAATGCCAACTTCAGGCGATCCAACCCAAGAAGGCAAAATAGCAGAAGCTCACTGTTATTGATGGAAAAAGGCAGCACTAGAATCTCCTGCGCCAGACTGGTGGGACAAAACGGGACTGTTAACTCCACTTAATCAGCTCTACCAGTGAGCAATTTCAGGGCAAGGACACCAGGAGGAAGGCAGTAAAATGTGATTATTCTTTTTACCTTACATCCAGACATCTGGTTCAGCACAGCCGAGAGACCACCGGCTTTCAGCGGCAATCGCCAGCTGGATGATGGGACAGGGCAGGCAAAACTTCCTCAAAGAGCAATAAAAGATATGCCTTATTTTCTTTTGTGTTGCTTCTCTAAAATAATAAAGCCAATAAGCAATATTCCATCTAACAAATGCAGAAAGCATCTAAATCCTCCAACATTTTTACCTCCAGATACAAGATCGGGAATCAATTCACATTTGTTTCTCTTCAGTGTCTTCTCCCAGTTTTCCTTGTATTTTCTCCGTGAGTTCCTCGGAAATAGTATTTCATAACCTCAGCCAGAGGCAGCCCACTGGAAATGCTAAACACGGCACCAGAGCCCACCGATACGGTATTTATATTATCACCAATATTTAAGCCGACTGTTAAAACACTGACCGCAGGATCCAGCTCAATGAGCTTCACATTCAGCAATTCAAGGACAGAAAATTCACCTCCTAGGAAGTCCGGATTACCGACAAGGTGACTGGCAGGAACAGAAGAGACCACAATTGTTTCCACTTTCAAGAACATCAGTTAATGCTTTTCAGCTTATTAGAGGCAATGCACAACTGCTTTCTGAACCACCAACGCTACAAATATTCAAATTCTCATTCTGAAAGATATTTCACACTGTCTTTAATTTTGGTATTTTTCATACGCACTGATGGTTTCTCCGTTTCATACGTGCTCATCAAGTTTCTCATCCAAAGCATGAGGGAAACACGAATTTTTAAGAAAGACACCTGAAGAGAACACAACAAAAGGAAGAAACCGTTCACACCCATATAAAAGCCTCACTCATTAAGGCACATAAAAAATATAAATTGCAGCAGAGATGTTTCCTACTGACTGCATTTTGCTTAAATAATCTGAATACAGAAAAATAGCAGCAATCTGTCAAATATTATTGTACCTGCCATGGGAAGCGTTACAGGCATGAAGGGGAAAATCAAATAAACACCCAAAATACTTAAAAGTAAGTAAGTAAACAGGAACCTCGCCATCATAAAATACAAATTAACCCTCTCTTTTCTCACACTTCTTAATTAATAAGAAATACTCAGTGCGACTTGTACCGCAAATAACGATTCACCTATCCAAAGTATTTCTTTCATTAATGAGATCATTACAAATCTTAAATTCGAGATCGCTACAATTCAACCGTAATTAGCAATTACAGCTGATGTAAGTAAAAATAAGACAACTGAATATTCACCGATAAAGTGAGGAACTCGGAGAAAAGCGATGCATTTACCCTATTCATTGTTATTTGGGAACTTCTCCTCAACTGTCAAGCTATTCTATATTTTAATCCTAAAAATATTTCCTACAGATGAGGGTAAAAGATGTAGCTCAACTAGTCAGCTGAATTTCATTAGTGGCGTGATACAAGCTTCAGGTTTTAAATATTACACGCTGGAAATCTGCAAAGGGTCGCTATCTCTGAAAACCAAGTCAGCTATTCCGATGGCAAAAAACCGGAACATACGGAAATCTGGACGTAAAGAAAAGTAATTCCAAATGACAAGCGGACCTCCGCTGTCTCACATGCAACTTACTCTAAAAGAAATGATCACAAATTCACAAATTAAAAACTTGAGGAAAGAGCAGCAAGAAGCCTTGTCTCCGTTCTTCCGAGCTCCGGGAAGGCCGGGATAACGGCAGACACGCTTTTGGTATTTGCATACGCTCGCAGCACAGGGAGGAACAAACGCAGTTTTGAGCCTGCTCCGCTTCGATCGGCACAGTAAGGTCACAAATGCTCATCAGATGACTTTTCAGTAACTTCTGTGAAATGGGGCACCATGAATGGAACCGCTTGTGGTGCAAGAAAGGATCATTCATCTACCCCGGGACCTCCACTCCGGACATACCACTCGATTCTTTCTCATTAAGTACAAGCGAACAACTAATGAGCGACGAGTTGCTCCGAGACTCCGAAATTACGTGTCCGAAAGAACTCTAACAACAAATCCCTCCCCAGCCAAACAGCAAAATTAACAGCAAGCCTGCCCTCACCCTGCAGAGCTCCCAGTCTGCTCAGGAAGATGCTCCTTCAATCACAAATACGTTCTTTTCATAAAGGACAAATAAATAACAAATACTGGTAAGAGCTGAAATGCTAACATGCATGATTCATCGCTCTCTTCATTAGCGATGCCAGCTCAAGAGACAACACCACTCTCCCAGATTACTTCCCTGCCATTAGCTCACACAACATCGCTCCTCAGCGGCACCAGGGCTCCGGCAGCGTGCAGAGACCTGCCCGTATAGGAATAGTAACATGAACTCACCGGGATCCTATATGTTCCTCAAGTATCTACATGTGCCTTTGCCAAATTGGCTCTTAAGAATTCCTACCTCAGGTTACTTCTTCAGTAAAGCTAAATAATCCTCTTCTTTACAAAGCAACAGGACCGGTGGGAGAGGAAGAGGGAAAAATGCACAACGTTTTTAGTAAACAAGCCCTCCACTCAGAGCGGGAAAAAGCTTTACCGCCTTCGAGTTAAAACGAAGGTGCCATTCTGGGCTGGGCTGGAGCTCATTTTCTTCGCAGTAGCTCACACAGGGCCACGTTTCGGTTGAAGACTTGAACTACAAGAGTCAAAAACAACCAGCGCGTTCAGTTCTGTTACCACTGACAACCACGGTAACCTCCCAAAGCCCTTACCGGTAACGTCACCGTGTCCCGTGTCACCACAGAGCTTCGCCGGTCTTATCGACGCTGAAAGAACTTCTAGCGGTTGGCACACGTTTATCACATTGGAAACAAAGCACAAGACAACCTGAAATTACCGATCGGGCTGACTTGCGAGGGTTATAACCGATGACCTAACGAAGGCTGCGAGACCGTGAGTATTTGCGTAGCACTAAACGGAAACCATTCGCTCCCTTTACACCAAAAGGTGCCATTTTAAGGCTTTGTGCAATACTCCGGACACAAGTTCCCAACCGGCATCGACCACTCAGAGAGCTCACGGCTGCCAGAAAGGATAGATCCGGCCACTCTCTGTCCTACTCCTGCATCCTCCTCCTGTCACTTTCACGTTCCACAGATCAAGTTCAGTTTGTCGATCCAGCGAGAAACGAACTCCACAAAATAAATAGTTGTCATTCACACAACAGCTGCTCAAAAGTTCAACGCAGCACAAGACAGAGGGTCCCCAACATTGCAGGTGGGAGAACAAGGATGAGAGGTTACCGATTCGGCACCGCTTCTTAAAATCTGCCTAACCTCGTCAAGAAATGAGACTCAAAGCCATTTGCTTGTCTGGATGTCAAAGGAAATTATCTCGTCAAAGGAAGTAACCATCGTGCTCTAAAGAAAATTCATCCTCAAAAGTTGAAAGAATCAATGCTTATACATCAAAAAGACAAGAAATAAGGATTTTGTTTTTTAAAAAATTTAAAAGCAGAAGATTTTCTTTAATATTGCAAAACATGGGATTACAGGTGTTACCAGGCTCCCAGCTGATCTCATGTTTAACCACCTCTAGAAAAGGCAAACCTCGATAAAACATAAGGAAGGACATAAGCCTTCTTTTTCTAATGAAAAAAACCACGCACAAATTTGGGACGGTCATAAGTCCATTTTTTTTTTGTTGTACCAAGGGGCCGTTTTAGTTTTCTGGCTTCCTTCTAATTGCTTTTCTTTTGCAGTCTAACAAAAAAGTAAGATACACTACTACGAATTTTAGCGAGCATTCTGAAAGTAAACGAAATACAAGATTATAAACTAATGAAAACATAGTATAAATAACCTAAGTGTGTCACAAGCCGGCCCGGCATTAAAGTGTTCTTCTGGAAATATAAACCCAAACCCGCAGAACTCAGAGTACAGAGCGCATAATGCTGTGCGTGATACACATTTGGGCCTTATACCATTTGCATTTATGGTCATTAATATTAATAAGTGAGAACTTGCAAGCAGGAAGTCAGGGATGCTTGTCTGTAATGCATTAAAAAATTCATCTTGTAAAAATTCCCTGCACATAACAGGTACGCTCGTGGATTTCTCAACATCGACATATATATCGCTGGTATTTCTAAAGGTTTAACTGAAAGTAAATCTAGTGTACGCAGCCTGAAATTTAAAACAACCCAGAAGATCACACAGGATCACGGGAAAACCAATGGAAAAGACAGAAAGATGAGAACAAGAGAGGAATTGCTACAAGGCAATCAGTACCGATAAGGAGCTTATTTTATAAAATTATATTAGTCATCCAGTTACCCTGAATACATAACCGGTAATTCACATCGTAATTACAAGTCTACGCTGCAGGCCGGTACGCTCCAGTACGCTACGCCCACGGCAGAGATCCAAACGGGACACGACCCTGCCGCTCCAATGAAATCGGGGTAAATTTGGAGTACGGGGTCTTTCGCGATGCCCTCGGGACGAGCTACTGTAAAAAAGAAGCACAACTCTAAGCAGTCTGTTTATTTTCTTAGAAGCCCCGGAGCCATAAAAGCCACAGACCTCAAACCGGCTAAGATAGTCTTTGCCTAAGCGTTACCGCTCTCTTTCCACCGACAGTTTGTTTGCAGAGCCAAAAAATGAGATTTCGATTACGGCAAGCGGCAGTATATTGTATTTTCTTCATTCAACCACAGGCCTATCGTGCATTTCCTAGGTAAACATTCCTCCACACCAAATGCCCGTAATCTAAGGTGTCTCTCACCACGCAGTAAAAAGCCTCACGTGACTGTAGCCAGCAAATCCTCTTCAAAACATTCTCACCAAAAGGCACTTATTACACCAGCTCCTTTTTCCTTTTTAATTCACGCCTTAGGAATGGATGTTTCCAGGTGCAGGTTTGGAATTTAAGTTCTGAGGATTAAATAAGAAAAATAGACAACACCCAACCTTCAGCATTTTGCAGGAATCATTCCACACTCTAGCCCGAGCAAGGCTGTTGGCAGGATCTCCTGGCCATGTTGTTGCTCTCCACGGCACGTTCGCCGTATTTCTTCTCCTCCTCCCCATCCAACGTTAATTTCCCTTCGCTCCTATACCGTAGCTACGTTGCACTCCCCACCAGCGCTAATTAGCCTCCATAATTTATTTAAATTCTCCAGATACTTCACTTTCGTTGCACTATTTTCACCTGTATAAAAGCCTAAAACCCACACCGGTTCATCATTGTCTAAACCAGCTCACCGACGCTAGCTCCGGAACTTCCCAACACAAGCGGGGATGAGAATCTGCCTTTTTCTTCCAAAACACCCATCTGAGCGCCGTCTGCCTCATCATCTCGCATGCTTTTCTGCATTTTAGCCCCCAACAACCAACCCACGCCTGTAACGGAGAGATAGCTAGCGTGTGTCATTAGACTCCACACGCCTTACTCACCCCTCAGAGGGCGCAGAGGGAGGGGGTTTAACCCTCCCGGTCCCCGCAGCAACGAGGGCGAGGGCGGCGTGCGCTCGCCTCACGTGTGCGGTACCTGCGGCACCTCCCGCTAAACACGGGGCGAGAAAAACGGCCTCCCTACAGCCTCCCCCGGGCCCGAGGGGATGGACAGGCATTCCGCAGGGCGGAATAAACACCGATCACTTACCCCTGCGGGCCTCTTTCTTTTTAAACAAAATAGCCCGTTTCTCATCGAAGAGACAGAATTTTGAGAAACTCGCTGCTCGCGCCGGCCCCGCCTTTCCCGGCGCTCGCCGCCGCCGCCGCATCCCAGTTGAATTAGCGAGGCACCGACAGCGCCGGCTCCCCCTGCCCGGCAATCGCGGGGAGGAACCCCCCCACCCCAGCCCCGCTATTGCGGTCCCCGCGGCCCCGTCCCCCGCCCGCGGCAGGGGCGTGGCGGGGGTCGTGATCTTTCCCCCCTCCCCCGCCCCCGCCACATCGCCGGGCGTTGCCCCCTCACGGTGTGTCCCCGTCGCGTCCCACCCCCCCATCTGTGGCCGCGGGGCTCCACTCGCACCCTCGCGCCCGGCGCTCCGCTGGTCCTTACCTGGCGCGGGAGGCTCCCGGCGGCCCCTCACAGAGCGCGGCTGCGGCTCCCTCTCACCGCATCGCCGGGAACGGCCGCCGCCGCGGCGAGCGCGCGCCCGAAGGGGAGGGGACGGGGGGCGGCCGGTCTCGCCCCTCCTCGGCGGCTCTTTCACCGCCCGCCCGCCCGCTACAGCGCCCCCTCCGCCCGTTCGTCCGTGTCCGCCGCGGCCTCCCCGGGGAGCGACCGCTCCTCCCCTGCCCCTTTCCTCTTCCCTGTCCCGGTTCCTTCGCTCGGTCGCTCCGAGCTCGCCGCCGTCTCCCAGGAGCCTGCGGAGGGCGGGGAAGGGAAGCGGCGCGCGGGCGCGCGCGCTCCCGAGGCTCCCTACCCACCACCCCCCATGAGCGCAGAGAGGGGCGCGGCCACGCGCGTATTCATGACGGGAGCACTGCTATACAGAACAGGCGCGCCGCGGTCCTCCCGAGCGTAACCTGCGCCGGGGGCGGGTGCTGTCGGGTCCGCGCTGCGCTCATTGCCTTCCTTCCTTTCCTGTCCGGCCGCACCTGGTGCGGCTGCGGAAAGCGGCAGGGCATGCGCCTCGCTGACACCCTCCCGCCTTTATAGAGCCCCGGGCGGGAGCGGGGGAGCAGCGCCCGCGCCCGGCCAGCGGCAGAACCTTTGGCAGGAGGAGGGCGGGGTCCCGTGGGGCGGGGGCAGTGCAGTGGCGGCGGCGGGTGCGGGACGGGGGCAGCCGGGCGGGATCCGCCGGGGAGGGGGGAACGCGGCGGCGGCTGTGGCTGAGAAGCGGGACGTGCCCCAGCCCTGTGCGCTCGCCGCCCAGAAAGCCGACGGTACCCTGGCTTGCCTCCCCCCCGCCCTGTGGGCAGCAGATCCAGGGCCCCTCTGCCCCGCTCAGGTGAGACCCCACCTGCAGAGCTGCCTCCAGCCCTGGGGTCGCAGCGCAGGAAGGACATGGACTTGTTGGAGGGAGTCCAGAGGAGGCACCAAGATGATCAGAGGGCTGGAGCAGCTCTGCTGTGAGGAAAGGCTGAGAGAATCGGGGCTGTTCAGCCTGGAGAAGAAACCAGGGGTGACCTAATTGCCCCTTCCGCTACCTGAAGGGAGCCTACAAGAAAGATGGACAAAGGGCAATGGCTTCAAACTGGATGGTCTTCAAGGTCCCGTCTAACCCAAACCATTGTATGATTCTGTGAGCTACAGGGAGGGTTGCCCACAAGGGAGGGAGCAGGAGACACTTTCCAGGGCAGCTCCACGGGCCAGAAACAGCCCTCAGGCAGCTCCAGGCTCTGTCAGCACCTGCGCAGGCCCGAGGCACTAAAGCCATCTCTGAGGGTTGAACCCGTTCCTGCGGGTAGCGCTCGGCCAGGGCTGCCAGAGGGATGCTTGGGCGCTGACGCTTCATGAGGTGATGGAACGCGACGGCCCCGGTGCCTGCGTGCTCCTCCGGGTACCTCTGCGCGTGTGGGCACGGCTCTGCTGTGAGGACACCCTCGCTGACTTCCACTGGTTCTTTTTAACGAATGGGACTTCTGGGAATAATACCTGGAAACCAAAATGTTTTACTCATCATCACATACAACCGAAGACCAGAGGCACAAGGAATGCACGGGAAATGCTGTATTACCTGTTAAAGCTAATATAAAGATTTATTTAAATTACCTAAATAGTGTAAGGTATGCACTGAAACCAGCAATCCAATCGGCGTCTTGGCATTGCTTAATTGTCCACGTGAATGAAATGTAACTCTGACAGAAATTTGGGGTTCTCGTCAAACTAAAAAACTTTATTTTTGCACAGTAAAAATATATGGTGAACAGAATATTGGGGTTTCACTGGGTACTCCCCTTTAAGAAAACTAATATTTATGTCTTAGTCAACAAAATAATCTTTTTAGTCCAGTACAAAATGTTCTCTTTAATTAAATTATCTCCACTCCCTTGGGACGGATGCCTCGTTAAACCTCCTGGGTGCAGATTGCTTGCCTCCATCTCACCCTGGAATGGTTAAGAGCTTTACATCCCATTTGCCCACGGTGCCAAATTAATCACCAAATAAATTAAGCAACAGGGTAATCGTCAGTTGTGAGTCAAGAAAATGACTTGTACAAGAAATAAACTGCAACAGAAGGAATCCTACCTAGGAAGCGTTAATAAAACCAGGAGAGAGCTTTGGTTTGGGTTTTATGCGTATTTGTAGCAGAACCGATGAACGAGATGCCAAGTTTCTGGAATGAAGCTGGGATCGGAGTGAACGCAGATACGTCATCCACATCATCTGTCGGTGCAGTCGCTGGGTTTTGCCTTCGCAGGAGAGCGGCATCGCAGGAAACGGTGCGACGAGCACTTAAACCACAAATTACAGTAAGGAAATCTGCCAGGAATGTTTTCCTCTAAATCTATACCCTCCTGCCTCCCTCGTTACTTCCTGCACAAGTGCTTTCCAGAATTGCTCATCTTCTGCTGCCCTTTAGTCCTTTTTAACCACGTGTACTGAGGGGAACACAAAGCCAGAATAATTCCCATTTTTCCTTCAGGAACTTACTAGCGTAGCAAATCACTGACTGCGCGCAGTTACGTCTCCAAGGAGGAATAATAGTTCCACCTACCAGAAAATATTCTCGGAACTGATGTCAACTGCTTATATCTGTATCCATATCATTCCTAAGAAAACAGATTTCAAGGCATGGGTTTGCGAAAGAGAAAGGAGGATCTGATGCTTCCAGTACAGAGCTGAGAATCCAAGAAACATTGAGAACGAAAAAGACCTCCAAGACTGAGTCCAACCTGCGACTGATCACCGCCACCTGTCAACCGGACCGGAGCACCGAGCGCCACGTCCCGTCGTCCTTCGGACGCCTCCGGAGTCGGGGACTCCGCCGCCTCCCCGGGCAGCTCCTTCCGATGCCTGACCACCCTTTCCGTGAAGAAATTCCTCCTAATTTCCTCCCGAAAGATATCAAAGGGAATTAATTAACAGCAAAAGACCGGCTTCCACGTGGCAACAGAGGAGTCGGCGTCTAAATACTTAAGTTATTTGTGCCCGGTCTAAACCTTGCGTTAGTCCTGGGCGAGAATTCCAGTGAAACTGTGCCGTGCCCATTTCCTGGGCGGCCCTGTCTGGCCACGGCCGATACACACGGGCACGTGTGTACGAAGGTTGCCCCGAGCGTCCCCGGACGACGTTTGGAGCTTTAGGAGCTCCTGAGACGCACGGGACCCCCAGGTATTGACGCCGCGCACGCTGGCTCCGTGTGCCAGCGTAAGCTGGGCACCTCAGAGGGAGAACCCTAGGAGGCACGAAGGAGCTTTGTCAAGTCACCCCTCGGGTTCGAAGTTCCCGAGTCAGAGGACTGAGAAGAAAGCATCCGTATTCTCTGCTGCCGACAGCCTCCCTTGCGTTTACGAAGGTAGCCAGATCCCCCCTGGAACACAGGAAGTTTTCTCTGGGACACACAGCACGCTGAGCCCCTGGATCTGGCTTTTCACACTTCCTGAGAAATACAGCACCGACCCGACCAGCCCTGCACAAGCGCAGCTACGGGTATTTCAGGAATATCGGCGCCGGTCACCTACGGCATTGAAAGCCTTCCGGATTAGCGCTGAGGCGTGAGGGGGAGTTGCAGGATCGCCGTGCCGACTTTGGACCGGAGATCCAGCCTAAGTTCCCTTTTGGTCACATCCACACCTTGTTACATCTTACCACTATAACCACTCCTTCAGGCAGCTCTTTGTTCAATCTGGGAGCCAAAAACTTCCCACAAAACCTCAATCGACCCCTTGCGTTTGTACCGGAAGCTGCCATGAAGTTTGCACAACGGCAAGGACAAAATTTGGCTGTAGTAAACGAGATGTGTTCTCTTAAATAGCCAGAATCCCTCCAGGAAGCTATAAAAACACTCGGTCTCTTAAATCGTGTGTACCACCAGATCTTCTCCTAGATGAGCTCTGTTAAGTGTGACCATATAAAAAATAAATACTGCTTACGATATTTGTTATCTAAAAAATATTTGCCCGTGGAGAAAATATTCCAGTGTAATCCTGTAAAAGTGAGATACTAATTTTCTTCGCACTTCGGCAGTCCGAAGGAACACAGGGCCCGCCACCCCCTCGGTAACTAACGAAAGGCAGAGCTATTTGTGTAGCCTGGGAACTTTACAAAGAGATTTTTTTTTTTTTTTTTTTTTAATCAGAAGGAAAGGGCGATTTCAGTTTTGCTATTTCATTTTCATTTTTGCAATTTTTGGCAAGAGGACCACGAGCTGGGGATAACTGACTGTAGTTTGTCTAAGACTAAATAAGTACGTGCTTTCTGACCCTTCTCCCACCACCAACGTTGCATTTTAATGCCGGCATTACCCTTCATCTGAGCAACGGCTGACACCAGAGCTCGCTAACAGCTCCAGAGAAGAAAAAAGAGCAATAGGATGAGTAAGAATAGCTTTATTTTCTTGTATACACCTGTTTTGGGGGAAGATGACCAGGCAACATGAAAGGAAATGCATTTTGGGAATCTCAGAATTAATACCGGGTTCTGGTTTTTTTTCAATAATAGAATCCAACAGACACAAAACTTCTTCTGCTGGCAGAGCTCAGAAATCCATATAACCGGACCCAAAACTTCCTGCAACACTGAGAACGAGGCTCCGTAGAAACAGAGGTCCAAACGCTCCTTGAGCTCCGATCGAGATCCGATCGCTGCGTCCTCTTGCAGGGAACCCGAGAAAGAGAATTTGGCGGCCGGGTACTGAAGTGGAAGAGATGTACGAGAGGCGCTCTGTTGTTTTGTCCCTAGGAAGGATTTCTATGTGTAAGTCCCTATGGGAATAGTATTGCTTTCCTCAGCATCCCGTCCTCGTCGCTTTTGAAGTCCACGGAGGACAGTAAGCGAGACGAACCGGTAACGGTGCGGCTGCGTGGCTTGTGCCTCTCCGGAGCCTTTCGAGGGCTTCTTCCCTGAAAGAGGGTGATGCGACAGACCAAACCGCTCTGTACGCAGCGGTCGCGAACAGCGACCGCCTGGCACTCTAGAAGTCAGACCGCCGCTGGAACCTTTCAGCTCGTGCCTAGAGCTTTGCCGTGCCATTTTTTTATCACGATATCGGTTGTGTAACAGCAGTTACTTTGCAGCTAATTTTTTTAAGGTAAATCATATTTGAACAGAATCAAAAATAAGCAGGAGCTAAAATATCTGCAGTGCTGGGGCTGTGCCAAACACCCACAGATTCCGTACCCAGTACTCAAGCCTTGTCAAGTAGCTCAGCACATCTTTATTCTAATCATTTACTTTCATTTTATGCCTAACAGAGAATTGTCCTGATTACTCAAGCAAAGCACAGCAGGAAAAGCACAGAAAACATTCGGTCGCCTTCGGGTCCTCGGTGCCGCCGGCGGAGCTCGAGCCCCCACAGCCCCTTACGGTGAAAGATTTCGGTGTACGTGCAGCGATCGCGTGGCTCTCGACTCTTGCGCTAAATCTTTTCAATAAGCCATCGGATCGCTCTAAGCAGAGGGGCAGCAAAAGCTGCTGGAGGTTATAAAATGACTCGAGCAGCTGAGAAAGGCAAGGGGTCGTCTCGCCGACGTTCTCGAACGCACGTTTACCGGTGGCCATAAAAGCCCGGAGGCGATTTTCCTGGGACGGAGATTACGTGCGCCGAGGGGAGGCACCGGGTAAAGGCAACCCCACGTGACCCGTTCCTCACCGCGTGCCCCCAGCTACGCTGACCGTGCCCAAACTGTCCTGCATCCACACTGCCTCTTTTATATATTCCCTTTTAATACAGGAAAAATCCATCATCTGACAAATGCTGATAGTACAATCCCAAATCTCCATATTCACGTACCGGAGTGCTACTGTTATTGACAGAGCCCTTCTCCAGCGGCTGCCATCAAACCGGTCATTTATTCAGCCAACACTATTCAAACACAGATTGTTTATTCAGTTGCTGCTGACATTTCCTGTAGTTTGTTTAATCCACCACGGGGACCCCGATAGGGGAGAGGGGGCATACTCACCCCCGGTGGGAGATCCCGCTGCCTGTCACAGCTCCCCCAGCCATTCCCACTTGGTTATAAAACAAGAGGCAATTTTAGCAGCATTCCTTTTGGTTTTTTCTCTGTTTAGACAACAAAAGTTAAACCTTCCGAGGAAGCTTTGAGAGCTCACTTGCCATTACCACCTGGAGCGCTGCATCCAGCCCCAGGATCCCAGCATAGGAAGGACACGGACCCGTCGGGGCGAGTCCAGAGGAGGCACCGAGATGATCGGAGGGATGAAGCGGCTCTGCTACGTGGAAAGGCCGAAAGAATTGGGATTGTTCAGCCTGGAGAAGAGACCGAGGGTGACCTAATTGTGACCTTCCAGTACCTGAAGGGAGCCTGCAAGAAAGACGGAGTGCCACGACAAGGGGGAAAGGTTTTAAACCGCCGGAGGGCAGGGTACGATGGGATGCTGGGAAGAAATTGTTCCCTCTGGGAACTCGTTACCTTCAGAGCTGTCGGTCCATCGCCGGCATTTACCGCAGAAGATTAAAAGGACCGGTTACGGCCGACGACGGACCGGATCGAAGCCGCGCAGGCACAGACGTTCGGAATCCGCTCCGCTTCGGCGAGGCCGCGACGCGCACGCCTCGTTAAAATAACACCGGTCCGTTATCGTGCGGGCGATAAAAATCTGTTCTCTCGAAACAACAAAGATCAACTTTCACGATCCGTTCGCTAAATAGGCGGAACGTGAAATTACTTCCCCCGACAATGAGCATTCCTGGGGGACGGTACACGCACGGCACAACATAACGGGAAATTTGAAATAAGAGCACACGGGGCATTATTCAGTGTCACCATTTGTTAGTGCTGACCTATGGGACTAATCACAGTCCCTTTAGGGTCGATGTTAAGTTTGTCATTTTTACAGGGATTGAGTAATATTAAATATCACTGCGGGCAGGTACGATTGTCATTTAAAAGAAAATTGATACAAGATACGAAGGGTCGCGTCTACGCTTGGTGTAACGAGCCGGTACCGCCTCTTTCGGGACAGCAGAGCGATCCCGAATAAAATCGTAGAATCGCCACGGGTTGGAAGCGACCTTAAAGATCATTTTGTTCCAACCGCCTGCCACGGGCAGGGACGCCTTCCGGCAGATCGGGTCACTCGAATAGTCTAGGAGCCTTCTTGCTGCATCCAAACAAATTCTCACGCGCTGCTAAAAAATCCTCCAAACCAAATAAAAGCTGTGCAACCAAAAATAGCGTTTACGTCTGCCTCGAGAAGCACGAGCACAAATTTACCTCAGGCTTTGGGATACGCGAATTCCGCGGCCAAAGTTAAGGGCTCGCCCTTGAGTTCAGAATATCCATTAAATGGATCGTCGCCATCTTCACGATTTCCTATGCTTTACTAATTCGCATCCTTCTCTGCGAGCGGGTTGTTATCAGAACCCCTCTAAGTACCGGGGAGATAAAACAGAAGGAATGAGAACCGGAGCAGAAACTAGGAGCAACTTCCAAAGGGCATTTCAACACCTGCATTTTGGGAGGCTCGTCCCGGAACACGACATCGGATCGGCTGCAGACCCGGGAAGCAAAGGATGCAACTTTTTCCACCCGGGCAGATGGTCTGCCTTTAATTATTCTTCAGCAGCACGTGTACAATACGACATTTTTTATTTTTTTTTTTTGTAAATAAATGGACCGTTGCCTTTGCCTTCCTACGAACGTTCCCACACCGAACATTCGCGCGAGAGAAACCGCGGAGGGGGAGATCCCCACGGAACGGGGATCTTTCTGTAGCGCCCCGCAGCAATTATTTCACATCAAAAAGACCGAAGTTGACAAAATGAACACACGATCAAAATCCTGGGCAATATTAAAAACCACTGGCTGCATTTCCTAGTTACGGGAGCATAGGAGGGGGTTGCTCGGTAACAGCTCCTGCCACGATCCGCTCGGAAATCAGCCATAAAAGCAACTCCCGTGCCACTGCAGCGTTGCTACAGCAACGTGCGCGAGCGATGGATCCCGAGCTAGAGACACACCTTAAGCAAAAATAGGTTTCCCGTCATTTTAAACACTTTCCAACCCATAAATACGCGGTGTCTGCCATTCCGAGCGGCTCCCAGCAAGGCTGGCTCCCGGGGGCTTTTTCAGCATTCGCGTCGGTTGAGAATTTGTATGTGTAGGAAAGCAATCGGCAAGGGGGGGGGGGGGGGGGGGCGGAACCCAGACCGCGATGTCCGCAGCCCTGGATCGCGGCACTTCATCAGACGCCGAAGCGCCGGCATAGCAGCCGCGTCAACCGGAGCCCCACAGGGCGTTCGGGAACAGAGGAGGGCTTTCTGCCTGTAGGTGGGAGGCGTACCGAGGCTGCAGCAGGGACCGCGTGCCAGCGGGGCTCCAGCTCGGAAAAGCCTTCAGGGGCTCGGCGGAGATGCCGCGGGCCCACACGCGCAACACGCAGGTGGAATCTTCTGCCCGCAAGAGACGCCTGCGGCAGACCGGGCGTCCGCTGCCTCTCGGCCCGCGGGTAGGGTCCTCGCGGGCCGGAGGTAAAGCCTGACATAACTGACCGAGCAGGGAGGACCTGCGTCGCAGGGGGGCAAATCACAGCTTTGGATGACTGACCGTGAACGTGCTCTCCAGGACCCCCGAGTGACACAGGATGAACAGCTCCGACGGAGATACCTGTGCGCGAGACAGCCGCTTCCGATCGGAGAACTCGTCCCGCCGCTCTCTCGGCGCCTCGCTGCGCGCAGCCGTAAGCCGGTTACACAGAGTCACGGAACGGTTTGAGTCGGAAGGACCTTAAAGCCCATCTCATTCCGCCCCCTGCCGTGGGCAGGGACACCTTCCGCCAGAGCAGGCTGCGCCAAGCCCCGTCCAACCCGGCCTTGAACGCTTCCCGGGACGGGGCAGCCGCAGCTTCTCCGGGCGATCCGTGCCAGGGCCTCCCCACCCTCACGGGGAAGGATTTCTTCCCGATATCCCATCTAACCCTGCCCTCCGGCAGCGAAAAGCCATTCCCCCTTGTTCTGTCGCTCCAGGTCCTTGTCCAAAGGCCCTCTTCGGCTCTCTCAGAGCCCCCGTAGGCACCGGAGGGGGGCTCTGAGGTCCCTCGAAGCCTTCTCTGCTCCAGGCTGAATACTCCCAGCTCCCTCAGTCTCTCATAAAAACTAAGTAAAGAGCTGCCGTGCCCTAAAAAAAACGGTCTGATGGGGGAAAACTTTATTACAACCACGTAGAAGAGTAAGTTTATTGACTCCCAGAAGTTAAGTCTTTGCCCTGAAGAGTTCAGCCACTTTGCAGCACGCCAGCCTTAACCCAAAGCGCGCTTTCTCGGCTCCGGCGGCTGCTGTCCACGACCCCTCCTCCACACAGAGATCCTGCCACTAAGCCGGACGCCTACTTTGACGGGGAGCTTCGCTTTTCAAAGCCGGTCAGCGCCAGCGTATAACGACGTCGAGTCCGCGTTCCCGTCGCCGGCGGTGCCGGATCCTCGGGCGAGTACCGAGCGCGAACGACGAGCGCAGACGCGGAGCCTCCTCCGTCTGTGCCGCGACACGCCGGCGACCGGCAGCCGAGTACGAAGGGGTTAACGAAAGCTGAATTCTTTTTCTCTGAAAATGTCTAAAATGGCCCCACAAACCAAAATTATGAAATAATTACACTCCGCCTTGAGCTGAACACAAAAAGGTTATTCACTACAAAGCCCTAGCAACCGTCTTAGCCTTAAAGGAAAAGAAAGCAGACTGCCAAAGCAGTAATGAAACGACACGCAACTGCTAATTTCACGTCTGTTTTTCAGAGGTCTGCCATAATAACCGGTAATTCCTTACAAAGCATCCATTCTTGCTCCCTAATTCCCACCTAAGGATATTAAAAGACTTAACCGTTCCCTGGCTGTATCTTTTAGGAAGATAACGTCCACTTCATGCCTTAAGTACAGATACGCTTTTTATTTTAAGGGAAAAAAATCAAATTTATAAGGCTCTATAAAGTGACCAAGCGGGGGGACTATCGCTTCGGGTTCGCGCCGTCGGCATTTACGGTCTCGCCGTACCCACCGGGCGATAAAGTCCCGACTAACGCACCGGCATTTCTTCGGATCGACGACTCTCAACGTAGGAAACCGCAGAGATGACGACAGCCTTTACAGAAGTTCGACTGGTAAAAAAGGGTATTTGGGGAGTTAAGCACGTTACCGCGCGTCACGTGGGATAGGCGGGAATGCCGGACGAGGATACGCTGCTTCTTAGGGAAAGAAAAAAAGAAAAGCAGCTTTTCCAGCGACCGGCAATACGGAAGAGTAGAAACCAGCCTAAATCTGCCTTCGGATTCCAGTTCCTCACGGCGTGCCCGTGCTGCCCAAAGTACGGAGGAAGTAAATCCTGGAGCACCTGTTTGTTCATCCGTTGAGCCGGGAAGAGACGCACCGGATGTGAAATTCCAGGAAAGGCGCACTTGCGGGAGCAGCTGGAGCGAGAAGCAGCGGAAGCTGTCCGCCGTCTGCTCGTTCCCCGTCTTTACCTCGGTCCTCTGCGGCTCCGGGTCGCCAGACATCACCTTTGCTTTTCCGGCGGCTTTGCTGAAGGGTTTCTGCGTGCGGCGGTGGGCTTTGCCGCAGCCGGAATTTATTTCCGTTTCGGGAAGCGTCTGTCGGGATTAGCCGCAAAAAACCCGGCCAAACCCCCGGCCCCTGAAGGGACGCGTGAAACACTTCAACGGAAACACAGGTCAGTAACGACCGCGGAGGAAAAACTACCGGTAATCGCTTACGATCTGTGGGAAATTTCCTCGGTAATTGCAAACCTAGGACGCAGGGAATTTCGGAGGCGGAATCCCGATTTCGGCCACGGGCAGCCGGAGGAGACGGCCGGTTCTTTTCCACGGAAAGGAAAGCCCGGCACCCCGGCGTTTCAGGGGCAGACAATGGGCCGCGTAGGGGAGGGAACGACCGGCAGGACTTTTCTCCACCTCTCCCCCCCCCCCCCCCCCACCCCCGGCGCTCCGAGGCGCGGCAGCTCCGAGCTCGACCGGCCGCTTTCGGAGCGTTACGCGGGTACGCCTGCTCAGGGAGCCGCCGGTCCGGAGGGGCCAGCGGGGGCATCCCGAGCGTCCCTTCGGGAGCGGCGGCCGGACGCACCTGGCCACGGAGCGCTACTTCAAGAAAATGCCCGGAGAAAAGCCCTCGTTGCCGAGCGGCAGCACCTGAGCAGGCGGGGCAGCGTGCGGCGTCCCAGGGGGAAACTTTCGACTTTACCCTTCCGTCTCGTCGGTCTCTCCCCCGAGCCCCCGGTCCCTCCCCAGAAAAGAAAGGGGTTATTAGGAGAAAAGAGGTTTAAATTGAGGGTGAAAAAATTCCTTTTCCATAACTGTCCGTGTTGAAATTGCGGGGGAATCCCCTTCCCTTGCAATTTTAATGGTAACAATCACAGGGAACCGTGCCTTTTCTGTGCTTTTAGGGGTATCCTCTGACAGGGAATCCCCATTTTCCATTATTTACCGGTTTAAATGGAAGGGGAAAACCTCGATGATGCTATTTTATGGGTTTGAATTACATCCCCCATTTTCATCGTACTAAGGCTTAAATTGAGGGCGAAGCCCAGCGGTCCCTCCTTTTTAAGCATTCGAATTGAGGGAAAAATCCCCCTTTTCCCATCATTTGAGAGATTTAAAGTGAGGAAAATCCCTCTTTTTCCAATATTTTAGGGAGTTAAATTAAAGGGCAGAAGCCATTTATTTGCCATTGTACCGGTTTAAGTAAACACCCTCTGTTCCCTCATTTTAAGGGGCTCGGTTAAAGGAAGCTCTCCTTTTTTGAGCATTTTAAGGGTTTAAATCCGCATTTCGGGGCACTCCTACCCACGCCCCGGTACCGAACATCATACGGGAGCGAGCCGCCCGGGAGCCTATTAATTTTTCTTATTTTTATTTATAAGGTATATAGCCCTAATCAGAGGTCCCAAAGAGAGTTACATCATTCATGTGGTTACTATTCTTCTCCACCCTACTTAGCCACATGTGGAGTGCTACTTAGTAATCACTAAGGAATAATTACACAAGTTAGCAACAAATTATCCCACTTACCTAGCTATGCTACCAAAACACAGAGTTTTATTTCTTACCGGTTGCCAGCCCTTCAGCTCGAAGTAAAAGCAAAAAAAGAAAGCATCACCTTTTCCCTGAAGAGCTTTCTTCTCTATTGAGCCCTTCACTCGCCCGGAACTTAAGTCAGAGGAGCCAAACGAGGGCAGCTCCTCCGAGGGCTTTTATACCTTGTGGTATTTGCCTCCTCCCTTTTCCCGGGGCATCGTGGGAGCGAGAGGCGGGCCCAGCTAGGGGTATATTAAGCCCGGCCTCTGCCAAAGGGCTTCATTCCTTCTCTGGGATTCACCGGGGTAAGAGCTCTCCTCTCACTTTAGCAAAGGAGGTCTTTCAGCTTATCTCAGCTTTTTTTTTCAGTAGATGCTTTTGGCCTCTAAAGCAATAGAGGCTTTGAAGACACCACGGAGAAGACAGCATGGGACACAGGGAGTATTTAAGCTCATGATTTTGGGTTGAGTGTTCAGGGTGGTAAGGTGCTTTTTTTAAATTTTGTTTTTTTGTTTTTTTTTTTTTTTTTTTTTTTTTTTTGGTTTTTTTTTGGTTTTTTTTTTTTTTTTTAGGAGCACTGTAACTTCTGGGTTGCATCGAGTACGAAGCTTCAAATTTGTTCGGCGTGTTCATCGCGTCGCAAAAGGGACCCGCCCCGTGTCAAAAGCGAGGCTTCCGGTAAGTAAGTTGCGGATCGAGTCCGGGAGAGCGAGCGTGAGCAGGGTAACCGGTTTAGGAAGCGCCGGGAGGGGGTTTGAAAGCCCCACGGTGGGAAAAGGCGTCCATTCTGGGCCCCCCCGAGGCTTTTCCTCGAGCGCGCCGGGTCCATTTACGTGTCTTAAAGCGCACAAATGCATCCACCGTGCCGATAGCAACGCCGTGTGACTTTGTCCCTCGCTAACCCGGGTGTGCATTGAAATAACGCCACAGCTTTTGACTCGGGACAAAGCCGGAGACTCGAGGACCCGGGTGTGCTTAGGAGAGGGGGAGTAGCCAAATTGCTGGGATTTTAGCCCATGTGCCACTAAACCTGTGCATTGATTTTGGCTTTCTTTATCTTAGCCGAGTAAGAGGCTAACCTGGCTATCGCGGGGCCTTCCGAGACGGCCGAGGGTCCGAAGCGGATTCACGTCGCCGTCCGAAAGATAAGTCGGGGGCTTTGACTCGGAGATGGGATCGTAGCGGGGTGGAAATTCCCGGGAGAGATTTAATAATTAGTGCGGGGGTAAGGGATGTCCTCTAAGGGGCCTCTTAGGACAGCTAAAGGCAGCAGCTCTACTTTTGGTTGCAACTGTAGGGTGTTCAGTGCAGAGCAGTTCCAGCCTGTGTCGTGTCGTCTAGCGTGTCACGTTGTCTAGCGCGTCTTTGGGATCCCTCGGATCGGCTAACTCTGCTTTTTTCCCTCGAGGACCTTATCGCGAGCGTCGTTCGTCATCTCTAGGTTCTCGAACGTTCACGCTTCTTGGCATGACGCCGATATCGTTCGTCCTTTTACCGGCCGGCTCGGCCGCGTCTCGGAATCGCGTCTCGGAAGCGTCGAGTCGGATGTCTTTTGCGTCCTTGTTCCCGGCCGTATTGCCGTCCGTCCTTTCCGGCCGTGAGTTGTAACGTCCCGGGGCTCGTAAGGATACGAGGAGCCTTCTGAACGTAGCGTGGTCTCGCGGCCGTCTCGATCATCGTGACCCGCAGTTCTTGTAACGGGTCGCTCTGTTACGGTCTCGTCTGCCGCTCCTTAGAGCCTCGATATCGGTCATCTCTTTTGGCGTCATCTCGGTCCTCGCCATCGTTCTTCTCCCCGAGAGCTTCTTTTATCATCCTTGTGTCACGTTGTAGTGTGTTTGAGTTTGTGTTTAGCCTGGAACTGCTCTGCCCTGTGGAATAGACTGCGGGGTAGGTGGAGTAGAAAGAAGACTTTACAGGTAGCCTTTAGCTTTGCTTAGCCACTCGAGCCACACCTCAGACAGAGCAACCGTGGTGGCTATGTTACAGCATTATCCTTTGTCTTTATTTTTAGGAAGTAAAGCTGGATAGCAGCAGTCAAGGTCGATGGAGCGAGGTGACCGACGGACAGAACCGGTTGTTGTCGCTTGGGTGCCAAGTTCCGGTACGGCTCTTAGCATCCGTCGTCGTTTGCGTTTTAGGGGGTCCGCTCGTATTATGCCGAACCCCCTCGCCGGCGGACCCGGCTCGCCGCCCTCGCGAGCCCTCCGGAAGTATTATGGGTCTGCGCAATGAAGCCTTTACCTTTTCCATTCGAAGATGCTTTCTGGGTAGCCCTCGACAACGGCCGAGGAGTTGGGGCGAGTCGGGGAGGGAGGGGGAGCGAGGGTCCGCTCAAGTTTCGGCAATGCCGCATCACCTCGTCTCCTCTTAACCCGAGGATCCGGGCGTTCTTAGGGGACGGCGAGTGGCGGAATTGTCGGGTTTTGGCCGACGTGCCGCTGAGTTCGCGCACCGATGTTTGGTTTTCTGTATCGTCGAGGACTAAGAGAACGGCCCGGTGACGGCAGGAGCTTCCCCGATGCCGAGGCGGCCTTCTTTTGCGCCCGAGGAGGATTCGCGTGCCCGGACATCTGAGAGATAAGTGGAGGCGATGAAAGCGGGATGTCGGGTCGGGACTCGCCGGGAGGGAATTTTGAGTCAGCTTTGGAGATGGGGATACCCGAGAAGGGGCCCCTTAGGCCCCATAAAGGGCAAGTCGCACTTTTGATCACAAGGCCGAGGTGTGCAGGGCAGAGCGGTCCCGGTGCACGTCGTGTCAGTCGTCCATCGTGCGTTCTGTGCCTTTTGGGCATCTTGTGTCTCACGTCTTTAGTCTTAGCCCTTCGATGTGCTTGCGGTCATTCTTCTCGCCGGGAGTTTTCTCTCCTCGTCGCTTCCCCTCGTTTGTCATCTGCCGTGTCACGGGTGCCTGCAC